>JAUIMM010001003.1:97500-1297500 GCA_031769625.1 Taudactylus pleione
GGTAGATGGGTGCACCTGGGTCCCACTGGTTTCTGCCAATTCTGAGCCGAAGGGCTGGAGAGCCGTACAATAATGAGTGTCTGTAGGCAACCGTGAAAGATAGTGAAGGATCCTTGCAAGTTTGGGGCTGCTTTTCAGCAAATGGAGTTGGAGATTTGCTCAGGATTAATGCTGAGAAATAAAGGCAGGTAGTTATCCATCATGCAATTTCATCAGCGAGGCGTCTGATTGGCTCCAAATTTATTCTGCAGCAGGACAACAACCCCAAACATACAGCCAATGTCAAGAACTATCTTCAGCTTAAAGAAGAACAAGGAGTGCTGGAAGTGATGATATGGCCCCCACAGAGCCCTGATCTCAACATCATTGAGTCTGTCAGGGATTACATGAAGACAGAAGGATTTGATCAGGCCTACATTCACAGAAGATCTGTTAGTTCTCCAAGATGTTTGGAACTTCCTCCATGTCGAGTTCCTTCAAAAACTGTGTGCAAGTGTACCTAGAAGAATTGAAGAATTGATGCTGTTTCAAGGCAAAAGGTGGTCACACCAAATATTGATTTGATTTAGATCTCTCTACTGTTCAATCACTTTGCATTTTGTTAATTGATAAAAAAAAACTTTTACCACTTCTGTTTTTGAAAGCATTCTCACTTTGCAGCATTTTTTCCACAACTGCCTAAAACTTTTGCACAGTACTGTTCATCTGCAGTAGGGAATTCCCTTATGTGTTTGCCATAATTTATGGATGATAAACAGAAGTGTATGACCGTGGTTGAAGATATATGTTTATCTTATGCACAATACTTGGGTTTAATCATTGCACTGTGTTTGTGATTGATATGGGAACTCTTTTCTAGAGGATTTATATTAGTTGTTTCTGAAGAAATTTTATTGAATTAGAAACCCAAGGATGGAGTAAATGGTGGTAAAGCAAATTGAGAAGCAGATGCGCTGGTGCCTAGTTCTAAAAGTTGCAAATGTTTCATAATCCAGTCTTTTTTTCATCAAAAGGAGTAAACCATAATGGTTAGTATACATCTGATCATACCAGAGGCACAACTAGGGTCTTCGGTACCCCGGGCAAGATGACGTTCGACACCCTCCCTCCTTCACACATACATACACAGAAGCTAAACTAAGGGCCATATCCCATTACACTGCACCAATCACTTTGACATTCCACTATAAGTCTTTCTCGTGTGACGCCTAGCTGCAAAACGGAAGTGACGTTTGTGTTTGACACCGTCCGCGAACCGGAAGAGACACATCGTCGCCAGGTGGACATCACGTTTACTGAGGCTCCCGGGCGAAAGTGATGTCACCAGAAGTCAGGGCACGAAAGACCCGGCGGAAGTGAGGGAGAGGACCCACAGTCAATGGGTACTTAAGGAGGAACAGAGGGACATTCTCACCATCCTGACGAAGCCCGAGGTGTGGGCGAAACGCGTAGATCCAGTGAGGTAAGGGAGATGCAGAGATGTGGTTCACACGTTCTCCACCCTTACAAGTTTGCCGGCAAACGACCTCAACCTCTACAGACATCCCTGACATACAAGGCATTGGGCAATTAGCCCCTGATAAAGGTACCACTTATATATGGACATTGACTTCTTCTTTTTTACAAAACATTGGAGCAAAACACCCTGGAGGGTATCATACACCATATAAGAGGTTAAGAGTAAAATGCTATAATCGTATCTCCTCATTGCTGACCTATTTAGGGCGGCAACCTATAATTCATGTTTTATGTGGTTTGTTTTTACATGTTATCTACTAGTAGTAGCTGTGTTTTATATATTTTATCTATTACTTTTTGAAATTCCTATTTACCTTATTGAGAAATAAATTTCATATTTTATTACTCATGTTTATTGATTATTTTATAAAACCCTCATACTGAAGTGCCAGGGAAAATTCTGCTTTGCAACCATATCCCATTATCCCCGAACACTGTTTTCACCGATTATCCCCAATTTTTGCTAATATTTTATTCTCCCTATCCTATTATTTTGTGCGAAATAATAGGATAGTTCACCCGTTAACACATAGGAGCCACGATAAGCTTGCTTCTGCCCTTCTGCTCCACAGGAGGTTTCTGTCCTCCCTGAGCTTGCCTTTTTTGAGCGAAAAAACGGCACTTATCGTGGAATATTTTTCGGGACACATCAGGTCCCGAAAAAATAACCCTGATAAGTGCCGTTGTCAGGCCGACTTTGCGGTTAATTGGATAGCCCTGAGCGAGCCCTGAGTAAGCTAATTAGCCACGGTTATTTACCATGGCTAATTGGATATGGCCGTATGTGCGCGGCAAAAAATGGGCATGGTCACATACTGGAAGGGGGTGGCTACTGAAAATGGGGCATTTCAATATGACATGACACATGTTTCTCATCTCTTTGGGAACATTCCTTTCCATTCCATATGCACCTTACCTATATGATGGTTTCTCACAATGTGGAACCTCTGTAGAAATGTATTCTTTTTGGGAAGACGGCATCTTCAGACAGTATTTACTATTCATGTACTGTAGGTCACATTGTCCAGAAGATGCCTGTTTGTGTGGGACAACGTCATCATCCTACAACAGTGGTTCAACCAGATTTGTGTAACTTCCTGCCCCTGCACCTCTCGGCCACCCCATCTCCCCCCTGCATCTCTCAGCCACACCATCTCCCCCTGCATCTCTCAGCTACACCATCTTCCTCCTGTGTCTCTCAGCCACACCATCATTTCCTTCCTGCATCTTTCTGCCACACCAACTCCCCCTTGCATCTCTCAGCCACACCATCATCTCCTCCCTGTACCACTCAGCCACACCATAATTTTCTTCCTGTGTCTCTCAGCCACACCATCATCTCCCTCCTACACTTCTCAGCCACACCACCATCTCCCCCTGCATCTCTGTTACACCAACTCTCCCCTGCATTTCTTAGCCACACCATCATCTTCCCCCTGAATCTCTCAGCCACATTATCATTTCCCCCCTGCATCTCAGTATTCACTATTCATGTACCGTAGGTCACATCATTCAGAAGATGCCTGTTTGTGTATGAATATTAACAAGGTCATCATCATACAACAGTGGTTCAACCAGATTTGTTCCCATATGCCACACCATCATTTCCCTCCAGCACCTCTCAGTCACATCATATCCTCACTGCATCTCTCAGCAACACCATCATCTCCCCCTGTGTCTTTCAGCCACAACATCATTTCCCCCCTGCTTCTTTCAGCCACACCATCATCTCCCCCTGCATCTCTCAGCCACACCATCATTTCTCCCACTGTGTCATCTCACAGCACACCATCATTTCTTCCCTGTGGCTATGTCTCTTAGCCACACAATCATCTCCACATGCATCATCTCTCAGCACACCATCACCTTCCCAATGTGTCATCTCTCAGTGAACCATCATATCCCCCCCTGCATCATCTCTCAGCTCACCATCATCTCCCCCCTTGCAACACTCGCACT
The DNA here is from genome assembly GCA_031769625.1 of Taudactylus pleione. Classification (NCBI taxonomy): domain Eukaryota; kingdom Metazoa; phylum Chordata; class Amphibia; order Anura; family Myobatrachidae; genus Taudactylus; species Taudactylus pleione. The sequence continues at coordinate 100,978 of JAUIMM010001003.1, forward strand.
CTATTACATTGCCTGATTTCTATGCTCACAATGGCAAAACATCTGGATGCGTGTTTTGCCGTGGTGAGTTGCGAGGTATGAGAAACGGGCAGGGTACGGGATTCCAGCACTTGGGATGTCGGCGCTCTGGATCCCGGCGGTATCCTATGAGAAACATGCGAGTTTGAAAATGTGCTAATATAGCTCTTTCAAAACTCACACCTATTACATCTCGCCCCAGGGGTGGTTTTGTGGATGATCTAATTCTGTCCAAGCACCCAAAAACATCAGACAGACTTCATCTATGAGGGTAGGCACACAGGGGAACCGTGTCCTAAACCAATGAATAAAAAATTAACTCTACATACCAGGGTCACATTTGTCCCCTTGATTGTAAGTCACTGCCACCCAGTCCAGCCTAACTACTGCACTTAACATCAACCAAAAGGTAATGAGTAACAACAGCAGACTGGGTGTAGTGTACTAACCTACAGTAAAACTAGCAATCACTAAACTTCCAATGACACAGGTACAACATTACAGTGAAACACAATAAATCAAAGCAGAAATAGGTAATTACACAACTAGTCTACCTTTCATGGGAGCCTGTATTTGGAAACTTATTGCTGGGTCACAGCAGATTGTCCCTGGCAGTTAGATGGCACTGTGCCTTGTACACAGCATATACATGGTTGGCCACCTCCAACTTGTGTGCACAGCCTAATTGGTAAACAGGGATAAAGCGCCTCACCTACATCACTTATTTCTAGATAGGAGGAACCTGCCTGTGTTTAGGTTTTCCCATTCCTCTACACTAATGCTGGCAGGCTCCTAATACAAAGGAGGTTTTTGTGCCCTGTTTTGTCAGGAAATAGGGTTCCTATTTGTGGGACTTGCAAAATGGTCCTAATACACAGACTTTCCAAGTGCTCCTTAGTTTGTCAAGTGCCAGTCACTTTCTTGACTCTCAGTATTGGCATGACTCCACTGACTATTTTGACATATGCCATACTTCACCTGGACATCAAAGGAGGCAAGCATAAGCTCTTTTACATACCAGGACCTAACAGTCTTGACCAGGTGTTGCTTCTGTCAAATTGTTTGTTCTTTTGTCTTCTATCTTCTTTCCACCCAGTATTCTCTTTTCTGCAGTGTTTGTTCTTCTGTAGGTTCTTCAAGAACTCTTCTCCACTCCATTGCTGCTGGACTGCATGCATCTCTCCTGTGATGACTAATAAAGTTGTAGTGAAAGGGCCGTGTCATGATACAGTGATCTGTGATTGGTTCACCATTTCTGACTCCTTTTGGCTGACCGGCTGTGAGCCAGGATTAGCTCAAATTACTACAAGCTGATTGGTGGAACACGAATCATTTCATATCCAAGTTCTCAATAATAGCACCTTCCACTTACTGGATGACAGTTTCCTCTAGGAGAGATCCTTCCAGTAAGTTCTCCTGTCCCTCATTGGTGCAGTCTTTCTTCCAAGCTATCTTCTGATCCAGCACTGTGTGATGGGTGCTGCTCCTCAGACAAAGCATTGGCAGTCTCCAGATTCCCAGCTACATCTGCGGTAGATACAGATTCTAGACATGAAGACTATAGAAGTCATGTGATCCACAAATGTAATATATGTAAGATTGTATTTGGAATAAGTGGCGTCATTCATGAATATGCCACATGTTGTATTTATCATGGAATATTGGATATATGGAATGATGGTCTGGTAACCAGCAGCATATCATTTTGCAGCCAGAGTTGTTCATTTTATTTGGCATGGGAGGAGAAACAATAATATATTTAGAATGCATGCAGATGTGACCGTCACAATGGGATTTAAGGTACAGTATATGGACTAAAAATTAAATTGGCCTCAGAGATGATGTAACTAGGTGCATTTTGGAAACAATAATTATTAATGCGCTCAATTACACCACAATTATCATTAAATAGTCTGAAATAAACTCACTAAATGATGTCCCAAATAGAGAAGATATTTATAATAGTTAGGAATAAACAATTAAGATGTTCTAATCGATTTCTTATAAGCCTCAAACATATTAATTACATTTCTCTATATTCATAGCATAGACTATTGGTAACATGTAAACAAAGGGATTTGAATTCCTTGAAAAGCTACCTATATACCTGTGCTCTTTGGAAGGCTATGTGTGTGTGTGTGTGTTGCAGAAGTGAACTACAAATAGCAGTATGCCCTGATAGCATATGTAATATATAAGTACAGTACTTATTTCATACTTTTGGTTTAGACAATAATGAATCTTCTGCTTCATTTCCTTCATCTTAGATTCTGAAGCCATAGATTACACTTTTCAGTGTACCCAGGCATTGTCCTAACAAGTCTAATTATCATCTGTAGACCAGGCTCTGCCTCAACCACCTTCTCCCTGCATTTTTACCATGCAAAAGCAATGTGTTACAGTGATTGGTGCCAAGCGGGGGAACGCAGATACTAATTAATCAGGCTCATGCGTTTTGGAGGGGCTCAGATGGGGCCCCAGCCAGCTGGTGATGTGTACAAATGTCCTACTTGCTGCATATAGACAGGGCCGGTGCTACCATTAGGCAACTTTAGGCTGCCGCAGAGGGGCTCCGGCCACTGTAGGGCGCCGCCGAGTCCACAAAAATGAATTGCGTAATTAAATTCATAATATGAATTTGTGGCAGTGTTGTGAGGTACATTATGATTTTGGTTCTCTGCTGTGTGTAATATTCTATATAGTACATTATGAATTTCGGTCACTGCTGTGTGGCATATTATAAACTGGGGACACTGATGCGTGGCATATTATGAATTGGAGGGAGCAGGAGCGGTTGAAATCTTGCCTAGGGCACCCGGAAACCTTGCACCGGCCCTGTGTATATAAGCTTCTCTTATTTTTTTACCTATGGGGAGTGGCCATGTTACTCAGATTAGGCCACTTCCTCTTCAGTGCTGGGGTCCCGAGGCTGTCTGAATGGCCCTGGTTACACATAGAATGCTCTCGCAAAACTAAGCAATAAACAAACACAATCAGTTAGTAAAAAATATACTGAAATATTTGATTTTGCAGCCACAAATGTTACTCTTGCATTAAAAAAAAAATAAGCTCCTACTTTGAAATATTATGATATCCGTGGTCCCCTATGACAGCACCAGTATTCTTTTTGGATGGTCATGTGACATCTAATTATTCTACATATATTGTATTGTCTTTACTTTTATGGTGTTTTTCATATATTTTAGGTTCCTTCAAATATTTTGAAGAGAGACCCTGACAAGAAACAGTTTGTCTATGTCACTGTGAGGTCCCCCAGCTGCAATCTGGAGAAAGTGGTCTTGGTGTCCTTTCAGAGCGGATATGTTTTCATACAGACTGACAAACCCATCTACACTCCGGGATCCACAGGTAAAGAGACACAGAAATATAGTATACTGAAAATCTAGTGGAGAAATGAATGTTGTTCCACACAATCCTACCAATAGTCATTAGACGCCTGTCATTTACCCAACGCCGGGAGACCGGCGCTCGGAATCCAATCGAAGGGATGCCGGGCGCCGCCAGTGGACAGCCGCGGGGGGGAGGGTTAGGTTTAGGGCTCCCGGGGGGGACTTAGGGTCAGGCACCCCCCCGGGAGGGTTAGGGTTAGTCTAGGGGGAGGGAGGGTTAGGGTTAGGCACCCCCGGGGGGGACTTAGGGTTAGGCCCCCCCGGGGGACTTAGGTTTAGGCAGCGGGGAATGGGGGGTTAGGCACTTAGAGGGGGTATTAGGGTTTGGCACTTGGGGGGGAGGTTATGGTTAGGCACCCCTAAGGAGGGTTATGGGGTTAGGTTAGGTTAGTAGATACTTACCTTAGGGACGATCAGGATTTCCAGCGCTGTCGGGCTTCCGCTGCCGGGAACTCTGCTTTTGTTGGCCAGGCGCTGCCAGGATTCGAACTGTTGGCCACAGGGCCGGCGGTATTTCATACTGAATCACATCACTTAGCTTCTTCTTCCCTCAGTGCTGCCGCACATGTGCAGACTGCTGACCACGCTTTTGGGGATGCTTAATATTTACGGGTACCATTGAAAGTGGCTTTTTTGGTGGATATCCCATGAATATTGATAAAAGCTGTTGGCGGGTCAGTGTAGATTGAGTTTTTGTCATTCTTGAGCTGGAGAAACCCTGCCCGTTTTGTCCTTTTACAATAAACACATGTGTGATATACAAAGGCCCAGGGTCGGACTGGCCTGCAGGGGTATAAGGAAAATTCCCTGTGGGTCCCACTCTTTGAGGACTCATTCCCTTCCTCTAAGGGTCAGGTTTCAGACTGTACACCTTAAATTATGCACTTTTACAGCACTCTAATAGTGGGTTGGTTACCCTTTTGGAGCAGGACCACTGGTAAACATGAGTGCTTGGTTCACTTATATAGAAACTACACCAAGATTTGCATAATGTTTAGCAAAGTGCCTCTGGAGGCTGGCAACGCCCCTTAAGAATGGGCCCCTACAACTGCATTCTCCCCGGTGGACCCTTCATGCCCCAGTCCGACATTGTAAAGACATGTTGATATGTTTGATATGGAGTTAATGTGTTATGGGAAAAGAATCATCAGACAAGGGAAATGGTGAAAAAAGGTAAGGGTTTTGAATACAGTATATACAGTAAAATAATACAATTTAAATAAGATTTGTAACTTTTATATTCTAAAACTTAGCATAGCGTCAATGTCCTGTGGCAGTTCTGTATACAGTGGCCATTACGTCAATAAGTAAAGTCTAATACTTTTACACAGCTTAACAGGTAACCAAGGTACACACTTTATACCACCTTAAGTCCATGCTTTAATTCTTCCTTTGAGGTGCAGATAATGTGTTACAGATAATGCGTCTTTCATCATGTCTTCCCGTTCAGTTCTCTACCGGATTTTCACCATGAACCCGAATCTACAACCTATGAGCAAGTCAGTGAGCATTGAATTCTTGGTGAGATCCTTGTTGTTATAAAGTCATTTGGAAATGAATTGTTTAATAAATAAATGATGCATTACAGTAAATTACATGATGATGGATTCCATGGACAGTGTAATATGGCCTATGTTATTTTTCGAAAGACAATGATTGAGCAATTGCACTTTAAGTAGTGCAATTAAGTATATTTTATGGATAGTAATATATGCATGTGATCCATGTATAACACATTAGGAATATTCTTATTCACACCAAATGCACATGAGCTTTACTATATGTGAGATATAGTTTCCTCAGTAACTCGTTCCACTGATCCTGTGCTGGCGATGGGCTGTAACATACTGTATATACACTTGTTACCCTTGATGACTTATCTCTCTCTTCACTCCTGTCTTGATCTTCTCTCCCCTCTATATTGTATTCAATGTTGACACTATATAAAAGTCTCCTACTGTTCCATACTCACCCCTGCCTCGTCCTCTTACTCTCCATTACTCCACTGCTCAGTACATTGCTATCGATATCACACTGACACAATTTATTAACATGGATCTCCTGGTCCGTGCATGCATCTGTGTCATTGAAATACACACCAGCACAGTCGGGTCTCACTGACTTGTCCGTGCTCTGTGTCAATCACACAGATGCATGTAGCACAGATCTCCTGGGTCTGTGCTACATGCATCTGTACACGATCTATGCAAATGGGCACCATAATGCTGATTGGCTGAGAGCCGTGACAGACGGCTCTGTCAGCCAATCAGTGCTTTGCCCATTGAAGGCAAAGGCATTTTTAAAAATGGCTGCTCGAGGCAAAACATTAAGATCCAACACAGAGGATCACGAGGTTTTGCCTCGATTAGGGATCCGGGGCAGGAGGAGATACCCCGAAGTTTGGGTGGGTCCGGTTCTCAGGAACTGGTTCTCCGGTGCTGGTTGTGGGAATCACAGGGGAACCATATGCATTTCTCCCCTGTAATTCCAGAACAAGGTCCAGCTCAGAGCCTGGTGCTGGTTGTGCTAAGTACAGGGGTATCCTGTGCAATTTTCTGCACTTACACAACCAGGACTGGCTATGAAAAGTCGAGGGCTGGCTATGTTTTAGGGGGGACCCCATGTAATTTTTTTTAGCATTAACTCTTAACAAGCTTTTTACAGTAAGATACATGCATGCATCTCACTGATGTATGCATGTATCTGTGTCAAATTGAACTGCTCATGCTGCAAATGAAAGCATGAAGCTCTTCTATTCATTTGGGTATTTTCAGTTCGATTTTGAGTTCGTTTTTCATTCAATTTGCAAATCAAATGTTAGTAAATGAAGGGATCCTATAGTCCTCTATGGAAAAACATTTATGTTTTTCAGAAATTTGATTTAATTTGAAATTCCTTTTTCTGTTTAATTTGACATTCGATTTGGGCTTTAGTAAATCCCTTCATAAAAAATGTAATCAAAATCGAATGTAAACTCATAAAGAAATCAAAATCGAACTATAGTAAATATACTGTACCCCCCGATGTTTTTGGCAAGTTTGTTGCTAAATTTAAAGAGCCAGTTAGTTATAAGGCAAAACCAGTCTTATAACTAATCACTGATTTTAATGTAGCACCAAAGACACGCCAGTTCTCTAATCTCTGATCCTAATATATAACTCATTCTATGATTGATACATCGGATATTGTGCCCAAAGCAAGCCTTGACATCTGGATGACACAGTTCTTTCATTGACAGCTATGAGTGCAGACACTTTGCCTAAACACTTGATGCTAGCAGATGTGCCACAATACAATTATTCTTAATGGCAAAATATGGACGTACAGTTTTAAACTCCCATAGTTCGGGGTATGTTTCTGAATGTACTGTATAACTTGGATTCTCCATTTACTTTATAGACTCCACAGAACGTCATTGTAAAAAAAGAGTTGGTAAGACAAGTGAACCAAACAGGCATCATGTCCCTGTCCTATCCGCTAAGTGAGTTTGCCAGGTGAGAGCCAAGTGCACAAGGTGGTTGCCCTCAACTCTTCATAAACAATGTGTCTTCAGTTACACCAAATAGCCCCTTTCGGTGGGATGGCAGTCAATAGATTGACAGTGAAAAGCTGGACAGTGTCTAGTTAGACACCAAATGGTCGCCAGGCAATAAGTAGACAGGTACAAAAGGTAGAGAAGTACACAAGGTCAGCACACAAAAGATTGACACGGGTGAATATTGAAAGGTACAAAAAGTTGACATTGTCTAAAAGTTGACATTCAAATGGTCGACACAATATTTTAAAAAACAATTTCGGGTTAGGCTCTAGAATGGATGATTAGGGTTAGGCACTTACTTTGATGGTTAATGTTAGGCACCAAGGGAAGGTTAGGGTTGGGCACTAGGAGGGATGGTTAGGCACTAAGAGGGACAAATTTGGTTTGGCAGTTAACCAGATGGTTAGGGTTGGGCACCATGATGGAGGGTTAGGGTTAGGCAGGAATGGGGGAGTTAGGGTGAAGTTTAGGGTTAGAAAATTTAAAAATATTGTGAACCATTTTTGTATCGACCGTTGCTACATCAGTCCCTAGTGCAACTCAGCCACGCAGGGCGACTTTCAGATAAAATGTGCTGCATACAGTATTCGCACAAATGAAACTACTGGAAAAACAAAACTGAAGTTCTAGCACATGCAGACCACTGGGATTTGTGATATACTGTATGTACATCTATGTGCGAATCTCTGCAAAAAGGAGCCTGATGTGAATAACTGCAGCTTTCCTCACGCAAAGGTCCGTAGTTTTTCATCTGTGACTTTGTACATATGTAAACCCAATTCTTGTGTGGTTAAAGTTGCAGGCTAGAACCTTCAGCACACTGCAAGCAGCTTTTCACTGCACGGTACTAATATAGGAGCATCTCAGTCACGCTGGGCACCTCGGGCTGTATGCCGTAAAGATGCTCGGTGTATGCGGACACATCCGTTGAAGCATAGATCCCCATTCCAAACCCACCTGTGTTATTTTTTTCTTGCTATTCTAAATTTGTTACAAGAACTTATTTTCGTTTCAGTTCTCATCTCCTGTATATTTGGTATTTAGTACTTTCCTGCACATCCTTCTGCTTTGGAGTGGGTGGAGATAGGGTGATCTATTCGAGATCAGGATATTGGATTACTGAGAGCAGTAGGAGATTAGTGAGATCCCTTGGAAAACAGTGGTCTGTCCTTCATGTGTATGTGAGGACAGGGCTGCGTTATATAGCCACAGTGACATTATGATTATGGTTGGCTTATATAGTGCCACCAATTACTGTACACAACACAGTACAAGGAATATTTGTCATTGTCAAGACTGCAGGGATTTATCACTGTGTCTTTAATACATTTTAAGGTAGTGATTTAATACAATAAACTAAGATACCATTTACTCTGATTTTAAACGAATAACAGGTTACCCACCACAACCCCCTAGATTTGTTAAAGTTAACACTAATAAACAGCCTTCTCATACAGAGTAGTAAAGAAAGGGGCTAATTCAGCATTGCACGCAAGTGCAATGCTGACCGCAGACTCCCGATTATCGGGAATGTGCATGTGCGCAGGACCCATTCTGCGAACGCATGCAGCCCCATCTGTGAATGATTGACAGGCAGAGGCATTTAAGGGCCAGTGCAAGGGTGGGATTGGCCGGTGTTCCTGGAAATGGGGATGTGTCTTCCCCACTTTGTGGGAGTGGCAAGGCCACGGGCTGCATACACGGATACAGTTTCCTGGCCTCGCAAGCCGGCCAGCCTGAGTAAGCTGAAGCTTACTCAGCTGGCCAGCTACCCGTGGCTGATGGTGCAATCGTGATCCCAGCAGAGGTTGTCATACACCTCCTGCTGCATTTGCATTTTTGCAAGGACTGAATTGCAAAGTATTTTGGGCCTGATTCAGAGCCGGACGCTATTTGTGCTCGCTCGTTCATAAAAAGGAGGTGGCTATTTAAATTGACCATTCGCTCTTTGCGGTCTGTTGACGCCTCCATGTTTGAACGAGCGAACAAAACATGCGGTCGTAATTTTGAAAAAACGCCCCCTGGCCGCTCACATCATACGTCATCTCCGCTATTTATTAGATTAATCGAGTACATCGAACGGCATCTGAACTGCTCGCTAATCTTGTGGTTGCATTTTCCTACCGCAATCATGCGAGCAGTTCAAGATAAAAGACACCCTACTGACGTGGTCGATGACGCTGCTTTGTTAATTATGCACACCCTTAAAATGCCTGTTTTGACCTTTAGGCACGCCTGCGTTCTGATCTCCACTCCCCGTTTTCAAGCACCTTCCCCTGTTACCACCCACATACGCCTCATCCTGTTACTCAAATGAGAAGGCATTCGCTATTTTGCGAGCACACGATTTTTGGCCGCACTGACTGGTCCGCGCATGCGTACTAAAAACCGTATGCATGTGCAGATGTGCGAACATCGCTCGGAGCGAACGAGCGGCCGCTTACGAGCAGCTCTGAATGAGGTCCTGTGTGTGCAGCTTTGCAATTCCGTCCAGAACTGAATCACCCCGATATTTTATTTTGTATAGTGAGTTTTCAGTACTGTAACATGTAATATTGCATAAAAAACACAGTTGCAGCACTTTCAACTTATTTGATTTAATGGGTGTGACTTTGAGGTATGCGACCAATCAGAAATTGCCTGCAGCCATCAGCAAGATCAACTTTCAACTTGCCCCAGGGTTTTTTGTACCCCCTCTGCCAGACAGGCATGATCTCATCTGTTTGGCAGCCATTTTGACCTCTATTCATATTAATATGCGTATATCAATCCCTTATTGAACTTTGGCCGTGTCTACACACCTGTCCCAGCCCCCTTGTCGTAAAGTGTTGCAAGTTTAAGTTTCGACAAGCACCACAAAATGACATGCAGGCACATTAATAAAAAATTGCAGGCAAAATAAAGCCCCAACTTGCATATATGTCCAACTGTGAATGTGATTCTATGGGTGGTATTCAATTGTTATAGCACGCTCGATCTCCCATCTAATGTGACGGGAGATCGCGGGGTGCTTTTCAATTGCTGCAGATTTTCACGCTTATCGCGCCCATATTGGTTGGGTTTAGCCATGTAAAACGGCTACCCCTGACCAAAATGCTGGGTGTGATCATGAAAAGTGGCATTTGGGCGCCCAAACAGGTCACTTTTCACCCATTTCAGCTCTCACCCCCCTGGGGCTGCGAGCTGAAATGGTGCGCCGGCAGCTGATCGCGCCTGACAGGAGCCACAATTGAATAGTTTCTGTCGAGCGCGTAGCGGGGTGATACGATTGAATACCGCCCTATATGTACAATGTTCAAAATATGGGACTGAGAGTCATTGCTGGATTATTGATTACTAAAATTTGGGCACCTGATGGTGGTACATGTAAATCCTATAATATTAAATAATTTCATAATTGTAGGCTCAATGTGAGAAAAGTTCTATATATTCTCTAAATAATGAGATTAAGAAATGTTCTGCCACGATTTAAAATGTTCAATACTCTGAACTGTATTTTAAAATAAGGACAGTAATACCATTATATGAATATATGAGTTGTACAGTACATCCCTTTAGCAATTATTGAATTCAATTGTAATTAAACAGTAAGATCAGATGTTGTGAAATATATACATTTGTTTTGTTCTTTACAGTTTGGGAGTATGGTCCATATCAGCAAAATTGGACACAGACGTGCAGAATTACACTGCAAACTTTGAAGTAAAAGAATACGGTATGGTTTATTATTATTTATATAGTATAATTACAGTACATTTTTGATAAGATGATTTAAAAGATCTGTCTAGACCAATAATTGCTATTGCTAGACCCACTCGCATCCCAAGCTAACATATTGCCTGGAGTCCAATTTATAAGACCATACATCCCCTTGCTTTATTGTATGGAGGATATACTATTATACCATTAGTAGAGTAGATACTATGACCCTCATTCAGAGTTTCTCGCAAGATGCGATCGGTCGCTTGCAAAAAGAGGCTGGGTATGCAAATCAAGCGATCGCTCTTTGCACTGTAAGGACGCCCTCTATGTCTTAGTGAGCGACGGCAGTTAGCGTACGCTGGACTATCAAACCTCCCACCTGTCACTCGCAGCACACATCATCTCCGTCACGAGTCTGATTAATCGTGAACATCGAGGGCCATCGGAGCTGCTTGCAGCGCTTAATGTTGACCTAACCTACCCCAAGCACTGCAAGCAGTTCAGGCTAAAAAAACAACCAAGTCACATGTGCAATGACGCTACTTTGCTAATTATGCACACCCATTAAACGCTGCTCTGGCGGTCAGACACGCCTGCGATCGCACATCCCCTCACCCGTTCACAAGCACCTTCCCCTGTTACCACCCACAAATGGCTGTCACTCAAAGCAACGACCTGAAAGTGGCTTGCGAGCTATCAAAATCAGATCGCAACTAATGACTTGCGCACGCGCACTGCGAATTATACACATGCGCAGATGTGCGATTACCGCTCCCAGCGAGCGAGCGTGCCCTAACGAGAGATTCTGAATGAGGTCCTATATGCTAGCTAAGTGTATTTACGGAGAAACCCAAAGGCTAGAGCTCTGTAGTCAGAGGCAGGGCCGGTAGTAACAGGTGTGTTGGTGAGGTAAGCAGCATAGACAAAGTGGGTACTCCTGGCAGAGATATACATTTTATATGGTAGCTGGTAACACATATAAGAGGAACTCACAAAAGCAAACAAAAGTGATATAGCATGTCTAATTCACAGTCCAGTGGTGGGCTGCTCCATTTAAATATTAGGGTTCAATATTGTCTGCTGACATTTGAACTATGATTTATTACCTTAGTCCGATATTAGTTTTTGGACAATTGATTTGCTGACACCATTAGATTCCCCTAGTTTGCGACCCCTGCCCATTAGAAATATTTGCCAGCAAAAAAAAACATTTACTGGAAAACTATTGTTTCATAAAAAAACAAATAAATACCAAAATGGAATCTTGGAAGACATCTATATGAGAATGGTCAATTACTGATTTGTTGGGTCAGAATCCGATAACACATTCATTGCTCAATACAGTTGTGATGACAATGCAACTTCGCTGGCGGTTTAGTTATAGTGTGAGAAAAAACACAATACATTTGCAAAATATGCATTCAGCATGGGTGGTAATTATAACTTGTCCTTTTGGGATCAATATTACCATTGCTAATTATTAGCAATTTATATGTCAGTTTCTGTTTAAAAGGCATGTGCCCCCTTTATACTACTATGATATTAAAACAAAAATTACGTACCATAAGAACTTTATTCTCTACCTTCCAAAAGTAATCAATGCTACAAGAACATATTAAAATATATAACACAATATATAGACAAATGGTCAGTGGACCTCTTTGTGGAAAGGTTGACTGTCCTCAATCTTCATCTCTCCTACTCTGTCTCCTAGTCCATTTTTGTATTCTTCATTGAGTATCAACATTGCATCTTTATTATGTGGTGGTGCTGGGAAATGGGAACAGGAAAGCTACCACTAGATACTCGATGAGTAGTCTCCAGGTGTACTTGGGATCCTCTGTAGCCACCACCAGAATCACAGCCTTGTGGGGACACCCCATTGTATGGAAGTTACCACCCTGGCCACCTCTGTAGTACTCTAGTATACATAACAGTGTCAGCAATTTATTAACCTCTTTCTAAACTACCTTCGTTCATTACTCATTTCTAATTTTCTATGCAATCAGCATTTGCTAATGATTGAGTGGAGATCACCTTTCTACCTTAATATAATAGTATACACAAGTATTCTGTTACTTTATTAAACTAGGGAAGTTTAATAATTCGCATAATCAACTTTTTAGTAAAATTAAGATGACTTTAATATCAGGTTTTCTTTCCAAAACTTTCCAGTCCTGCCAAGTTTTGAGATAAAGCTGGAGGCAGCTCAAAAATTCTTCTACATAAAAGATCAAGAACTAAAAGTGAAAATCTCTGCAAAGTGAGTAAATGTGTATTAGTGATGCTGACTTTACATCTGTACTGCAGGAGTTTGTGTGTTTTAGGGTGATATTCATTATCTTAATTGCCAGGGAAGGGCGGACCCGAATAATTACCATTCTAACTCATGCCTAGTCCCCAAGCAATTCATCATTGTTCCACAATCATTTTCAATACTCTTTTCATGGTAGAGAAAGTTAGCACTGCCAAGGCTGACTCTGTAGTGCTAGTGCTCCTGCGTGAACAGGTGAACAAAGCCCTGTCATCTGCAGAAGTAAGCCAGACAGGGGGGGCAGACTACTCCAAATGGGTGTGGGGGCAAATGCCACCTGATGACGGCAAATTCTCCAGCAGTCAAACTCCAAAAATATTGTATTTTTGGACCTTAATGAATTTAGGTCCCCATACTACTGTATGGGACAGTAGGTAACATCAGGAGAGAAAGGTAAGCATGAGATACCTTTATGGTAAATGGCCCCAAAACTTAATTTCTACAAAAATAGGTGAAAATGTTAAATTTTCACCTGCTGTTGTAGAAATTAAGTAATGATGAATAATGTCCATAGTAATCAGTGATATATGTACAGGAGGTGTCTGTTTGCTATAGTGATCAGTGATATATGTACAGGAGGTATCTGTGTGCTCTAGTGATCAGTGATATATGTACAGGAGGTGTCTGTGTGCTCTAGTGATCAGTGATATATGTACAGGAGGTGTCTGTGTGTACTAGTGATCAGTGATATATGTACAGGAGGTGTCTGTGTGTTCTAGTGATCAGTGTTATATGTACAGGAGGTGTCTGTGTGTACTAGTGATCAGTGATATATGTATAGGAGGTGTCTGTGTGTTATAGTGATCAGTGATATATGTACATGAGGTGTCTGTGTTGTCTAGTGATCAGTGATATATGTACATGAGGTGTCTGTGTGTTCTAGTGATCAGTGATATATGTACATGAGATGTCTGTGTATTATAGTGATTAGTGATATATGTACAGGAGGTGTCTGTGTGCTCTAGTGATCAGTGATATATGTACAGGAGGTGTCTGTGTGTTCTAGTGATCAGTGATATATGTACAGGAGGTGTCTGTGTGTTCTAGTGATCAGCGATACACGTACAGGAGGTGTCTGTGTGTTCTAGTGATCAGTGATATATGTACATGAGGTGTCTGTGTTGTCTAGTGATCAGTGATATATGTACATGAGGTGTCTGTGTGTTCTAGTGATCAGTGATATATGTACATGAGGTGTCTGTGTGTTATAGTGATCAGTGATATATGTACAGGAGGTGTCTGTGTGTTCTAGTGATCAGTGATATATGTACAGGAGGTGCCTGTGTGCTCTAGTGATCAGTGATATATGTACAGGAGGTGTCTGTGTGTACTAGTGATCAGTGATATATGTACAGGAGGTGTCTGTGTGTTCTAGTGATCAGTGTTATATGTACAGGAGGTGTCTGTGTGTACTAGTGATCAGTGATATATGTATAGGAGGTGTCTGTGTGTTATAGTGATCAGTGATATATGTACATGAGGTGTCTGTGTTGTCTAGTGATCAGTGATATATGTACATGAAGTGTCTGTGTGTTCTAGTGATCAGTGATATATGTACATGAGATGTCTGTGTATTATAGTGATTAGTGATATATGTACAGGAGGTGTCTGTGTGCTCTAGTGATCAGTGATATATGTACAGGACGTGTCTGTGTGTTCTAGTGATCAGTGATATATGTACAGGAGGTGTCTGTGTGTTCTAGTGATCAGTGATATATGTACATGAGGTGTCTGTGTTGTCTAGTGATCAGTGATATATGTACATGAGGTGTCTGTGTGTTCTAGTGATCAGTGATATATGTACATGAGGTGTCTGTGTGTTATAGTGATCAGTGATATATGTACAGGAGGTGTCTGTGTGTTCTAGTGATCAGTGATATATGTACAGGAGGTGTCTGTGTGTTCTAGTGATCAGTGATATATGTACAGGAGGTGTCTGTGTGTACTAGTGATCAGTGATATATGTACAGGAGGTGTCTGTGTGTTCTAGTGATCAGTGTTATATGTACAGGAGGTGTCTGTGTGTACTAGTGATCAGTGATATATGTATAGGAGGTGTCTGTGTGTTATAGTGATCAGTGATATATGTACATGAGGTGTCTGTGTTGTCTAGTGATCAGTGATATATGTACATGAGGTGTCTGTGTGTTCTAGTGATCAGTGATATATGTACATGAGATGTCTGTGTATTATAGTGATTAGTGATATATGTACAGGAGGTGTCTGTGTGCTCTAGTGATCAGTGATATATGTACAGGAGGTGTCTGTGTGTTCTAGTGATCAGTGATATATGTACAGGAGGTGTCTGTGTGTTCTAGTGATCAGCGATACACGTACAGGAGGTGTCTGTGTGTTCTAGTGATCAGTGATATATGTACATGAGGTGTCTGTGTTGTCTAGTGATCAGTGATATATGTACATGAGGTGTCTGTGTGTTCTAGTGATCAGTGATATATGTACATGAGGTGTCTGTGTGTTATAGTGATCAGTGATATATGTACAGGAGGTGTCTGTGTGTTCTAGTGATCAGTGATATATGTACAGGAGGTGCCTGTGTGCTCTAGTGATCAGTGATATATGTACAGGAGGTGTCTGTGTGTACTAGTGATCAGTGATATATGTACAGGAGGTGTCTGTGTGTTCTAGTGATCAGTGTTATATGTACAGGAGGTGTCTGTGTGTACTAGTGATCAGTGATATATGTATAGGAGGTGTCTGTGTGTTATAGTGATCAGTGATATATGTACATGAGGTGTCTGTGTTGTCTAGTGATCAGTGATATATGTACATGAAGTGTCTGTGTGTTCTAGTGATCAGTGATATATGTACATGAGATGTCTGTGTATTATAGTGATTAGTGATATATGTACAGGAGGTGTCTGTGTGCTCTAGTGATCAGTGATATATGTACAGGACGTGTCTGTGTGTTCTAGTGATCAGTGATATATGTACAGGAGGTGTCTGTGTGTTCTAGTGATCAGTGATATATGTACATGAGGTGTCTGTGTTGTCTAGTGATCAGTGATATATGTACATGAGGTGTCTGTGTGTTCTAGTGATCAGTGATATATGTACATGAGGTGTCTGTGTGTTATAGTGATCAGTGATATATGTACAGGAGGTGTCTGTGTGTTCTAGTGATCAGTGATATATGTACAGGAGGTGTCTGTGTGTTCTAGGGATCAGTGCATACTTGCCTACATCCTGGCTGCTTCCTCCGGGAGGAAGCAGCCAGGTCAGTGTAGCAGGGGGCGGGGCCTGTATAGAGGGGCGTGGCTGGGCACTTTACAAGTGTTTAGGGGCGGGACTGGGGGCGGAGCCACGCAATAGCGTCATTTAGGCTCCGCCCCCCACAACAATATGCCGATATTTCTGGCATTGCTATGCGGGGGGTGGGGTTATGATGATGCGATTCAGCGCGAATCGCGTCATCAGCCCCTCCGCAGCGGGGGTTTAGCATTACATTGCGGGGGGGGGACTGGAAAAGTCGGGAGGTCTGCCTACTTTTCCGGGGGGCCGGGAGCGGCACCCGATTTTCGGGAGGCTCCCGGCCAAATCGGGAGAGTAGGCATGTGTGGATCAGTGATATATACAGGAGGTGTTTGTGTGTTTTGGTGATCAGCGATAAATGTTTGTTTTCTGGTACATGTTTTCTCTCCGCAGTTACCTGTATGGGAAGCCTGTGAATGGCTGGGCATTTACACTATTTGGAGTGAAGAGAGACAATGAAAAGAAAAGCCTAACAGATTCCCTAAGAAGAGTTCAGGTATGTTTATCTTTTTATATAACAAGTCTTCATTTTAAACAAATTATTTTTCCACAGCCATAATTTGTCATGAAGCTTTTAACTACTTCAATTTCTTTCTATGTTTCTTTCATTAGCTCATCATTACATTAAAAAAACAGTATTTTAATTTTAGGGCCACCCACAGTAAATAGGAAATATTATTGTCCAATAGGTTTTTTCTCTTAATCACATAGTAGAAATATGATGCGAGAAGCTCCGTCCCGATTGGGTAACAAGGATGAATGACAAACTGTTTCACATGTTGCAGATATTATAATGAAGAGATTGCGATAACCTTGGAGAATGGACCATTGATCAGATGCACAGATGTTTTAGGTCTATAAGGTCCTGGAGTATTTACACTAACAATTCTGATAAATTGTATTGTTTGTACACCTTGCATCTCTATTTTCTCTATACCCCTGCCCTGGATGCATGAGAAACCTGTACTAAATCAAATAGATGTTGGCCACTTTTATCAGTCCCAATATCCACAGAATAGAAGATGTTTTTGTAGATATAGAAATATTTGGTCCATACAATGGCTCTGAACCATGTAGAAAATGGTGACCGGGATCCAAGGGTGCAGTGATGAAAAGTGCAAAGATTGATCATTAATAAACATTATTATTAAAAAAAAAAGCAGACAAGGGCCCTCATTCAGACCCACTCGCGAGCGGCTGTCCGCTCGCAAGTGGGTCGATGGTCTGCACTGCGCATGCGCACGACGGAGGGAGCTCCGTCGTGCGCATGCGCGAGACGCGACGAGCGAAGGACTTTCCTTCGCTCGTAGTGTCTCATCAAAGGGGGCGTGCTGTCGATGTTGACTGACAGCATGCCCCCTTTGGTGGGCGTGCTGGGGGCGTGCCTGCCAGACGGAGGCGTTCCCAAGGGAACGCCTACCGTCTGAAGCCGGCCCCACTGACATCACTAGTGATGTCAGTGGTAGTGATTTTGGCTCTGATAGAGACAAAATCACTCCTGGCCTTGCGGTTGAGAAACTCAACCGCAGGCTTCTGCTCGCAGTTTCGATGGTCGCGATGGTCAAGACCATCGCGACCATCATCCTGCACGCTCGTATATGCTGTGGGTGGTGACCCACAGCTATACGAGCGTCCAGGAGGACGCTCCATATTTATGGAGGAGGGCCCTGATTCAGAGCGAGCGCTCTGGTCAGAGCGTCCGGCTCTGAATCAGGGCCAAGGTGCCTCCTAGTATGATGTCACAAGTACAATTGTGTTCCAAAATCACACAAAAGTGTGTACTGCACAGTATATCCCCATACCTAAAAAAATCAACAAATGTGTGGTTATCTGATCCAAACTCACTCCACTCATTTTTACACCCAAGGAAATCTCATAGGTACATTTGGAGCTGTAGATGAAACACGTTGGGTGTGGAGATTAATTTGCCTTATCCGTGATAAATAATGTAATTAAAATATGTTGTGGCCATATGTTTAATGCGCTTTTTATAACATGGAGATGGAAAAAAAGCTTCAGACCAATTTACATTTATAAAAAAAAAAAAGATTACATTTGATTAAAAAGATTATAATTAATTTAATACTTCAGGATAGCTTGATTGCAGAGCCTACTGGCCTCTGTAGATAACGGTGGTTGTGGTGAGTTTCTGGCCAATATATTTTGGATTGGAAAAATGGATTACAAAATGATTACAAGTCACCAATTAAGGCAGTTTCAATTGATTAATGTAGAATAATTACAAATATTAGGGGTAAATTTACTAAAGTGAGAGTTTTTAGAACTGGAGATGTTGCCCATAGCAACAAATCAGATTATACTTAACATTTAACTAGCACCTTCTAAAAGATAATAGCTAGAATCTGATTGGTTGCTATGGGCAACATCTCCACTTCTAAAAACTCTCACTTTAGTAAATTTACCCCTTAGACTCTGGCATCTGTGGCTTATTTGGGCTGCCAGTCTAAAGCTAAGCGAAATAGCTCTTCTACCACTCTCAGGGGTCTATTTACTATGCAGTGTTAGGAGACAGAGTGAAAAGTGATAAGGTACCAGCCAATCAGCTCCCAACTGCCATCTCACAGGCTGTGTTTGAAAAATGACAGTTAGGAGCTGATTGGCTGGCACCTTATCACAGACTTATCACTTTTCACTCTGTCTCTTATCACTGCTTAGTACATAGACCCCCCAGTCTCTTGGCACTCCCCAGCCACAATGGCCAGTAATCCGAATCAGGATACTTTGCATGCTCTAAACAGCACCCATTGGTGGTCCAGGCTGGTGCCAGTAGCAGGCTTCCTATTTTCTGCTGTATGTAAAGTATGATTGTTCTCTAGAGCTGAGACTGAAGTGAATAATCAAACATTTTCTGCATACTATAATATATATCATTAATACATTTAACAAACCATTATTGATTATAAGAAAGAAGATTAAAATGGTGGTTCAGACTCTAGAGCTACTGACACCAGCAGCAAACTTCCATTTTTTTTTGCCTATATTACATTCCCTTCCCCTCCCCCAGGTCTTCATATTGGGCCAACCTCATTGGCAAGGATTAGGAATGTTTGGCAGACTTTTTGGAAGAGCCCCCTTAGCTTGCATTACTACCCCCACTCCTTTTTCTTATAAGTGCATGCTTCTTGTGAAAATCTCTACAGACCAGGACCTGGTAACTCGTAGGTTCTCGAGGGGAGAGGGGTGGTTTAGGGGGCTGACAGCCAGGGAGAGCATTACGTGAGCATTACGTGAGCATCACACCTTCTTTTTTGTTATTTATATTTATTTAAAAAAAATTTAACAGTCACAGCAAGAAACATGAATCTAACCTAAGGCACACATGAGGGTCATTTTGAAAACTGTATCCCTCAAAGTTACAACAAGAAAACTCATAAAATGACCAACATGGATTGGATACGTCTTCGGGCCCTTCACCCAAACCTCTGTTTTTAAAAAAAAGGACAAGTAATTCTAATTCACAAACCACCAACACTTCTACTGTGACGGAGGAGATATACATTTTTTTGGGATCACCTACAGTGTTTGTTTAATTTGCACCCCCCCCCCTATAAATGAATATAAAATAAGTTTAAGAGAATAATTTTTTGTTCTTGTTGTAAGGTGGACCGAAACATCTTCAGTGTTGAAATTGACAATTTGTTCAGCATTGTCATAGGCGTTATCCTTCTCTTCACTCAAGTCAAGAAGATCATTTTCTTCTTCCCCCAATATAAGTTCAGGGGGGAGGGTAAGGTTTAGGCTGCAGGGAGGGGGAGGTTAGATTCAGGCACTAGGGGGGAGGATGGGTTAGGCACCAAAGAGGGAGGGTTAGGGTAGCGAGAGGGGGAAGGTTATCATACCCACCAACAAGTGTCGGTATCCTAACCCTAACGGGATGCCGGCGTCGGGATTCTGACCGCCAGGATCCAAATTGCTGGCTTTCTGTACCCATCCCGTAACATCAAAGAGATTTTCTGATACTAAAGTTACTTTTCAAAGAGGCTGTGTTTATAATTGTCAATTGTCAGTTGTTCACCTTTCTTTGCAATTTGCACTTACTGGATATAACAGAGAAAAGAATAATGTTATTTAATTATCTCATACCCTTGTAGGCAGTTTATTTGAATGCAATTTAATTAAGTTATTTATTAACTGTTTTGCACTCTTGAAAAATTATATATGACATGTTAAATACATTTATTGTCTATATATGTGTTATGTGTGATCTAATGTGTCTAACACCACAACATATATATTTTTTGTGTACACTGTATAAGGAAAAGCATCTTCTACTTGTTGCTTGGCAGCTGACGCATTATTTAATCAGGTGGATCTTAGGATTTCATTTGTTTTTTTAGGTACAAAAGGTCAACAGGATCAAATGTCGACATGGGAATGGTTCACACAAAAAATGGTCAACGCATTTTTTTTTTCTAACCATAATCTCACTCTCCCCCTGGTGCCTAACCCTAACCATCCCTCCTAATACCTAACCCTAACTGTCGGGGTAAATGCCTAACTGTAACCCTCCACAAAGTGCCTAAAACTAAAAAAAAAATGTGTTGATGATTTTTGTGTTGACCATTCACATGTCAACCTTTTCTACCTGTCGGCCTTTTGTCCCTGTCAATCCATTGACTGTCAACCTATTGGTGTCGACCTTCCAACTGGAACCCCACTTAGTCTTAGCACGGTCTTACTAACTGGGCTGCCATCTGTATTTAGTGGTTCACAAACTTTCTTTTAGAAGTTATAGGTTACTGGCTGCTAATGTCATGACCACGTCTGTGATCTAGCTCCAATATACATCTAATCAATCATGATGGATCCTCATTTTTGGACACTTGCTTATCGAGTTAATGTGAACTAAAATGATCTCTTATGGGTAACGTGACTTTTTTTTTTCTTCCACTTTTAATTTGATATTGCGTAAACCAGATAGATAAAGGTGAAGGAGAAGCCGTTTTGCAAAAGCAAGATTTAGTAAAGTCTATCCGGAAGGAAGCAGACATGCTGCTATGGAGACTTTATGTGACTGTCACTGTCATCACTGACACAGGTAAGATGGGGAAATACTCTCAGTTATAGTTCTCCTTCATCACACTTAATTACAAACATATGTTAAATAGAGAACAAGCATGCATCTGAATGTGCAAAGGACGGAGACGCCAAAAGATTCCGCTTGGTGCATCAAGAGACACTACCTTAGGATGCACTATTGAAATTTGCACCTGCCTTGTATGTGAGCAATTAAGGTTCTGACAGGGCCGTAGCTAGGGTAGTGCAGACGGTGCCATCGCACAGGGCACCACAGGTCAGGGGGCGCTGTTTGTGCCTGTCAAATTTCTATTTATTATCATTCTCACTTGTAGTTTCCTCTTATTTCATCCCCAGCATCTCCTGGCCTCCCCTATCTCTTCCATGGCCCTTCCCCATGAGGCCATTCCCCTTTTTTGGGTGCATTATGTCCCCTTGAAAAATATGGGGGGTGCCAATGCTTTTTCTGGCACAGGGCACCAAAAAGTCTAGTTATGGCTCTGGGTTCTGAGGGCCTAATTCAGCACTGCTGATCGCAGATTTGCAATGATCAGGAATCTTCGCATGTGCAGAACGGGTCTGCGATCCTGCACACAGTCCAGTAGAAGACTCTCAGTGATTGACAGTCTGCTGCCCTTTCTGGGTGGGAAAGGCATGGCGACGCCTCCGTTTCCCAATACAGAGGTGTGTCATTGAGGGGGAGTGAGGAGGCCAGGATCTCCATCAACTGATGGAGATTTCCAGTTACAGTTGGGAATTGAACTTAGCACTCTCATGCTTTGCAGTCAGTCACCTTGTCAATGGAGCCACCTGCTGCTATAGTGAAAGCTTGTGAATTCTAACTATATCAAGCTACTACACATTCTTATTCATCTAAAATACAGTCAGGTAGCAGGTGACAATACCCATTTTTGATGCGCACACACAGTTGTGGGGGTGCCATATTTCATTTTGCCCTTGGTGCCAAATACCCTAGTTACGCCTCTGCACCCAATACCTTTTAATATATTTCGGAGACCGCATTGACCATTTGCGCGAATATCTCCATAGCGTTCAACTCTGAATCAGGCCCATGGAGTGAGTATTGGCCCTGAAAGTTAAGGAATTAAACTTAGCTGTTTACTTCCTTCCGTTTCAAGACATGGGGGTAAATTTGCTAAGGTGAGAGTTTTTAGAAGCGAGTTTTAGAAGAGATGTTGCCCATAGCAACCAATCAGATTCAAGCTATTATCTTCTAGAAGGTTCTAGTTAAATATTAAGTACAATCAGATTGGTTGCTATGGGCAACATCTCTTCTAAAACTCACTTCTAATAACTCTCACTTTAGTGAATTTACCCCTTAGAACCAATATGTCCCACTGGTAAAAGCTGCATTATTTAAAAAAAATTGGATTTGTTTACAGGGATTAGAGCTAATCTATTATTTTCTGGGAGACTGTAGTTATATAATATTATTAGAACTATATCTGTTTATGTTATTCGTAACATAAGGTTTTATAATTTATCTGTTTTTAATAAGTAAATCTATTTGGTAGAATATAGCTGAGCTGCTCCAGCTATAACATACTAGTAATTTTTTTTGGCTATAATGAGTTATTAAAAATAAAATCACTTAGCAGGTCTCTTATTCTCATTACAGTATAAGCAGGTCTCTTATTCTCATATGACTTTCCAACTTTCTCAAGGAAATGGCTTACTCATCAACTTTACTAGTTAAATTATGCTATCATTCACAATTTCCTATCCTCCAAAATTTGATGATGATGATTATGAAATAATAATAATAATAATAATAATAATAATAATAATAATAATAATAATTATTATTATTATTATTATTATTATTATTATTATTATTATTATTATTATTATTATTACCTTCTGATGCTTGCAAGGAGGCTGTAAAGATTTTATTTGCTAATTGCCATATTAAAAAAATATATATTGTAGGTTTTGCATTATATTCTATGTTACTACTCCTGGCAGGATCTATAGAATTATTACCACGTTTGGAGCTGGAACTTTATTTTTGCTAATTTCAGGAATACTCTGTGTGTTATCAGGGTATAATATATGTCTCTATTGCAGGCAGCGACATAGTGGAAGCTGAGCTGGATGATATCTATATTGTTACATCTCCATATCAAATTCACTTCACCAAAACCTCCAAATATTTCAAACCTGGAATTCCATTTGCCTTTATGGTAATTACCTATATAATTCTGCATAGATCTCCTGGCTGTTTGGCTTTTGCAACTCTTGCAGATATAATAAGTGCATTGTAGTGTTGGGCATTATAATGGCATGGACAATAAAATATACAGCTAGGTGACTCCTTTATATAATAATTCATATTTCTTTTCAGTAACACCTCTGTTCTGTTTTTCTATGAACATATCTGCCTCATATTTTTCAATATTTATTTCCATATATTTGAGTGCAATTTTGGATTAACACAGCTACTATGCCTCAAAGGCTAAGCATTAATTGCAGACTATCAATTCAAAATGGAGCTCAATGAGCCTTTTTTTGGATTGTGATTTGGAGGTTACACTGGTTTTTAGTGAATCGGTTTGTAGTATCATGAGGGACATAGGGTTAGAGGTGAAGCTCACTAGGGATTACCTGGAACCCTAATTTTGGTGGATCCCATTGTCATCTCACAGTATCTGTATTATTGGATTACAAGATTGGTACAGTCTGTGCCACTGGTAATCGCAGTAGAGTCACCAACCACTCCACATGCCAGTGAGTTACAATAGTTGACCTTACACACCACCCACCAATCCACCTCCCTTTAGCCCCAGCCAAATTCCCATTCTGTCATATCCATTCCCTGGACAAGTACCTCACTAACTTATCCCCTGTGTTGGGTACCACTGAGTAAGGGGCTGGATGGAAAATGATCTAGAACCCCCTTTTCTTTCCTCTAATCTCTGTGGAATCAGCACTTGGATGTCTATGGAATCCAACAGTAAAACAACGAGTACCAGTGGATGCTAACAAAGAGGGGTAGCCTTGGCTATGAAAAGACTCTACATAACTTAACTGGTCCCATAATGGTCCTAATGAAATTAAGTCCTATGGATATCAGATCCCTGCACCTGGACTACATGACTTGAATCCACCTGATGGCATTTAAGAAGACATAAGACTAAGTATAGTATATTAATACAGTACATATCTATATTTATATAGACAATCACAACTTGTCACAAACAATTCCTAGTGCCTTACTTAAATTTCTCACATCCCTGGAGACAGGATCCCCTCCTTCCAGCCTGCCTGGCTCATAAAGGCAGGGGTTGGAGACATGCAGAGGCTCATGGGATGGAGAGGATGATATATTGCTGATTCTCCCCATCTAAGTTCTCCCACTCTTGCCTACCTCCCTCCTTCCATTGCACTTGGATATCACACCACTGCTTTCATCATCATCCTACCTTGAGAAAACATTATATTTTTTTACAGAAACTTCCCATACTGATCACCAGACAATTCTTTCTGTATAGGACCTAGGTTCAAAGAGAGAACCCCTCCTTTGTATTGCTACAAGCTTATTTACTATTTTTAAAGAAAAACTGTTGTTTTATGAATGCTTAAGTGACTGTGCTACAGTTTCCAACACACTTGGGGCCTCATTCAGACCCACTCGCGAGCGGCTGTCCGCTCGCAAGTGGGTCGATGGTGTGCACTGCGCATGCGCACGATGGAGGGAGCTCCGTCGTGCGCATGCGCGAGACGCGACGAGCGAAGGACTTTCCTTCGCTTGTTATGTCTGATCAAAGGGGGCGTGCTGTCAATGTTGATTGACAGCACGCCCCCTTTGGTTGGCGTGCCGGGGGCATGCCTGCCAGATGGAGGCGTTCCCAAGGGAACGCCTACCATCAGAAGCCGGCCCCACTGACATCACTAGTGATGTCAGTGGGAGTGATTTTGGCTCTGATAGAGCCAAAATCACTCCTGGCCTGCGGTTGAAAAACTCAACCGCAGGCTTCTGCTCGCAGTGGCGATGGTCGCGATGGTCAAGACCATCGCGACCATCAAACTGCACGCTCGTATGGGCTGTGGGTGGTGACCCACAGCTATACGAGCGTCCAGGAGGACGCTCCATATTTATAGAGGTGGGCCCTGATTCAGAGCGAGCGCTCTGGTCAGAGCATCCGGCTCTGAATCAGGGCCTTGGTCATGTCTTCTCACCATAATAACTACTGGTGGGGCTGATGTAAGTGGTTTACTTTTTGGCTTGTGTCCCTCGCTGCGGATGATGAATGGGACACATTGTCCACTGGTATTATGTCTATGAGGACGACAAGTCCCATTCGTCATTCGGAACAACGGGCTTAATAACAGTATAGACCAGTAATGTGAGGCCATTGACCAACTGATGCAAGAATTTTGTGATGTGAAACGAAGCTGTATATAAAACAAATGCACTTGTTTTTGAAGGAACTTTTGAATCCTGCTTACACTGCACCACTGAATGGGAGTAAATCTATACAAAAAACCCTGTGCTTTAACTTTATTATCAGATGCCTATGTTATAAAAAATCTCTTTACTTATCTTAGGTGTTTGTCACTAACCCAGATGGGTCTCCGGCAAACGGTATACCAGTGGTAGTAGAACCTGGAACAAGGAGAGGAACAACTCAAGAAGATGGAACAGTGAGGCTCACGATCAATACACTCTCAGATATAAACTCGCTGCAAGTAAAGGTAACATACACTTACTATATGCTATTATGATGGGAATCTGGGACTTGGTATAGAATGGAATACTGTAGAATAGACCACACATGGTGAAGCACAACATGCTTATAAACACTGCAATGATGAGCTACTTGGGTGGGTACAAATAAAGAAGACACTAGAATAGGTAGAAAAAAGGAGCCAGACAAGCATACCAACCAGCTTAAGATATTAAGGTAAAATAACCATAATCAATATTCCAATCATATAACCTTAAATATCCTTCCCTGACATAGATTATTGCCATCTCTTCACGGAACCTTCTTCATTATCTTCTATATACAGTACAATGATGCAGTTCTTGGACGATTCAGGAAATATCTTTGATGCCAATGCTCCATACTTGCCAACCTTAAGCTTGGTACACACTACACAATATCTTTAACGATTTGGCCGATTCCGACACATCGGAACGACAAATCGTTAAAATATGTGTAGTGTGTATTGTGTAGTGCGCGCTTCCATGGGGTCTTCATCCTCATCACCTCATCATGTGCAACATGTAAGATCAGACGATGCGCCTGATGATCCTTTGCAGCACAATGCGGGGGGACTGGCATATCAGGCAGGTACCAGATCGCCCAGAGTGTACCGATCGCCCGATATGTCGGCCTGTCCACAGCCGGCTCGTGTGTTGCATCGCTGGGTACACACATTGTTTAGTGTGTACCCAGCTTTACATAAGCCCCTCCAGAATATTCCAGGAGAGGCAACCCGCTCCAATATGGTGGGGGATCGCACCATAATTTTTTTCATTGTGGTCCCATCCCCATCTCTTTATTTTCGGTTTACTGGATTTTTCAGAGTGGACAGGGTTACACGTCATCGTGGTTCTATGCCTTGTTCCATGCTTTAACAATGGGAGTGAGGCTAGGATGACACAATTCGATATGAATCACATCATCCAACAGCCCAGCCACTAGGGGTGTGCACCAGCCACTTTTCGTGTTTTGTGTTATGGTTTTGGATCTGGATCTTTCTTCGTGTTTTGGATCTGGATTGGTTTTGCCAAAACCACCCTTCCGTGTTTTGGGTTCTGGGTTTTGTGTTTTGGATCTGTATTTTTTTGAAAAAAAGCATAAAAACAGCTTAAATCACAGAATTTGTGGGTTTTTCTGCTCCTGTGCAATTATTAACCTCAATAACCTTCATTTACACTCATTTCCAGTCTATTCTGAACACCTCACACCTCACAATATTGTTTTTATGGCCAAAAGATTGCACCGAGGTAGCTGGATGACTATGCTAAGCGACACGAGTGGGCGGCACAAACACGTGGCCCATCTAGGAGTGACACTGCAGTGGCAGACAGGATGGCAGTTTGAAAAACTAGGCCCCAAACAGTACATACTGCAAAGAAAAAAAAGAGGTGCAAGATGGAATTGTCCTTGGGCCCTCCCACCCACCCTTATGTTGTATAAATAGGACATGCACACTTTAATAAAACCAATCATTTCAGCGCCAGGGTCTGCCACATGACTGTGGCTGAAATGATTGGTTCGTTTGGGTCCCCACAAAACAAGCTGGCAATTAATGTGTCCCTGCACAAACTGGCTCTACGGAGGCAAGATGTCGTCCTCATCCTCCTCATCCACCGATTCCTTGGATAAAACAGGAAAAAGGGATTTAGGTGTCCCTGGACTGCTTACGGTCTTAGCCAAAGTTTCTGAACTTGACAGTAACTTTTTATGAATGCGCTGCAGGTGCCGTATAAGGGAGGATGTTCCTAGGTGGTTAACATCCCTACCCCTACTTATTTCACCTTTACATATGGTACATATGGCAAGACAGTTGTTGTCCGGATTTGGATAGAAATATTGCCAGACCAAAGAGGTGGAATGTTTGGTCTTCTGCACAGGCATGACCGTGATGGGCTTTTTCATCCCACGGACAACAACTGTCTCCCCCGGAGCCTGATTTAAACAAACCACATCACCATCAGAATCCTCCTCGCCAACTTCCTCCTCAGCGCCAGCTACACCAGTATCCTCATTCTGTTGTACTTCAACAGTGACATTTTCAATTTGCATATCAGCAAGTGGACTGTGGGTGCTCCTTTCAGCACTTGCAGGGGGCGTGCAAATGGTGGAAAGAGCCACCTCTTCCCGTCCAGTGCTGGGAAGGTCAGGCATCGCAACCAACACCACACTTGGACTCTCCTTGGGGATTTGTGATATCTTCTTAGAATGCACAGTTCTTCGATGTGCTTTTGCCAGCTTAACTCTTTTGATTTTTTAGTGGGAGGAGGGCTTCCATCGTCATGTGAAGCTGAACCACTAGTCATGAACATAGGGAAAGACCTTAGCCATTCCTTGCCACTCCGTGTCGTAAATGGCATATTGACAAGTTTACGTTTCTCTTCAGATGATTTAAATGTTTTTTTCAAGGTCATTTTCCTGAACTTTGCCATTTGGGATTGTATGTGCCCTCTACTATGACATTGGGCATCGGCCTTGGCAGACGACGTTGATGGCATGTTATCGTCTATGTCATGAATAGTGGCAGCAGCTTCAGCAGTAGGAGGAAGTGGTTCTTGATCTTTCTCTATTCTATTTTTATTGGAGAAAGTTTGGTCCTCCATTTATGTTATATCGATTTGATATATACGTGCGGCTAAGGCGCACACAAACACAGAAAATATTTTTTTATTTTTGCTGGAGAGTAGTGCACTTTGTGGGTTACACCACCCTTTAAGAAATGAGCCAGCCGGCTCTTTACTTATGGGACACAGGCGCACGCTTGGCGCTGCTCCTTTGTTGATGCACGTGTGGCTACTGCGCACACAATTCACAAACACAGAAAAAAAAAAATTTATTTGGTTTGGAGTGTACTTTGGGGGTTACAGCACCCTTTAACGGTCAAGCCAGCCGGCCCTTTACTTATGACACAGGCGTACGCTTGGCACTACTTTGTTGATGCATGTGCGGCTACTGCACACACAATTCACAAACACAGAAAATATTTTTTTATTTGGTTTGGACTGGAGTGTACTTTGGGGGTTACAGCACCCTTTAATGTTCAAGCCAGCCGGCCCTTTACTTATGACACAGGCGCACGCTTGGCACTACTTTGTTGATGCACGTGCGGCTACTGCGCACACAATTCACAAACACAGAAAAAATATTTTTTTTTTAGCACTTGGGGGGAGCACCCCTGATGTACAGAGCACCCCCTGGACAACACTACAGCACCCCTTTAGGACTGGGACACTGCACAGGACTTTGGAGTGGACACAGCCCCTATGGACAACTGACTGCACAACACAGTCCAGCCAGCCCCTATGGACTTTGAAGTAGTGGACACAGCCCCTATTAACAACAGCAGCACAGCACAACACAGCCAGCCCCTATGGACTTTGAAGTAGTGGACACAGCCCCTATGGACAACAGCAGCACAGCGCAGCACAGCACAGCACAACACTACTCTGCACTACACTACACTACACAGCCCAGCCAGCCCTAACTCCCACCCTCCCTCTTCACTGTCCACAGCCGAGTGAGAAAATGGCGCCGACGCGGGTACCTTATATAGGATCCAAAACCCGCGAGACCCGGAAGGCGGGATGATGACATTTTGCCTCGATTTCAGATCCGAGGCGGGAAAAGTCGAGCCTGACTCGGATCGGCCTCGGATCGGGGGGGCTCGGGGGGATTCGGATTTCAGAAATCCGAACCCGCTCACCCCTACCAGCCACCCACATCAGTCAGCAACTGGGCAGAACAGGGAGAGTGGCGAGGTCTGTTGGGAGGCCAGGAGAGCTTCTCCAAATTTGGAACTTGGCAAGTATCTGTTCTCCATATTGTATAAATGTAATACAGTATCTATTAACACTGACACATAGTTAAAGAGTTCCAGTTGTGTTATTCAACAATATCAAAGACAGGAAACGCAGAGCATATAGGCGACAATACATCTCTCACAATTGCAGCCACATATAACGAAACAAAAAATATTCACATTTGAAATGTTCATGCAAACTTTGCATATGTATGTTTACTCAAAGGAACCAGAGAAAGGGTCACTGGCAATAGTTGTGTGTGACACTTTCACTGTGAGCAGTGGATTCTTGACTGCATACTATGATTGGCACTACCTGGTAGAGAAGTGTGTATCGGTGGTTTTTACTAGGGATCTCTGAATGGAAGCTTGGGCTTTGCTATGATTGGAACGCTGGTGAAGGCCACCTGCCCAGGATCCTAGTGTGATAGAATGCTGTCACAATGGCAAAAGAATAGTCAGCTGATCAAGATCTGGTAAACAGAGAAGGGTCGAGTGGAGAGTGGTGAAATAACAACCCAAGTCCAAACTTGTAGATAACTTCAGTCTCTGTTGTGCCAACTCAGTAGGACACAAGGCGAGGGAATTACATACACCTAACAAGATATCACAGGGACTGCTGCAAAGAAGCTTGGATATCACCGTGACCGGCATGTACAGTAGGTTGCAGACCCTTTCCTATGTTCCTAGTGTGATAGGTTGGTGTCACAATAAGTAAAGAGTGTTCAGATAGCCAGGGAATTGGTAAACAAACAGGTATTGTAAATTGGATGTAGTTCAGATCCTGGCGCACACAATGCCGGTGGTCACAATACCAAAGCCGGAATCCAGACAAGGGTCAGGATCCCGCCTCGATAATCACAGTGATCACGGTCCCAAAGGTTAGGTTTAGGGTTAGGAGTGAGGGTTAGGCACTAGGCGGAGGGTTAGGATTAGGCTGCAGGACGGGAGGGTTAGGATTAGGCTGTGGGGAGGGAGGGTTAGGATTAGGCTGCGGGACGGGAGGGTTAGGATTAGGCTGCGGGACGGGAGGGTTAGGATTAGGCTGCGGGACGGGAGGGTTAGGATTAGGCTGCGGGACGGGAGGGTTAGGATTTGGCTGCGGGACGGGAGGGTTAGGATTAGGCTGCGGGACGGGAGGGTTAGGATTAGGCTGCGGGACGGGAGGGTTAGGATTAGGCTGCGGGACGGGAGGGTTAGGATTTGGCTGCGGGACGGGAGGGTTAGGATTAGGCTGCGGGACGGGAGGGTTAGGATTAGGCTGCGGGACGGGAGGGTTAGGATTAGGCTGCGGGAAGGGAGGGTTAGGATTAGGCTGTGGGACAGGAGGGTTAGGATTAGGCTGCGGGACGGAAGGGTTAGGATTAGGCTGCGGGACGGGAGGGTTAGGATTAGGCTGTGGGGGGGAGGGTTAGGATTAGGCTGTGGGATGGGAGGGTTAGGATTAGGCTGCGGGACGGGAGGGTTAGGATTAGGCTGCGGGATGGGAGGGTTAGGATTAGGCTGCGGGACGGGAGGGTTAGGATTAGGCTGCGTGACGGAAGGTTTAGGATTAGGCTGCGGGACGGGAGGGTTAGGATTAGGCTGTGGGACGGGAGGGTTAGGAATAGGCTGCGGGGAGGGAGGGTTAGGGTTAGGCTGCAAGAGTGGAGAGTTAAGGTTAGGCTGCAGGACTTGTGGGTTAGGGTTAGAGGTAGGGTTGGGGTAAGGTTTAGTTTACTTACCAGCAGGCGTTTGCATTTCAACCATCGGGATGCCGGTGTCAGTATTGCGACCACCAACATTATGTGCACCGAAATGACATACTCAACCCTTGTAAATGCCACAGAGATTAACTGGAGAGTAGTTAATTGATAAACCAAGTCCAAACCAGGAGGTATCTATGTACGATACTAAATCAGCAGGACACATGGAGAGAAAACTAACAGCCCAAGTCATTAGCAGAAACACAGAAAGGTTGTGGACCACAGAAGCACTGGAGACTATGAGGAAGCTAGAACAGGGTTTAAATAGGCAGCGTCATCTGAATCTGCTACCAACCTGACATCATAATCCTGTGCACCCACCACTGTAGTATAAATGAAGAGGGATGAAACCAGCAGAAGAAACAGCCATCACCCTGAGGACTGGGAAAGTGCAGGATGCCACCCATTGGAAAAGTGACATATAACCAGTTTTTGAAATGCTGGATGCTGAATGTGGTGCTTTGTGACCTTGTGAAATGAATGGATTTTACCAAGCTCCACTTGGGAGGAGTTTCAAAAAATGGAAAGGAAATCTCAATCAGGAGGGGGGATGTTATTGTGAACTCTCCCTCAGGTAGTATAAGGCATGGGACTCCCTCCAGCAAACAATTGTTCTGGAAGAGCTATTAATGGTGGCAAAGAGAGAACCACATTATGCTACAGTAACTTGTCCATTTACCTAATTTCTTCTTCAGGTTCCATAGGGGGTCCACCTTGGGGTATAGCTGGATCTGGATCCACGGGCACCACGCAGTTAAAGCTTTAGCTCCCAGGATGCACTGGGTCCATCCTCCTCTATACCCCACCCCCGAGCCACAGGCACCTCAGTTTAAGTTGGTGCCTGCCCAGAGTTGGGTCACCGTTAGCGCAGGGGGGCTGATTAGCAGCCCCTAAGCTTATTTTATTTTATGAGTTTTTGATATTATCTTTCTTTTTAACTGTTCAGAGCAGCAGCGTCGGACTGTCCACCCCGGCGCCGCCGCAATGCCAGTACAGATCTGGGGATCGTGGCGGGACCCCAGAGTCTGTACTAACCGGGCTCTTTCCCATATACTCCATTTAATGTGCTTTATTGTACTTCTGAGGGAAAGGAGACGCCACCATTCAGGATTAGCACCCTTCCATATTGATTTAAAAGCATGGAGTATGGTAATGTATATGCACAGTGTATTAGGCACAATTCTAGGTAAGTCCTACAAGTTATATACTGTAGTGCAACTTTGGTTCGTTTTTGGGGTGTGAGTCCCCCTGGATTGCATTGGCTGATCTGCTTCAGGGCACCACATTATAACACATTTTCCTTTATTACACATTTTAACCCTTCACTGTGTGTTTAATATATATATACTTCACTTTTTTATTTTCATTCTTTATATGCAGCTGTAGCTGCTCCTAACTATCTCTTTACACTCCACTTTTCTTACTATGGTGGTGCCCTGGGGCAGCTTGGCTGGGCCAATTTTGGGGGGTCCTGCGCTCTGGATTTGAACCCTAGTATGTTAGGGACCTACCCGAAAGAGGTTACCTGGATATGGTGGGTAGGCCCATAACCTTGGCCATGATTATGCTAAAAACCTCTATTGATTGCAAAATTTTATTGCATTTATATATATTATTAATAATTTGGAGTTGTGCACCTGAGATTTGTCTGTTTCTGTGTCTTCTATTAATATGACAGCATTGGTACGGCCGGTGCGATCCATCTTTGTCATAGGGGATGATGCCCCGACCCCTAAATCCAAATTCCCAAATTTCAAACAGGCTAAAGTGGATGTAACTGTTTTTCCTCTCGCTGACTAGTTGACTGACCACATGGCGGAGGCCTGGCAGTCGCCTAGTAAGAGGTTCCAGCAGCAGAAACATTTGGCGTCTAGCTACCCGTTTCCTGCAGGGCATTGCAAGAAGTGGGAATCCCTGCCTGCGGTGGATTCTCATGTTACTCGCTTAATCAAAGGTGCTACACTGCCCTTACCCTCCATCTCCTCCCTAAAGGATTCTATATACAGGAAAGTTGAAATTTGCTTTAAGTCAATTTATTCTCTCTCGGGGGCTCTGGCCCATCTGTCTATGGCTATCTCTTGGGTAGCTAAGGCCATTGAGAGTTGGGCCAAAACTTGAGGACAACCTTACTAAGGAAGCTTCTGAGGTCCAGAAAGCTCTGGTGGGACAGATGAGAGATGCTGCTACCTATATTGACGAAGCAGCTTTGGATGCCAGTCTGTTAACCTCCAGAGTCTTGGCCGCACCTGTGTCTGCCCGCCGCCCTTTGTGGTTATGTTCTTGGAGGGCAGATGCTGTTTCCAAGAAAGGGCTGGAGGCCTTGTCCTTCAATGGGGAGTTATTGTTTGGTTCTGATTTGGACAAAATTGTAGACACCCTGGCAAAGTCTAAGTCGACTTTTCTGCCTTCAGCTACTGCACCTTCCAAGGCTAGGACCTCTGCATTTTGGTCCTTTCATGTTCAAGGGAAGTCTGAGGGTCAGTCCTTCCACAGGCAAGTGGCCACTAAGGCATCCTCTAAATCTAAGAAGCAAGCTTGGGGTGCTCGATGCCCTGCTTCCAAACCAGAGGATCAACCATCTAACTGATGGGATGGACCTCCCTCTGGGGGATTCCAGAGTTAGAGGCCGACGTCTTCTATTCACCCAGTGCTGGTACAACACCACCACGGATGCCTGGGTATGAGAAGTGGTCTCTCGGGGTACATCCTCTCCTTTCGTCACTGGCCACCCACCAGTTTTTCTGCACAGGTCCTCCTTCAAGCCAAGCCAAGGCCTTGCAGATGCAAGAGGCCATAGAGTACTTGCTGAGAGCAGGGGTTGTTATTCCAGTCCCGCCTTCTCAATGTGAGACAGGTTACTACTCTACTCTGTTTCTGCTCCGAAGCCCAATGGGTCTCATCGGCCTATTCTCAAGTCTTTGAACAAGTTCCTCAGAGTTCCCAAATTCAGGATGGAAACTTTGTGTTCCATCATTCTGGCTATGAACCCTGGGGACTACATGGTTTCCCTGGACATCCAGGACGCATACCTTCATGTTGCTATAGCGCCTTCACACCAGCAGTATCTGCGGTTTGCTATATGGCAGGACCACTTCCAGTTTCAGGCTCTACCCTATGGCCTCTCCACGGCCCCAAGGGGATTCACCAAGATTATGGCAGTCACGGCTGCCCATCTTTGGAGAAAGGGTATATGGCTTCTTCCGTATCTCGATGACCTCCTGTTGCTGGCAGGTTCTCTGGAGGTACTTCTGCAGCATCTACACCTGACGATCGCTTGTCTGCAAGCGCGCGGGTGGCTATTAAATTGGAAGAAATCCTCCCTAATTCCCTCACAAAGGATGGTCCATTTGGGAGCCCTTCTAGAATCTCGGCAGCAGAGGATCTTTCTGACTCCAGAAAATATCTCCTCCCTGCAACTGTGGGTGCATAGTTGCCTGAACAGTTGAGGAGTGTTGGTTCACTCAGCAATGCAGGATCTGGGGTTCATGGTGTCGACATTTGACATGGTGGAATATGCCCAGTTCCATTCCAGGTCCCTGCAGGGGCTGATTCTATCCAAATGGAACAGGTTGCCACACAGGATCAAGACAGCTGCTGGTATCAGACATCTCATCTCACCAACGGTTGCTCCTTTTGGATCCTGGACTGGGTTTTCCTGACAATGCCAGTCTCCAGGGTTAGGGTGCAGTGACAGGTTCTCTCTCACTTCAAGGCCATTGGACAGCGGAAGAAGCAATTCTCCCGATCGACATTCAGGAAATTCGGGCCGTGTATCGGACCTTCCAGTTGTCAAGTTACGTTCTTCACAGAAGAGCTGTGCATGTTCAGCCCGACAACGCCACCATGGTGGCGTACATCAACCATCAAGAGGGCACTCGCAGTCGGGCAGTGATGACAGAGGTGTCACTCATCCTGTCTTGGCCGGACTGCTATCTTCCAGCCATCTCGGCAGTGTTCATTCCATGAGTCCACAATTGGGAGGCATACTTCCTCAGCCATCATGACGTGAATCCCGGGGAATGGTCGCTTCACCAAGAAGTGTTTCAGCTCCTTGTGGAAAAGTGGGGCCTGCCAGAGGTGGACCTCATGGCCTCCCTTCACAGTCACAAGTTGCCCGTGTATGGGTCCAGGACAAGAGATGCACAAGCAAGTCTGGTGGACGCTCTGGCAGTCAGGTGGACCTTACATTTTGTGTATCTCTTCCTTCCGATATCCCTTCTACCTCGGGTTCTTCGGAAATTCAAGCAGGATGGTGGCAAGCTTATGCTGGTGGCCAAGACGTCCTTTGTGCTCAGATCTTTGGAGTCTCTCCATCGACACTCCGTTCCTTCTGCCTCAATGTCTGGACCTGCTGTCTCAGGGTCCCTGCCTTCATCTGGACCTGGTTCATCTGTCTTTGACGGCGTGGCTCTTGAGACATCCATCTTAAGGTCCAAGGGTTTTTTCTGGCTCAGTCATTGGCACAAGGCTTCGGGTGCGTAAGCCTGCCTCTGCCAGGATTTACCACAGAGTGTGGCATTCTTATTTTCAATAGTGTGCCTCGAGACATTACGATCCCCAAGTGTTTCGTGTTTCTAGGATTTTGGCGTTCCTTCAGTCTTGTTTGGACCTTGGCTTATGTGTCTTCTATGAAAGGTTCATGTCTCCGCACTGTCTGTGTGGTTTCAGCATAGGATTGCTCCTTTACCAGATGTCCGCACCTTTTTCCAGGGTGCTCTCAGGATTCAGCCTCCCTTGAGTCTGTGGAGCTCAATACTCTTTTTCTCCTGGCGATTGCTTCAGCTAGGAGGGTTTCAGAATTGGGGGCGCTCTCCTGTAATCCTCCCTTTCTGATTTTTCACCAGGACAGGGCAATGCTTTGCACTCACCCTGGTTTTTTGCCTAAAGTGGTTTCTAAGTTTCACATTAATCAAGATATTGTTGTGTGGGCCTTTCAGTCACCTGAACTTTCGGCTGGTGATACTTCCTTGGATGTGGTCCATGCTCTCAGAATTTATGTGGACCGGACTATTTCGGTTCAGAGATCGGATTCCTTGTTAGTCCTCTTTGGTTTGTACAAGTGGGGTTGGCCGGCCAACAAACAAACTGTAGCTAGATGGCTTCGTTTGGCTATTTCTGAGGCTTATACTCAGGAGGGCTTGCCTGTTCCAGCCTCTGTTAAGGCTCATTCTACTCAGTCTGTGGGCCCCTTGTGGGCAGGTAGCTGTGGCGTCTCGACTGTTCAGCTGTGTAAGGCGGCCACTTGATCATTCATCCAGACCTTTCTGAGGTTCTATGCTTTTGACACCTTCGCCTCTCAGGATGCTTCCTTCCTTCGGGCGCTGGATTCTCCTTTCAGTCAGAAGCGTCCCCGCCCTTAGTTGGACTGCTTTGGGACATCCCCAAGGTCAACCCTGTCGACCCCCTATGGACCCTGAAGAAGAAAATGAGAGATATGGTAACAACTTACCTTTGTTATCCCTCTTTCTTCGAAGTCCATAGGGTCCACAGGGTGCCCACCCTGACGCACCTGGCTTCATATGGGCTGTGTTGCTGGTCACCGGTTTTCCATCTCCATTTCTGTGAGTATGGTTCTTGTGTGTTCCAGTTTTCCTTCTCTCTGTTTTTCCTCCTCCGGCCTTGGCTACTTACCAACTGAGGTGCCTGTGGCTCGGGGGCAGGGTATAGAGGAGGATGGACCCAGTGCATCCTGGGAGCTAAAGCTTTAACTGCGTGGTGCCCATGGATCCAGATCCAGCTATACCAAAAGGTCAATCCTGTGGACTCTATGGACTTCGAAGAAACAGAGATAACAAAGGTAAGTTCTTACAATATCTCTCATTTTTTGAATCATATATGAAATGGTTAAATACTTGTAGACCAAAATCATTCATATGGTCCAACTGCACTCGCCTCATGAAAACTGAAATAGGTACATATTTAAAAACGAGATGTAGTCAGCATCCCGTGTCGGAATTCTGACCATCGGCATCCCGACCGCTGGGATCTCACACCCAACCTCAGGATGTAGTCAGCATCCCAGCGTGCGGGATGCAGATGGCCGAAAATACCGGAGCCAAAATTCTGTCAGTGTCAGGATCCTGGCACCAGAATCACGACCGCTGACATCCCGAAGGTAAGTATTGGGGTTAGGGGAGGGTTAGGGAGAGGGCTTAGGGTTAGGCATTACAGGGAGGGTTAGGGTTAGGCACTAAGGGGGTGGGTTAGTATTAGGGTATTAGGGAGGGGAGGTTAGGTTTAGACACTCGACGGGAGGTTAGGTTTAGTCACCGGGGAGGGGGAGGTTAGGTTTAGGCACTATGGAGGGAGATTAGGTTTAGGCACCGGGGAGGGGGAGGTTAGGTTTAGGCACTGGGGAGGGAGGTTAGGTTTAGGCATCGGGGAGGGGGAGGTTACGTTTAGGCAAAAGGGAGGGAGGTTAGGTGTAGGCACTATGGATGGAGGTTAGGTTTAGGTACTAGGGAGGGAGGTTAGGGATAGGCATCAGGAAGGTAGGGTTAGGGTTAGGTGTAAGGGTTACACTTACCTTGTTCCTTATGGGTGTCGGGATTCTGACTGTCAGGATGACGCTGTCGGTATTCTGACCAGCAGCAATCCGACCGCAGGAGGTGTCAGAAATTTAAACTTTTCTGACACCTCCTGCTTAAAACCCAAAAAGTCAGAAGGCTCTCATACCCAACCCTTTAAAACAACAATAGTACATAGCATTTGCAGCTATATGCAATTAAAACAAACTGACACCTATTATTCATCTATTTGCATGTCCTGCACTAATGAAACTAACCGTAGTGTACATTTTAGATAGATGGTCATTTTATAGGTGCAAATGTGATTCTGAATTTAAGTGAGAGTTGGAGTATTAATGGAAATAATGTGGCTCTGCAGTAATGTGGTTGGTAAGATAAATGCCAAAATGCCAAAATATAAAGCTGTTCTACAGTAATTTGCTTGAAATGTGATGTTGTTTAATAATTTATTTTACTGTTTCACTTAAATCATGCTTTTCATTTTTATGATTTTAGGTAATGACAGAAGATCCTAAATTAGCTAATAGGGACCAGCAAGCCTCGGCCAGTATGACGGCCAGTGCGTACAGGTCTAGTGGCGGTAATTTCCTACATATCGGGGTAACAGCTCAGGTGCTGAAACCAGGAAACAATGTTATTGTCAGCTTTAATATTTGGAACAAAGACCCTGCTGTTCAAGACCAGATCGGACATTTTAACTATGTGGTAATTTCTTGTGCATGAATTTAAATGCCTGATATTCTATGGATTGTTTCTATACCAGCAGTGTGTATTCAAGTTTAAATTTGTCTTTAACCAATTTGAATGGATGGACCCACACTTGTCCCATGTTGTGTTCAATAATAACTTAGCTGAGACATCAAGAAGTTCAACTAATTTTGACTCATGACTGGCCTGATACAGGCCATCCTAACACAATAGAGTCATCACCTCATTCCCCCTGCAAAATGTAAATTTAAGCTAACGTCTTATATTTTTGTAGAAATTGTACAATTTGCAAATTATTGTAATTATTCTGCTGCATTTCACTATAACAATAGAGGTACATGTTGTTTTTAATCAGTTTCCAAACAGAGCTGCTCCACCAGGCCTTCAGGCAGCAGGACCGGCCCATCAGGCCATCTGCCCTGGCAGATGTACAGATATATCTGTTGGATATATCATCGGCTGTGCAGCAGGGCCACCCAGATGTGTCTGTGACTGAAGTCGTTCACAGACATATATTCTGTACACATGGACAGATTCGCTATGTGATATGTTGTACGTTAGCTGATTGAACGACATATTGCATAGTGTGTACCCAGCATTAGGTTCCCTCTGCTGTAGGTAGGAGTCTTGGCAAGCCACAATATGGCATGACTCTCTGCCTGGTAACAACTTTCTCTCTTTTTTTCAGGTTTTGGGGGTATATTTACTAAAGTGAGAGTTTTTAGAAGTGGAAATGTTTCCCATAGCAACCAATCAGATTCTAGCTATAATCTTCTAGAAGGTGCTAGATTAATGTTAAGGAGAGTCTGATTGGTTGCTATGGGCAACATTTCGACTCCTACAAACCTGCATTTTAGTAAATAGATATACATATATGTTCACCTAATATGCATATTATAACTTATACTGTGTGTTTTACTTTACACACAGATTTGAAAATTGTTTTCTTCCCATAGATACTGAACAAGGGGAGAATAATGAAAGTGGGCAGACAGGAGAGGGCACCCGGTCAGTCACCAGTGAATATGGTGCTGATAATTACAGGAGAATTCATCCCGTCTTTCCGCATCGTGGGGTATTATACGTTGAAAACCGATGCAGGGCATGAGATTGTTGCTGACTCTATCTGGGTAGATGTGACAGATACCTGTTTGGGGACGGTAAGAGACTTTTGATAGTAGATATGATTACAAATATTTGTAGTTTAATTCATTATTTTAGTCACGATCCACAAGAAAAAAATAAGTTTAAATATAACCATTAATTTATATGCATTAATCCAATACATTACTGGAGCACCTTTGCTACATCCAATGTGGTGGGTTCCCCAGTATCTACTGTTGCGCAGCAATGTAGTAAGTGATTGTGGTGCTCACTACTGTGTAAGTTTTTTGTTTAAATCTGTTTTATTAAGAGTTTTCAAGTGTTATACAATAAAATGAGAATACTTAGGGTATAAGCCAAGTATACATATGAGGTTAAAAGACATCTAATGAAAATGAAATTGGATAGGAAGGAAAGGGAAAGGTGAGGGGAAGGAGGGAAGGGGTCTGGTCACGTGCTCGTGATTAAAGACCACAGACATAGAGTAACATCATGATATCATCTCATATACTGTAGATTTATAGCTTCATTATCAATAATAAAGATCCATCTATCCTAGGTTGGCAAAAAGTATAGCAGGAGTAATGGAGACATATGCAGATATTGACAAAGTGGATATGTATAAGCTATTTTTAATTTTAGTTTTCATAAGTGGGTTAAGAGTAAACAATATGGGAAACAAGAAATAATTAAATTAATACATACTACATTTCTATATGTGTATATTCTGAGAGTTGCCTAGACAAGAACCACTCTGTGGATTTGAAAATTTTTAAAATGTGAGTTTGAGATGGAGGATCCAAGGAGTCTATATAGAAACACCTTTTAGAATAGAATTTTTCAGCTCCTCTATTAATATCAGGAAAGGTGTCCCTTCTATCAAAATATAAGAGCTGGAGAAGTTTTATTTTGGCTTCTGAGACTGAGGGAGAGGAAATTTTTGTCCAGTGACATAGCACTGCGGAATATGTGTGCGCTATATAAATAACTGGTAATAAAATAATAAATAATAGAATTACTTTCCTTGCTACTGTAACTGTAACCGTGAGAAATGGGATCAACTGCTTTTTTTTTGTACCCAAATCCCAATTCGAGAGATCCCACCATAGGCAGGCCTTTGGATCTGGGGTCAACAGGAGTGAGCATAAGGAATTTATATAATTTATTAATTTGTGCCAGAATTTTTTGATTTTCCTGCATTTCCACATACAGTGCAAGAAACCCTGCAACTGAGATATGACACTTTGGACTCTCTGCAGTGTATGAGACGCTAAAATGTTGTCTTTGAATAGGTGCTATATAGGCTCTAAAAACTGTCCTGATGTGAACGTCTTGAAGATATGAGGATCTTAAAATCTTAAGAGTGGAATCGTAGTGTAGAAATAGATTTTCATCATCTCCCAAATCAGACCAATCCGATTTCCATAGGGATAATGTTCTATCCCTCTGAGTATTGTAAGACATATCTACCAATATCGTATAGAGATATCTGAGTTTGTACGGCATATTAAGAGTATTTTTTAGCAGCACACATATAGAATCTTTCAAGGAGACCTCCTTCATGGCCTGAGGTATGGATGAGATGAAGTGTCTTGTTTGGAGGTACATGTAAACGTTTGTGTTTGGTATGTTAAATTGCTGTCTAAGATCCGAGAAACTGAGTAAGGATCCTCCAGGATCAAAAACTTTGGCCGTAATAGATAATCCTTTTGCACGCCAAGTTCTAAAAGTTGAATTAGTCTGAGTTGATGGGACGGAGGGAATACCCCAGAGAGGAATATAGGGTGAGGAATTAAAATTTCTGTGAAATCTTTTATTTAAGGTTCTCCAAGCAAGATATGTATCTTTAAAGATAATATGGGATAAAATATGAGGGGGAATGTCTTGGGATTTCGAGTGCAATAGAGCAGCTGGAGAATAAGGAGAAAATATGTCAGCGTCGAGTTCCATGTCAGTATATACACCTCTGTCAAGAAGCCAATCACTGATATATCTAAAAAAGACAGATAAGAGTATGTTGAGAAGTCAGGATAACCCACGCCACCCTTCTGTCGAGATAGGGATAATTTTGCCATAGCGATCCGGGGTTTTTTATTCTGCCAGATAAATTTAGACATTCATTTTTGGATATGATGCAAGTCATGTTTAGAAATACTAATAGGAAGCATCTGTAATAAATAAAATATTTTTGGGAAAACCACCGTCTTTATAACAAGCAATGAAAGTGGAAGAAGCTTCCAGTTATCTAACAATGCAGACACCTGAGTAATTTTTGCGGAAAACTTAGATTTATATAGGTCTGGTAAGGCAGTAGGAATTTGCACACCTAAATATTTTATCTGTGACTTATTAAGCTTGAAAGTTTTCACTAAAGGGATATCTTATAATGTGCTATAGTGCCTGAGATTGGAAGAATTTCTGATCTGTCGAAATTAATTCTATAACCAGAAAAGGAGCCGAATGAATTGATCAGGTCTATTATTGCGGAAAGCGAGTAAGCTGGGTTTGAAACAAATAACAACATGTCGTCTGCGTAGAGGGCAACTTTAAGAGTCACCTCTCTTATAGAAATACCGTGAATACAGTGGAAGATCTAAGAGCTATGGCTAGGGGTTCAATCGCAATGGCAAATAAAAGAGGGGATAATGGGCATCCCTGTCTGGTGCCTTTTAGTATGGGGAAGGGTAATGACAAAAAAACATTGCAAGATACTTGTGATTGTGAGTTAGCATAAAGTTAGGTAATTAAATTACAGAAAGAAGTAGGAAATCCAAATGTATTTAATGAATGGAGAAGGTGGGGCCAGGTGATAAGGTCAAAGGCCTTTTCAGCATCTAGGGAAAGAATGAGGTTCGGATTAGAAATGGGGATCTCATTATACTGCATATGTTGAATCGCAGACAAGACTCTTCGAACATTTAAGATAGAGTGCCTACCCCAAATGAAGCCCGTTTGGTCCTGGTGTATTACACTGGGCAACAATAATTTAATCCTATCAGCTATTATTTTTGTGAGAATATTGTAATCAGAATTTAAGAGTGATATCGGCCTGTAGGATGCCGGGGAGGATAGATCTCTTCCTGATTTCGGGAGGACCTTTATGATTGCATGATTAAAGTATAGAGGTGGAGCATTTCTCAATATTAAATGGTTAAAAACTAATACCAAGGTATCTGCAATGCTAGAGGAGAGCAATTTATAAAAGTCACTTCCTAGCCCATCAGGACCAGGAGCTTTATATGGTTTCAGATGTTGAATTACCTTTTGTACGTCATCTATAGTCACTGGGGCCAATATTGTATCAGATTGGTCAGGTGAGAGATGTGGATATTGGAGTGTGGGCCAATGAGCATTAGAAATCGAACTATCTGAGGTATTGTCTATCTGAGACGTATCAAAAGCATATAAGGATTTGTAAAAATCTCGCATCATGTCTGAGATTTGACTATCAGAGGAGGTAAATGTACCTGACATAGTCTTGAGTGGATGTACTAGCATGGAAGGACGTGAACCATTCAGTAAATTAGTGAAAATTCATCCAGATTTGTTCCCGAATTTATGGAACTTATAATTGGTAGCATAAAGATATTTATCTCCCATATCAGTAAGAAATTCCTCAAAATTGATTTTTTTCCTTTAGATACTGACCCTTGGTACTAGGTGATGGGTTAGATTTATATGCTTGGTATGCATTGGTTAGAGCATTCTGAAGAGTTAGATATGACAAGGTGTATTTTTTATTTATATCCGCTACATACAAAATAATGGCTCCTCTGATCAGTGACTTAGGAGCTTGCCAAAACAAAGGAGGATTCATTTTGGCATATTCTGAGTTGTTAATTCGAAATTCCTCCCAAACCGCCTCAAGTCTGTTTTTGAATTTGGGGGAGCGCATAAGGTGAGAGGGGAAATGCCATAATTTATGTGGACCTTTATCAATATGTAGGTGGATCTTAATCCTAATTAAGGAATGATCTGAAATAATGATAGGATCAATATGGGTTTCTGTTACTTGTGGGAATATAGATTTGGATACTAACAGGTAGTCAATTCTTGACAAAGAATTGTGAGCGGCTGAGGCACAAGTGAAGTCTTTTTCGGTAGGATTTAACGCTCTACAAGCATCTATTAGTTGCAATCTAGAAGCAAAAAGGGGAATCCCTAATTTAGGGAGTGCTGAGGGGCACAAAGTAGGCTTAGATTTATCAAGGTATGTAGATGAGATTAGATTAAAGTCTCCTCCTACTATCAACCTAGAATTACTATGAGTAATGAGTTTGGCTAATAATTTTTGGAAGAACTGTCTTGAATATACTGTATGTTAGGGGCGTACACATGTTATATTACTAAAGGCAGATTATTATATAATAGCTCAGTTATAACATATCTGCCCTCAGGATCAGAGCATACAGAAGAAACCTTCAGTTGTAGGGAACGTTTGGCCAATATAACGACACCTCTCTT
This sequence comes from Taudactylus pleione, assembly GCA_031769625.1. Taxonomy (NCBI): domain Eukaryota; kingdom Metazoa; phylum Chordata; class Amphibia; order Anura; family Myobatrachidae; genus Taudactylus; species Taudactylus pleione. The sequence goes on from JAUIMM010001003.1 coordinate 145,341, forward strand.
TTTTGAAGTAAACGAAGCCGAGGCAATTAAGCACCACTGCATCATTTGCAATTTACATGTTTCTGAAGCCGTGAGATGGGTTTCCTGTAATAACGCTATATCTATATTTTGTTTAGACAGATACATTAAAACTTGACGTCGTTTGGCAGGGGAGTTGATTCCTCCTATGTTCCAAGAACCTATACTTAGCTGTGACATCATGAAACCTTAAAAGGAGAAAGAAGAGCTTTTCTATACTTCACCACGGACTTACTTAAGAATGCATTGACCAGAGGAGGGCAAGGAAAGGAGGGGAAAAGACATGAGGGAGAAAAACAAATAAAAATAGACAAGGGGTACAAAGTAATATAAGACAACAATAATAAACATAGAAAGAACATCCCTAAAATAGGGTAGGTAAATATACAGTACCTAAATCTTTGAACTTCCTAGTATATCAGAAATAATTGAAGTAAACCAACAATTAAGATAACTGCGGGGCTGAGCTCCGACCTAATATCTCGGTAATGTAAAACCAGATGGGGGGCTTATATTATGAGAGGTTTTTTTTTTTTTTTTGTTATTATAATTATTAATAAAAATCCGCATTATCAAGCGGAAAAATAATGAGAAACAAACATGACATAGATAGAGAATAACATATATTGTATTATGAACCGGCGGAATCTAATTAAGGCATTAGATAATCTGCCACCACAGATTTAAAAAAGTAGAAGAAACCTAGGTACCACATATTAATGTGCCTATACAAAAAAGTGTTGAAGGTAAGTTATCAACCTGAATTAACCTTATAGCAGTGAGGGCAACTGCCATAAATCTATAAAAAAGACTTAGAATAAGTCCAGTATATGGCGACATCTCACCAGGATAACATGACAGGGAATCTTGAAGAGAGGGAACACTGCAGAACTCAGGTCTGTTGGGAGGAGGTCGGGTTGTGTGGTAACAAAAAAGGGTCTCGGTAAATTGGGTGTAAGTTCCTGCCAGAAGAACCACGATAAGCCTTGCTTAGTGAATATTTTTGTTTTATTTTTGTGATTTATTGATGTTGAACAGCTCCAGGTGACAGGAGACAAGAAAGATGACAACGCAGTACAGAGCCCTGGGACAACTATGAATCTGAAGCTGACAGCAGATCACAAGGCCAGCGTGGGGCTGGTGGCTGTGGATAAAGGCGTCTATGTGCTCAGCAGCAAGTTTAAAATATCTCAACGCAAGGTGCGTAGAGTAATATGCTTCTGACATTTAAGTTTAATTGTTATAACAAGAGAAAACAAGATCCCAACTTGTGACCTGGGCGGCAGAGATGGTAAAATGTTTTGCATCTCTGCCTCTCAGCACTGAGGTTTTGTGTTCGATTCCCACTATGGCCCTTAATGTGTGCGTTTCCCCCAAGTACTTTGGTTTCCTCCCACAATCCAAAAATATACTGGTAGGTTAATTGGCTAGTGTTTGTGTATACATGTGGTAGGGGATAGGGATTGTGAGCTCCACTGGGGCAGGGACTGATGTGAATGGCCAAATTATTCTCTGTAAAATGCTGTGGAATATGTGTGTCTATATTAATAACTGGTAATAATTTAAAAACATAATGTATGCCTCAAGAAGCTTATTACTATATATCATTTAACTTTCATTTAGACTATAGTTTGATGGATGTATGTAGGTGTACCTCAAATCTCATTTGTTCTTTTTACAAGGTTTGGGACTCCGTGGAGAAGTATGATATCGGTTGTACTCCAGGGAGTGGTGCTGATGCCCCAGGAGTGTTTTATGATGCTGGTCTGGCCCTACAGACAAGCTTCCAGATGACAACCCCACAGAGATCAGGTGATCATAGGTTATAGACAGTTATTTCCAAAAGACACCAATTCAAATCCTCATACAGGTCACTTCTTAATCTGAAAGTGAAAGTATCCAAATGGTTGAGCGACAAAGATCTCTGTCCTACTGTCGAGAAGAACGCAAATGAAAAAAGCATCCACCAAAAATGTAAAGTGTACCTTGGGTAGGGCTCCAATTATATGTTAAGTTATTTGTAACTGTGCTGCAATAATCATATCATCCAGATCCTCTTACTACATGGATGCAAGGTTTCATAATGTGGGCAAACACCGAACAGTGCTAATAATGCTGCTTGTATAGTACATACATTTTCACAAAACCAATCATCATTAGCCATGTAACCAGGCTGTCAATTTGGAGGACCTATCCACTAAGCCAAACAACCAGGACAAGATTTGACTGGGCCAATGTGCAAGGACTTTCTGTTCATGTGTACTTAATTATTTTCCTGGGTAGCCATGAGGGCATACCTCTCCTGTTCCAAACAGTAGAAATTTCCACAATATTACATTTTAATGGTAGACATGAGGAAATAGGTCTGGGTGCAGATAACAATGGGTTATTTAAAATTGTATTAATTGTGATTTGCATAAATCTGAGATTACCAAATAACTGCATGGTACCACATTGGACCACCATCCATTACCAGCCCTAACACACCCACTCACATACATACACACACACACACACACACACACACATACACACACAGGAAGGCTCCATACCGGTGGGAACCCAGACAATGCAATGGATTTGTCCAAATGATGCTTTACACCTACTGTATATGGGATTAGATCAGATACTTCATTACCATGCAATGTCCTTTGTCACAGCACTATACATACATAGTATCTGCACCAGATTTAGGAGTGTCGGTACCTTAGTACACTAACTTTCACAACAATATGAACAAGGTATAGATGTGTGCGGAACCCCGTGTTTTGGTTTGGATTTAGTTTTGATTTTGGAAATATTGGAGCCCTAACATAATCATCTTTTCATAGTAAAAGCTGTTAGGAGCCTTTGAATTAATGTGTGTGGTGGTGCCAACATATTTATCGATCTGTGGGTCTCATTCAGAGCCGCTCGTAAGCGGCCGCTCGTTCGTTCCGAGTGATGTTCGCACATCTGCGCATGAGTACGGATTGTAATACGCATGTGCGAACCAGTCAGTACGGCTGAAAATCGTGTGCTCACTAAATAGCGAATGCCTGCTATTTTGAGAGACAGGAGGAGGCGTATGTGGGTGGTAACAGGGGAAGGTGTTTGAAAACGGGGAGTGGAGATCAGAACGCAGGCATGCCTAAAGGTCAAAACGGGCGTTTTAAGGGTGTGCATAATTAATACAGCAGCATCATTGACCACGTCACTTGCATTTTTTTATAGACAGAACTGCTCGCAAGATTGCGGTAGGAAAAACCAACCACAAGAATAGCGAGCAGTTCCTACGCTGTTCGATGTACTCGATTAATCTATTAAATAGCGGACATGACGTATGATGCGAGCGGCCAGGGGGCGTATTTTTCAAAAAAACGCCCGCATGTTTTGTTCGCTCGTTCAGACATAGAGGCGTCAACAGACCGCAAAGAGCGAACGGTTCATTTAAATAGCCACCCCCTTTATCAGAACGACTGTCCGCAAATAGCGTCCGGCTCTGAATCAGACCCTGTATCCAGACATTTATTATCTTCTTTACATGTCCCTCATTTCTAAAAAATACAAAAAAGTAGAGCGTTTGTCCCTTTTTATACATTTTTGAAGGACTCCTCTTCGATTGTACTCTGTGATTTTCTCAAAAACTTTGGAGAAGATCCCTCTGCTGTGGGAATGACTCCATAGGCACAACGCAGCTAGCACAGCCTGAATATGGTGGTAACTTATGGGGCAAAGCTCTGGCAACTTATGGGTTTTAGAACTTGCTACGTAGGGCAGACCGCAGTCCACATTGAGATTAATGGGGAACTGCAGTCTGAAGCTCTAATTAGCCTTCTGGAGGAGATATAATCTGCATTTGGCTACTGCTACACTGCCAGGATATATCAAATCAAACAGAAACTGCGGTTTAAGCATGATTTTAGTAGAAAGATTCCTTAACCTTTTGGCATCTTAACGTGTTTGTCTTGTTTTTCTTTCCCTCAGAGCCTTTATGTGAGGCTAAATTAAAACGTAGACGACGTTCATCAGCAGCGTTTATTCATCATAAAGACACTAAAGGTAAAACCTGGATGGAAGCCGCCAACTGTTGCTGTTCGGGCAATGCAGTTACTCACTCTCACACATCTCCGTTCAACTTTTAACTTGCTGTGTTTTACTGTCATCCTTCTGATTCAGTTTTTTATATTAGTTATATCCATAAAACATTTCATATTCTTGACTACATAATATAAAGACCCTGATTAAAATCACAGAAAAAAATAGCAATATATTTAGTGGATGTCACAAGAAGTCATATAAACCAAAATATTGATAATATATGAAGGGCGGACAATCTTTTTGGAATGCCTAATGTGTATAGTACATCGGCACAAAAAAAATATTTTTCTAATGTTGCTCCAACCTGTTCATTTCCCCTCAAATTTTATTTTAATGAAGCGCCCAAAATGTGTTGTAAAACTAGAGCACAGGTTCTCAAACTCGGTCCTCAGGACCCCAAACAGTGCATGTTTTCCAGGTCTCCTCACAGAATCACAAGTGAAATAATTACTGTAGCTCCACCTGTGAATCTTTTAAAATGTCTCAGTGAGTAATGAATACACCTGTGCACCTGCTGGGTGATCTAGAAAACGTGACCTGTGTGGGGTCCTGAGGGCCGAGTTTTAGAACCACTGAACTAGAGGAATTGAATGATTGAATAAGAAATCAAGGGTTTTCAATCTCAAGGCTGGGTGCTGCCTTTGGGGCAGCATGTATTAGAATGTTGCCTATTGTTTTAAGGAGAGTGACTTAAAGGTCTTGTTAATTAACATCAGGATGGGCTTAGCCAAAGCTTTTTTTGTTCTTGTCTTACCTTCCTCCCATATTGTGTGATTGGTTTTGGTGGCGATATTTAACAACAAGTTTTATCACACGCAACAGCGTTTCACTCGTTGCAAATGATAACACTCATTGATAAATTAGCCCTTAAGTGTGTTCAATTGTCTATTTGTTGTAGTTTTGGGTGCTTTCACTTTTGTTGACTGTTTAGTTGGCTGAACACTCTGACTGGTGCAGTGTCATCACCCTACTGGGTGGGTAGTCAAGTTAGAAAGTTGAGTCACTTCAGTGGGTACCTTTTTCTCTTGTACAGTAGTTATTGATGTTGTTTTTGTGTGCCTGGGGCTGTATCCGCCTGCAATGTGTGTGTTATAGTAGCGCTTTTATACCAAAATTCTGGGTCTGACCCGAAGGTTCTAGCAGGGTTCCAATCCGGATCAGACCCGGAATTTCCCTGGCGCCGTCCCAGGATATTCCCGATTTGGCACCATTCACACCGGAGCCGGGTCTGCAGAGACCCGGCTTTTCCAGCGTTGAAGTGGACACTTGGAGATGACGTCATCTCCAAGCGCTACTGAAGCTGGCCAATCGGCAGGCAAGTGGCACGATCCAGGTCCCCCTGGCCTGGATCGCGCCGTTTACACTGCAGGGTTTCACAGGTTAATCCTGTGTTAAACCCTCCAAGTTACCTGGGTTGGATTGCCGGGTCACTGGACCCAGCAATCCAACCCAGTCCCCTTTTACACCAGGGAGCTACCCGGGTTAACCCTGCAATAACCCGGGTTTTGGCTCTGGTGTAAAAGGGGTATTAGTTATTACTATCCTGCATTGCTAGTTTGGGATGACTCTGGCTATCCTGTCTTTGCCACCATACTGTGTCCTTTATTACTTTAAAATATATTTTCATTTTAAAAAATATAGCAAACAAATTTTCGGCCAAGCCCATGTCTCTGTGTCTTTACTTTATTATTGGTTTGTTCTTTGTTGTTTTTGCATGTTATAGTACGCTCACTAGGCACTTCTCAGCCATTAGAAGGTTTATAGTAAATCAATGGTTGATAAACACCCTTTGAGATTATCACATTGACCTATCTATACTGAGAAAATACCAACACAACTGCTGTGATGTGATGTAAATGTAAGACACATAGAGGTTCAATAATTGAGTTACCATCAGTATAGGAAGGGGATCATCAATTAATTTACTGAATTTAAAAGGTGATTGACAACATTCTTACAAGAGTTATAGTGATAGAGAGGGAGATGCGCTAAACTTTGGATAGTGATAAAATGGAAAGAGATAACGTACCAACCAATGAGCTCCTAGCTGTAACTTTGCAGGCTGTGTTTGAAACATCGCAGTTAGGAGCTGATTGGTTGGTACTTTATCTCTCTCCACTTTATAACTCTCTAAGGCATAGTTCATTTACCCAAGAATTTAACTAGTGCTACTAAATTGCATTATATTGGTGACAGATCCAGGGAAATAATCCAACAACGTTTTCCAGGTCAAAGAGGATTTCTTCATCTCGTTGAGAGGTTGGATTGGCGAATATTAATTAACTTTCCTTTCTCTGGACCAACATAATCACAATTAACACAGGTTTGATTTTGACTGACATGTCTTTTCACAGTCTTATTGTGTACAGCAGCTATGAAACATGGTATAAGTGAAGCGATATCATATTAGATCAAAGTCGAACAACATCATTTATATTCTCCTTAGAACATGAGAATAAAACGGCGAGTGAGATAACTGGTCTTCGGGAGCTGTCAACAGTCCTTACATTATTTGTTATCTACTTTTTTTTTTCCCGTCTTTTTCCAATCTTTTTTGTCTGTTATTTACCATTTTTGGTTTGCGAGGGTGGATTTACTGAGCAAAGGCCAATTTTTGTGTCCTAATCTTGCAGCCTCGCAATACACAGGCCAGGAGAAGACGTGCTGTCAGGATGGAATGCTTGTAAACCCCATGGGTCACAGCTGTGAGCGTCGTTCCCGTCTCATACAGGAGGGACGGAATTGCATTGCTGCCTTCCTTGACTGCTGCAAGCACATTGAGAAGCTGAAGGCATCTGACAGGGATCAGAAAGAGCATGATGAGCTAGAAAGAAGTAAGTAGACCTAATAAAGAGAAATGCCCCATAGTCTATTAGAAACAAAGTACAATGGGGATGTGTCCACCAAGCAGAAGAAGGAAATACAATGTGAAATAGACTAAATGTCATGATCCTTTTTTATTATACTTGTCAATAAAAGTTTTTTTCATTTTGTACTCCACATGGTGGTGCAACAAGTGTTCTGATTATCTTCATACTTTTTTAATAGACCTTTACATGGTGAGTATAATTTTTTTTCCTTTGGGGAGTTTGTGATAAAATGGGGCATCTGTGGAATGGAATACAAAGCTTGCCTTGTACCATCAGGGACCAGGGTAATAAAGGATGTCAGGCTCCTGGGCATTGTTTCAGTCCTACTGAACATCCTCCCAAGTCCCCTGCCCTTTGTATTCCCCAGTACACAAAAATAGGTCAAATATATGAAGGTTGTACCTGGGGTCTTTTTTTACAAGTTTTTATTGCCATTTATGTATTATTATTACTACTGCCACTACTACTACTATTATTATTATTATTATTATTATTATTATTATTATTTATTACTACTGTTATTATTATTTTTATTATTATTAGTAGTAGTAGTAGTAGTAGTAGTAGTAGTATTACTACTATTATTATTTTTATTATTATTATTATTATTATTATTATTATTATTATTTATCACTACTGTTATTATTATTTTTATTATTATTAGTATTATTATTAGTAGTAGTAGTATTACTACTACTATTATTATTATTATTATTATTACTACTGTTGTTTTTATAATAATAATAATAATAATAATAATAATAATAATAATAATAATTATTATTATTATTATTATTATTATTATTAGACAAACTTTTTATGCAGAGTCATACAGAGAAGATTTGTCATTCATAACAGTCTCTGCCACATTATATTATAAATTCTCTAGCACACAAGCACGCACATACACACTTGGTTTAATTTTTGTTAGAATCCAGTGACACTACCAGTATGTTTTTGAAGTGTACGAGGAAAATGGAGCTCTCAGGGGAATACCCATGTGAACATGGGGAGAACATACAAACTGGATACAAATAGGTCCTTGACCTTGGCCAGCAATTGAATGAATGACCCTAGTGCTGTGAGGCAACAATGTTAACCACTAAGCCACAGTGTTATCCTGTAATATGTTATTTTAGACATAACAGACCCTTCTTCACAGGAGGCAGGAGACCATGCTGATGCCATGAACAGCCTTCCAACTGGCCAATAGAATCACTAAGCAATTTTAGCTGAACCCTAGATTGGGAGATGTGGGAATAAAGCCGATTTTAAAAGAAACTGACTGAAAGAGATTAATGGCAAAATTTACTAAGCGGCGGGTTCTAAACCCCTGGCGGTTTTGCTATCCGCAGATTTACTAAGGCCAAAACCGCTGCAAAACCACCATCAAAACACATTTTAGAAACTGCCACCAAACCGCTGGGGTTTAGAACACGCAGTTTAGTAAATTTTGCCCAACGGCTGGTTCCTATAATTTACATATTAGCCCTTACTAAAAATATAAAATCGAGCTTATCTCAGTAAAACTCATACATGTTAAAATTGGTGACCAGTAATATCCACTAGTGAAATGTCTTTAAGACCGCTTAGAATGCAAAGGAAAAAAAAACAATACTTAGTGAAATCCTGTATGAGATATTTAATGCACTTATATACAGTACATACTTAGGAATTTCACATACAATGGAGAGACACCAGTCAATAAAGTGCAGACAGAAGGTGTCAAACCCAATGCATTTCATTGTAGTAGTGTCGCTAAGACTTCATCAGGGGTGCATATAGCCAGGCATCACAGCTATGAGGCAGACAGCATCATTTATCTCTAAATGGTTGGTGCTATCACCGAATCAGATACATTGATATAGGGGAAAAAAAATATCCCAGTATGTTCTATACATAATTAAAAATGAAGCTCACATTTATTCAATAATATCCCATGTTTTATCATCTTAATCCAGACTGGTTTTACATCAGCAACTACAAAATTCATAAATGTCACCTGAAAGTCTCTGTTTGATTTTATTTATTTTTCACCCATGTACTTTATCACGTTTTAAATGTATATTTTACCTATCTAAGGTGATGATGCCAGTGATTACATTGATGACTCTGCAATAGTAACCAGATCACATTTCCCGGAAAGTTGGCTCTGGAAGATAGAGACAATGACAGAAAAACCTGATGATAAGGGGTAATTATTGTATGATTTTGCAAGTCAGCAACTTCTGAATCCCAAGGGGTAATTGGCAAGTGTTGTTTCTTTTTACCATCAAACAGACAAGTAATGGGTGCAATACAATTCCTGATGAATGCCATGGCACATTTCTTTTAAAATGAATGGGTATTATAAACAAATTTAAATTTCCCTAATTAAGATGATGTTGGATGCTCAGAATATTCATCAGGACAGGTCTATATATGGCCAGATTATACTGTCCATCCTTGGTCAGATATTAAAAATTATATTTTTTTAAATGGCAAATGAGTATTTTAAAATAACATATTTAATATATATATATATATATATTTTTTTTTTTTTTTAAAGGCAATGCATAGTTTAGTTTTCTTTTGCACAAAATCAATATTTCATGTTTGTGTGAGTTTCCAGGTTTCTGGGGCCAAATGTAATAGGGTGAGCATTTAGAAAATGTGAGAGAAAACTCTCACATTTACTCAGCCAATGTAATAAAGTCAGAAAACAGGCAAACCTGCATGTTTTTCAGACTCAAAAAACTCTCAAGATTTAAACTCTCATCCAGGTGTTTCCTGTTTTGAAAATACAACTCAATCAAAGTATTAAACTGCATACACACACAACGATTTTGTTACCAACGATTTTATGAACGATTTTTATGAACGATTATCTGTCTGATTTTTTAAAGTGTAATGAACGATTTTTTTGAACTACAAACGATTTTTGCATTTTCCCTTAATGAAAATCGTTGAGTTGACAAGTCTGACTGAACTACAAACTACAAACGTGAACGCGCATGAACGATTATCATTCATCGTTCATCGTTTGACTCAGAAAGTGACCGATTTTATTTAAACGATTATCATTAAACAATATCGTTTAACGATAAACGTGCAAAAAATCGTTGTGTGTGTATGCAGCTTCAGTGTGAGAGTTTTACTGCTAAACTCTTACATTTTCTACACTCTCACCCTATTACATTTGGCTCCATGTATTAGTTGGATTAAATATAAGTAAATATAATCAGCTTGATTGAGATAAGACTTCTATGATAGTGTGAGGTTATTTTGTGAATAAGTTCTAGTGAACACAGGGATCATTACTACTACATAAACGACAATTCTGTATGTGAAGTCTGATCTCCACTACAGGTTTTTGCAATATTTTTCTGTGTGGTTAATCTGTTAACCTCATACATAAAGTAAAAAAAAAAAAAAATCAGGTGGTAATGAAATTAACAAATAGTTTTTAGTGAACAAAAATAAAAATAAAATACTAAAAGCAGCAGGATCAGAGTATGCCTGTGGATGCATATATACAATATATTACCGTATACCTTACTTGCAACAAAAATTCACAAGAGATGTTCACAAGTGAAAACTGATATGGAAACAATGTCATAACATCAAAATATGTTTAAATATTAAAAGTATTTATTATATATTAAGCAACTGGTAGCTATACAACAAATCAAATCAATATTCATCATATCAATAGAATTTGTTATTAAAGAAATTCCTAAGGAGGTGGATCGTATGTAAAAATACAATATTCTAATAATAAAACAAAACTTTCAATGTCCAGAGGAACATAATAATAATAATAATAATAATAATAATAATAATAATAATAATAATAATAATATTAATAATAAGTTAATTGTGCACATCAGTAGTAATACACAGGTAGGCTAAAGCTTCCCACACTTCAGGTCCTTGTGTATTCCAAGTACCAGAAACATGACATCATCTGGCACATGTGGTATTAGAGCAATTGGACACATGTCAATTCCTGGTCAACCAATTATAGGTGACCTAATTAACCAAGGCAACCTAGAACAACTAACAATACCCACAATGATAATAAAAAATAAATATTGCAATCAAAGATCACAGACCTCTTTAAAAATAAAATAAAAAAGGTGGAAAATGAAGTTAAAGCTTAGGCTCTGTCCGAGGCTATACATTGTTTTCTTTCTTCTTGTTTACTTACATAACTGGAGAAAATTATTTGTTTTAATAGGATTTCAAACAAGATCTTCAGTGTTCACCTAAAAGAGTCAATAACTACATGGGAGGTTTTGGCTGTAAGTTTGTCTGAAAGCAAAGGTAAGCACATCATTTATTTATAAAGTGAAGTTCCATTTTTTTTTTACACTTGGATGTCTATTTGGTCAGCACAGTTGGAGTAATGGTTAGCATTACTGTCTCACAGCACTGAGGTCTTAAGGTTTGATTCCCACCACGGCCCTAACTGTGTGGAGTTTGTAAATTCTCCCTCTGATTGTGTGGTTTTCCTTTGGGTACTCTTGTTACCTTCCGCAATCCAAAAATACACCGGTAGGTTATTTGGCACCTGACAAAAACTTAACCCTAGTGAGTATGTGTGTGTGTGAGCATGTGATAGGGGACATAGATTGTAAGCTCCACTGGGGCAGGGACTGATGTGAATGGCCAAATATTCTCTGTAAAGTGCTGCATAATATGTGTGCATGATATAAATAACTAGTAATAAATATATGTAATCCAGTATCAGGGATGGTGTTTCTTCATGTTGTGTCTGTATTGTGAGAATCAGGGCTGGGTTAAAGTTTGCGGGGGCCCTGAAAATAAAAATTGTCCAAATGATATACTGTACTGGCAATGTGTTAAGTACAATGTCTAAATACTTCCAGCATCACAAATGTGCAGACCACAGTGTAGCGCCCCCATTTCACATCATCATGTCACACAGGGTCCTCATTATTCCACACTGTAACCCCATTACACATCATGCTTTCTAACTGCTACTCACAAGCCTGTGATCTCAAATATTGCAATCTGCCGACTGAAGAGGAAACTTTGAAGAAGCATCTGCTACAGTACACCACAGACATACCACTGGTTCTGTCAGAAACACTCTGATGCCTCCTCCTTTACCTTCTCACTTGGCTAATCCTGACCACACTGACAATGTCACCCATTGTATAGTCATTTGTTGCAGCTAGTTGGGAGGGGGGTCATGTTGGTCCCTCTTCCCAGCATGCCCCCATTTCCATCATGTAAGTTTACTGCTGGTAATATAGTCATATGCCCCACACTCCTGAGCTCAGGAGCCCTTGGTCAACCACCCCGGCTGTCCTGTTAGTTATCCAGAGGAAGGCGTGATTATGGACTAGGATGATCTTTTCTCATTTATGATGTGTTTTATTACAATAATGGTGCTATTTCTTCATCCAAAGTGTATATGACCTTGGATCAGGATAGTGTTCCTAATGTAGGATGTTTGTGAATTAGAATAAGGCTGACATTTCCTCATGCAGCAGCATGGTGGCACAGTGATCAGCACTCTCTCACAGAAATCAGGTTATGCATTTGATTACTTTGCAGGGCGCTATCTGGGTGGAGTTTGTATATCACGCCTGTGATTGTATTGGTTTCCTCTAGGGGCTTCCGTAGGAGTTAAGATCAGGATGATGTTTACTCATGTAATGTAGTTTCTGAGTTGAACCGAGTCCCGGCTCGGGTCCTCCAACCAATTTGGTTTCCAAAATGAGGCAAAACATAATTTTCTTGGCACTTTCAGAACTTGTCTGTTTTGGATTGCATGTGAGTTCCTCCATTGTCAGGGCCGGTGCAAGGTTTCTCGGCACCCTAGGCAAAACTTCAGCCTACTGCCCCCAATTGCCACCAATACACAGTTCCCAGCCCCTCAGGTGAAAGTGCATTCACCGCCTGCATTAAGTACAAAAAAGATGTCTCTTTCAGAGACATCCTCAATTTTGCGGTAGGCAGACTTAGTGGTGCCCCCTATACCCCGGGGCCCTAGGCCGCTGCCTATTGGTAGAGCCAGCCCTGTCGATCACAGGGGAGTGCATGGAGAAGGTGTGGGCTGTATTTGAGAGATAGTTGTAATTGGGAAGGGTGTAAAAGAAAGCAGCCATCTTTAATCAGTGTGTCAGGGTCATACACTACCAAGGGCAATCTGCAAACAGGCTCCTGTCACTGTATGTGTATCAGACACTGGCTAGTATATTTTTAAACTTGAATGCACCACCTTCTCACTCTAAAACTAGCTGTGTCACTGCTAAAATAGGCAAAGTAGTGCACCAAAAGAACACTAGGGGCTAAGAACAAATTGTGTGCTCGCAAACTTCACAGATTTCTGTGTAGTTATTATTATTATTATTATTATTATCCTTTATTTATATGGCGCCACAAGGCTTCCGCAGCGCCTCACAAAGTACATAAACAAATGAGCAAACACAAAAACAGCGACTTACAGTACAAAACAATGCAGGACAAGGACATAGTTTATAAACATTGCTGCAATAGCAATCATAACACTCATAAAAAGCAGCAGGGCATTAGCTACCAAGTGGTTGGTGCCCTTGTTGGGAGTTTGGAGTAGATGATCATATAAGTGGGGGAAGGAGAAGCACATGAGGGAAGAGGGCCCTGCTCGTGAGAGCTAGTTTAAGGGTGTCTAATGGTGTCAATGAGTGCTATGTCTAAGTAGCAATTTAGAGCCCCTTGTATAAACTAGCTATGGTGTGACGGAAGAGTGTTTAGCAAAGTCGGGAACCTTGTTAGCATTAGTGTAGGAGGCTACTTCCAAAAATTGTGTAAAAACTGATGTTCATCAAAATGAAGTACAGATTATATGAGGAAATACTTTAACACCATTTACAGAGCCTGTAATGATGGATTCCAGGGGGAATGAGCTAACATTGTGTGAGGATGATATTAACAACCGTGATGAGGGTGATGAGGGCACTGTTAGCCTTAACAGTGTTAGCTGTAGCTTGGTTTAACCAAACCACCAAATATTTTCTTCTGTAGAGACCCAAATAGCCAAGCACTTCAGTCATAAAAGGGTCAATCCCTGTTGCTGACTTGTTTGGTATGATAAACTGTGCATATCTTTTTAATATACAACAGGACAATTCCATTGTGCACTACTTTTCATAATGGGCTTTGCCAATATAGTTTATCATTTCAGAACCCATATATAATACTGTACTATTACTTGATGTTTTGGAACTTAATAAACAATAAAATTGACTATGGCAAGTACAGTTTGAGTTGCTTATTTAAACTTTTCCTCCTTCACTAGATATTGAAGTATCTATGATATCCTGCTTCTTGACTCTTTTCTGGAGGTCACAGCAACAATATAAATTTCTCTTTCTGGACAGCCACTTGTCATGGACGTTGATGTTCTTGCAAGACCATCCATAAGCAACTTCTCATCTACGTGTATAGGCCCTCTATTCTGCATATTTGCTACAGTCATATAGAGAACATGTAACATTGATTACAGTCTCAGCTGTAATAGGCACATAAGCCCCCACTAATATAGCACATAATGCTTGCAAAGCTTCTGGAAAGCATTGCTTAGTTTGAATTTGAAAGCTTGGTTTAATTTTTTTCCCATGTTTCCTATTTACTTTTACTTATAGTAGTAGTAATAATTCCCCCTCCAGTCAGCTTTGCTGTTCTCAGGTATGTGACTTGATAGTTGGAGAAGTTTGTAAATAGCTTACTAATTAATGATCAATTTTTACTTTTTACTATAATCAATTTCTGAGGTCTGTGATTTGCTGTTTGGAAATAACTTGTTATTAATTTATCAATTTTTACTAAGCTGGCTTGAATCACCTCTATTGACCTGAGGACTGTGATTTACTCATTGGAGAAGTTTGTTATTACCTTATCAACTATCAATTTTTACTTGAATGGGATCTGGCTTGGATCACCTGTATTGACCTAAGGCCAATAGTTGCTGGTTAGAGAAGTTTATTAACTTACAGTAGGCAGTTACCATGACTTGAATTGCCTAAATTGGCCTAAGCCTGTGACTTACTGGTTGGAGAAGTTTGCTATTAACTTATCATTTATACATTTCTACTAAGCTTTTACTCTAGATTGAATCACCTGTATTGGACTGCGGCCTTTGATTTGCTGGTTGGAGAAGTTTACATGTGGGGCTTGGTTTTAATAGTTTGTTCCATGTTTTGAATCTGCTTTCCCTTCCACTAAATACTCAATCTCCAATCAAATGTAATGGCCATGGCCCTGTAATTTGTTGTGTGTGGTAAGTTTGATGGTAATATAGTGTTCTACTAGACTTTACTCTGGCAGCAATCACCTGTACTGGTCTGAGGCCTGTGATTTGGTGTTTAGAGAAGTGTGTTTGTAATATTAATATATTATATTTTCTACTATGCTATTATTTAAGGCTAAATGTCTTGATCAATGAAAACATCCTACAGGGTTGGATAGCTTATTAAACGGAATCAGTATCCCGGCAGCGGCAGCCCGACATCAGCAGAGTTCCCGGCAGCGGAAGCCCGGCAGCGCTGGAAATCCTGATCATGGATAGGTAAGTATTCTCTAACCTAACCTAACCCCCCTAACTCTAACCCTCCTTAGGGGTGCCTAACCCTAACCTCCCCCCCAAGTGCCTAACCCTAATCCCCCATCTAAGTGCCTAACCCTAACCACCCCCTTCCCCGCTGCCTAAACCTAAGTCCCCCGGGGGGGTGCCTAACCCTAAGTCCCCCTCGGGGGTGCCTAACCCTAACCCTCCCTCCCCCAAGCCTAACCCTAACCCTCCCGGGGGGGTGCCTAACCCTAAGTTCCCCCCGGGAACCCTAAACCTAACCCTCCCCCCCGCGGCTGTCCACTTGCGGCGCCCTGCATCACTACGATCGGGATGCCGGGCGCCGACAGCTGGATAGCCAATATGATGCCGTTTTTGAGATCCGTACATATCCGAGTAAAACCGGACTGCACAACTCTAGTCGTAATTGACTGACAATAACTGGAAATAAGTATTATTGATGTTAATAGTATTGTAGGAACAAAAACAGATTCAAATTAAATTATAATATCAATTTGCAAAGAAATCCAAATCCCAAACCTATACATTTGAAGGTGGATTTGCCAAAACATGATGATGATTTAGAATCAAAACTATAACCAAAACACTGGATCTGCACACATCTCTTGTTTCCACATGTATGATGTGTAGGATCTAGGATTAGGATAATGTTTCCTCATGTAATGTAGAAAGTATATGATCTAGGATCGGGATAATATGACCTTAAGTAAGAGATGTGACTCAGTATCAAAAAGGTGTTTCATCTACAATGTGATGTAAGATCAGGTTGGTAATTACAAGAATACTGTAATTCTGCAGTATGTGTTGGGTTCAGGCAAATTTAGGATAATGCTTCCTCGCATTTTATGTTTTATTCTTGTTTTTTTTTCTTTGTCATTGGCAGGTATCTGTGTTTCTCAACCATACGAGATCAGGGTTATGAAGAACTTCTTCATTGACCTGAAGCTGCCCTATTCTGTGGTGAGGAACGAGCAAGTGGAGATACGGGCCATTCTCTACAACTATGGCAACAGTAACATGAAGGCAAGTCAACCAGTTTATAGTAATAACCACAATAAGGCCCAAATGTAATAGGGTGAGAGTTTAGCAGTAATACTCTCACACTTTCTAAACTCGCCCAGTGTAATAGAGTCCGAGAACAGGCAAACTCGCCCAGTGTAATAGAGCCCGAGAACATGCGAACGTGCACAATGTAATAGAGTAAGAGAACATGCAAACTCGCCCAATGTAATAGAGCCAGAGAACATGCAAACTCGCCCAATGTAATAGAACCCGAGAACATGCAAACTCGCCCAATGTAATACAGCCCGAGAACATGCAAACTCGTACAATGTACAGTAATAGAGCCAGAGAACAGGCAAACTCGCACAATGTAGTAGAGTAAGAGAACATGCAAACTCGCACAATGTAATAGAGCAAGAGAACATGCAAACTCGCCCAATGTAATACAGCCCGAGAACATGCAAACTCGTACAATGTACAGTAATAGAGCCAGAGAACATGCAAACTCGCCCAATGTAATAGAGCCAGAGAACATGCAAGCTCGTACAATGTACAGTAATAGAGCCAGAGAACAGGCAAACTCGCACAATGTAATAGAGTAAGAGAACATGCAAACTCGCACAATGTAATAGAGCCAGAGAACAAGTAAACTTGCACAATGTACAGTAATAGAGCCAGAGAACAGGCAAACTCGCACAATGCAGTAGAGTAAGAGAAAATGTAAACTCGCACAGTGTAATTGAGTAAGAGAACATGCAAACTCGCCCAATGTAATAGAGTAAGAGAACATGCAAACTCGCCCAATGTAATAGAGCCAGAGAACATGCAAACTCGCACAATGTAATAGAGCCCGAGAAGATGCAAACTCGCCCAATGTAATAGAGCCAGAGAACATGCAAACTCGCCCAATGTGATATAGCCAGAGAACATGCAAACTCACACAATGTAATAGAGCCAGAGAACATGCAAACTCGCCCAATGTGATATAGCCAGAGAACATGCAAACTCAATGTAATAGAGCCAGAGAACATGCAAACTCGCACAATTTACAGTAATAGAGCCAGAGAACATGCAAACTTGCACAATGTAAAAGAGCCAGAGACCATGCAAACTCGCCCAATGTAATAGAGCCCAAGAACATGCAAACTTGCCCAATGTAATAGAGCCAGAGAACATGCAAACTCGCCCAATGTAATAGAGCCAGAGAACATGCAAACTTGCCCAATGTAATAGAGCCCGAGAACATGCAAACTGGCCCAGTGTAATAGAGCCCAAGAACATGCAAACTGGCACTATTTAAACTCTCATCCAGATTTTTTCCCATTTTGACGATAAAACTCGACCAATGTGAGAGCTTACTGCTAAACTCTCACATTTTCTAATCTCTGACCCAATTACATTTGGCCTTAAAAGTCCGTACTGAACACACATACTCTTTTGTGATGCCACTTACCAACTTTTGTTAATAAAATAAGAATATAGTGATACTGTATGTTTAGTGCTATATTTATTATTGTTTTATTGATAATCATAGACTTGGTACTAATAGAGCATTGTTAGATTAACATGTGGTGCTGGGCTGTACAATGTTATCATTATGAACAGTCTGAGTACGGAACCTTCTTGAACTCCCCGGTGTGAAGAAAGTGTTCCCACACTATATAAGACATGTAAGAGTTTGCTTAACACACTGGTGCTCTCCATATAAATGTAAAGCTTGAGTGCAGGAACTTGTAAGGCAAAAGAGAGGTAAGGAATTATTACTGGAGACTAGACCAGGTTACAACTGGGAGGTATTAGAGAATTGAGAAGACCGATGATATTCCTTGCTATGGATTATGTGCATGGAGGCGTTTATTTTGTCCACACATGCTAAAGCAAGATTTAGTTTGGTGGAACAGGGTTATTTAAATCAGAGTGTTTACTACATAGGCAACAATGTAAGAGATAATCAACACTTTAAAATAAGTCATACAAGGGTAAAATGACAAACAACTAACAAGAAACCCACTGCACAAATAGTTCAATGGGTTGTTCATCCTGCTCTCAATGTGGGGTGAGTCAGCCACCTAGGAAATATAAATATAAAAGAGAGCGCTGAAACAGCTGTTTAAATATAATAGAATTTATTTTAAATCCCTTTACTAATAATTAAATGATGAACCAGATATGGCCGGCAATACTGTAACCAGATATACTGGCGTAAATCACACAATAAAAATACAATATGATATAAAAACAATAAGTTACATATTAATAAGACCTATACATCATATGACCTAGAATAACATGCATATATAAATGATTGTGACAATAGTATAAATAAGCATTGGCTACTATAATTTTCCAATGCAAATAATACAATTATTTAAACATGTAGCGATGGAATATGCACAATGTTTAATCTATATGTATATATTACTTCACTAACAATGGATATTAACCTTCCAAGTTATATAACAGACATTAAAACTGCAAAACAGCCCAGACAACCTAGGTAGATGAATCTAGGAAAATTCCTGTAATTTGTTTGAAGCCACCACTACTGTAGCAGTCCAGAAATGTTCATAGTGGTATATATACTGAAAGTGCGGATTATCACAATACTTTTTCAGTTATCTCCCCTTTTCTGCCTTAATTAGCATTGGCAGTGAGTGTCTGGATAATTTCTACAAATCCTTGTATATCACTTGAGTTAATGAAGCTTTCTTTATAGCATATGCTTCTTTCAACGATAGGAGTCTTCCCCGCTCACATGAACATACTTGAACAATTCACCAGCTTTAATAATCAGCTTTAAAGTTATATGGTGCTCACAAGGAATTCCTTTTCATAAGTTCCAAAGCATGAGCTTATATAAGCTGTTTAGCGCAGCTACTCAAGTAATATATAAAAGTCCCAGTCCTTCAAACAGAGCTGCTGTAGCTACATTGCATTATTGATACAATTGTATCACCTGTATAACGAATGAAGTCCGTCTGCATCAGCAGTAGAATCCTCTTGGCACTTAGCCTGCAGTTTTTACCTCAGTGTATCGCTCAGCTCTCAGGGTACCCTTTGGATTAGCAATCAATCCGAGCAGAGAAGCATTTACCCGGTATCTCCGGATGATGTAAGATCAGTCTGTTCAGATCAGTAAGCCGGCGTCTCCGGGAATTGAAAAAAACGCGTTTCTCCGCCTTGCTAATCGGCGGCTTCCTCAGTCAGTAATTTCAACACTGAATGAGACTCTCCTTTTATCAGTCTCACAGGATTCGTGCATGCACGCTTTGGTTATCAATCCAGGCTCATTAAAGCCTCACCTGTGTGTCCAGATCGTGAATGTGTAGAAACTGGTCTATATTATTCCACAAATTTCCTCTTCATTATGTCGCTCAGGTAACAGAATAAAAATCCAAATTTTTTTAGTTAATTGCAACCTTATTTGTAACAAGAGAACACCATATATATTGCATAGCATTATTCAGCCTGTGTCGATAAACTAAAATATACTTCCATCGCACAGACCTAACAATTATTTGTAACAAAAAAGACAAAATATATGTAACAAAATATGAAAGAAAAAAAGAGAGTAATCCCATACCTACATCAAACTGTCATCATCCATCATGTAAAACATTAGTGATGATGTACTTATAAGTCTTTGCTAATCGATGAAACTAGATGGCAACATGACTATAAACTAATATACATATATACCATATATCACACATAGCCCAAGTGAAGATATATTGAATGAAATGAAAACTCCGAAAGATTCTATATATAGAAATATTGTCTACCCAATACAAAGGGGACTCTATCCCTACCCAGCAAATAAATGACTAACCGGACATACCCAGGGTATAGACATATATGGTGTATAGCCAAGATGATAAATATATTGGATCAAAAAAAAATATATATATATATAAATAAAAATAAAAATAAATATAAAAACAAGGAGGAAATATAAATCTAGCTAATGTATCCCAGTTATTTTTACCTAGCACCAAAGGGAACTTTGATCCTAGTCAATCAACAACGGAGCATAACCAAGATCTATTGGACATTATGTAATTCAATGGTATAATTTAAACCTTCTGGGAAAAGAGTTCACAGTTGGTAAATCCAAAAAGCTTCTCTTTTGCAGAGTCGGCTATATCTGTCTCCTCCTCTTGCTGTAAATTTAACCTGTTCTATTCCTGTAATGTTAATGTCTTCATGAGATGCAACCTTACAATAAACAAAATGGCTCGAGAGTGGATGTGTTTTTATTCCTTTACATATATTCCTCCAGTGTTCCATAAATCTGGTGTTTAGTTGGCGGGTAGTTCTTCCTACATACTGTTTCCCACAGTTACATTGTATAACGTATATCACATAAGTAGATATACAATTTATAAATTTCCTTAATAGGGAATTTTTTATTATTACACGTAAATGATATACATTCTGTTGTTTTTTGTTTTGTGTGGTTACATGTATTGCAACGATTCCTCCTGCATTTATGGAAGCCTGGTGGTTTTATAGGTAACCAAGTATGAGAATTTCCTATAGCTTTGCTATTATCATAAAAATGACTAGACACAAGACTAGATTTTAAATTATCTGATCTCCTAAAAAATAACTTTCCCACCCAGGTCAACTTCTCCTTTAAGAACTGTATCCATTTGTAGGATTGATGAGTTCTTTTTTATAACTGATCTAATCTCTTGTTCACAAAGATTATACTTCATAGTGAATAATGCTGACCTATCACTTATTTTCTTTCTTCTTTTATTGTCTTGTATCCTCTCCTTACCTTCCATCTTTAGTAAATCTTCTCTCTTAATAATTTTCACTTCCTCTAATGCCTGTTGCAAGATACTAATGGGATATTCCTGTTCTCTAAAAGACATGAAGAGAGAACTATCTTGTCTCTCAAAAGCCTGTTCTGTAGAACAGTTTCTTTTTACTCTCATGAACTGTCCTTTTGGAATATTTCTTTTCCATGACTGTGCATGTGAACTATTATAGTTTAAGTATCTATTTTGATCCACTGGTTTAACATATGTCTCTGTAGTCTACCTGCCATCCATAACTCTAAGCGCAATATCCAAAAAACTAATCTCTTGAGTGCTAATGTGATGAGTGAATTTTAAACCAAAAGAATTGTGATTTAATTTATCAATAAAACAATCTATCTGTGAAATGTCCCCATCCCAAATAATAAACAAATCATCTATAAATCTACCATAATAGACTAGGCTTGCCCCGAACTCGCCACCCCACACATGCTCCTCCTCCAAACAACCCATGTAGAGGTTGGCAAAGCTCGGAGCGAACCTAGTCCCCATGGCCATCCCTTTAATTTGTAAGTAAAAATCAGAATGAAATACAAAATAATTGTGTTCTAAAATATACTTTATGGAACATATAATGAAGTCTCGCAAAGAACTTGAGATATTTTCATCATGTTCAAGATGGAAAGGCTTTAGCTTTGCACAGTTACTTGATAAGTCTGAACCGAACAATCTTTGTAGGAGAAGAATGATACTATGCACCTGCTATCTCCTTAAACTATGTCTGGAAAGTTCTGGGGCAAAAGTAGGATTTCTAGAAAGGGGTTCAAACATTTCTTAACAAAGAAAACAAATTGAATTTAATATTGGGGTGTCATGGACCTAATAAGAAATTAAAATTCAATACATTTCCCTGATCATGATGGCTGTAAAAACCCCAAAACAAAATGGACCCAGCAGAATCACCAGCTGCTGCTAAATTATCAAAGGCACTCCCCCTGCCCAAACTGCCAGTTATAAAGATCCCATATTAGCTACAGGAACAATACAAAAAAAAAAAAATGTCTCATATTCCTCTCTTGTTGACCTTCTTTATTTGGTGTAGGTGCACGTAGAGTGGACTTATAATGAAGAGTTCTGCAGTCTCTCCACTGCTAAAAAGAAGCACCATCAAGAAGTAACCATCAGACCTGAATCGTCGGTGGCTGTTCCTTTTATCATTATGCCCCTGACCTTGGGCTACCATGATGTGGAGGTGAAGGCCGCTGGTCAGTTAGGTTCAGATGGTGTCTTGAAGCAGCTGAAGGTTGTGGTGAGTAATTGGTGTACAGTAGTTGTTTTTTTCTCTCCCTTTAAAGAATATAATGTATCTGAGGTATAAAAAACATGAAATTGCAGCATTCTGTTGCCCATCTCCAAGCTATAATTTTTCTTATTTCTTCTAGCCGGAAGGAAAGTCTATAACACGATCTTTGATATCGGTGACTTTGGACCCAGTTGGAAAGGGCAGAGGTCTGTATTTCCTATCACTAACAGTTTTACAGGTGGATATGATCATTAATGTCATTGGATTAGTTCTGGACCTAATTTATTGAGTGCACTGGAGGCACAGCGCAAAACAACTTGGTTATCCACCTGTGATATGGTCCATCCAGTATATATTAAGGTGCGTGCCTACTCTCTACTCTAATGAGAGAGCACCATAAACTAGGGGACTGATTCTGAGTCACAGGCAAAGTGGTTGCGGGCAGCCGTAAAAGCCTGATTTCTACTTTATGCTGATGCGAGAACCTGTAGGGATAATGTGGGTTTGGTTACCGGGCAAGCGGAAAACTGTGCCGCTCATTTACGCTGCCCACCACAACCATCATCTTTATCATCTGCACCTGCACCAGACCCATGTTAGGTGCAAGAGATAGATCAGAAACAGGCTTCCCTTTGCTGTACTCACAAGTCAGTATAACATTGAGCTTTAAGTACAGTCACACGACATTCCCATGACACTCCGACAAGTCAGGGTGGTTATGTGAGATCATGTATCTACTGCTACCTTCCCTTCCCAAAATGCCTTATTTAACAAAAAATTAGATTCGGCCAAGTTCCTTCGACTACGCCAAGATGTGTAAATTTGATTCTGTGCAAAGCTACCTGTTTGCTACCATACACAGAGACTCAGGGCCTGATTCAGACCCATTCGCTAGATGTGATCGCTCGCATCCAGCATATGCAAATTTTACAAACTGACGTCATGGGAAGCGAGCGCTCGCTAAGGCATAAGTACACCCACTTTAGCTGTGCGAGCGATCGCTCTGTGTATGCAGACACCCACTAGCGTATGTAGAGATGCCCACTAGCGCACGTCATCTCCAGGAAGTGTATTAAAACTTTAGTACATCGAGCACCATCGGTAGTGAACGCAAGCACTTGTGGTTGCCTTACCCTGCCGCAAGCACTGCGAGGACTTCAGTGTAAAAAAACAGGCATGTGACATGTACTATGATGCTGCCTGTTAATTATGCACGCCTTAAAAGCGGCGTTGAAACACCCAGGCACGCCTGCGTTCGCACCTCCACTCCCCCGTTATTAGTGTCCTCCCCTGTTACGACCCACAAATGGCCTCTCCTGTCACTCATTGCACTGGGCTGTCTTTGCTAAGCGAGTGACTGGCCTGCGATCGTACAGAGTAGTTTGCGCATGCGCAGAACTAAGCGTACGCATGCGCGTTCGCAAAACATCGGTCCACTTGCAAGCGCACAGTGCTAGCGAACGGTCTCTGAATCAGGCCCTCAGAGCCATGCCACAGTTGTGCCAAGCGACAGATAGAAAGCACAGTGAAAAAGTGCAAACCTCCTACCATTTTAAAACTGCCTCTTGCGTTATGTTTAACTTTCTAGTTTTGTCCTCATACAGTATACTGCTTATTTAGTTTTGTTTTGGGTTTTAATTAACCCTGAGAGGGAGGAAACATCAGGCCAGTCTTTACATATGTTGTATTTCTTATGACACTCTTTTGTTTGAATACTTGTTGTACATTGGGAAAGTGAGCCTAGAAATGTGTTTCATTGTCGGAATGCAACTGAGGTGCGCAAACTGCGTCCCCTAAAGCAGGGACAGACTGAGGCTGTAGGTCAGTACGCGCACTGAAAAGGGGCATGGCCAGGCCTCACGGGGGCATGTCATGGGGTTGTGGCCTCGCAGCATACACTGGCTCTCTGCATGCTGGCTGATTAGAGCACACTGGCCCATTATGCCATTGGCATTAGAAGTGCCAGATGGGCAGACCAGCCCTGCCATAAAAGTTTACAATGAAAATCAATCTCCTTCATAGCAGTGTCTGGGCGATCCTTGAGAATGGTTCCACTTAATCCTTTTAACTCAACAGTCAGTAATCTTATTCTGCAAAATGGAATCTAAATGAATCAGTGCACTAGTTCACACTCGGTAAGGAGCACTCTTACATCTCCCAATGGTCCATGCATTGTGTTCTAGGGGAAATCCAGAACCACTGAAGCACTTTCTGCACTGCACAAATGAGGATTTGTTAGTTGTTTTATTGTGAGAACCAATGCTTCTGATTTTTATTTTTAAATCTGCATCCTGTATAAATAATTTATTTGTGTCTTTGTCATACAAAACCACTTCTTAATTTATGTGTAAAGCTTTGTTATCCTTGGCAGCCAAGGAACTTCACGTCAGATAATGTAGAAAAACCATTCTAATTAATATGTATATTGCAGCTGGGGTACAGGAAGAAAAAATACCAGCAGTGGATGCCACATATATTGTTCCTAACACAAATATTGAGACAATTGTCACAATACAAGGTAAGCATCTAACGTCCAAGAGCACATCACCCAGCCCCGGCTAGCAGCTTTTATCCTTGGGGAATGTCCACATTAATAGCCAATTGTGTGCCTCCAAAAGGGTTGTGACCAATCCATAGAAGGGGCGTGGTTAGTACTAGACCACTCTCCGACCTCTTTCCTCTCCATTCTCCTTGGGAAAGCGGTGAACACTAGTGTCTGGGGAGTCCAGTACAAATCCCTTTCCTGACTATACGACAATTGTAGAAGCCCCATCCAGGACAGCTGGGAAGTAGACATGTATTAATGCACATATACAGAAGGGAAGCATCTGACACACAGACACAATATACAATCACCATAATAAATGGGGTAAATGTGTACAATATAAATACATGATGCAGAGCATTTTGACCCATAATCAAAGATCGAGATATCTTTAAGTTGGCAACAGTAGCATATGCACCCACTTTATGCCAGGCACAGGGCACAGACACATCCAAGACCGTTACATGGATCAAACTATTTATTTTGATGTATCAGTTACTCATTTATTGTTAGGCATCAATAAAACTGCTGAGACACCTTGTATGGACAAAAACAAAAAATCAGGCTCAAAAAAACCTAATCTAGAACCGAGCGATGAAGAAAGTACCAGTGTTGGTAGAGCACTGACAAACAGCCAATGCTATAGGGTTTGCTATTGCCAGCTACAGCACTATCATCCTCTATTTGCCCCGTACCTTGCCCACCCACAAATATGGCTTGTATTGCTGGTCTGTGTGTGTTTGCTTATTTGTGAACACTCCTTGACCATAACGCCCAACATATGGCAGCTTATATTATGCCTTGTGTGGCCTCATAGGAAGGGGGCATGGCCTTGTAGCATGCCCTCATTTTTAATACTCTAGGGGTTTGTCCAGCACTCCCAGATATACTGGTCTGCCTCCAGGCTCTCCCACACACTGTGTACAGTAGATGCCATGCTATGCAGAGCTGAGACGAGAGAGTGAGAGACACACACAGAAACACACTAGATCACACACTGAGGCACATAGGGCCTGATTGAGAGCTGCTAGCAATCTGCATGCAACAGAGATCTTCACTTAGTTGAGTGAATCTTTGCAACTGCTCATGCGTAAACACTTTCTATGGCTCATATAGTACACATATTGTACACCAGAGTTGTAACTAGACATTTTGGTGCCCTGTGTTAGAAAGAGCATTGATGATTCCCCCCCACCTTCCCCCCCCAAGCTGCCTACCCCAAAAACAATCACATGCAAAAAAATGCACATTCGCATGGCCAATAAATTAAAATTATCTTTACTCTTGCAAGTATAAGGTACTAATATCCTGTAACCCCTGCACCTTGTCTCATCTCCTCTCTCTCTCTCTGGGACACCTTCTCTCTGCCATGGCACCTTGCCCCTTTCCTCTGCCTCTCCTGCCCCTGCACCTTGTCCCCTCTCCTCTCTCCCAAACACCTCCTCTATGCCCTGCTCCCTCTGCTATTTTTCCTCTGGGATGCCTTTAGTTCTCACAGCCATAGCACATTGTCTCCTCTGTCCTCTTTCTCAGGAACCCTTCTCTCTGTCATGTCACTTTGTCTCCATTCCCCTCTCTCTCTCTCTCTCTCTCTCTCTCTCTCTATCTCTTTCTCTCTCTCACATTCTCTCTCTCTCATTCGCTCTCTCTCCCCATACACCTTGTCTCCGCTCTCCAATCATTCTTGGGACCCCTCCTCTCTGCTCTGACTCCTCGTCTTCTCTGTCTCAATCCAGGACCCCTTCTCTCTTCCATGGCACATTGCCCCCTTTCCTCTGTCTCTCCTGGGACCCCTTATCTTTGCACTAGCACTAGTAGCACCTGTCCAAAGAGGGTAGTAAGAGCTGACCTGTCAGTCACTCACTGAGAGGCAGTGGATGGGACCTGCTGCTGCTGGATGCCGCCAGCTCACTGATGCTGCTGTCACTCACTTGTCACTCACTGAACCGGACCTGCAGTCAGTGTAGTGCAGCCAGATACTGTTGGATAGGACAGCTACACCATGCCATCTACTGCGCAGCGCACTGCACCTGACCTACCCAACAGCTCCTTACCCTAGGAACTGTGGGAGCTTTGGGAGGAGAGACATCAAGACGTAATGATGTCTCTCCCTTCCCAATAAACTATGCGGCACTTGAAGTTGCTGGTAAGCAGAGTCACATGAATGGGGGAGGCTGCCGGCTGCTGTCCTTTCGGAGCTGGGAGCCGTGCATCGCACTGTAAGCTGCAGGGGCGCGGCAGAGAGAATGTGGTGGTTGGCTGGTGTTCCGTCTTCAGGGATGTAGCGCTCTGTACGGTGGCACCTGCCACACCACCCTAGTTATGGCACTGGTGTACACACAAAGGTGAAGAAAGTGCTCCTGCCATAGGGCGGTGCCAGTTTTGATGGTGTGACCCATGTATAGATGTGGAAGGTGGTGCTTCAGTCCTTGCTAATTCAACCACACAGGTGCATAAAGATGCAAGCAGATGACCACCATTGGACACTGCTGCGTGTTTCTGCGTCTGACTCATAATAATGGCCTAAAGGGTCACAAAAATGCACAGAGTCATATACACAGAAAGAGACACATAGAGATGCACATAGTCACAGAAACTCATAGGGTCTTACACGCACAGACACACTGGGTCAAAGAGACACAGAAACTCATAGGGTCTTACATGCACAGACACACTGGGTCACAGACACACAGAAACTCATAGGGTCTTACACGCACAGACACACTGGGTCACAGAGACACAGAAACTCATAGGGTCTTACACGCACAGACACACTGGGTCACAGAGACACAGAAACTCATAGGGTCTTACATGCACAGACACACTGGGTCACAGTGACACAGAAACTCATAGGGTCTTACACGCACAGACACACTGGGTCACAGAGACACAGAAACTCATAGGGTCTTACACGCACAGACACACTGGGTCACAGAGACACAGAAACTCATAGGGTCTTACAATCACAGACACACTGGGTCATAGAGACACAGAAACTCATAGGGTCTTACACGCACAGACACACTGGGTCACAGACACAGAAACTCATAGGGTCTTACACGCACAGACACACTGGGTCACAGAAACTCATAAGGACTTACACGCAAAGACACACTAGGTCACAGACACAGAAACTCATAGGGTCTTACACGCACAGACACACTGGGTCACAGAGACACAGAACCTCATATGATTTTACACTAAGATACACTGGGTCACAGAGGCACAGAAACTCATAGGGTCATACATGCACAAACACACTGGGTCACAGACACAGAAACTCCTAGGGTCTTACACGCACAGACACACTGGGTCACAGAGACACAGAAACTCATAGGGGTTTACACGCACAGACACACTGGGTCACAGAGACACAGAAACTCATAGGGTCTTACATGCACAAACACACTGGGTCACAGACACAGAAACTCAAAGGGTCTTACACGCACAGACACACTGGGTCACAGAGACACAGAAACTCATAGGGTCTTACACGCACAGACACACTGGGTTACAGAGACACAGAAACTCATAGGGTCTTACATGCACAGACACACTGGGTCACAGAGACACAGAAACTCATAGGGTCTTACACGCACAGACACACTGGGTCACAGAGACACAGAAGCTCATAGGGTCTTACACACACAGACACACTGGGTCACAGAGACACAGAAACTCATAGGGTCTTACACTCACAGACACACTGGGTCACAGACACAGAAACTCATAGGGTCTTACACGCACAGACACACTGGGTCACAGAGACACAGAAACTCATAGGGTCTTACACACACAGACACACTGGATCACAGAGACACAGAAACTCATAGGGTCTTACACACACAGACACACTGGGTCACAGAGACACAGAAACTCATAGGGTCTTACATGCACAGACACACTGGGTCACAGAGACACAGAAACTCATAGGGTCTTACACGCACAGACACACTGGGTCACAGAGACACATAAAGAATCACTGGTCCACATTTTCAGAGACAGGTGACAGAGACAAGCAAGGACCAATGAGACCACATGCACAGAGACACGAAGACACATACAGAGACACACAGAGATCATGGTGACACTCAGCCACATTGGCGCACAGAGCTGTACATGACCTCACAGAGTCACACAAGGTCATGTAAAGAGAGAGACACACATAGTGTATGGGTAAGTAGCCCAAACAGCCTGTAATAGGAACAACTCTGGTGGCCCTTTCCCTACTGCAACTGTAACATCATACCCTGCTTATCCTCCCACTGATTATTGCATCATTTTATTTTTAATACTGGATATCAGTTAGGCAAAATATGTATGTTCTTCTTGGCCTGAGTTCTTACCGGCCCTTTTCTGTATCACTCAGGAAATCCGATTAGTGAAATGGTCGGTAAATCCATTGATGGCATCAATCTGAATCACCTGATCTCAGCTCCCGGGGGATGTGGGGAGCAGAACATGATGAAAATGACTCCTACTGTAATTGCTACACATTACCTGGACACCACTGACCAATGGCACAGAGTAGGGGTACAGCGCAGGCAACTGGCCATCCAGTACATCAAGGATGGTAAGAAAGTCATTTCCTTTTGCTCTTGGTAAACAAATATGAGGATTACAGAAGGATATATAAGAAACGCTCACTAACCAATTTTCATTTTTTTTTTTTTACTTTTAAATCTTTTTGAATAAATCGCCAAGTGCTGGAAAGTATTCTATAAATAATGTATTAGCCACTTTATTATAAAGTCCAACTAGACTAGACATTCCATATCTCTATTTTACATAACAACTACGTGATTTGCCATAGATTCATCAACATCTTGGTCAGGGCCGGCTCTTGGGGTGTTCGACCAGTGCAGTCGAACGGGCACCACCCTATAGAGGGCGCACCCCTCCTCAACATCCCGACTTCAGCGGGACAGAACTGTGGGCCGAAGTGGCCTGTGGGTGGACAAATCGGGAGGTTGGGGACCCCCACCACCACAGCTGTGCAGTGGTGCTCTACCCCAGAGTAACTAAATGGATGCTGTGCGCATGTGCTCGGCATCCATTCAGTGCCGGGAGTGGGCTAGGAGAAGCCCAGCTAGTGACGGAGCACTGGGCTTACCCCCAACCTGATGTTATTTGGAGGCATGCCACACCTCCAAATAACATCACTTAGGGGGCGTGCCCTATGGCAATTAAGCCACACCCCCATTTTTGGTCTTGCGCGGCTATTGGGCGCTATTAACAGAGCCGACACAGAGTGCTCCGTCTCCTGGAGCCGGCCCTGATCTTGGTATCTAAATGAAAGTGTGGCCCTGAATCAGAGAGGGACTGACTGCCAGATGCAGTGGGGCGATTCTTGGATTCTACCCATGCGTCCAGCTCACGCCATGCACGTGTCCGGCTTGTGTCTGTACAAAGTTGCAGTTGCGATGTCAGATGCATGCAGGTAAAAGTGTATTGAAACTCTGTGTTGGCATTTATGGCGGGTACAGGAAGGTTGTTTAGAGTTTGCATGGGGATGACCTGTCTTATGGATGTGTTATGGAGGTCAGGCGTGTTGCTGAAAGTGGTTACATACATAGACACTCAACCACGCACATAGGAGGCCATACATGGACAGAGAAACTGCTCCTTCCATGGGTCCGGTACAAGTTTCGATGATTTGACCGATGATGGTGTCTAAGGGCGGCACCAATCGGTGTTACAGTCTGTGCAGGTGCTGATTGTGTGCGTCTCAGTCCTCGCACAGATCCATGGAAGTACAGCAGGGACAGGCCTTGTAGCAGCAATTGCATAAAGTCACAAACGGGCAACCGCCAATAGATGAGGCTGTGGTGGCTTCTACATCCACCTCTGAAACAGACCTATATACAGTATGAGCATTTTCTTCTATTACCACACCCAGATGGTTGAAGCCTCTGACATATGGGACACAGCAATTTATAGCTCAATGCTAAATCAGCAAAACAAAATGACTTTGAGAAGGAATAGCAAAAAGGTGCAAATTAGAGATGTGTGGTTTTGTTTTCCTGACATACAAACACACCTGAACTTAGGGGTTCCAAATCGAATCGAGTCCTAGTTCAGAATTACTTAGGGGTTCCGAGTCTAACCAAGCCCTGGTTCGTTCCTGTAGTCAGTTCGGAACTTTTATTTAAAACCCAAACTCGGGTTTTGGGTTGCAGGTAAACAGGTCCAAATTACATGATTTTAGCGGTTTTATCATTTTTTTTTATCGATTTTTTTTAATCGATTTTTTTTATAGATATTGATTTTTGAAGAATCCAAAACCAAACTTAAACACTTGCTAAAACCAAAACCCGATGATGAATTACCGTATATACTCGAGTATAAGTCGACCCGAATATAAACCGAGGTACCTAATTTTACCACAAAAAACTGGGAAAACTTATTGACTCGAGTATAAGCCTAGGGTGGGAAATGCAGCAGCTACTGGTAGTAATCCCTTCCCTGGTACTGCCCCCAGTAGTAATATTCCCCCTCTGGTAGTGCCCCCAGTAGTAATACCCCCCTGGTAGTGCCCCCAGTAGCAATATCCCCCCCTGGTAGTGCCCCCAGTATTAATCCCCCCCTGGTACTGCCCCAGCAGTAATCCCCCCCCTGGTACTGCCCCCAGTAGTAATATTCCCCCTCTGGTAGTGCCCCCAGTAGTAATACCCCACTAGTAGTGCACCCAGTAGTAATACCCCCCTGGTAGTGCCCCCAGTAGCAATATCCCCCCCTGGTAGTGCCCCCCAGTAGTAATCCCTCCCCCCTGGTACTGGCTCCAGTAGTGCCCCCAGTAGAGAGAGATGTAATAAAAACACTTACCTGAAACCCCGCTCCTGGTCCCGACACTGCTACTGGCTCCTCCGGCCGCTTTGCATTATGGGAGAGACGTCGTCATGACAACGTTTCTCCCATTACCCACTGCGGGAGCCGGAAGATGGCTCCCGCAGTGGGAGTAGCAGCAGCCAATGAGAGTCTGACAGACTCTCATCGGCTGCTGATTACAACAAACACACAGCTGCCGGCTCCGGCGGCTGTGTGTTTGGCAGTGTGTAGCGCTGACCGAACTCTGTCCGGTCAGTGCTACACATGCGATGCAGCTGTGTCACAGAGACACAGTCTGCACCGTGGCCCGCATGGTACGCTACTCAGCTGTGTACCATGCGGGCATGACTTGAGTATTAGCCGAGGGGGTGCTTTTTCAGCACAAAAAATGTGCTGAAAAACTCGGCTTATACTCGAGTATATACGGTAGAACCAAAACAAAATCACTAAGGTCTGCGCACCTCTCTAGTACAAATGCTGATACCGCGCCAAAGTGTGCATCTCTGAGCCAGACCTATATTTTTCTTTAAAAAGATAATATATTTAGTTAAAATAAACAAGTAAGGGCTCCCAAACACTTGACACCTACGAAGCCATTGCAGAGTGAGCGACGGGACGTCAGCGTTTGGGGGTGGTGACGGGGGAGTGGTTGGAGAAACGCTGGCGCGCCTGTCCATTTGAACACCGCTGCATGGGCATGCATAAATCAGCCACCGCCTGCAACAAGAGTTGCAATTTCTGAGTAAGGTCAGGCCTGCTGTAATTGTGCGTGAGGGTCCGATGTTACCGATGTATACGCAGGTCTGCTAGGTCTTACGGATGTGAGATAGCGATAGTGGGCGTCTCTATGCTGGCTGTGCGATTGCAGATATTAGCATATTTTCCCAACAGCCCTGCGTGTGTATTCGCAGCTGCGATCGCAATTACGATCCGTAATGAATCAGGCCCTTTGTACAAATTTCACAATTTAACAAAGTGACACACACACACACACACACACAGGAGTTACCAGGTAAGATAGGCACAGCTTTGTGTGACACTTTGTGCTGCACACATACCTGTCCTTACAGTTAGTAAATAATCACCAGTGGTTCTAATTTGTCTGTGATGTCAATATTTTGTAACTTAATCTTTTAAACAGGTTTAGACAACCAAATGACGTATCGTAAAGTGGACTCTTCATACAGTATCTGGAAAGACACGCCAGCCAGCACATGGTAACATAGACATTTTTTTATTACGGTGTAATATATTACTTTCAAAATAAGTAGTTGATACTGAGTAGTATGCAGGGGAGGCGTGTGTGCTTCTTTTGCTGCATTAAAGTCTGCAGTTTTATGCTAAATACTAGTATAAGCTTTTCCCTGGTGTATAGTACATTATTGCATCTGAGGACTGGGATGCTTGTGCTACTTTAGATGCTACAATCCTGTTTGGTGCGTCTTTAGATTAGGGGTGTGCACCGGCCACTTTTCGTGTTTTGTGTTTTGGTTTTGGATCTGGATCTTTCTTCGTGTTTTGGATCTGGATTGGTTTTGCCAAAACCACCCTTCCGTGTTTTGGGTTCTGGGTTTTGTGTTTTGGATCTGTATTTTTTTGAAAAAAAGCATAAAAACAGCTAAAATCACAGAATTTGTAGGTTTTTCTGCTCCTATGCTATTATTAACCTCAATAACCTTAATTTCCACTCATTTCCAGTCTATTCTGAACACCTCACACCTCACAATAGTGTTTTTATGTCCAAAAGGTTGCACCGAGGTAGCTGGATGACTATGCTAAGCGACACGAGTGGGCGGCACAAACACGTGACCCATCTAGGAGTGACACTGCAGTGGCAGGCAGGATGGCAGTTAGAAAAACTAGGCCCCAAACTGTACATAATGCAAAGAAAAAAAGAGGTGCAAGATGGAATTGTCCTTGGGCCCTCCCACCCACCCTTATGTTGTATAAACAGGACATGCACACTTTAACAAATCAATCATTTCAGCGCCAGGGTCTGCCACACAACTGTGGCTGAAATGATTGGTTCGTTTGGGCCCCCACAAAACAAGCTGGCAATTAATGTGTCCCTGCACAAACTGGCTCTACGGAGGCAAGATGTCATCCTCATCCTCCTCATCCACCGATTCCTCACCCTCTTCAGTGTGTACATCCTCATCCTCACAAAGTATTAACTCGTCCCCACTTGAATCCACCACCACAGGTCCCTCTGTACCTTCTGGAGGCTGGTCTCCCTGGAAGAGCTGATAATTCATTTTGATGAACATCATCTTCTCCACATTCTGTGGAAGCAACCTCCTACGCCTTTCGCTGACAAGGTTCCCGGCTGCACTAAACACTCTTTCGGAGTACACACTGGAGGGGGGGCAACTCAGGTAAAATAGAGCCAGTTTGTACAGGGGCCTCCAAATTGCCTCTTTTTCCTGCCAGTACAGGTATGGACTGTCTGACATGCCTACTTGGATGCTGTCACCGATGTAATCCTCCACCATTCTGTCAATGGTGACAGTATCATATGCAGTGACAGTAGACATGTCAGAAATTGTTGCCAGGTCCTTCAGTCCGGACCAGATGTCCAAACTTGGTCCTGCCTGCCCTGCATCACCGCCAGCGGGTTGCTTAGGATACCTAAGTTTTTTCCTGGCAGCCCCAGTTGCGGGAGAAAATGAAGAAGGAGCCGTTGACGTGTCACGTTCCGCTTCAGCTGACAGTGTGTTCACCAGCAGGTCTTTGCACCTCTGCAGGCTTGTGTCGGCCGGAAAGAGAGACACCACATAGGCTTTAAACCTAGGATCGAGCACGGTGGCCAAAATGTAGTGGTCTGATTTCAACAGATTGACCACCCTGGAATCCTGGCAAAGCGAATGAAGGGCTTCATCCACAAGTCCCACATGCCGAGCGGAATCGCTCCGTCTTAGCTCCTCCTTCACTTTCTCCAGCTGCTTCTGCAAAAGCCTGATGAGGGGAATGACCTGACTCAAGCTGGCAGTGTCTGAACTGACTTCACGTGTGGCAAGTTCGAAGGGCTGAAGAACCTTGCACAACACGGAAATCATTCTCCACTGCGCTTGAGTCAGGTGCATACCCCCTCCTTTGCCTATGTCATAGGTGGATGTATAGGCTTGTATGGCCTTTTGCTGCTCCTCCATCCTCTGAAGCATATAGAGGGTTGAGTTCCACCGCGTCACAACCTCTTGCTTCAGGTGATGGCGGGGCAGGTTCAAGAGTGTTTGCTGGCGCTCCAGTCTTCGGCACGCAGTCGCTGAATGGCGAAAGTGGCCAGAAATTTTTCGGGCCACCCAAAGCGTCTCCTGCACGCCCCTGTCGCTTTTCAGAAAATTCTGCACCACCAAGTTTATTGTGTGAGCAAAACATGGGACGTGCTGGAATTTGCCCAGATGTAATGCCCGCACAATATTGGTGGCGTTGTCAGATATCACAAATCCCCAGGAGAGTCTAAGTGGGGTAAGCCACTGGGCGATGATTTCCCTCAGTTTCTCTAAGAGGTTGTCGGCGGTGTGCCTCTTACTGAAACCGGTGATACACAGCGTAGCCTGCCTTGTAACGAGCTGGCGTTTCTGAGATGCTGCTACTGGTGACGCTGCTGCTGTTGCTGCGTAAGGTGATACATCTACCCAGTGGGCTGTCACAGTCATATAGTCCTTAGTCTGCCCTGTTCCACTTGTCCACATGTCCGTGGTTAAGTGGACATTGTGTACAACGGCATTTTTCAGGACACTGAGGACACTTTTTCTGACGTTTCTGTACAGTCTCGGTATCGCCTGCCTAGTGAAGTGGAATCTAGACGGGATTTGGAACCGGGGACACACTACCTCCATCAATTGTCTAAATCCCACTGCACTAATGGCGGATACCGGACGCACGTCTAACACCAACATAGCAGTCAAGGCCTCAGTTATACGTTTTGCTTCAGGATGACTGCTGTCGTACTTCATCCTCCTCGCTAAGGACTGTTGGAGGGTCAATTGTTTAGTAAAAGTAGTGGTGTTCCTACTTCCTCTCTGGGATGATGAACGACTCCCAGCAGCAACAGCAGCAGCGGCAGCAGTAGGCGTAGCAATGCAGGATCCTCCGGAGGAATCCCGGATAGGAGAGTCAGTCATGCCAGTGATATGGCCTGCAGGACTACTTCCGATCCTGACTAAGGAGGAAATTGACGAGGAGGGAGTTGACGGTGTGGTTTGCAGGCGCTTGGATACAACAGGACAACGGGATTTAGGTGTCCCTGGACTGCTTACGGTCTGAGCCAAAGTTTCTGAACTTGACAGTAACTTTTTATGAACGCGCTGCAGGTGCCGTATAAGGGAGGATGTTCCTAGGTGGTTGACGTCCCTACCCCTACTTATTTCACCTTTACATATGGTACATATGGCAAGACAGTTGTTGTCCGGATTTGGATAGAAATATTGCCAGACCAAAGAGGTGGAATGTTTGGTCTTCTGCCCAGGCATGACCGTGATGGGCTTTTTCATCCCACGGACAACAACTGTCTCCCCCGGAGCCTGATTTAAACAAACCACATCACCATCAGAATCCTCCTCGCCAACTTCCTCCTCAGCGCCAGCTACACCAGTATCCTCATCCTGTTGTACTTCAACAGTGACATCTTCAATTTGCATATCAGCAAGTGGACTGTGGGTGCTCCTTTCAGCACTTGCAGGGGGCGTGCAAATGGTGGAAAGAGCCACCTCTTCCCGTCCAGTGCTGGGAAGGTCAGGCATCGCAACCACCACCACACTTGGACTCTCTTTGGGGATTTGTGATATCTTCTTAGAAAGCACAGTTCTTCGCTGTGCTTTTGCCAGCTTAACTCTTTTGATTTTTTTAGTGGGAGGAGGGCTTCCATCGTCATGTGAAGCTGAACCACTAGTCATGAACATACTAGGGATCGACCTTAGCCGTTCCTTGCCACTCCGTGTCGTAAATGGCATATTGGCAAGTTTACGTTTCTCTTCAGCTGATTTAAATGTCTTTTTCAAGGTCATTTTCCTGAACTTTGCCATTTGGGATTGTATGTGCCCTCTACTATGACATTGGGCATCGGCCTTGGCAGACGACGTTGATGGCATGTTATCGTCTATGTCATGACTAGTGGCAGCAGCTTCAGCACTAGGAGGAAGTGGTTCTTGATCTTTCTCTATTTTATTTTTATCGGAGAAAGTTTGGTCCTCCATTTATGTTATATCGATTTGATATATACGTGCGGCTAAACACAGAAAATAAATTTTTTTTTGGTTCGGACTGGAGTGTACTTTGTGGGTTACAGCACCCTTTAACGGTCAAGCCAGCCGGCCCTTTACTTATGACACAGGCGCACTCTTGGCACTACTTTGTTGATGCACGTGCGGCTACTGCGCACACAATTCACAAACACAGAAAATAATTTTTTTTTGGTTTGGCTTTGGACTGGAGTGTACTTTCGGGGGTTACAGCACCCTTTAACGGTCAAGCCAGCCGGCCCTTTACTTATGACACAGGCGCACTCTTGGCACTACTTTGTTGATGCACGTGCGGCTACTGCGCACACAATTCACAAACACAGAAAATAATTTTTTTTTGGTTTGGACTGGAGTGTACTTTCGGGGGTTACAGCACCCTTTAACGGTCAAGCCAGCCGGCCCTTTACTTATGACACAGGCGCACGCTTGGCACTACTTTGTTGATGCACGTGCGGCTACTGCGCACACAATTCACAAACACAGAAAATAATTTTTTTTTAGGTTTGGACTGGAGTGTACTTTCGGGGGTTACAGCACCCTTAACGGTCAAGCCAGCCGGCCCTTTACTTATGACACAGGCGCACGCTTGGCACTACTTTGTTGATGCACGTGCGGCTACTGCGCACACAATTCACAAACACAGAAAATAATTTTTTTTTTGGTTTGGACTGGAGTGTACTTTCGGGGGTTACAGCACCCTTAACGGTCAAGCCAGCCGGCCCTTTACTTATGACACAGGCGCACGCTTGGCACTACTTTGTTGATGCACGTGCGGCTACTGCGCACACAATTCACAAACACAGAAAATAATTTTTTTTTTGGTTTGGACTGGAGTGTACTTTCGGGGGTTACAGCACCCTTAACGGTCAAGCCAGCCGGCCCTTTACTTATGACACAGGCGCACTCTTGGCACTACTTTGTTGATGCACGTGCGGCTACTGCGCACACAATTCACAAACACAGAAAATAATTTTTTTTTGGTTAGGACTGGAGTGTACTTTCGGGGGTTACAGCACCCTTTAACGGTCAAGCCAGCCGGCCCTTTACTTATGACACAGGCGCACGCTTGGCACTACTTTGTTGATGCACGTGCGGCTACTGCGCACACAATTCACAAACACAGAAAATAATGTTTTTTTTGGTTTGGACTGGAGTGTACTTTCGGGGGTTACAGCACCCTTAACGGTCAAGCCAGCCGGCCCTTTACTTATGACACAGGCGCACGCTTGGCACTACTTTGTTGATGCACGTGCGGCTACTGCGCACACAATTCACAAACACAGAAAATAATTTTTTTTTTGGTTTGGACTGGAGTGTACTTTGGGGGTTACAGCACCCTTTAACGGTCAAGCCAGCCGGCCCTTTACTTATGACACAGGCGCACGCTTGGCACTACTTTGTTGATGCACGTGCGACTACTGCGCACACAATTCACAAACACAGAAAATAATATTTTTTTTGGTTTGGACTGGAGTGTACTTTCGGGGGTTACAGCACCCTTAACGGTCAAGCCAGCCGGCCCTTTACTTATGACACAGGCGCACGCTTGGCACTACTTTGTTGATGCACGTGCGGCTACTGCGCACACAATTCACAAACACAGAAAATAATTTTTTTTTTGGTTTGGACTGGAGTGTACTTTCGGGGGTTACAGCACCCTTAACGGTCAAGCCAGCCGGCCCTTTACTTATGACACAGGCGCACGCTTGGCACTACTTTGTTGATGCACGTGCGGCTACTGCGCACACAATTCACAAACACAGAAAATAATTTTTTTTTTGGTTTGGACTGGAGTGTACTTTCGGGGGTTACAGCACCCTTAACGGTCAAGCCAGCCGGCCCTTTACTTATGACACAGGCGCACGCTTGGCACTACTTTGTTGATGCACGTGCGGCTACTGCGCACACAATTCACAAACACAGAAAATAATTTTTTTTTTGGTTTGGACTGGAGTGTACTTTCGGGGGTTACAGCACCCTTAACGGTCAAGCCAGCCGGCCCTTTACTTATGACACAGGCGCACTCTTGGCACTACTTTGTTGATGCACGTGCGGCTACTGCGCACACAATTCACAAACACAGAAAATAATTTTTTTTTGGTTAGGACTGGAGTGTACTTTCGGGGGTTACAGCACCCTTTAACGGTCAAGCCAGCCGGCCCTTTACTTATGACACAGGCGCACGCTTGGCACTACTTTGTTGATGCACGTGCGGCTACTGCGCACACAATTCACAAACACAGAAAATAATTTTTTTTTTGGTTTGGACTGGAGTGTACTTTCGGGGGTTACAGCACCCTTAACGGTCAAGCCAGCCGGCCCTTTACTTATGACACAGGCGCACGCTTGGCACTACTTTGTTGATGCACGTGCGGCTACTGCGCACACAATTCACAAACACAGAAAATAATTTTTTTTTTGGTTTGGACTGGAGTGTACTTTCGGGGGTTACAGCACCCTTAACGGTCAAGCCAGCCGGCCCTTTACTTATGACACAGGCGCACGCTTGGCACTACTTTGTTGATGCACGTGCGGCTACTGCGCACACAATTCACAAACACAGAAAATAATTTTTTTTTGGTTTGGACTGGAGTGTACTTTCGGGGGTTACAGCACCCTTAACGGTCAAGCCAGCCGGCCCTTTACTTATGACACAGGCGCACGCTTGGCACTACTTTGTTGATGCACGTGCGGCTACTGCGCACACAATTCACAAACACAGAAAATATATTATTTTTTTAGCACTTGGGGGGAGCACCCCTGATGGACAGAGCACCCCCTGGACAACACTACAGCACTCCTTTAGGACTGGGACACTGCACAGGACTTTGGAGTGGACACAGCCCCTATGGAGAACTGACTGCACAACACAGTCCAGCCAGCCCCTATGGACTTTGAAGTAGTGGACACAGCCCCTATTAACAACAGCAGCACAGCACAACACAGCCAGCCCCTATGGACTTTGAAGTAGTGGACAACAGCAGCACTACACTACACTACACTACACAGCCCTAACTCCCACCCTCCCTCTTCACTGTCCACAGCCGAGTGAGAAAATGGCGCCGACGTGTGTACCTTATATAGGATCCAAAACCCGCGAGACTCGGAAGGCGGGAAGATGACGTTTTGCCTCGATTTCAGATCCGAGTCAGGCGGGAAAAGTCGAGCCTGACTCGGATCGGACTCGGATCGGG
This sequence comes from Taudactylus pleione, assembly GCA_031769625.1. Classification (NCBI taxonomy): domain Eukaryota; kingdom Metazoa; phylum Chordata; class Amphibia; order Anura; family Myobatrachidae; genus Taudactylus; species Taudactylus pleione. The sequence goes on from JAUIMM010001003.1 coordinate 185,768, forward strand.
GGGGCTCGGGGGGGTTCGGATTTCAGAAATCCGAACCCGCTCACCCCTACTTTAGATACAGCCATCCGATGCACCATCAAAACTTGCATCAGCCCCATTCTAGTTGCAGGATCTCCCATCAGAATCTGGTCGCCAATGTAGGCAATTAAGCGTCTGTGTTGGTGACCAGTTCTTTGACGTGCGCGTGACACTCCCAAAACGCCCATAAAACAGTACGTCTCTGTGCCTCAGTCACTGCCAAGGAGCGCCCAATACATTCCAATACATTCCTGAGACTGTGTGTCTCATTCGGGCCTGTGACACCCGTGGGGCTGGGGCACATATATCTTGCAACCTTTTACTGACTTAGATGCATGTGCAGTTGAAAAACATCAACCATTTGCGTGAATATCAGCAATGCGTCCTACTCAGATTCAGACCCTTAGGTGTATATTTACCAAGGTGCGGGATTTGAGAAGTGGAGATGTTGCCCATAGCAACCAAACAAATTCCAGCTATTATCTTCTAGAAGGTGCTAAATAGATGTGAAGTAGAAGCTGATTGGTTGCTATGGGCAACATCTCCACTTCTAAAAACCATAATTTTAGTAAATATACCTCTAAATCTCAACTTTCATATATTCACCTCATTCCCTGCTCAGGGTGAGTTTTCCCCTCCTGGCTGCTGAAGTCACCATCAAAGCAATTCACATTGCAGTAATGATTGTATTTCTATGGTGTTATTTACTGTATTGTGGACATGTGATGCTATATGTTGTTATCAGGATTGGTGCTCTTACAGTAACACAGTTAAAAGGGGAAGTTGCCAGTTAGTTGTTCTGTGACCGGTGCTTTACAAATGATTTTTGGGAAAGCAACGTAGTGTATGTGCAAACATGTAATCACAGGGGAGAGACTCATCAACATTCTAGATCCATTCAGTAATTTAAAATATCTTAGGAACTGCAAAATTTGTGGCCCCACAATGCCTCCTCATGTGCACAAGCAGAGAGTGATACCTGAAACGTGTGGGATGTCAGCTGACATTAGGACCTGATTCAGAGGTTCTGGCATACGTGGCTATGATTTATGCTAATGCCCCAGGACATTCTGATCATACATAGATACCCACTTGCAGCAGCGCTAGTCCAACTTGGTGGATCTTTAGTCACACCATCAGTTGCCCCATTGGAGCTTGTACTGGCCCCATGGCAGGAGCATTTTCTCCATGGCATCCTGTGTCAGCACTACTGCATCTTTAGATGCAGGCAATGTTCACGACATGACCTCGTCTGGCTGCCTCCCAGGAAAACCCACTGAAATCCACTCGACCCTGCATCCAAATCCATTCTGCGACTCCAAGCACTAACCATCGGGATGCATGCACAGTCATAAACACTGACAGCTTGCATCCGACATTGCCACTGCATGCACCTCTAAATCAGGCCCTTGGTTTGCAACGGCGCTGTCAGTCCACGTTAAGCAGGCTGGTAATTGGCAAGAAGTGCACTGCTTCCTACAGTGATATGAGAGAGAATTGAAGCGGTAATTTAATTAGTCTGCAACTCCACACCCCTGAAGAAGTCATCTTACACGACGAAACGCATTGGGTGGCTCAGTATGGGCTGATTAACCATAAGAACTATAAATTTTACCAAGAGCTAACACTCTCTTCAAGGGTGAGGTGGTCATGGCTTACCATCAGTTATTATTTGATTGTGGATCTTCATTTTATATCAGAGTATTTAAGTGTCAATATTTTTGAAAAAACCTTCCATGCTACGCAATGAAATGGCCTTTGGCCATTATTCTTGGGTGGTTTTTGTGCAATGGTGTAATTTTAGGATTTTCCAGTGAAGTGGACTGAGCCCTAAAGAGTAGAATCCAGCCTTCCCCTTAGAGGTGTAAGGAGGTAAAGAAAGGACTAACACAGTGGAAGACCAGAGTCCTGGAAGAGTAGCTGACACTCCTGCTTCCTAGTGAAATGGGCTGGATGGGGAGAATAATGTAGCAATTCTATAAAAGAGGGTCCATGAAGAGTGGACAAGGCCAATACGGTATGGTGAACTTGTATGAGACTTGCCTAACGTTGCAAAGTGCTCAGCCCCATCAGTGATTAGCTGCACCCCCCTTCTGAGCTTCTCCTAGAGTGGAGAAAAATAAAAGTACTGTAGGCAAGTATGAAGTCTCACAATCTGTTCCCCTGAATAAATGCTATCATGTCTTCTCCTTAGGCTAACTGCTTATGTAGCAAAAGTCTTTGCCTTGGCGGCCAATCTAATCCACGTTGAAAGAGATGTGATGTGCGATTCTGTGAAGTGGCTGATACAGAATAAACAGAAACCGGATGGGTTTTTCCAGGAGGATGCACCGGTCTATAGCCAGAAGATGGTGGTAGGCAGAAGCACATAGTAGCTGACGTTGGGTGTATGAGCTTTGTTTTATGCAGATGTGCATATGACACCAACATTTTCCTGCCCTAGTGATATCAGCCTCATAGTATTACTCCATGCAGTTCTGGAGCCTTGTTCAGTGTCTCAGGGGGTTTATTTACTAAGCAGTATTGGGAGACAGAGTGAAAAGTGATGAGGTACCAGCCAATCAGCCCCAACTGTTATTTTTCAAACACAGCCTGTGAGATGGCAGTTAGGAGCTGATTGGCTGGCACCTTATCACTTGTCACTCTGTCTCCTAACACTGCTTAGTAAATAGACCCCTCAGTCTAGCCTCCACTTCTCTCTTCACATCATAGGGTGTATTTACTAAAGCGCAGGTTTTTAAAAGTGGAGATGTTGCCCATAGCAACCAATCAGATTCTAGCTATTACCTTCTAGAAGGTGCTAGATAAATGTTAAGTAGGATCTTATTGGCTGCTATGGGCAACATCTCCACTCCTAAAAAACCCGGACTTTAGTAAATATACCCCATGACACTGCTGGTAATAACTCAAGTCAATTTACCTTTGTCCATTTTAAAACTGAAAACACCATAGACAAGCAAGTGGCAAATCCTTTACAAAATAAGGTGTTTCTTTGCAATCATTGATAGTGCCTTAAAATAAAATGAAGGCAACAAAAATAAATGTTTTTTTTTGTTTGTTTTATTATACACATTTTTTTTTATTATTTTGGTCAAATTTAATTTATGTGTCCGGCTCCTGTATGTGATAACAATGTATTTGGTGCTGTATATTGCTGTACTTTATTAGCGCTGCACTCTATGCTCTGTGTAGTGATCATTTTATTTCATAACACACATGGACATAATAAATCTTGTGATCCAGTCAGAAGGTTTGACAGACAGACTGCAGATACCAGAATGTGGACATAATCTGCTTGCCGACAGTCAAAATGTCGACATATTCAGATTGTTTACATTTGATATGTCAACACCAAAATATGACATGACATTTTTATGTTATTTTTAGGGTTAGGGCTAGGTTTAGGGTTAGACTACCAATAAACAGGTTGGGTACGGGATGCCTGTGCTCAGGATCCCAGTGATCAGAATCCCAATGCTGGAGTCCTGACAGGGTTAGGATAAAGACACCTGCCGGTAAATACTCTAACCCTAACCCTACTCCTAAATGTAACCCTCCCTCCCCATAGCCTAACCCTCCCCCTAGTGCCTATCCCTAACCCTTCCCCTAGTGCCAAACCTTCCCCTAGTGCCTATCCCTAACCCTCCCCCTAGTGCTTATCCCTAACCCTCCTCCTAGTGCTTATCCCTAACCCTCCCCCTAGTGCCTATCCCTAACTCTCCCCCTAGTGCCTATCCCTAACCCTCCCCCTAGTGCCTATCCCTAACCCTCCCCCTAGTGCCTATCCCTAACCCTCCCCCTAGTGCCTATCCCTAACCCTCCCCCTAGTGCCTATCCCTAACCCTCCCCCTAGTGCCTATCCTTAAGCCTCCCCCTAGTACCTATCCCTAATCCTTTCCATAGTGCCTTTCCCTAACCCAGGGCCGCTGAGAGCCGTGGTGGGCCTGGGTAATAGGGGGCGTGGCCTAATCAAGGGTGGCGTGGCCACGCCCCCTTCCCGGGAAAAAACCCGTTTTGCAGCGCCCCGCGCTGGGGAGAGGGGCGCTCTGAGCTCTCTCAGCCCTGCTCAAAGCCAGGGGGGGCGCGATCAGTGTGATCGCTCCCCCCCACAGGCATAGGAGACTGCTGTGGCTGCTGCTCAGCAGCCACGAGCAGTCTCCACTGCAGCTCAGCTGGGCTGCTGTGAGGGAAGGGGGGGACGGCGCCGGACCGGGGCCCCCACTGGGCCCCCCAGGAAGCCCGGGCCTGAGTAATCTGTACCTGCTCCCTCCTCTCGGCACCCCTGCCCTAACCCTCCACCTAGTGTCTATCCCTAACCCTCCCCCTAGTGCCTATCCCTAACACTCCCCTAGTGCCTATCCCTAACCCTCCCCCTAGTGCCTATCCCTAACCCTCCCCCTAGTGCCTATCCTTAAGCCTCTCCCTAGTGCCTATCCTTAAGCCTCCCCAATAGTGCCTATCCTTAAGCCTCCCTCTAGTGCCTATCCTTAAGCCTCCCCCTAGTGCCTATCCCTAACCCTCCCACTAGTGCCTATCCCTAACCCTCCCCCTAGTGCCTAGCCCTAACCCTCCCCCTAGTGCCTATCCCTAACCCTCCCCCTCATGCCTAACCCTTACCCTCCCTCTCGTGCCTATCCCTAACCCTCCCCAAAGTGCCTATCATTAACCCTTCCCCTAGGGCCTAAGCCTAACCCTTCCACTAGTGCCTATCCTTAAGCCTCCCCCTAGTGCCTATCCCTAACTCTCCCCTAGGGCCTAAGCCTAACCCTTCCCCTAGTGCCTATCCATAACCCTCCCCCTAGTGCCTATCCCTAACCCTCCCCCTCGTGCCTAACCCTAACCCTCCCTCTTGTGCCTATCCCTAACCCTCCCCATAGTGCCTAATCCTCCCCCTCGTGCCTATCCCTAACCCTCCTCCTAGTGCCTAAGCCTAACCCTAATCCTAATCCTAACCCCCTCCTAAACCCCAAATTTACCATCAATGTACTGGCCCTGGATTCGGCATCCCGACCGCCAGGTTCTTAACTGCATCCCTTATAAACAATATGTCAATATTTTAGTGTTAACATGTTGAACATCAACATTATGACATATGTCTGACGACCTATTATTTTCGTGTTGACATTCTGACTGCAGACATTCAGAAACTGACAACATTTTGGTGTCGACATTGTGAATGTGGACTTTTCATACCACACCCATAAATCTCTGTATTATTTACATTCTGTGTATCACATGCCAATCTTGTGTATCCATCTATGATAAAGATACACGTCTGTTCTCTGCTTGACTGTTTCACCCAGGGCGGTATAAAAACGGGCGCTACTGAGCTGCAGTCTACACTCACAGCCTTCGTCCTGATTTCTCTGGTGGAAAATGAGAACCTCTGTGCTCCACGCATTGCTGTAAGTGGCTGAGCCATTATTCACCTGACTTATTCCCATTAACCCTCAACTGCTCTTACAAAATCGCTTCTTAATTACATTAATCTGCATTATCCTGCCGATGTTGCACTATGTAAGGTGGAGATCCCAGTTCATCAGATAGCATCTGGTACATTCTATTGTAGTAGACATTGGGCAAAATTTACTAAGCGGCGGGTTCTAAACCCCAGGGGTTTGGTGGCGGTTTGACGGCGGGTTCTAAACCCCGGGGGTTTGGTGATGGTTTGCAGTGGTTTCTAAATGACAGCCCTGCTGTATTCTATTCAAAAATGTGTTTTGACGGCAGTTTTGCAGCGGTTTTGGCCTTACTAAATCTGTGAATAGCAAAACCGCCGTCAAACTGCCAGGGTCTAGAACTCGCCGCTTAGTAAATTTTGCCCATTGAATTAATTGCATTATGCATGAATTAGAGGCTTATGCAGAGTTAAGAGGCATATACAAAAGGCGCATAAAAGGAGCAATTTGCACCAGGAATACACATTGTTGCCATGCCAAGGGTGCAAATGCATTTCTTTTCTTTTAGCATGCAGGGAAATTGCTGCTTGGTTTTGCATGTAGCGAACAAAAACTCTGCTGCTTTATTTTTACACTGCAATTCAGAGGTCAGCTAGGAAATATCCCTCCCAACACTGGGCCTCAGTCTGAGTCAAACACACCTCCGATTTTTTTTTTGCAACTGAGGATTTGCGAAAATATGCTAATAGAATGGCCGCCGGGATTTGTACTGAGACGCCCACTGGAGTCATCGCAGCTGTCTGCAACCACGTACACATACGCAGCATTGGATGCAGATCAGGCAAACATTGACTCTTTCAGTGAGTCTATGGTCCCTCAAAATGGCCATTGCTTTTGACACTGGAGCCCTGTTTCCTACGTACAGGATCACAGACGTTGGATGAGACACTCCCCAAAACGGTTGAGACCAGGGCCGTATCTATAATGGGTGCAGGGTGTGCGGGGAACATGGGCCCCTGGGTCCAGGGGGACCCCGCACCGCACACCCTGCACCCATAATATTACTTACCTCTCTGGAGTCCCCCGTCGGCGTGGGGATCCGGCACTGTAACACGACTGGAAAATGGCCACGGCGACCATTTTATCGTTTGCACATGCGCAGTACAGGGAAAATGGCCGCAGCGGCCATTTTCCCGGTGACCTGTGCTTTCATTATAGACTCTGAGCACACTCTAGTGCCCAGAGTCTATAACTCCGGCAATGGCCGCGCACAGCTCAGTGCGCTGCCGGCCGTCGGGCGGAGAGGAGGGGGCCCATGTCGGAGACTGCACACGCACCCCCTCCTCTCTAGAAACGCCCCTGGTTGAGACACACCTGCTTTTCTAGCCGACACTCCCCGCTACCTCCCCCATATGCTCCCTTCATGTCAAACACACTGCGATTAAGGACTCGCACCCTGCGACTAGGGTAATCTATCTCGACACGTGCGCCTCAAACGAAAAGCACAGTGGCAAAAAATCGCTCCATTTTCAAAAACATCTGCAATTTAGAATCAGGCCCACAGTCAAATTCAGAATGTGGTTATTGTGCTAACGGAACGCTAATGCCACTATACGCACGTCTTCATACATATTCTGTTATCCGCCTGCTAGAGCAGCAGTTATGATTAGTATTGACACACTTATCTTATGGTGAGCATAAGAGATCAGTCTGCAATAGGTGCCCTCTCAGCATATGTATGAATAAGACACAACTCTGGATACAGTTCCAGAACACAATACTACAATACTATCCAGATGCAGCCAGTATTCACAATCCTATGCACCATTGTTACAAACACATGGTTCAAGGGAATCGGTATGTAACGGTGTCGAATGAAATACAGACGCAGTAAGCCTGAATGGTCTACATCCCGACTGGGTTCGGTTCTCCAGAAATCCGAATCCACACGAATTTCATGAATCCGGGTAAATCCGAGTCGCGGTTCTGATCTGTTGAGGAGATCCGTGTAAATCCGGGTCGGGGTTCTGATCTTTTTGCGGTTCGGAATTCGGATTTTAAATCCCAATTTCAGGTTTTATATTGCATAAATTAGTAATTACATGATTTTTATTTTTAAAAAAACCCAGATCCAAAACCAAAACACTTGAGGGTGGTTTTGCAAAACCAAATCCAGATCCAAAACCTTGAAGGAGATACAGATCCAAAAACCAAAACATGGATGTCGGTGCACATCCCTATTTTGCCAAGCTGTACATTTGCTCCGTTTCATTTCTTTTTTTGATTTGCTCCTAATGCTGCATAAGCCCCTGAGAAAGTTACAGTTAAAGGTACAAGTTTAAATGGAGCTGTCACTTACACACAATAGATACATCATCAGTCCTAAGTCTGTCATCTATCTCTGGCCAGGAGACATACTGTATATTCTACATACAGTACAGCATATGTCTGTCAGGCAGACAACTCACAATTACTAGACAGACAATGAGCCTGATCCAGGGGTGGACACAATGGTGAGGTCACATGCAAATGGCCAATGTTGTAAGTCTCCACATGTGTCTGAGTAACACTCTGCGCACAGGGCCATAAAGAGCCTGGCCGAGCCTGGGTAAAGGAAGGGGTGCGGCTTAATTGCCGGAGGCGTGGCCACGCCCCCTTGGAAAAAAATATATCACTTTTGCAGTGCCGTGCGCCGTGGAGGGGAGCGCTGTAAGCGCCCTAGCCCGGCGCTAAGCGCGGGGGGGCGCAATCTGTGTGATCGCTCCCCCCCACAGCCATAGGAGACTGCTCTGGCTGCTGCAGCAGCCACGAGCAGTCTCACACTGCAGCCCAGCACAAGCTGTGTGCTGTATATGGGAAAGATTTCTGGACTGCACACCCTGAATATATATATAATGGGAGGTGCTACCTGATGAGACAAATTGCAGGCACATAAACAGACAAATCTCAGGTGCACAACTCCAAATTATTAATAATATATAAATGCAATACAATTTTGCAATCAATAGAGGTTTTTAGCATAATCTTGGCCAAGGTTATGGGTCTACCCACCATATCCAGGTAACCTCTGTGTGCTGAGCTGCTGAGAGGGAGTGGGGGGCGACGGCGGACCTGGGCCCCGCCGGGCCCCTCTAGCAAGCCCGGGCCCGGATAAACTGTACCCACTACCCCCCCCTCTTGGCGCCCATGTCTGCGCATGCTTATTACCACTCTGAGATGTAGTACAGATTCAGGCGCAGGTGGGCATACCTGGGGGTAATGGCTAAGCCGGTGCAGGCATTTCGATGAAGGCAGATGCTTCCAAAACTGCTGGTGCACTCACACATAAGGCCATACACAGACAGAGAAACTGCTTTAGGGCTGGTGCACTTGTCACTGGGGCACCGATAGCGCGTTAATAGACACTCCTAGACGGAAATGCACCATCTCAAGATGCTGTAAATAGGCGTCTTATTTTGTAGAAAGCCGGCCATTACATTAGCGTAAGTTGCAGACACAACTGCGGCAAAAAGCTGCAGCTGAGACTGCTCCCGACTACAAACCAGCCCCAATGTATTCACAGATTACACTATACTATGTAAACTTCATTCCATTAAACACATTTTCTGGTGGAGCATACAGATGCAGTAGACTTTACAGTGTATTGCACTTTCTGTGACTCATATGTACCAAGAGCTACAATAAAGCCTGCTCCACTGGTAACCTTACCTTTAGCAAACCTTTGTCTCCTGTTCCGTACAGACCTTTATAGTATGACTAACAAACGTGCTTCCTCTAATGATGCTCCTTTCATCACACAATCTTCTCTTGCACACAGAGCCTGCAAGGAAACATGGATAAAGCATTAATGTACATAAATAAGCAATATCCATCTCTGAGGAAACCGTATTCTATTGCAATCACTTCGTACGCCCTGGCCAGAGCCGGAAAGCTGCAGGACACCAGGAGACTGTGGTCTGCATCTACAGGTATAATGATGGCACCAGCAGTGCTGCACATCGCACATGGGACATATTGGACCTGATTCTAAGACAGACAAAACACCGATGTTTACGTAATCCAGTGATGTATTTCAAATGCATCATACGGTGTGTGCGTACGGGGGCCTGAAAGTTTGCACACATTTCTGATGGTTCTGGGTTTGCGCATGCACAGAACGCCGGGAATGTGGCCGCTGCGGCCATTTTCCAGGCTTCCTGTGTAGCGCCTCTCCAGCCAACGTGGAACTTCGGAGAGGTAGGTATTAGGAAGTACGGGTGCAGAGTGATTGGTGTGGGCCCCCCTGGACCCAGGGGACCGTGTGCCCTGAACACCCTGGGCCCATAATAATTACGCCCCTGTCATGATATATGTAATAATCACAAATGTCCACATCCTTAGCTTCCCATCAGGCAATGATTATTTAGTGGCTCATTAAGAGTTACACAAATCATACTGTATTTTTTGTATAAGATTTACAGCTTAGGCTGGGTGTTAGCCATTAAAGCACAGTAAGGCCGGGTACACACTTGCATGATCGGCCATCTTGCCGATGGTCGGCGGCCATTTACCTTTGCCCCGAGCCATTCAAGATTGCTGGTAGACATTAGAAGATTTAATGAACCACAGAATGATGTGTCATTCCGTACTACATTAGTATGCGCTGCACCGCATGTGATAGCGTGTGATTGGCCGTGCAGCACTGCATAAGGAATTGGAATGAAATACCGCCGGCCGCATGGCCAGCGGTATTTCCCGATCCGGTAAATCCCGATCGTGGATAGGTAAGTATCCACTAACCTAACCTAACCCCCCTAACCCTAACCCTCCTTAGGGGTGCCTAACCCTAACTTCCCCCCCAAGTGCCTAACCCTAATCCTCCCTCTAAGTGCCTAACCCTAACCACCCCCTTCCCCGCTGCCTAAACCTAAGTCCCCCGGGGGGTGCCTAACCCTAAGTCCCCCCCGGGGGTGCCTAATCCTAACCCTCCCTGCCCCTAGCGTAACCATAACCCTTCCGGGGGGCTGCCTAACCCTAAGTCCCCCCGGGGAGCCCTAAACCTAACCCTCCCCCCCGCGGCTGTCCGCTCGCGGCACCCGGCATCACTACGATGGTGATGCCGGGCGCCGGTCTCCCCGCGTCAGGAAAATGCAGCTGTCTACATCTAGATGCCCGGCATTTCACCCATGCCGGGATAAGACAGTCGGGAAGCCGGCTGATGGTATTTAGGCAGTCGGCTTCCCGATTGCCTCCCCTGCATAATATGCACGATTTGTCATTTCAGTACGGCAAATCGGGCCATTATCGTGCAAGTGTGTACCCACCCTCAGGGGTAAATTTACTAAAGTGAGAGTTTTTAGAAGAGAGTTTTAAAAGTGATGTTGCCCATAGCAACCAATCAGATTCTACTTAACTTTTAAACAACCCCTTCTAGAAGAGAATAGCTAGAATCTGATTGGTTGCTATGGGCAACATCACTTTTAAAACTCTCTTCTAAAAACTCTCAGTTTAGTAAATTTACCGCCAAAGTGTTCATATAATAGTGAATCAATTAGAATTGGACATTTCAACACACACGGGATGCATTCAGCATATTGACAATTGCAATGTCGACGAGCAGGAGATCAATACTAGTATGTTAGCAGCAGATTTTTTATCTAGCAAATGTATTCCAGCGCACACACCTTTTAGTAGGCATATCTCTTTTTCATACTGGAAGAATGATGTAACAGTACATAATGACATAATGATAATGATGACTATACAGCTACACTATCTAGTGTAGGTGCTTGTGTATTACCCATTCCAGCTGGACAATGGTGATGTCACAAAGCTGCCCCTAAGGCGGGTATCAGAGCCATAACTAGACTTTTTGGTGGGACTTAAGGGCCTGATTCAGATCCGGTCGCAAGCGCTGAGTGCTCGCAAACCGGGTCAATGGTGGCCCACAGCGCATGCGCACGACGGAGCCGGCTTCTTTGTGCGCATGCGCGAGACCCGGCTAGCGATGGGCACTCCGTCTCTCCGGGTCTCGCACCAAAGGGAGCGAGCTATCGATGTTGAGTGACAGCTCGCCCCTTTTGGTGGGCGGGCCGGGGGGGTGGCTACCCAAACAGAGGCGTTCCCATGAGAACATCTACCGTTTGGGGGCGGCCCCACTGACATCACCAGTGATGTCAGTGGGAGAGCTTCCAGCTCAATTTGAGCCAGAAGCTCTCTGGGGCTTGCGGCCACGAGATCCTACCACAAGGGTCTCGTCGCAGGCCCATCATCATGGCCGCTCGCTATAACTGTGGGTGGTTACCCACAGCTATGCGAGCGGCCAGGAGGCCACTCCAAAAAAAAAAACGCCCTGATTCAGAGCGTCCGGCTCTGAATCAGGCCCTAAGTCTTTTTTAAATAGGGACATAAGATAGTGGACCTTAAAAAAAGCCATGGCCTCCTGGGGAAGGACCAGGGAAGAAATAGGGGAGGCCAGGAGATGCTGGGATAAAAGAGGAGGAAGCTACAAGTGAGAATCATAATAAACAGGAAAATTGAAAGGCCCAAACAGCGCCCCCTGCCCTGCGGTGCCCTGTGCCATGGCACTGGTTGCACTACCCTAGTTACTGCCCTGGCGTAAAACTGTCCACCGCAGACCAGGTGGCTTTCCCACCACAGCAGCTCACCAGAAGCCCCTGTGTCAACCAGGAGGCTCCAACCATTCACCTTCACTTCTTGAGGAACAGGTTTCCCTGATCCATGGAAACTGTTGAGGAAGCCACCTAGCAATGGTCTGTGTTTTGAAGCCAACCACCTTCTCTTAGAGCAATAGTTCATTAGTCTTGCTCAAGTCCTCCTATGTCATAAACACTTAATGGACTGACCCCATTAAGAGTATTAAGAGGGGTTTCTTCATCTAAAAACTTATCATGGTCAAAAGCTGGTCTAACACTAGTCTAACGGGAAGCAGTCGGGAAGCCGATGGACGGAATCCTGACCGTCAGCTTCCCGACTGTGAAATCCTGCAAGGGGTTAAATAACAGGCATCGATATCCCGACGCCTGTCATTTTACCTGTGCCGGGAGCCCGACACCCAGCTTACCGATCGAAGATAAGCTGGGCGCGGACAGCCTCAGGGGGGGTTAGGTTTAGGGTTCCCGGGGGGGACTTAGGGTTAGGCACCCTCCGGGAGGTTAGGGTTAGGCTAGGGGAAGGGGGGGTTAGGGTTAGGCACCCCTGGGGGGAGGTTAGGGTTAGGCACCCCCCCCGGGGGTCTTAGGTTTAGGCGGCGGGAAGGGGGGTTAGGTTTAGGCACTTAGAGGGGGAGGTTAGGGTTAGGCACCCCTAAGGGAGGGTTAGGGTTAGGAGGTAGAATTAGATTATTAAATACTTACCTTTGACGATCGGGATTTCCTCCTCTGCTGGGATGCCGATGTTGGGATTTGAACCACCGGCCATGCATGTGTATTCCAGTCTAACAAGTGCCTTGAGAAAACTAAAACTAGTGAAATGTATGTTGGCAGTAGTCAGCCTGCTCCTCTGTTAATATGCTACATACAAATTGAATATAACAAGATGATGCACAGTACAAAACTATAATGTAATAATGAATAGCGGATGTCTGAGAGCCATGTTATACCCCTTTTATACCCACCTAAAAATCCAGGGTTAATGCGTATCAACACGGGATTTTTGTCTGAGTAAATGATTACTGGGATTGTGCAGCATGCTAGCCGATTTGGTGGTGTCTGTGGCGCTTGGAGATTACATCATCTCCAAGCGTCCACAGCAACACCGGAAGAGCTGGGTCACTGCAGACATGGTGTGAATGCCGCCCACTCGGGAATAGCTTGGGTCAGCGCCTGGTTCTGTGCTGGGTCTGATCCATATACAGGTTAAGTCTCCGATATTCAAAATGCTTGGGACCAGGGGTATTTTGGATAACGGAATATTCCGTATTTTAGAATATTTGCATATCATAATGAAATATCTTGGGAATGGGACCCAAATATACACACAGAATGCATTTATGTATTATATACACCTTATATACACAGCTTGCAGGTAATTTTATACAATATTTTCAATCATTTTGTGGCTCAGACAAAGTTTGTGTACAGAAATTAAATTCATTTATATTTCATATACACCTTGTATACACACAGCCTGAAGGTAATTTTATATAATATTTTTAATAATTTGTGCCTTAGACAAAGTTTGTGTACATTGAACTATCAAAAATCAAAGGTTTCATTTTCTCAGTCATGCCAAAATAATTCCGGATTTCGGAATATTTGGATACGGGAGACTCAACCTGCATATCAAAAAAAGGGGGGGAGAAAAAAGAAAAGATTCTCTGGTCTGGTGCACTAATAGGTCTAAGTATGATTATCCTGATTTATTATCCTCAGAAAGACAAATAAAATATAACTTTTATTAGATAATTGAAAAATATAGTGTGGTCAGATGTAGGCCGAAATATAAAATAAGTTAAGAAAAAAGAAAGGTGAAGATATAATGAAAAGTAGTGATTTAAATCACCTCCTGTTGCTGCCGGTTTATTCGGATCCTATTATAAAGGATTATTACTGTAGTCTCTGTATCTTTTTCTTCACTACATATATTACTATGGTGATAGAGATACACTAATTTATAATGTAATGTGATGATTTTATGTTTATTCCCACTGGGTGTTCCTGTGGATTGGGTACTGAAGGATAATACCTATTGGTATTCTTCACTCCGTATTGCAAGGTATCAATATGTTGAAGGCAAAGTGCATACGTTAGTATTTATAAAATAAGCCGTGCATCATTTCACAATAGCCATGTGCACATAGACTTGGTAAATATGTTTCACTGTTATATCGGGGCAGCCCGACCTGTTTGTAAATAACAAGGATCATTTATTTAATCAATGTATACTTAGTATCTAGAACGTTTCATAGCCCAGAAACAGATGGTCCTGTTTGCAAATAGCAAAGATAGTTTCTTTTATCGGTGGATACTTTATATCTAAAATGTTTAACAGAGAGTCACAGTCATTCTCTGTATATACAGTGATCCTTCACATATGTAATACACTTGTCAGCGCTGATTACAGTAATATCTTATTTCTATTAGGAGAGTAACCAAGGAAAAATTCCTCATTTATATTTAAACCTTATGTCACATTCACTTTCCTTGTATCAGAAGTGCAAATTATTTTTAAGTGCCAATGGTAAAGGAGTCAGTACAATATCCTAGGTATCTCTATCACTATCCCATACATGGGTGTAGTGAGTTAATTGTCCGCATACAGTGGTGCGGTGTCCGGCAGCATGCAGGGAATGCCGACGCGCGTTTCGCCTGGGGCTGCTTTTTCAAGGCAGTGCAACCAGTATGCCTGTCGTTTACGGTATTTATCCCGGTAAGTCTAAGCTCATTCATCAGTCCATTTGTCCCTGTCCTTCTCCATCTCTGATAGGCACTTAGCATCTATTGAGGAGATTCAAATATCTGAGTCCCGGGTTAATTAGGCTGTTCAACGGGGATCCATTACCTGCGATGCATCACAAACACATCAATTAATATGTTAAAATGGATTTATACATTACTATACCTCAAAGAGTACAATTATGTGAAAAATATAATTCCTATTTTAGAATACCATGTAGTGATGTTTGGTGTGGATGATTGATTTAAACCATAACTATAATAACAATCAAATAAGACCGTGATAAGTATATTTTTCATGATATGAACAAATACTTATATTATGTGTTATTCATTAGGAAGATAGATAAATAAAATGCTATTTTCTGTTGTTAGATATTATAATCTATCAGTTTATATTTTATATTGAATGAATTAATCCTGTAGAGTGATGTGAGATCATATATATTAATAATATCTTGATTACAATAAATCACTTGTATTAATATTAGCAGTTAATGGTATATGTGGATTAATAAATTATCATCTTGGGTAATAATAGACTTGACAAAAAAATAAATTAATAATATGGGGAAATATGGATCAAAATAGCACATTTAAGCACCTAAAATGTATTAATTATACTGGGGACCTAATATATAAAAATATGGTATGGTCCTTTATATATAAGAGTGTGCCTAAGAAACAGTATTATATTTTAATGTCCTCTACCAGTATGGAAATATCAAAACCTATATGTATATATATATATATATATATATATATATATACAGTATTTATACATATTGACACATACATATAAAAATAATCCTCCCTCTTATAAAGAAGACAGATCTATAGATTCTTTAATATACAGGTTGAGTCTCCCATATCCAAATATTCCAACATACGAAATATTCCGAAATACGGAAAATTTTTGGCTTGACTGAGAAAATGAAACCTTTGATTTTTGATGGTTCAATTTACAAAAACTTTGTCTAAGGCACAAATTATTAAAAATATTGTATAAAATTACCTTCAGGCTGTGTGTATAAGGTGTATATGAAACATAACTGAATTTTATGTATGTACACAAACTTTGTTTGAGCCACAAAATTATTCAAAATATTTTATAAATTACCTGCAGGCTGTGTGTATAAGGTGTACATAACACATTCATGCATTCTATGTGTATATTTGGGTCCCATTCACAAGATATTTCATTACGATATGCAAATATTCCAAAATACGTAATATTCCATTATCCAAATTACCCCTTGTCCCAAGCATTTTGGATATCGGAGACTCGACCTGTATAAAAAAAGTATAATAATATTAAGTAAAAATATATGGATAACCCTGCCCCATCCAGAAAATAATATTTCATACTCTAGTATAAATTTACATCATTTAAATTGTCTGTTGAAATACTTAGAAGCTTCAATGTTAATTAAAAAGTGAGATTAATTATGTATATCGTGATCCTAGTGTATATATAAAAAAATAATTATTATTATTAATAAATTATTGTGATGTATTTGAATAAACAAAATGTTAAAGTGACCCAACTACATGGATAATACACGTTATATCCTCAACTTAATATTGTATTGACTGTAAAAATGTGTCATATAGTGTATGTGACTCTATCATGTATAGTCACTCTGTTATATAAAGTTATTAAAAAGATAAATTAAGTGATGCAATTATGTGCAAATAGTGTAAAAAATAATAAAATATGTGACAAAGGTGATATAAAATAAAAAAGGGGGGGGGAGAAAAAGAAACAGGGAAGAAAAAGAAAAAGAGAAGATTGTATTAATCCATAATTTGTGTATATTGAAAATGTAAATAAATATATTAGATTAAAAAAAGTTATTAGTATAATGGTTGATAATGCCATAATTCACATGAATAATCAGCAGATAATGTGTTTTGCATATTCTCCCTTTTATTATTTAGTTTTTTTGTTTTTTCATCCATAGTGTTCCACTATTATTATTATTTATTTATTACCAGTTATTTATATAGCACACACATATTCCGCAGCGCTTTACAGAGAATATATGGCCATTCACATCAGTCCCTGCCCCAGTGGAGCTTACAATCTATGTTCCTTATAACATGCTCACACACTATGGTTAATTTGTGTTGGGAGCCAATTAACCTACCAGTATATTTTTGGAGTGTGGGAGGAAACCAGAGTACCCGGAGGAAACCCACGCAAGTACAGGGAGAATATACAAACTCCACACAGTTAGGGCCATGGTGGAAATTGAACCCATGACCGCAGTGCTGTGAGGCAGTAATGCTAACCATTACACCGTCTGTGCTGCCCTTCCACTAGGCTCCTATTGTCAAAACCTATTATATGAATGAATAAGAAGTTTGTAAAGAATGTGCTCAAATTCAATAGATATGACATGAAGGATACCATTTATGGTATAATCTAGATTCATAGCTGTTTAACTGGTCTATAAAAAGGCGCTATATTGGATGTTTTCATTCATCCCACATGGTTCCAAACTGTTCATAAGGAATATCATTTTGGATTCTCTTTTCAAGAGTTCCTTTGAGATGTCACCTCCCCTTATTCCCAATTTGTTTTTTCCATTCCATTCCATATGCTTTTAGGTGGGCAGGATCTCCATTGTGCTTTTTCAGGAAATGTCTGGCAACGCTTGTAATTGGTTTAAAATTCAGTCATTTTTGACATTCCTAACGTGTTCCGAGATCCTCTTTCTTACCTGTCTATTTGTCATGCCAATGTAATTGAGACCACATGTACAGAATAGACAGTATATCACCCCCATCGTTTTACAGTTAATGTAGTCCTTGATGATCACCTCATTTCCATATCTGTCAATGGTTCTTTTCTTTTGTTCTATGTATGTACAGGTTGTACAATTACCACATTTGAAGCAACCCATGACATTGGGGTTGATCCTGTTTTTTAGTCTCTTGAAAAGGCTATGCACCAATTTCTTCCGTAGGTTCTCAGATTTCCTCCAGCTGATGTCAATCCTGTCTTCTAGAATCCTTTCCTTATCTTTGTCTAAGGTAAGTATCCTCCAATGTTTTTGCATAATTTCTCTAATCTGTTTCCATTCATTACAGTATGTACTAATGAATCTAACACTTCTCTCTGTTTCTGCTTTCTTATCCCTTTGGGGTGGAAAGATTAAAGTTTCTCTTTCTTTCTGTTTTGCTTGATGGTATCCTTTGTTAATGATATTTTTACTATATCCACGTCTATGTAATCTGCCAATAAATCCTTCAGATCTTCGTTCAAATACTTTAAGCTCTGTACAATTCCTCTGTGTTCTGAGGAATTCTCCCCTGGGTACCCCTTTGATAGTTGCAGGGAGATGTGAACTTTTTGCATGAAGGATGCTGTTAGTCGCAGTTTTTTTGCGAAACATGTCTGTAATGATTTTTTTGTCATCCGTGACCTCAATCTTTTGGTCCAGGAATGTTATGGCTTTTAACTAATCTCACTGGTTAGTTTTAGGTTGATGTCATTTTCATTTAGTATTCTGATGAAATCTAGAAGATCACCTTCACTGCCTTCCCATATTATGAAGATTTCGTCGATATATCTGAACCATGCAATAACATGTTCTGTATATCGATTGTTATTTGATGAGAAAACAACTTCCTTCTCCCACCACCCAAGGTACAGGTTGGCATACGTCAGAGCACATGTAGTGCCCATCGCTGTACCCCGGGTCTGGAGATAGAATCTCTCATTAAAAGTGAAGTAATTTTTAATAAGGACAAACCTAAGAAGTTGTATGACAAAATTACTAAAGCTATTACTTCCTTCCATATCTAGGAAGTATTTGGTAGCCTTAATACCATGTTCATGGCTAATACTTGTGTATAGCGACTCTACGTTGCATGTGCATAGCCATGTGTCAGTGGTCACCATGATGTTGTGGATTTTACCTAGAATCTCAAAGGTATCTCTCGTATACGAGGATAATTCCAATACAAATTTCCGCAGGTGTTTATCCTCAAATACACTGGCTTTCTCAGTTAATCCATTAATACACAATACTATCAGTCGACCTGGAGGTTTTTGAAGATTTTTGTGGACTTTTGGTAGCCCATAGAAAGTTGGTACCTTGGGATGTTCAACCCATAAATATTCTATTTAATTTTTGGTAATTACTCCTTGCTGGTAATTTTCTTCAATAATCTTTTTATATTCATTCAGGAAGTTGGCAGTGGGATTGAGTATCATCATCCTATAGAATTCCTTGTCATTGAGTTGTCTAAGTACTTCATCTACATAATCTTGTTTGTCCCAGAGGGCAATATTGCCCCCTTTATCTGAAGGTTTGATCTCTATGTCATCCCATTCTTCTATGTCTCGGAGTGCTAGATGTTCAGATTTTGAGAGATTGCATTTTTTCCCATGTCTCTTTCGTTTGTACAGTTCATCTATATCTTTAGATACCAGGTCTATATATATTTTAACCTGAGGGCAGATATGAGGATTAGGAAAAAAAATGATTTTATAATGGGTCTGATCCATGTTGGAACAGTGTTCCACCTACTGGATAAAACCCCGATACTTTGGTGTGAAATTAGTATAAGCTACTGTACAGTATATGAAACTGCATATTCCTAGTGAATACACACTGCAGGAATGTACATCCACATTATACTTATAGTGTTGGTGAGGTGAAATTGAGAAAACAAGCTAATCAGCTATAATTGCACAATCCACTTTCCTGAAAACATGGCATGTAGTATGCTTTTACCAAACAAACTACATTTTGTTTGTAGTGTGGAGAAGTTGTGAATTCAAGCTTATGCCACTACAAACATAGATTGTGGGGTCAATTCAATTAGGTGAGAATGTCTAGGTGCGAGTTGTGATTTTCTCTTGGAATTCGCATAGCAAACTCATTTTGCAATCCAATTAGCAACTCGACTGAATCAGTCAGACTGAATTTGCATCTTCCATTCGCACCTACCTGAGGGTGAGAGATGGATAGGAAAATCTTTATGTTAAGGTTAAAATGTCGGGACACTGTGCAGAACCCCTTGGACACTCCCCCTAATGACTAATTGAAAGTTTCCAATTAGCTTAATTAGTCCAATAATTACATGTAATTTTTTGGGGTAAAAAAAAAAAGTTCTCAAATTAGGCACCCAAAATTTAATTACAATATTTTTTTAATTGAAAAATAATAGTTTTTTTATCATTTCTTTGCAATTTTTCAAGGTGCCCTCAAACTACCCCAAAATCACCTTTATTCCTACTTTTTTTTTTGGTCATTTTCGTTTAATTCGTTTGAGATTAAACGGAAAAAGTTTGCTTTTTTATCGTTTTCTTGCATTTAAAAAACAAAAACAAAACACAAATCAGCCATTTGACACCATTTAAAAAGCTACAGTAACTTCCTAATGGCCACAAAATTATCCATTTTGGGGGGTCCAGCATGGTCTCCCCACTTTTTCATGCACTTCTTTCAAATCTCATTTGGCAGTCAATTCGCACCCCTCCACTGCGAGTAGTGTGAAAAGGGATTTTTAATTGGATTGGAGAATTCTCGTGAGCGCGATTCGATGCGAAGTTTGCGAGTTTCAAGAAACAAACTCGCTACTCGCAATTCGCACCTAATTGGATTGACCCCTGTGTCTCTGACAATTGATGCGCTGCAATATGTTTCTATTTTAAAAGACCAACTGCTGTAATGATACCCATAAGTCTTTAATTAACTTAGTACATCAACCACAATTGCTATTTACTATAACTAATTGTAAATATAAAATATCTTTATATCTACCCAATGTCACATATGGAAAATACTTGAGTACTGAGCGGACATGTGCATTTATTACCTGCCTTATATACAGTACCTGTACTACAGTAATTATAACTCCCAGCTCATTTATTGTAGCATAGTGCAGATTTTCTACTCATTTTCCTCAGACTATTGAAAAACATAGTGGTACTAAGAGGATATAAGTATTTAATATATTCAAATACCAATCTCTGCACAACGGTGTAAGGCAGTTATTACTGCTAATAAATAGATTATTGGAATCCTAATATCTAAAAGAACATTATTTAAGAATAAGATTGCATGATAAACCAGAATAATTTCAATGATATAAATGAGTGCCAATTGCCTTGGTCCATAATATATAGGGTCAGTAACTTTTTTCTCAATATCATATTCATATGTTGGTAACTTGATCATTTGTTCAGTATACTGCTAATAATATAAGTAGGTACTGAATTGAGATACAATTGTGGTAACAATTAATGGATACATCCCCCTTTAACTGTGTGCAAGTACATTCATCCATAAAAGGGAACGCCCTCATCTCATAATATAAGACAATATTTGCCTACAACATTATAGCATATAAAATTGAGAGCGAGATGACACCAGAAATTTCTTTGCATATTGCAAATTGTATTACTTCATGTTATCTTTAATATGCATTATTACTTTTAATATTTCACTAGTACGATACACAATTTTAATTAATGGAATAAAGGTTATATTTTACATAACTTCTATAGTGCGCCAAACACAGAGACAATCCTTTTCCTTTTTTTCTTTGTACTAACACTGGGATCACAATATCCTGATTGATATGGAATATAGAGAGCGCGGTTGTCAGGAAACACATTTTGGTTCTAAGAAGTTGAACAACCCTTTCTTCATGTAAAATGAAGATAGGAGACCTAGAAGACAGAGCCTCAAGCTCTAAAAACGTCTAGCTCAAGAAACCGCTTAGAAGAAAGTAACTTTTCAGGTAAGGAGCTTCATCTCCACTGAATCCAAAAAATTTTAAAATCAGAGAGATGCAAGCTATCAGCACTAGGATGAGACCCTAAGGAACTATTGTGGGGAAGTTTGAGGTAGCAAATGCATTGCTCCCTTTAAGAAGATCTACACTATAGGCAATACAGACAGTTTTTAATGAAAGAAAACTGAAAGGGATGAAAGTTGAACCTTCAAAGAGCTAAGAATAAATTCCCTTTCCAAACCGTCCCATAGAAATTACAGCAATCGGTCCAGGAAAACAAAGAGAGATCAGAAACCACTTTGCTTTACACTAGGCAATTCCACACCCTGAGAAAAGTCTTGGCTAAAACAGATTTGCCAGCCTTAAGCATGATTTTAATCACAGTGTCAGAAAGTACTTTCTAAGTGGCGGGTTCTAAATCCCGTCGGTTTTGCAGTTTTTTTTCCAACCCGACAATTTTAGAAGGCTAAAACCACAAAGAAAGCACACTTTACCATAGAATATCAACAAAACATTGAGGACTCCTGCATGCACTACTGATCGGCGCTGCATCCTTGGACTCAGGATCGGATCATCTGCAATCCCTTCTGCTGGGTCACACAAGCCGGCCATCACAGATTGCATCACAGATCCATCTGCCGACAGAGGTCCTGGCCTCTTCCCTCCCCCAAAACAGTGGTGAAATATGCTTCCATTTTGAGAAATGGAGGTCGTCGCTGCCCCCTCCCCACCCACAAATGGCAGCAGGCTGTCAATTGCTGATAATCTGAGTGTGATCACGCAGGACCTCTTCTGTGAACAGGTCCTGGCACAGGCGCAGATTTCCGATAATCAGCCCCAAAGTCGGGACCCCCCTCTAAGAAAAATAGGGACAACCAACCCTGGTGGGCGTGGGGTTAGTGGTAATAAAATAGTCACTAATATTGTTCTTATAAGTCCAAGCAGCCTGCACCAGCACGCCCAGACATGCTTGTAGTTTGACTGTAAATAACAATAATAATTAATTCATACATTCTTTATTACTCATGTACCCAAAGCCCAGGGGGCAAGTGGAAGAGCCCTGGGCTTTCAGTCCAGGACTGGTTGTCCCTTGTCCCGGGGACAGTACCTGAGCCTTTTTTCTCTTGTGAGCATGCACCATCATTCCGTATATCACTGGGAAGATAGCACCACTGAGGAGGAGGGACCGACCTACCGGCACAAAGTCATTATATGCTGAGCTGGCGGGGGATCTGCTGTTCAGAGGAGGGGGCCTGCTGCACATGAGAACCCTCTGGCATTAAAATGAGCAGTTCGGTTTTTCTGAAAACCGAACACACCCAAACTTTGGGGTTCCAAGTCAAGTTTGGAGATAGGATCTAAAACCCAGACCTCATGTGATTTGGATTGCATTTAAGTCCCTCCCTCATGATTTCAGGTGCTGTGAGGTGGTCAAAATTGACTGAAAATGACTAGAAAAGTTATTGATGCTAATAACGCTATTGTAGCAAATACAGGCCCAAGTTACATGATTTTAGATTTTTTATACATTTTTAAAGAAATCCAATACAAACCCCAAAACCGGACCAAAACAATTTAGGGTGGTTTTGCCAAAACCAAACGAAAAACTTGGGATCCAGGCACCTCTATAATTAATATGCCCCTGGCCAAAGCTCACTGCAACTACACCCTACATGGTAATCCAGTCTCCCCCTATGGATGAGTTGAGGAAATTACAATATCAAATAACAATAGTAGTAAGTATACAGGCTTGCATGATTTATGTAAATGTTACTCTTTTTTAGATAGGTGCAACTCAACATAAACATGTAAACACATATTCCCTTTCATGCATTTTGCATAACTGTATACTGATTAAACAAGACGAACATCTCTATATATGTTGTATTCTCAAATCTTTTTCTAGAAAACACTCACTGGGAAGAGCCAGATTCCCACCACTTATCCCTGGAGGCTACGTCCTATGCTCTTCTCACACTTCTGAAGATGAAGCAGTTTGTCCAGGCTGGGCCAGTAGCTCAGTGGCTCACAGAGCAGAGGTTCCATGGAGAGGTTTATGGATCCACACAAGTATGTAACTCTTGTAATTATTCACATTGCATTAATTTGTCTTTACCAATATCTCCTTATCAGAGTATAGACTCACAACATAAAGTAATATTAATTAAAAGGTGACAAACTGTGGAAATATGCTTTCAACGTTTCACAGAAGATTTACCATCGAAACATATAAATGGTTCCAGACTGTCATTTAAGCCACTAATAACAGAGAGAGACTCAAGTGCATAATCAAAATAACAGCCAGTTATGGATTAAGAGAATAATCCAGAAACCAAAGATGGAGTTAAAGGTCACAGCTTTTATTTATCAAATCAAATGGATTTTCCTAAAGAAACTAGGTGGCTAAGATTGCATTGCATTGGCTCTAGACAAAAATAGTATACTATATAACACTTTAGGCACACTATAAGCACATGAAACAACCTGAGCTGTGATCCCTCCCTTCCCCTTATTGGCATATTTCTACCAAGCCCCACCAATAAGAGGAAAGCTAGTCCCCTCTTTTGGACATAGATAACTCACCCTGCAAATGGGTGGTGACTCACAGCTGTCGCTTGCGCCCAAAGTAGGCGAACAAGCACACAAAGCAAACTGCAGACCACCACCAAACAAACTAAAACTCCACCCAAAGGGCAGCCAACAAACTGCGCAGAAAGCAGCATCCTTACTCCACTTAAATGAATACCTTTTAAACATAAGAGGCTGGCATAATTGTAGCGAACTGAGGAGTGACGCACCATAATACCCCCTTGAAACTTACCAACAAAAGCTTTCATTTTGCTAGAGCCCCCTAATGTTCAAAACATTAGCACCTCCAAACCCTCCTTTTAGACAATGTCAGGCTAACCGAATAAACCCCACCTAGCTCATGTCTCCATAAGTTCTGACTTAATATGGACAATGAGGCAGATGCCCATACCCTTACCCAGATCATTGTCTCCTAAGTGAAACACTATGAACCTGGATACACCGCAACATCCAATGGAATCCATTAGAGCAATCTTTAGTGGCATGCCTTCCCCTATTCGAGGCACAAGAGTGTCAAACTCAACATATGATGCCTTGCTCACAGTGTCCGGATTTGAGAGCTAAGTATTTAACTTTTTTGGAGTAGCGCATATGAAAATCTAGTGGTCATGGCCAGCCTCCTACCTAGTGCAGAATATACTGGAAATCTATGCTGTTGGGAGATACCTCAAGTGAGATCTCATTGTTTTTAAAAACACAAAAGAAGACTGCCTGACTCCCTTGTCTCCTATGGAAATCCTCATCATAGTTATGTCATGCCTACCATTTACTTTTAAGAAGTTACTAATGGTTAAGATACACTTAAGGATGCATATTCATGTGCTTCTTCAATCCCATCTCTCTAAGTAACGGGCCATGAATGCAAACATGCCATGAATGGAAGGCCTCCTTCCCAATGCCCCCGATGCCCTAACAACAACTAAGCCAGTATTACCCTCTATTTATTATTACGGTAGAAAGGTCAACAAAGTGACCATTAGCAATTTTAGAAAGTGCTCGAGGATACACCTCCCCATGTTATTTCGGTATAAGCACTATGAACCATATTGTCACCTGTACTTGCCAAGGTAGCCGACACCACAATAGGTTTGGTTTGCTTCCTGTCACTAATTCCCTGAAAGTGGCACTTGAGCAAGCACATAATTTTACGCAGTTTTTCCTGGGACCCTGAAGATTAACTTGCTACTGTACAAATAACTAGTGCTATCAGCAACATCAAAGGCACCGAAACCCCCCAAATACTTGCCCCTTGCCAGATGAGCAAGCCAATTCAGCATCAGGACAAATATTCCTTTTGCTATCACATAGTACCCGTGGTCACTGAATGAGGTCACAGCACACCCATGGTCACTGAATGAGGTCACAGCACACCCGTGGTCACTGAATGAGGTCACAGCACACTCGTGGTCACTGAATGGAGCTGACAAAGTTAAGGAGCGGCAAAATTAGGCAGAACAGAAGCAGCAAACCAGTAATAGGTTGGGACAAGAATGAGAGAGGTCCATCTGTGCATCTGAAAAAAATCAGCATCAACCTGGACCTGGATAGCAGCAGTGAAGGAGGAAAGGCAAAGGGAAGATGCCCCCCACCCGAAAAAAAATGTGGGTAATCAGAAAGGGAATATAAAGATCTATTGATACTGGTGTGATCCTAGAATAAAATACATGGCATGGCAGAATAGAAGATATAATAGAAGATATGTTGAGTTTGACACTCTTGTGCCTCGAATAGGGGAAGGCATGCCACTAAAGATTGCTCTAGTGGATTCCATTGGATGTTGCGGTGTGTCCAGGTTCATAGTGTTTCACTTAGGAGACAATGATCTGGGTAAGGGTATGGGTATCTGCCTTATTGTCCATAGTAAGTCAGAACTTATGGAGATATGAGCTAGGTGGGGTTTATTCGGTTAGCCTGACATTGTCTAAAAGGAGGGTTTGGTGGTGCTAATGTTTTGAACATTAGGGGGCTGTAGCAAAACGAAAGCTTTTGTTGGTAAGTTTCAAGAAGATATAATTTAAGTAAATCTAAAAAAAAAGAATTAATAACCATCATCCTAGAACCAAATAATAAACTGTTGCATGTGATACTTAATAAAATAAATATACAAGTTATTTTCCAACTGCAATAATGTGCACATATAATGGATTGGATGTTCTTGCAATAACAAAGGATGTAGTTCCAGTTCCAATGGCTATTTTATTTAAGATGACTGACAATACCAGTAAACTCTGGCTTATAGTACTGTAAATGTCAATCAAGGATGTGATCCAATTGTATAGGCGGCTAATTACCAGTCTGATCTGGGATTGTCATCACACACAAATCATCTCGCTTGCCTGAAGCATGTTTAGGTGTATTGCTGCACTAGCTACTGGGAGACCAATCTATCATACAGTCCTGAACGTCTGTTCTGAGATGATCCAAGGAGGTGAGAGCAAGTGCAGCCATTGACTTATCAACAGATATAGTGATTAACCCTAGTCTCTGACCACTTACGCTCCAGTAATAGGGCCTTTATCAAATAGTCTGTGCGTCTGAAGAAACCTGCATCCATCCAGACTTGAATAGCAGTAGTGAAGAAGGAACTGGAGAGGGGAAAATGCCCCCAAAATTAGTTAACCAGAAAAGGAACATGCCTAAATTAGGAGGAAAATTTCCCAGGATGGGAAAAGCAGTGGAGAAGATACATGGGTAAAAACTAAAGAGCAGCTGCAAGAGCAGGGCCAGAAAGCCATTTCAAGCAAGGGCCTGGGGATGGGGGGGACAGTTGCTGTCATCATGGAGAAAAGGAGAACAGAGGGGTAGCTGGGCCAGAGGGAGCTGGCCTGCGGCAAGAACACCTCGTCCCCAAGTATAGCCCACAAAATGGCCATGTTCATGCATGGACTGATTGGAATCTGAGGGAGAGGGACAGGTGAGGCTGCAGGATCAGAGAGCACAATGTGAGCTAAGGGGGCCAGTGTAGTAATGCTTGCAGCCCAGTGGTGGCTACAAGAATGAAACAGCAGCCAAAAGTTGGGACACCGCATGGACACATGGCCCACCCATGGCCCCAGAAAAAATGTCACACATCAAATTGTTCAGTGTAATGTAGCAAAGTAGTTATTTCAATTCCAGTAATTTTATTTATGTGAATAAGTTGCACATCTTGAGTGAGAAAGACTCTAGGCACAGCACAGTCTCTTAGAGCACCAGCAGGGGCTATTTGCCAACAATGTATGTGTGTAGCATCTAATTGTTGGTTTAAACTTGAATCAAAGTGGAACTATACGAACCAACTGCATAACTGTAGTTAAATCTACTATCAATCATATTAATTGTTTATATCGTATCAGGCTTCAGTGCCGGCAACCGCAATCTTGGTGCCCTGCACACTCATGTTTTCTTGGCCGCCCCATCCCTCCCCAGTAAGTTCAGGCTGGTCGGCCATTGACTCATCACCCATTTCTTTCCAGCCTTATCCCTGTCCGTATTTCTTCAGCCTCATCCTGCCTGTCCCTCAGTATCATCCCCTTTTTTATATCTCAGCTGCATCCCCCTGTGTCTCTCAGCCTCACACACCCCTGTGTCTCTCAGCCTTATCCATACGGTGCCTCTTAAACCTTAATCCCCTGTGTCTCCCCAACACCAACCTTTGGCTCATGTTCCCTGTTTCTCTCAGCATTAATTCACACACATGTCTCTCAGCCCCATCATCCTGTCTCTGTCCAGCACACCCCACTGTGTCTCTCCAGCCCTGTGTCTTCAGCTCCATCCGCCCTGGTCACTTCATGTCCATTCTCCCCAACTCTTGCCAGCCCCATGCCTCTCCAGCCCAGCTGACACTTACCTCCTGCTGCTTGCTTCTCCTTTTCATGGGTGATTCCTCCCTGATGCAGCGATACAATGTCATTACATTACGCATGTTGCCACAGCAAAAAAATATAAAACTTTATTGTGCAGGCCGCTGGGCTCCCGCCTGTGCCCTGATGAATACTGCAGATGCACTGGCAAGGTGGGCACATTACCTGGATTTCCAAGCAGGGGTGTATCTAGGGATCCGAGCGCCCCTGGCAATGTAATGGACTGGCGCCCCCCTCCCCTCATAATTTCAGGCAGTGCCCCCAGTAGTATTCCCACCTATGCATTGCCCCCAGTAGCGGCCACCCTCCTCATACAGTGCCCCCAGTAGAAGTCCCCCCTATGCATTGCCCCCAGTAGTAATCCCCCCTATGCTGCATTGCCCACAGTAGTGGCCACCCCCTTTACAGTGACCCCAGTAGTGGCCACCCCCTTTACAGGGACCCCAGTAGCAGCCACTCCTTCATAGTGCCCCCAGTAGCGGCCACCCCCTTTACAGTACCCCAAGTAGAATCTACCCCTTTACAGTGTCCCAAGTAGCAGCCACCCCCTTTACAGTGACCCCAGTAGCAGCCACCCCCTTTACATTGCCCCAAGTAGCAGCCACCCCCTTTACAGTGCCCCAAGTAGCAGCCACCCCCTTTACAGTGACCCCAGTAGCAGCCACCCCCTTTACAGTGCCCCAAATAGCGGCAACCCCCCATCCCTCCCTCTGCAGTGCCAGAAAAAAAAAACATACAGAAAAAAAAAAAAACACAACTTACCTGAACCCGGCTCCTGCCAACGACCGTCGCTGTCTGCGCTTCCCGGCCCGCTCTGCAGTATGGGAGAGACGTCATGACTCGCTGCAGGGGGAGCCAGAAGATGGAGGTCATGATTGAGCTCCAGCCCGCTCCCTCCGTGGCCGCAGCAGCCAATGAGAGTCTGTGTGACTCTCATTGGCTGGCTGATATAACAAACACACAGCCGCCACTGGCAGCTATGTGTTTGTTACTGTGTAGGGCAGACCGCTGTCACTGCGGTCTGCCTTACACTTGTGGGGCCCAGGGGGACTAGCAGCTGCTGCACTGCCGCTAGTTCTGGCCTGATCCACCCCTTGGATGCTGGTGGCACTGCCGGACAGTGCCCCCCTTTGGCCGGCGCCCCTGGCGAGTACCATCCTGGCAGCATGGCCCCGCAAGCTGATACTTGTGGTTCTCCAAGTACCAGCATGTGGGGGAGGCTTGCTGGGACCTGCAGTGCTACTGTAAAGACAATGTTTATATTCTTCTATTTTTACACTACACTAACACAATCAACCCACCGTCCAGGGGTGGCGGGGATAGCCTCGCGCTATCAGCCTAGGCTAGGGGTGCCCTGGAGAGGGAGACCCCTTTATTGGAGGGGTCTCCAACTCCCCAGGGATCCCTGGCCTGGGCTGACTAGCGGTCAGGGCTGATGCTGCGGCTGGTTGGCCCGGTGATAGGGCTCCCATGGCTGTGGCATCAGTCCCCCATTAGAAAGGGTCCAGGGCTGGTTCTGTGAATTACAGGGAGACCCTACGCAAATTTTTCCCTGTAATTCAGAACCAGTCCTGGTTCCCAAAGCCCAGTGCTGGTTGTACTGAGTACAGGGAGACCCTACGTAATTTTTTCCCTGTACTTAGTCAACCAGTCCTGGGCTTGAACAGTCTGGGGATGGTTCTGTTTAGGGGGGGGACCTCACGTATTTTTTTTTTACTTTTAACTGTTTAATTACTTTTTACAGTCAGATACATGCAGGCATCTCACTGATGTCTGCATGTATCTGTGTCAATCCAACATGCTCATGCTCAAATCAAAAGCATGAAGCAGGTCTATTCATTTGGTGATTTGAAGTTCGATTTTAAGTCCGATTTTGAGGTCGATTTCAAATTGAATGATAGTAAATAAGGGTTTTGTGTGTTGGGCTATGTAAAAGTACCAATGTTTTTCCGATGGTCGATCTAAGGCCGATTTGACTAAAAATTTGATTTTACATTCGATTTTACATTCGATTTGGCCTTTAGTAAATACCCAAAAGCAAAATCGAATACAAATCAAAAGAAAATCACACTTCAAATCACTCAAAATGCAAAATCGACCTTTGATAAATTTACCCCCTGGAGTCCATTATATTTGCACATACCTGCAAATATCAATGGGTTAATAGGCCTCATAGACTAGTTTGTTTTTCAAACTTAGAAGTCTAGACTGCAGCACATGGACCCCAGGTTTCGTTCCAACCAGGATGTTATCTGCATGGAGTTTGCACATTGGAACTGTGCTCTTTCTGAGACCGTTAATACATACTAGTAGTACAAGTAGTGTTAATTGGCTTCTCACCAAATTGGCACTGGTTTGTGTGTACAGTATTTGTACCTTTAGAAGGAAAATTAATTGTGAGCTCTACTGGGGAAGTTGTTGCATAGATGATTAATTAATAAACATTCTCTGTACAATGCCGTGACATGTAATGATAAAAATAACACTAATAATTATAATATTAATAATTGTGACCATTCATTTTAGGTTCTCTAATTAGACATCAAAGTTGCATTTGATTGTAAGAAAATGTAACACTGTAATTACTAATTATGTCATTTTTTGCAAATTAAGACAACAGTTTTCCTTGCAATTGTCACTGCTATGTCTTCTGATGTAACTAAATCCATATATTGTCCTACAACACTTGTCTTCTAGGCTACTATCATGTTGTTCCAAGCTCTTGCTCGGTATCAGATAGATGTCCCCCCTGTCAAAGATTTGGGACTGAAAATATCTTTCCAGCTTCCTGGGAAATCAGAAAAGACAACTTTTGACTTTACGGGTAATAACGCCATGCTGCCACGCTCAGACCAGGTGAGAGCCTGCTGTAGTGCGCTGCTGTAAGCCATAAATACAGCGCTCATTCCTGTGATGCAGATAATGGAATGAGGTGGGCTGTCTACAGTGATCTCACAGAGGAGAGGGTGACACAGGGCACTTGCTGGAAATGTTCTACTGTGTTTGTTGCAATTGATGAAATCATACTTGGCGACCTTTTGGCTGCCTCTCCCGAAAGGAGGTCAGCACTGTGGGGGGGCGGGGCTCAGCAGAGGTGGGAGGGTCTGTGGCATGATGGTGTAGCCCCGCCCCCTGCTATCTGCTGAGATTAACATCATTGTGGATCTGGGGGTGGAGCCACGATGATGTGATTGAACGAGAATTGCATCATTGGTCACCTATGTTGCCCACTACACTGGGGAAGTGGGCAGCTGTGCCCCGGGAGACTTGTCCAACTTTCGGGGTGGCCAGGAACTACAACCTAATTTTCAGGAGCATCCTGGCTATTCCGGAAGAATAGTAGAGTATGCATGAAATGTTTCTCATAATTGTTTTATGTATAATGTAAACATAATGGATCATACTGTAGGTAAAACATGCACAGGCTGCAATACCTGCCATGGTGGAAATGTACTGCTGTATTGTATCAACTGAAGCAATGTGTCACTTTACAGACATCAGTGAGTGGGGACTTTGTGGTCAGTGCACGTGGGAAGGGACGAGCAACTTTGACGGTAAGTTTAGTAACCAGTTTGTTTTTGTTTTTTGTGGGTTTTTTTGTTGTTGAATATGGTAAATATAATGGATTACAAACAACATCAGAACTAGTTTATTCTGGCCTCACGCACTCACTGCAGTATTTACCTCAATGTCAGGGAATTGGATACAACTTGTCTTCCCCACTGATCCATTCGTTTTCCATTAGTTTGATCAAAATCAATTGGATCACCATCTGAAAAGTTGGTAAATGAAGACTTCTATTGAACTGTCGGTGCGGTCTTTTATGTTTACTACACTAGTATCTCCCCATGATGTCAAAAGAGTTAGAGGGGTATTTATCAAAACTCGGAGAGTGATAACATTGTACAAATAGAGATTGTAAGAGATAAAGTACAAACCAATCAGCTTCTAACTTACAGTTTACAGGCTGTATTTGAAAAATAGCAGTTAGGAGCTGATTGGTGGGTACTTTCCGTCTCACAATTTTTAGATTTCTCAAAGCTTTGATAAATACCCCCCTTAGGCCAGAAAACATTTAACTTGTGAACTAATATTATTGGCCAGATTGTATTGGCATCTTATTGCTTGTATGCAGCGTTAGGATCTGCATATAACCTTAGAATAAGTTAGAATAGGACACTGTGTGACCCCACTTAAATCTGGTGCCACAGACATATACAGGAA
Source organism: Taudactylus pleione (assembly GCA_031769625.1). NCBI lineage: Eukaryota > Metazoa > Chordata > Amphibia > Anura > Myobatrachidae > Taudactylus > Taudactylus pleione. The sequence goes on from JAUIMM010001003.1 coordinate 217,991, forward strand.
AAATACAAGCGTGGTGATTTCTTGTTATTACTGTTGAACCTGCGGTTGATGGGTTCTTTGTTTTAAAAGATTTGGTCGCTGTTCAACCCAGTTCATTGGACATAAATATATATATATATTGCAAATCCATTCATCTCATACATAACTGGTGCATTCACTGAAATATAAGCAGAAACTGTAAAAACACCACAGGAGGTGCACATTGTACTCGATAATCTGTAATCTGCGTGTGCAGAGGACATATTCTGCACATCTGTGTGATCGTACGCAGAGCGGAAGCAGACTGTCAGTGATTGACAGTCTGCTGCCGTTTATGGGCAGGGAATGGGTGGTGATGGCCACCGCTTCCCAAAATGGAGGAGTGTCACCACTGCTGGCGGGGGGGAGAGAAGAGGCCAGGATCTCCGTCAGCTGATGAAGATTGCCTGGCCTCTTTTACTCATCTGCGACGGCTGGCTTGTGTCAGGCAGATGATACAATGAGGATGTAGTTTATATATCGGTGGACGGGATGCTGGCAATCAAAATACAGACACCGGAATCACGCCTCCTGGCAAAATGCCAACGCTGATATCCCAAAGGGGATCATGATACCGGCATCGTGAATGCTGGAATCCTGAATGTAGGGGGTTAGTTTTAGAGACCCCCGGGGGGAAATTTTTTTAGGTACCCCTCCGAGGAGGGTTAGAGTTAGGCTGCGGGGAGGAGGTGTTAGGTTTAGACACCACCGGGAAGAGATTAGGGTAAGGCAACCCCTCGGGAGACTTAGATTTAGGATGGGGGGAGGTTAGGGTTAGGCACCACCGAGGGAGGGCAACCCCCAGGGAGGTTATGGATAGGCACCACCAAGGGAGGGTTAGGGTTAGGCACCCCCCAGGGAGGTTAGGGTTAGGTACCACCAAGGGAGGGTTAGGGTGGGGGAGAGGGGAGAGGTATAGGGTGCTTACCAGCCAGCATCAGGATTTTCATCTGTCGGGCTGCCAGGGTCGGGATTTGAACCGATAGCCCTTGCACAGTGCACTCTATGTAACAACATAGATATAGTCAGTCTATGTTATAGGAAAATGCATGTATACCACATCATATCATTGATACAAGTGACTATTGAATATTGCATTGTATAATTGATGATATAATTATCTCCATAGATATTTTCTGTATATTATGGGATTAAGACAGAGGAGGAAAAGAAATGTAATAACTTTTACCTAGCTGTGACAGTAACGGATGAGCCCTTAGGTGAGTACATGGGTCTTTATAATGTGTTTTGTTTCTACATTGTTGCACTTAGCTATGTTCTAGAAATAATATAAATAATGCTCCTTGAACGCTATACTATATACAAATACATATATGCTTATTCAGGGCAATATAATTAATATTTATACACAAAATTAACAATAGGCTTTAATCCACAGCACTCAACTATCTGCAGTGCCTGAGGTATAGCACAACGTTTAAATAATAAATCATATGTGCTCTGCACTCTCCAAATCACACTCCAAACTGTATTTCATTTGAATTCAGGGAATGCCGATTCCGAGATATTGCAATAACTTAGAAGAACGATCTGAACCAAATGAAAAAGTTCCCCAAAGGTTAGGAGTGTGCAGCTATGACCTGAGGAACTTCAACCAATAAAGTTCTATAAAGTGAATATATATAGAAAGATTGGTAGTTACAATGCTTCTCCATCCGTTAAGTCGTAGAGTATTTTGTGGGTACCGAGTGAGAATATAAATTTATACAGTATACAATGTGTAAGATAAGTGAAACAATCATTCAAACATCTAACAAGTGGTATGCTCACCATTTGGTTTAGAGAATTATGCCTTGGGTAAAACTGAACTGATACCCACCTGTGATCATGGTTTGCAACATGGTCTCCAGGATTTCCTGCTGTTGTAGTCCTCAATGGGTATATGGAATACATTGGGAGAAAAAAAGGATGGGCCCACCAGATAAGGATTTATTGGACTATATTCACCCTTTGTCAGACCTATGGAGATCATTCAGACCCGGACGCTAAGCTGCGTTCTCTCGCAGCCGTCAGGGGGCGGGTATGCAAATTCCGCGATCGCACGGCCAGGCTTAAAGATGCCCTCTATGTCTTAGTGAGCAACGGCAGAGCGATCGCACGCCAGTATAAAGACGCCCACTTTTCTTTCTGTGCACACGTCATCTCCAGGAAGTGTCTGATTATTCAGTAACATCGAGAGCCATCGGAACTGCTTGCAGCCCTTGAGGTAGACCCTACCCCGCCACAAGCACTGCCATCACTGCAGGCTGAAATACAACCAGGAGACATGTACAATGATGCTTCCATGCTAATTATGCACGCCCAAAGAATGGCGTTTTGACGCGCTGACATGCCTGCGTTCGCACATATACTCCCCATTTTCCAGGACCTTCCCCTGTTATCACCAACAAACGGCACTATCTGTCACTCAAAGTAGCGCTCAGTCTTTGTGTTACGAGCGCACGATTCCCGACCCCAGTGACTGGCACGCGCACTGCCATGCATGCGCAGACGGGCGACTATCGGCCATAGCGTGCGATTGTAGCTTAGCGAGCAGGTCTGAATCACCCCCTATGTAATTAGGAACCCTAATGTCCTTCGGTTTCTTTATCATGAGTTGCAGGGATACCCTCTCATTTGTAGGAGGAGAATTGCATACTGTGGATGCTATACAATACTCCAGTATGGGTGCAACGTGTATCACAGATCGCGATCTGCTTTCTCAGGAATGTAAAGTTTATACATACCCCCTAATATCATAGAGAACAAACTAATAAGGTGCATGGGCACATGAGACTAGAAGGGGGCCAGGTAGAGTATGAAGCGATAGATATAAGGTAGGCACAGTGCTGTGTAAATGGACTGAGGAATAAGCGATAGTTACAGTTTTGTAAAACAGGTGGATAGTAGACTGACTGACTGACTGAACTATAGGTAACAGATAGAGGGGTCTATGTACTAAGCAGTGATAAGTGACAGAGTGAAAAGTGATAAGTCTGTGATAAGGTGCCAGCCAATCAGCTTCCAATGGTCATCTCACAGGCTGTGTTTGAAAAATTATAGTTGGGAGCTGATTGGCTGGCACCTTATCACTCTCTTATCACTTTTCACTCTGTCACTTATCACTGCTTAGTACATAGACCCCATACAGAGCAAAAACAGTACTTAAGTTTGTGCAGTGACATTAGGTATTGGTGGGTATAAGTTGAGAATTTAAAAGGCTGGTAATTATTATTATTATTATTATTATTATTATTATTATTATTATTATTATTATATAATATATTTTTAAAACTTTCCAAACAGCTAAGAGGCCAGAAGGTTCTAAGTCAGCTGTCTCCCTTAATATCTGCACCAGGTAAGTCACATTATTTAGTAATTATGCTAAACTCTACGTTCACTGTAAGACACAGTTGGGCATTTCCTGGAAGGACAGTAAGAGAAGCCCAATGTACTGTAGGCTATAATCTTCTGTGTGCACTTACACCAGCCATGGTACAAGGAATGCATCTGAAAACCACTAAATCTCTACGTATGTACATTTCTGCTTAACCTACATGCTTACACCCCATTACCAGCCAGTTTCACCCACTTAAGGGCAAGTGGAGGTACAACTGAAAAAACACATAAGATCCATCCACAAACATCTGCATCGGAAAACCTCATGCTGCAAGAAAAAAGTAAAACTACTGCAAAATATCAGATCCCATATTTATCAAACTCCTTCCTCAAAACAATGATACAGAAACTATAGATTGTTTAAGTTACCTTTAACCAGGTGTTGTTCCATAATAAGTAATTTACTCCAATCCAGTATACTTAAGAATTTGTCATTTTATTAATTAATTAAATAAACAGATCTAGCCCTTTTAACTGGGACATATTCTCCAAGGGTTGATGCAGCAAAAACAACCCTGATTGACATTATCACACAGTACTTACACATTATTACAATATTCAAGTAATACGCCCCCCCTTATACACCCACTAACATTATCAGATAGACAAAGCTTGTTCTTGCTAGCTCCTCCTTGGCAATCAGAATCGAAACTGAATTCTTTTAAGAGATACTCATGGCGTGCTGCATCCCCATATTTAGTCTGGGTGTTGTTCTCAACACAAGTATACATATATGGGCAAGCTCTTGTTCACTGTGTTAGATAAACAGTTTTCCTTGGGAGCGGCCTTAAAGACACACACTAATTTCCATTTAAATGTGAGTTTGGACAGAGAAACAAAATGGACGTACAAATGCCCTATTACATCTCATGTACTGCTTCATTATACAGCATAAAGCATATGTAAATATGGAATTATGTAAATTAGTCTTTGACAGCTCCACCCTTAGATAAGCACATTAATTACATGTGCTATATCTCATCTCCATCTCTTGTATGTTTTCATTTTTAAAGTAGCCATCTGAATACAGCATAGGCCAGCTACAAAAAAAATCAGGATTAAGGTTTCAAGAATAAACTTTGTCTGTACATAAAATATGTTAAAAAACTTTTCTAAACCTGAAAATCAAAACTAGTATCTAATCATGATCATCATAAATCACTTTAGAGTCTTTATCATAATGTATTCATAGAAATTCTTCTTTTATAGTATAAGCCTCATTTATGTAATTGATAATAATGGCTTCTTCATCTGTAGTATCATTGGTCAAATAACTTCAACAGGGAATTTCAAGATTTGTATAAAAAGTTTGATAATATCCTCCAGTCTGTACAATCAAGCAATCAATTATGTTGTAGTAACGGTATTGTAGTAACAGTTCATTCAAGAATATTTTTAATGAATGTCCAACATATATGAATATCTTATCATATTAAGTCCAGTATCATTGTCAATAAATTTGTCCAGTTCAATAATTTCATGTTGATTATCCAAATATCCCCTATTATCATACATAAGGATGTTAGCAAAGGTGTTTCCAACATGATATCTCACTGAAGTATCAATTAGGGAAATTTATTTATTATTCACTGGATCAATATCTCTTGTAAAACGTCTGGCATCCTGCAAAAGAACTTATCACAAATTATTATGAGTTATAACATAAAACAGTAGTATCAGTTTGCCTAAAAAGGAAATATCTTCTGAATTAATTGGCAATAATTTGTAAGCATACTTTTCTCCTAGGTAATAAAGATCATCTGGTAAAAAGAAAATAACATCAAACCCAAATATCATGGTAGTAACTAACATTCCTAATATGTCTGAACTACAGTCAGGTGCATAAATATTGGGACATTGACAGCATTTTCAGATTTTGGCCTCTATTCACCACCACAATGGCTTTGAAATGAAACAAACAAGATGTGCTTTAACTGCAGACTTTCAAATTTAATTTGAGGGTAATTACATCCAAATCAGGTGAACGGTGTAGGAATTACAACGGTTTCTATATGTACCTCCCACTTTTTAAGGGGCCAAAAGTAATGGGACTATCAACTCAAAAGCTATTTCATGGACAGGTGTGGGCTATTCCCTCGTTATTTTATTATCAATTAAGCAGGTAAAAGGTCTGGAGTTGATTCTAGGTGTGACATTTGCATTTGTAATCAGTTGCTGTCGACTCTCAATATGAGATCCAAAGAGCTGTCACTATCAGTGAAGCAAGCCATCATTAGGCTGAAAAATCAAAACAAAACCATCAGAGAGATAGCAAAAATATTAGGTGTGGCCAAATCAACTATTTGGAACATTCTTAAAAAGAAAGAACGCACCGGAGAGCTCAGAAACACCAAAAGACCCGGAAGACCACGGAAAACAATTGTGGGGATGACAGAAGAATTATTTCCCTAGTGAAGAAAAACCTCTTCACAACAGTTGGCCAAATCAAGAACACTCTCCAGGAGGTAGGTATATATGTGTCAAAGTCAACAATCAAGAGAAGACTTCACAAGAGTGAATATAGAGGGTACACCACAAGATGTAAACCATTGGTGAGCCTCAAAAACAGGAAGACCAGATTAGAGTTTGCCAAACAACATCTAAAAAAGCCATTACAGTTCTGGAACAACATACTATGGACGGATGAGACAAAGATCAACTTGTACCAGAGTGATGGGAAGAGAAGAGTATGGAGAAGGATCCAAAACATACCACTTCATCAGTGAAGCATGGTGGTGGTAGTGTCATGGCGTGGGCATGTATGGCTGCCAATGGAACTGGTTCCCTTGTATTTATTGATGATGTGACTGCTGACAAAAGCAGCAGAATAAATTCTGAAGTGTTTCGGGCAATATTATATGCTCATATTCAGTCAAATGCTTCAGAACTCATTGGACGGCGCTTCACAGTGCAGATGGACAATGACCCGAAGCATACTGCAAAAGCAACCAAAGAGTTTTTTAAGGCCAAAAGTGGAATGTTATGCAATGGCCAAGTCAATCCCCTGACCTGAATCCGATTGAGCATGCATTTCACTTGATGAAGACAAAACTGAAGGGAAAATGCCCCAAGAACAAGCAGGAACTGAAGACATTTGCAGTAGAGGCCTGGCAGAGCATCACCAGGGATAAAACCCAGCGTCTGGTGATGTCTATGCGTTCCAGACTTCAGGCTGTAATTGCCTGCAAAGGATTTGCAACAAAGTATTAAAAAGTGAAAGTTAGATTTAGGATTGTTTAGTTTGTCCCATTACTTTTGGTCCCTTAAAAAGTGGGAGGCACATATAGAAACCGTTGTAATTCCTACACCGTTCACCTGATTTGGATGTAATTACCCTCAAATTATCTGAAAGTCTGCAGTTAAAGCACATCTTGTTTGTTTCATTTCAAAGCCATTGTGGTGGTGAATAGAGGCCAAAATATGAAAATTCTGTCAATGTCCCAATATTTATGCACCTGACTGTATATGTATAATCTGTATAACTATTTGGAACACTCACTATTGGAACTAATCCCTAGCAGTGTATAATCAAATGCCTCATTGTAAAAATACATTGTACATAATAAGCATCTAGTTCTTTAAAATCTTCCTTACATTGTTCATTATAGCAAGGAACTTCAGGTTTGTACACAGTAAAGATTTTATTACAATATTCTGATTCAACATGTTCTACTTGTATTTGACTAGTAAACATTCCTGCAGTTATTCAAATCTGAGGTGTAGTCTGCTTAATTTCATATACTTTCTTATTAATGCATCCGAATACTTGAATAAGTTTGAGGATAGATAAGCACCCTGTTTGATATGTAATTTTGTTAGGTAAGTTAAGAGTTAAAAGCTGGAGGGGGATGTGGTTAGTATTCGTCACTTGAGGAGTATAAGCCTATGGTAGGATTTAAGGGAGGGCTTAGAGGTTCCATATAAATAGCCTGGTGAGGGGAGCCATCTTCCTCTTTCCAGTTTATTTCAACCAAGCTGGCTAAGTGGCATATGTATTGTATTTTATATGTCTGTCTTTCTCTTCTTCTTTCACATTTCACACCCCATTTATTTCCCCTGGTCTATCACCCTCTCTGTCTCCTGTTAATTTTATCTTTTACTACCTTCCTATTTCTAATTTCCCCCCTGTCCTTTCCTTTCTGCACATGTTCCATACTTTTCTTCCCCATTCCCCTGCTTGTGTTTCCATATAGTCCCTGTTACCTGCCAGTGCCCTCCCTCCCTGTCATTTCCAGATACACAGGCCCTGTGTCCCCCCCCCCCCCCCCCCCGCCCCTGGCTGCCAGGCCTCTCACCTCCGTGGCTGCTTCCCCAGCCACGCGAGGGCCATGGTCCGCTCAGGCGCAAGGCTCCACCTGCCTGCACTCCCGCTGCCGGCTCTCGATTGCCGCCCCCCCACATCAACCACACCTTCCCCGCGGCCGCCTGCTCTCAAGTGGCAGCGATATTAGCTAGACGGCCCCCACTCCCCGTCTCCCCTCATGCTAAGCGCGGCCATCCCGCTCCCTGCACCAGTAGCTAGCTCCACCACAGGGTTGCGGCGGCCATCTTGTGCAGCCAGGCGCCGCATGGTGCTCTGCCGCACCCCTCCGACCCCCCCATGCCCCCACTACTTAAGAACAGGGGGGCACCTCCCTGCACAGCCTCCCCCCTGCTCTGCCAGCACCAGAGACTCCCTTGGTGCGGTGTCCCCTAGCGCGCCACCCACCAACTTGTCCCCTTTCCCCCCCCGCACCCTGGGGTGGGGGTTACACCCCCCTTGCATTTAGGGGCGGCTGGTGCACAGCACAATAATCCTGCCCCATTCAAGCCTACAATGACGCGCCGCCGGGCTGCCCCCCCCCCTTATTTCCCTGCCACCGGGATGCTGCACATAAGCCCAATGCATTTTTCAGCCCCTTATCATCCGCCCCACTTATGCACTGCCAGCCACTACCCCCCACCCTCCTCCAGTTCGCCCCCTCCACTGCTAACGCGGCCCCCCCCCTTTTTTCCCAGGGATTGGCGCATCACTACAAGGCGCAATAGCTATGCCCATCCAGCCGCATGCCACTACAGCTGTTTTCCTGAACCCATACATGTTTCCACCCCTCCTCACACCGCTCCCCCCAAAACCTGATCCTGTACCCCCGCTGGCTACAGCCTCTCCTGCTCTTTCTTCTGCGGAGGGACTTTGTTGCGTGGGTTTCACCGGATATTTTTTTGAGCCCCCAGGTCACAGTTTTTTGAGCGTCTAGGACCATTGTTGAAGTCCAGCGGACAGATGGTGCTGATGTCGAATCAAGTCGTGGTGGGCGCACCGCGCAGCGAGGGACTGTTGGCGAACACAAAGGAGCCAGTGGCTGGGCCTTCCACGTCAGGATCAGGTGAGCATGGTGTTAACCCATTTGCGCAGCACACATTCCCCTTCCACTGATGGTATACCTTCGGGTATGTTATGTTTTTTGCGGCGTGCTACCTTGAGTCCAGACACAACAGGAGGGACAGGCAGTGTTTTCAATTAGGTTTCAAGGATGTTGAGGTTTGGTTTGCTCGACCAACTGCCTAGCTTGCCTGCGGAATCCTCGGTTGGTCGGAAGCAGCCCTTTCTGGCCTGCCCAGATCTGTGGGCATCAGCCGCTGGTAGTGCTACGCGTGTAATAACACGCGGGGTCATATGGGGCAGGCTGTGGATACAGTCATATCTGCATGCTCTGTGGGAGCATTCATCCAGCCAAGGTGTGCGCGTTGGTCTGCCGCACAGGGTCAAGGAGAATATTGCAGCAGCAGCGCAGAGGTGTTCAGAAAAGCACCGTCATTGATTAATTTGGGGGTTTTTGGCGTGGGTTTGCATTTATCTTTGACACAGGAATATCCGTGGTTTCTGAGAGGAATCTGAAAGCGGAAGTCGGGTGGGGGCCCATGCGTGGCCCCTTTTGCTCCACCCACTTTTGGTACGGTTTAGGTGCACCGCCTTCAAGGGGGTGTCATAGAAGGAATTGGGTAAATTGGGGTTGTTACAGAGTCTCTTACATAAATGGAAGGGTTCGGCAATCACACAAAATATCTGTCAGATCACTGCGCCATTTAACAAACGGGGGGAGGGCTCTACTAGCTAAGGCAGATATCGCATCTGCTTTTTGACTGCTGCCCATTTCACCCCGAGTCCTTTAAATATTTGGGGTTTGGAGTTGCGGGGCTCAATTACGTTACACAGAGGGAAAGCCCTTATGGCCTTGTGGTTAAGATGACTGTTTATACATGGTGGCCGATTGGCTTTTTCATTTCGTGTACTTTAGTTGAAGGTTTTAGTTACTTTTTGCAGTAGTTGTCCATGCGGGTATTGGGACATACTGTGGTGTCCCGCTACCTGGATGTTTTCATGTTATGGGGCTAGTAGATACCAGAGTTTGCCAGTATTCAATTAATTTCCTTAGTTTAGTCGTTATGGGAGCCCCGATGGCTCGTGACAGGTAAGAAGGTTCAGTTATGCGCATTATCTTATTTGCGGATAGAAATCGATACCTTGATAGGATTATGCCGCTTGCCTATGGCGAAGGCGTGGCGTTTTGGGGAGTTGCTAGAAGCATTTCATTTTGGCAAAAAAAAAAAAAGTTTCGCTAGTACAGTTGCAGTCGCTATCGGGCCCCCTCAGTTTGGCATTTAGAGTCATACATAGGGGTTGGTTTTTCAGTAGACGGCTAGAAGGAGCCACAGCAGGGGTTAGGAAGCCTCGTCACCTCATATGTGTCCCTCTGGAGCGGAGTGGACATGCTGCGCATTTGTTTGTTTTTTATGCGCAAATTCAACGGAGTACAGTTCTGCACACGTCACCCGTAGCCAAGTCCGAACTTAGACCGTTACGTATGCATCCTGTTCATTAAGTGGTGCATTTGAAGGGGAGTGTGGCACGGAGCCTTGGCCGGTTTCCTGTGGGTTTCAGGACCTAGACAGGAACATCCTTATTCTTGAGAATTTTTCAATTGTAGTGGCGGTCGAACTGCGGTCCAGCAAGCCTTGCATTAGGCAAATCCTGTTTGGTGATAACTTAGGTGTGGTATAAGAAGGCTCTAATCTAGGACGGACTTGGATCCGGCCTCGCAGTGGTTAGGCATCTATGTGTTTAAGGAATATTGAGTTTAGGGCACGGCATGTTTCGGGCGTTGCTACCAAGATAGTGGACATCTTATATCGTTCAGTAGGACATGTTTCATTCGCTCGCACCTCCTGCTAATTTACATGGTTTCTCCTTCCCCTTCCATGCCTGGCGGATCGTCACGCCGGCACCCAGGGACTAGCACGGAAGTCATGGGCACCAAGTACATTAAGACCTACACGCTAGTTTTGTGCGATTGGCAAGGTGTTTAGCTTCCAAGAGCGGGCGGTTTCAGATGGTTAATGATTGTATGGCAGAGTTTGTCTGTAGCTGCTATGACAGGGGTCGTTCCAAGGCGGCTTGTCTCCAGCGTTACCCAGTATAATTTTCCAAGTTGCACGTTTGGCGGATCCTGACAAATTATTTGTATTAAACAAGGCATTTAATAGGGTGGGCAAGAGAGTATTAACAAAGGTATTTAATAGGGTGGGCAAGGGAGCGTCCTAACAAAGGCGTTGCGCGGAGCCCCATCAACACAGCCCTATTACAGGATTTGATTGGGCCAGTAAAGGAGTGGCTTCGGTCTAGTGCTAGGCGCCTTCCCCCCCCCCCCCTTTTTGGTTAGCATTTTCATTAGCTTACTTTAGGGCTTTTAGAATGGGTGAGCTAGTTGCTGCTACTAAGATTTCTGCGCTATCAGGTTTAATGTTAAAATAAGGTGGTTATCAAACCGGTATTGAGCTTGTGCTGAATAGATGGGTCTAAGACAGATTAACTGGCAGGGAGCGAGGGATTTCTATTCAGATGCATGCAGATCCAGTGATTTGGCCAGTTGCTCTTTGGGGTACTTTAATAGGGTTTGCCCTCCAGGTGGCGGGCAGTGGTTATCCATGTTAATCTAACTCCCTTTTGTCCAGGTCGTAGTTTACGAGGGTGTTTCAGAATTATATTATAGCTAGGGCAGTGGAAGTCGTATTTAAAACAAGTAGCATTAAGTAGTTGCGCTCCTTGCGAGTTTGTTGGGAAACCCAGGGGCCTTATGCCTACTGCCGCTAGGGATTCTGAAAGGATTTTCAGCTTTTGCCCTCAAGGAGGTTTTGCTGTTTTTCATCTTCAGATGGGTCACCCAACTATTTGTTTCCCTTTCCTTGTGGTTAGATTATTGTTGTTATTATACATAGCAATTTCTGTTTGTATTAAATACCAATATCTGTCTGTATAAATGCCAATTCTGTCTAGGTGAACTTTCGGACAGGGTTGTCTGTGAGTGCTAACTGTCGGGTGTGGGAAAATTCCTATATTTACTGGGCTAGCCATCACCCTTTGGAGTTACATGCCCAATTTTGGTTGTGAGTGCGTAAGTGGCATTGCTTAGGATTACGAGAAATGCACTGTAAGTGCCTGCTAGATGCCCCATGGGCAGCAGAGGAGAAGTTTGGGGCCAGACTTGGGAGGCAATGATTTGGTCGCGTTCGTGGGTATTAAACAGATATGGCCATTGCACGCTTGTCATTTAGCGTTTGGTGGACGCGTCATACAATACCCAAGTTTATGTCACGGGGCAGAGAGCTTGCATAGGCCCGACGGGGTACATCTCACGAGCGCGCGGCTAGAGCGGTTGATCGATGACCTCTGCAGTTTTAATTTCATTAAGAAGGTCACAGTTTTGGTGGCGGGCCTGGTTCTGCGAACCGGGCTTTGGCGGGAAGCAGTGCTCATGGGCGGCCTATTATTAGCGCAGGAGTGCCTGTGGTAGCATTCTTCCTTTGAGAGTGGCCAGTTTGTCACCGCCTAAAGGGGGGACATGGTCATTGTTCCAAGGGAGGGACCAATGCTGTGCCAATTAGGGAAGGATGGTACTGCCCCAGGTCAGTCTGTGCAGGGCGGGGATCCGCCCCTTTTTATTTGTATTGATATCCACTGGGCTGTGGCCTTGGAGCACTGCTTTCTTCTTGCCACCTATTCTAGAATTTCAATTTGATCAATAAATTCTGGATGTGACCTCTTTGAATTCCATATTCATGTGTCAGTGTGTTTATTTCTAGGTTTAGGAATAAGTTAAGTTAACAAAAGGGAATAATAAAACAAATGGGTGACTTAATGCATCCGAATACTTGAATAAGTTTGAGGATAGATAAGCACCCTGTTTGATATGTAATTTTGTTAGGTAAGTTAAGAGTTAAAAGCTGGAGGGGGATGTGGTTAGTATTCGTCACTTGAGGAGTATAAGCCTATGGTAGGATTTAAGGGAGGGCTTAGAGGTTCCATATAAATAGCCTGGTGAGGGGAGCCATCTTCCTCTTTCCAGTTTATTTCAACCCCACCCACCCACCCGTGTAAGATGGTTTGTGTAAATTTTTCTGTTGTTGGATAGTGCATTTGTCTGTGATTTTCTCCCAACAGGTAGATGTGCAGCCTGGCGGGAAGCAGTGCTCATGGGCGGCCTATTATTAGCGCAGGAGTGCCTGTGGTAGCATTCTTCCTTTGAGAGCGGCCAGTTTGTCACCGCCTAAAAGGGGGGACATGGTCATTGTTCCAAGGGAGGGACCAATGCTGTGCCAATTAGGGAAGGATGGTACTGCCCCAGGTCAGTCTGTGCAGGGCGGGGATCCGCCCCTTTTTATTTGTATTGATATCCACTGGGCTGTGGCCTTGGTGCACTGCTTTCTTCTTGCCACCTATTCTAGAATTTCAATTTGATCAATAAATTCTGGATGTGACCTCTTTGAATTCCATATTCATGTGTCAGTGTGTTTATTTCTAGGTTTAGGAATAAGTTAAGTTAACAAAAGGGAATAATAAAACAAATGGGTGACTTAAAACAAAATGGAATACGTTCACTTACATATGAAAATAACATAATTACTAGTGGTTTTGCAAATTATAGTTATCAGTAACCCCTTTTCCTGTTTTTAAAAAAAATTTTTTTTTCACAATTCTCACGTTTTTCTGTTAATTATCTTAGTATTTTCAGTATATTTCAACACAAGAATGGTTCTGGCACAAATTCAACAATTAGAAGCATTTAATACTTTACCCATCAATGAATATTTTTGTAGAATTGGATAATGTTTTGAATAATATCCATACACCATAGTAGACACCTTTCTTCTGGTTTAGTACAGTAAATGCAAATGCACTTTTCAATAGATGATAAATCAGATTTCTGATACTGATAATTTAACCTGCTTAGAAAAGAGGAAGGAAAGGACTTATTAGAATAACCCCATCATCCACACAACTGGATGTGTAGTCATACCAGACCATGAACCCTTGCTCGTCCTCTCTCCAAGTTTCCTTTGTAATCAGTCTATATCATAGTCTATTGAAAGCAATAATCTCTACCTTGATTGAATAGTTCTCATAGTCCTATATCACAGTCTTTATATCAGCACTTGAGTCTGAGAATAAGTCCCCTTTAAGCTCGATCTCTCTCTGACCTTTTTCAATGCGAGCCATGGATCCAGGTGTCCTTCTCAGCAACCTTTATAGCTGTAACTGTTGTCAGCATTACTTTGCCATGCCAAGGACCATTCCATTGATCTGTAAGGGAACCAGAATGTAACAAACTTCTCATCATACCATCATAGTCTCTAGACTGTATTTCATTTTCTGCATCAAATGCTGATGTTGGTTGAATATCCTGTTGAGCTTCCCCGAAAGTCTTCTTGTTGTAGCTGCTTAGACAATTGTATAAAATATTGACCAGTCAAATTATGTTGTAATCTCAAATCAGTCTTTCGTTTAGTAACACAACTTGATTGTAGTTCAAAAAAAATTAATAAGGAGAGATTGAGATAAGGCTCAGGTGTGATTCTATTACTATGAAGCACCAAATGTAGGCCTTCAAACAATGCCATTCCTGTCTCTTTTGTAAGTTTAACTCATTTATTTTTTATAACACCATTGTGTGTAACTTTAATTCTATTCCCATCATTTCACTTATTTGAAAAACTTCCCCTGTAACTTTCAATAACACTTACAGTAAGCAAACTATACCTTACATACAAATTCCTCCAAAATCTCTTCTCTTAGCATTACGGAGCTGTAAATTCAGTAAACTCCAAAAACATGCTAACACTATATTTTAAAACATCCTGAAACCTTAACAAGAACATACTTTAATCCTCTTTTTAATCAACATGCTTGAATCCTTTTTTTTAATCGACATACTTCAATCCTTTTTTTATTTCCTTCATTGGTAACTGAATAAAATCAATTATCAATAGTACTTTGAAAATGTTTTAGTAGGTACCATTCTCTACATTATTTATCAACCAAATTACATAAACATTCACATTTTCTCTTTATCTCTGGCTCGAGCATACCAGTAAGATTATACAATGCAATTCATATTGTCTGCTCTTAAATGTACTAACCCATGAACACCTCTATAAGGCTTGTAATAATTTTAGTTCCACTCAAATACCCATTATCATCTTCTCTTGTAACAATGCTCTAATTTCCATACATTGACCTCATTGTGAGAAGTATTTTCCTGATATTGTTTCAATTGGTCAAATGTGATATTTTTAAACAACATCAACTGAGTTCTATAACTGGTTCATCATATGTACTTAAAATTACCTTTCACACTATCCTGTCAGCTGATATGTTACCCATGGATATAATATCAGTTTAGTATGTACCTGACACTTAATTACTGCAACTTATTTTTTAGTAAACATATTACTTCTTTCTGTTCTTTAACTGTTTGTACATGTAAAATTGTAGTTCCCAGAAGCTATGCGGTAACCCCCTATGCTTCCAATTGCTTTAATCAATACTGTACATTACATTCAGCTAACTACGTTGAATGTGGTAGTTACTGTAATGCATACCCTGTAACCAAAAAACATTATATATCTGTCTGAAACAGCTATCATCAGTAAAGAGAACTAAGGACCTCATTCATAGCCGCTCGTAAGCGGCTGCTCCTTCGTTTCGAGCGATGTTCGCACATCTGCGCATGCATACGGGTTGTAATACGCATGCGCGAACCAGTCAGTGCGGCCGAAAATGGTTTGTTCGCTAAATAGCGAATGCCTGCTATTTTGAGTGACAGGAGGAGGCCTCGTATGTGGGTGGTAACAGGGGAAGGAGCTTGAAAACGGGGAGTGGAGAACAGAACGCAGGCGTGCTTAAAGGTCAAAACGGGCGTTTTATGGGTGTGTATAATTAAAACAGCAGCGTCATTGACCACGTCACCTGGTTGCTTTATAGTCAGAACTGCTCGCAATATAGTGGTAGGAAAAACCAACCACAAGAATAGCGAGCAGTTCCTACGCTGTTCGATGTACTCGATTAATCTAAGAAATAGCGGACATGACGTATGGTGCGAGTGGCCAGGGGGCGTATTTTTCAAAATTTCGACCGCAAGTTTTGCTCGCTCATTCAGACTTAGAGGCCGAACAGACCGCAAAGAGCGAACAGTTCATTTGAATAGCCACCCCTTTTTTTGAACGAACGACAGCAAATAGCGAGCGGCTCTGAATGAGGGCCTAAGTCATGATTATCTAATGAAACTTTCCATTACTGAAAAATATTTTTATATTTCTTTATTGCAAACATATTCATTGTCTTCCTTTTTCCTCACCATTAACCATAATCAACCATATTCCCCCCTGTTGAGGATAAAGAAGATCAATGTAGCACAATTGAAAATATGACATATGTAAGATTGATAGGAGTCTAAAATATTATCCCCCATCGAGAAAACCTGACTGTAGGAACATGTTTAAGTTGAGCATTATTAAATATCTGAATAACAGTATGTAAAACAAATATATGTAATTCAACTTAACAATAAATGCCACCCTTTAAGGATATAAATGTCTTCGAGCTGGTGGAAAACAACATCCTGTATATTTAAAATTTTCAGTATACAGTTGGATTTTGTCCCATTAAACTTTTAACTCGCTTCTGCAAAAGAAACACAATTGTTTGTTAGTATCTCTTATTGAAGTTTAAAATAACTTTGAATATAACCACAGATCACTGTTAAATAAGGACTGAGTCATCTGTAAGAACAAAGAAATTGCAGATTATTCATCAAATATTGTATCTGTTTGTGACTTTTTTTTTTTTTTTTTAGAATATTACTCGTCTTTTTAAAACAATAAGTAGGTGTAGCGTAGTACCCTGGCTGAGGTACAAAATAAACCTATGATGCAAGAATACAGACACAGTCTCATGCTCTGAGATAGTTAAAGCATTTCTTTAAAACAAAACTTTTTTTTTCTCTTCTCCTCGGTGCAGTTTTTCGATCTGGGAGGGGTATACAGAGAGAGTGAAATTCACACTGACGCACTAGGCACAAATACGCACAGTTTTTTTCACTCTGAAATTATTTAATCAAGCAAAACATTTACGAATTCTGGTCTGTATATAGGAAGTATAAAGAATCATATTTATTAGACCCCTCTAATATAGATGAAGTATCTACACTCTTCTCATCTCATTCCTAATACTCCACAGAAACAGCACTCTCTCTTCCTATACAAACACTATAATCCCTAAATTTTCAAGACACATCCCTTCTTGATTGACATCCTACTTATATAATCGCTCTTATACTGTGCACTTTTCTGATTCTACCTCCATTCTTAGCAAACTAATCCGCTCCTTTGGTTTTCAGTATCATCTGTATGCAGAGGACACTCAAATTTTCCCTATTCTCCCCAGATTTGTCACTATCTGCGCTCGTCTGTGTCACTGAATATCTCTCCACCATTACATCTTGGAATGTCACCTCGCCACCTCAAAATTTAATATATCCACAACAGAATTAATTATATATCTACCAGCCAATAGTAGTTACCATCCTAATATCTCTATAACTATTGACAACTCGACAACTCGACAATCAACCCCACTTCACAAGCTCGCTGCCTAGTTGTCATCCTTAACTATAAACTGTCTCATGTTCCTCACATTCAATCTGTCTCTAAATCCTGTCACATACATCTAAAAAACATAGCCAAAATTCGACCATATCTTACGCAAGACAATGCAACAAATCTAACACATGCAGTCATTATTTTCAGCATTGACTACTGCAATAGTCTCATTATTGGTCTTCCCCATACGGCATTTTGCACTATACGGCATTTTAAATATAGCTGCGAGGTTGATCTTTTTCACTAAACATTCAGTGTCTGCTAATACACTCTGTCAGTCCCTCCATTGGCTGCCGGTCTTCTACCGTTTTCAAATTAAAAAACTTACACTCACGCATAAAGCTATTAACTAAACCGCACCAACATACATCTCTTCACTTATCTCAAAATATCTTCCAACCCGACATCTCCGCTCTACACAAGATCTGCATCTGTCATCCCCCTTCTAAAGTTAACAATTATGTTAAAGGATAGTTCTTCCCACTCTAGATATTAAAATGATTCCCTATTACGTTATGCATTATCCAACCTATCCTTAAAAAGTCCCTTAAGCATGTAAGCAACCTATGTAATCTGTAAGATTTTCTAATAATCTCTTCTCTCTCCAGTTGTTGAATCCTTTATGATTATCAGCAACTGTCTCAAATGTTTCTTATTTAGTCTGGTATAACGTAGCATTATGCATTTGGCTTATGGTCAGTAATAACATCAGTACTATTTATCTCAAAAATCAAATTTCTAAAAATTAGCTGTTTTCAAACTTTCTCTATTGGTTTATGTACCAATGATAATATAACACATTTCTATTCATCTACAGTATTTACAGCTTTTTCCTTTTGTAAACTCTGGGCCTGATTCAGAGCCGGACGCAATTAGCGCTCGCTCGTCCAGAATATAGGGGTGGCTATTCAAATGAACCGTTCGCTCTTTGCGGTCTGTTCACGCCTCTATGTCTGAACGAGCTAACAAAACTTGCGGTTGTTTTTTGGATAACTACGCCCCCGGGCCGCTCGCATCCTACGTCATGTCCGCTATTTATTAGATTAATCGAGTACATCGACCAGCGTATGAACTGCTCGCTATTCTTATGGTTGGCTTTTGCTACCACAATCTTGCGAGCAGTTCTGGCTATAAAATAACCCAGTGACGTGGTCAATGACGCTGCTGTTTTAATTACGCACACCCATAAAACGCCCGTTTTGACCTTTAAGCACGCCTGCGTTCGGATCTCCACTCCCCGTTTTCAAGCACCTTCCCCTGTTACCACCCACATACGCCTCTTTCTGTCACTCAAATTTTCAGGCATTCGCTATTTTGCGAGCACATGAATTTCGACCGCACTGACTGGTTCGCGTATGCGTATAACGATCCGTACACATGCGCAGTTGGGCAAACATCGCTCGGAACGAACGAGCGGCCGCTTACGAGCGGCTCTGAATCAGGCCCTCTGTCTTTTGTCTGGGACATTCTGAACTTCTAAGCACTTTTTCTTGGCAACAATAACGTAAAACAGCCTGTATTGTTTTTTTTTTCTTGAATCATCTTCTATTTAACCATGTAAACTTTACACTGACACAGATTCCGTGATAATGTGTTTTCACAGTTACTACATCTCTATAATTATCTGATAATACTATGTTAAGGATTTTAGAATATTTTTAAGCATTACTGACACAATTATAGAAATAACAATAGCAGCTGCAGCCTGCCATTGTGTTCCCAACAACATACATTTGTTTAAGAAAGTGTAGAGTTTAAAGACATGAATTACACAAGCGCGCAGGCTGATCTCTGCATTTCATTTAGAATTACTTATACCAATTATGTAAACATTACAAATTCACACTTTACGCTGCGCTTTTTATTTCCATCCACTGGAATACACATTTATCATCTCTTATCATTTTATCATTTTAACACTATTCATAGAAACGCACATAGTCAGAATAAGCTTCCTATGATCACCTGTTTTTCTCCAAGCAAATACAAACACATTTTTAAAGTATTACCTCTTGGGACACGTCTGTCTGACGAAAAACAGGTACACTTCCACATTTCATATATTCATGATTCCTATATTCTTCACTACACAAATATTAAATACATAATGTTTAAATAATTTTTTTCTTTTTAACTTGGTTTGTCCAGTTGCACAACTACTTGCTCTATCTTACTCTATTTCCAAATTTGAATCAGGCCCATAATAATATATTTTAGGAGTGGTCAGTAAACAACTAAATACATTTAAGTGTCTGTGACTTCTCTGGCAGATTCCTTGGAGCGCAGGATGCCAGCATGTCCATCTTGGAAATTTCTATGTTAACCGGTTATGCCCCAGATAACAGTGATCTTAATAAGGTGAGATTGAAGACTGGGAAACTATCAAACCACGTGCTGTATGTGGAGCAGTGTCGTGTATCTAATGGATGCAAGGTGTGCAAAGTCCACTGCACAACATGCAACCACAGAATACTGTATACTTCACTTTTTTTTATATTTCTTTAGAACTATGATGCTATATTTATGAAGATACACAGGAAAATTGAAACCGGTGCCGATTTTCCAAAGATATTATGCATTCACCGAAGACTCTTGTCACAGTGCTAGATTCTTTAGTGCATGCACCGACATGATTTCTTTGAGATGAGATGGGGCCACACGGACCACCTCCTGTGTTATTAGGCCCTTAGAGAAGTGTAGTTGTGAAAGTGGCAGGAGAGAATCATATGACTCAAAGTTTGGTTTAACATACCTCCCAACATGATCCTCTCCAGGAGGGACACAATAGTCTGGTCCTGGACTTCCCTGGTAAGAGGCGGGGCTGCAGCACAGTTCAAAATTCAAATAGGGGAGTCACACCAACTGTCATTTCACACACTGCCAAACATCACTGGCTGGAGCCTCCACCAATCATACATTACCAGGGAAGTCCAGGACCAGAGTATTGTGTCCCTCCTGGAGAGGGTCATGTTGGGAGGTATGGTTTAAGATAATGTATTGTAAATATAAAACGATACTAGGTTACAACAGCAATTGCTACATTAGACTAAATCAGGGGCGTATTTACATTGGGTGCAGGGTGTCCGGTGCACATAGGCCCCTGGGTTCAGGGGGGCCCGCACCACACACCCTGCACCCATAATATACTTGCGTCTCCAGAGTCCCACGTCGGCACGGGGGGGCGGCGCTGTAAAAAAACTAATGGAAAATGGCCGCCGTGGCCATTTTCCCGGTGACCTGCACATGCGCTTTAGACTCCGGGCACACTCTAACCTCCCCCTCCTCTAACCCTCCCCCTAACCCCGCTACTTACATTTGGGATCCAAGCAGTTGGGATGCTGGTGCCGGTATTCTTACAAGCGTCAGGAAACTAGCGTCGCATTCTTAACGCCAGAATACCTGCGATCTGGATTATGACCGCATCCCTTCAAGGCAGGCTTGCCTACCCTCCCGATTTGGTCGGGAGCCTCCCGAATATCGGGTGCCGCTCCCGACCCCCTGGAAAGGCAGGCAAGCCTGCCGGCTGCCGCCTGCCCCCCCGGACTACTGCTAGAAACCCCCCACAGCAAGGGGGCCCAATGACGCGATTTGCGCTGAATCGCGTCATAGTGGCTCCACCCCCTGCTTCACAATGCCTTATTTTCAGCATTGTAAGGAGGGAGCGGGGCCACGATGATGAGATTGTGCGGCCCCACCCCCAATATGGACCTACTGCCCGGCCACACCCCCCGCTGAATGTCGGCAAGTATGCTTCAGGAACAATGGTTAGGTGAGCTAGTCCATGTGGTCAGGGGCAGAACTACTGTACTACCGATGCATAGCACTGTGAACCATGGGGAGTAATGAGCCAACTGGTCCCCCCGACACTAATCAGATCATCATTACTGATGATCTGCAGTATTAGTTTATACTTCTGCAAATACATATTATTCATACTATATGTTTTTATTATGAAATCCCCGTTATCTACACTAAGATGTATATTATCACAGATGTTATATAAAATGTGTATTCCCTGTATTAACAGCTTAAAGACAGAGTGGACAGATACATCACCAACTATGAGATGAATAAAGGAGCATTTGATAGAGGCACGCTAATCCTGTACCTTAACAAGGTGAGAAATGACTTTAATTTACCAAAAACCCTTCTCCCTGCAGTTCACAGTTGTTCTTGGATGTTTTGTTTCTTAACCTTCTATATGGTTAGGTTGATGTGTCATGAAACATTTGCATGAAGCAGCTGCACTAGTGGTGACATTGAGACATTGCTGTATGAAAGTATTTCATGTAGGAGATGTACTAAGCCTTGAAAAGTGATAAAGTAGAAGAGAGATAAAGTACCAACCAATCAGCTCCTAGTTATTATTTTTCAAACGCAGCCTGTAAAGTGACTAACGATACTAAATTAGAACCTCTATATACCCCTGCCTATACCTTCTAATGTCCTTCCTATAAACCTCTAAGGATGACGCTATTTTGCGTACGCAGTCATACAGTAAATAAAGACTCCAGACTTTAAACCTGTGGTTCCAAAGCACAAAGTGATATTTCAAGTAAAAGTGCAGTCAGTTACACGCTATGATCTAAAAAAAAAACAGGGTCAGAGCACTCATATTTATACCCCCGAGAAATAGACAACATAATAGAGAAGTTTGTTGCTAATATCATTGGTCCTAAAGGAGAGTGCATATGTTACAAGACATCTAACATGTTGGTTCAAATAGACACAGTCCAGCCTCTAATGACTGGTGGTCTCTGGTTTCCCGCCTCATGCAAACATTCACAGAAAATACATTTTGCTGATTTAAATCTCTTCGGTTCATAAGTTGAGAATGCATGTTCTTCGATGCGATCTTCACACCAACGATACCGGAATGCTGTTGAAAGAATGCAGATCAGTATAATACCAGACATGACTTACTATGTATTAAGCCTTAGTACCAAATAACCTTTATTTCACAGCAATTGTAATAAATGAACATACTTGAATCTTATACCTTAAAGCTTATGAAACCTTTTCTGTGAATATGTAATGTGTGAGTATTTGGGGTTTGATATAAAGACGCTAGTTAACTTGGGGCAGATGCGTGCGCATGAAGCAAATCAACAGCGTTTTCATAAAGGATCTTATGCATTCGCTAATAAGCGACTAGTTAACAGCGCAATTGGTGTATTAATGTGTGTATGAGAAATGGTGAAAGATGCAGTCGCATGATGCTAATAGTAATATCGCCATATGTACTTAAGTGTGAGTTTACCTAAAATGGCGCTTGGGCGGCCATTCGCAAAATGGCATCTTGCGATCTCATTTTCTAAAAATGGCATCTTGCGTCCAGTCGCAAGATGGTGTCTTTACAATCTAATTTTAAGCTGATCTTGTCTCAGCCAATTATCCAGCTTCAACAGTCCACCCTTTGATAGCGAACAACATGCTATCACAATCTGATTTTAAAATTTTAATTTAGGCTTACATTTATATATTATTTAGTGTTATTATGGGATGGCACAAGGTGATTCTTAATCCATCAATATTGTGTCTCTGAGTGTGGACTTAAAACTACTATTATACGCACACCGCGGATCTTGGAAGATCATGTGAAAGGTGTGGGGATACACCAGTCCTATAAAGGCAGTCTTGAGGGGAAATTGAGACTTTACATTATCTGGGGTGTTTAAAAAATAACATTTCAATAATACGTTCTATGCATGTCTAAATACAATACAACAAATGCTGGTATTTCCTAGTTCAGGGTTGTAATGCAGTTCTATATTTACCTCGGTATTCATATTGTCATTACTGACCACCATCATAATTTCGTTCTTTCATTTTACTCTATTTTTACATTTTCCACACTTCAACACAATAGGAACACACCGGACACATATGCCAATTATTATGATGACAATCAGTATAAGGATCAAGAATTTGCCTATGCTGGCGATTACTTCCTGGACCCATTCCCCTAGACCTGAGAACCATTTCACTGGGTTCAGCCATGAAACCCATCCTTCTATCTTCTCCCCTACTTCAGCCACTGAAGCATTATGGTTCTTACGAAACTCCCATTTTTGCTGCAGAATTTCATCCATCTTCCGGTCTATTACCTCCTTGGGGTCGCTGGTATCATTGGTGACATAGGTGCAACATTTTACTCCAAATTGGGTGACCAAAGTTACGCAGTACCCTCCAGTAACAGCAGTTAAATAATTTAACACTAGCCTGTGTTGCACCAGTTCTTTCTTGTACGCTTGCAATTCTCTCCCTGTATACCTGAATGTGTCATCATACATCTCGGTGATATTATCTATCAATTTAGCAAGTTCCTGAATATATCTAAAATTTAATGTTTCCCGAGCGATCCTGGTGGGATCAAGTGTGACTAAAACTTGGAAGCCGGTTGTCTCACTAATTAACTGAGTGGCTTTATGCACGTCACCAGGTATCATATTTCGTTTGCCTCTGTGTTCATATTGCGTGTGAAGGTATGGTGATGGTGTGTTTTTATGGATACCAAGCATTTCAACATGTGTGAGGGTCATAACTTCTGGGACTACTTTTCCCAGGTAACTCAAACCTTCGGAACTCGGGGAGAGCCACTTATACGCCTTTCTTCCACATATAAAATATACATTATCGGGGAGAACATAAGGAATGTTATGCATCATTATCATTAAACACATTTCCCTTGCAAACAATCCTATCTCAGGCTCTTCCATCTGGTATATGCAAGTTTCCGGTTGTATTATTTTAGCACAATAACCATCTGGTACCTTACCAATAATTTCTTTGGTGGAACTCAATGTATACCGGTACCTAACATGTTTCCCACTAGATTTAATTGAACGTAACAGATCATTATTTACGGACTCATTATCAGCTCTCTGTGAAAAGGTCATCGTCTGATTATTCCCTGTCACTTCCCAACTCCCGGGTTTATTGGGGTTGGTTATGTTCAAACACAAAAGTGATCTATCTACTTGGAATTGATAGAGTTTAAAATGAGGTGGTTTGGATGAGAGGAATTTTCCATCCAACATTTTCCCTTTTAGTAATTCTAAAATTTCTGTGATATTCAGCGGAAATGGCACCAACCCTACATTATGCTGTCCCTGTGGCACATGTGAACACACCCAGCAATCAGTTTGATTTAATACTTTGCCTACCATGCTATGATAATCCTCTAAAGGATACCCACCCCAGTATGGGTTATATTTAGGCTGGCACCGTTGAATACAGTTCTCATCAACTAGGGACCCACAAAGCTCACAAATACAGGAATCTTCAGATGATAAACTTCCACACCATCCCCGAGTATCCGGAATAACAGCTCTTTTAACAATAACAGTACTAAGATTGGTCAGACACTCCCCTGATTGGCATAGCACTCCTGCTGACTCCACTCCATCAGCACTGCCATCAGCTCCCATCTCCTCAATCGGTCCCCTGTCACAGAAACCGGATATCCCAGAACTAACTAGGATGGTGAACACTCTAAAAGAGAATATGAAAATGAACACAGCAGGCCCGTCCATTACCACAACAAGACCTGCAAATTTCTTTTAGTTCAGGTATCTCACTACGACCTTTTCAATCCTCCCGGAACAAGCTCGCGATCGACAGGTCCACGCTATCAGCCTTGTCTCCGACTTGTTTCTCCACCGGTTGATTGACCTTTTTGCAGTGAGTGGAATGGACCCAGGTATCTCTCTCAGCCACCTTCAAAGATGTAGTACTTGTCAGCAGCACCTGGTATGGACCTTCCCACCGATCAGTCAAACAACCTGAACGCAAGAAATTTCTGATCATAACATATTCTCCTGGTTCAACATCATGACAGTTAGTTTCAGGCATATCATTGGATAACAATTTCAGTTTCTGCTGTTGCTATCTTAACTGCTTACTCATTGATATAAGATACCTTACAGTTACCTCATTGTTACCTTTCAAGTCTTCCTGTGGGCTTATAATCAAATGAGGTTGTCTACCGAACAGTATTTCAAAGGGCGACAGATTTAGAGGGGATCTGGGAGTGGTCCTTATACTATGCAGGACCAACGGTAATGCTTCTGGCCATCCTAGTCCAGTCTCTGCCATGATTTTACTTAACTTATTTTTAATAGTCCCATTCATCCTTTCTACCTTGGCACTGGCTTGCGGTCGGTAGGGGGTGTGAAGTCGGTTATTAATACCCATCAGCTTACACATATTTTGAAAAACATCACCTGTGAAATGAGTACCCCTGTCACTCTCGATGATTTTAGGGATACCATATCTGCATACAAATTCCTGAACTATTTTCTTGTCAGTAAATGCAGCAGTATTAGTGGCCGCTGGTTAGGCCTCAACCCAATTAGAAAATACGTCAGTGCACACCAATACATACTTGAGATTCCTGCAGGGTGGTAATTGGATTAAATCAATTTGTATCACCTGGAAAGGTCCATCAGTCGGTGAAATATGGGATGGTTCGGTAGGGATCGCTTTCCCTATGTTCTTCCTCAAGCAGGTCAGACAGTACATTGCTATCTTTTCTGCTTGTGAAGAAAAACCTGGTGCACACCAGTATGCTCTTACCAATTTGCACATACCTTGCTTTCCCAGATGAGTCAGACCGTGTGCTGCCTCAGCCAGGCTGGGGTAATATGCCTTGGGGGCTAGTGGTTTACCTTGTCCATCCTTCCAGAGCCCGGAGGACTCTTGCCCACATCCCTTGGACTTCCACATGGACTTTTCCTGAATTGAACACAAGCTTTGCATCTCAATTAATTTCAGCATATCAATTGTTTGGAAAGAAATAATTTTTTCAGTTGGAGAAAACATTTTTAACCCTGCTGCCCATTTTGCAGCTTCATCGGCTCTGTTGTTGCCCAGTGACACCGGGTCATCCTCACATGTATGGGCTTTACACTTAATTACTGCCACCACTTTAGGCAGTTGGATTGCTTCTAAAAGATGTTTTATGTGTCAGAAATGTGCAACTGGTGTGCCTGCTGCTGTCATAAAATTTCTCAGATGCCATAGAGCCCCGAAATCGTGCACCACCCCGAACGCGTACCTCGAGTCAGTGTAAATGTTAGCAGACTTGCCTGCTGCCAGTTCACATGCTCTAGTTAGTGCTACTAACTCTGCCACCTGGGCTGAGTGAGGAGTACCAAGAGGTTTAGCTTCTATGATGTCTGTGTCATTTACAACAGCATAACCTGTACATAATTCACCTGTGTCTGTTTGTCTATGACAACTCCTATCCGTGTAAAAAGTCACATCTACATTCTCTAAAGGTGTGTCATGTATGTCAGGTCTAGCAGTAAAGGTCTGATTCAGATATTCCATACAATCGTGTGCATCATTATGTCCGCTGAACTCACCTCCTTCCACCCTTTGTATATCATGTTGTACATATGGTAAATAAGTTGCTGGGTTCAGCGTTCTGCAATGTTTAACAGTGATGTTTGCGGGTGCGATTAGATCTAGTTCCCATTTGGTAAATCTAGCCAAAGAGACGTGTCTGGTTTGAGCAGAGTTCAGCAGAGCAGATACAGCGTGGGGAGTATAGACAATCATATCATGACCCAATACTACGTCCTCACTTTTACTCACCAATAGAGCGGTAGCTGCTACACTTCTCAAACAGGTGGGGAGTGATCTTGCCACAGTGTCCAATTGGGCACTGTAGTATGCTACGGGACTACTGGCATCACCATGTTTTTGTGTGAGGACACCTGCAGCACAACCATCGGCTTCCGTACAATACAAATCAAAAGGTTTTTCATAATCAGGTATTCCCAATGCAGGTGCTTTTGTCAGACTATCCTTAAGATTAAGGAAAGCCTGCTTTGATTCCACTGTGTGTATGACACGATCGGGCTTTGAGGAAGAGACTAAGAGGGTCATTCAGACCCGGTCGTTAGCGCCGATGCGCTCAGACCGGGTCGATGGCCCCCCACAGAGCATGCGCACGACGGCACCGTCGCCGTCGTGCGCATGCGTGAGACCCGCTACGACTGACAGCGCCAGTCGTAGCGGGTCTCGATCCAAAGGGGGCGAGCTGTCGATGTTGATTGACAGCTCGCCCCATTTGGAAGGCGGGCCAGAGGGGTGGCAGCCCAAACGGAGGCATTCCCATGGGAACGCCTACCATTTGGGGGAGGCCCCTCTGACATCACTAGTGATGTCAGTGGAGAGCTTCCGGCTCAGACAGAGCCAGAAGCTCTCCGGGGCTTACGATAAGTGAGACCCTACCCTAGGGTCTCGTCGTAAGCCCCGATGGTCATGATGGTCTCTGACCATCGCGACCATCACCCGAGTGGTCATTAGAGCTGTGGGTGCAAGAGAAGCGGCCGGTCAGGATGCAATCGGCCGCCCAGTTTCTGAGAGACCGCTTGCATCCTCCGTCCGCCTCTGAATGAGGTCCTAAGTCCTGCAAAGGCAAGGCCAAAATAGAAAAACCAGGGATCCACATTCTACAGTATCCACACATTCCCAAGAAGGTACGAATTTGCTGTTGGTTCTGCGGCAGTGTTATGTTCTGTATGGCCTGGATTCTATCATTTGTGAGATGTCGTAACCCCTGGGTTAGGCAGTGTCCCAAATATTTTACTCTGGATTGGCACGGCTGTAGTTTGTCTTTCGCCACCTTGTGTCCTGTATGCGAGAGATGAAGCAACAAAAGTTTAGTATCATTTAAACATGACATAAATGAATCAGAACATAGCAATAAATCGTCCACATATTGAATTAGAACAGATCCATTGGCAGGTTGAAAAGATTGTAAACAGTCATGCAAGGCCTGGGAGAAGATACTGGGGCTGTCTATGAAACCTTGGGGCAACCGTGTTCATGTATATTGTACACCTCTGTATGTAAATGCGAATAAATACTGACAGTCAGGGTGGAGAGGCACAGAGAAGAAAGCAGAACAGAGGTCAATGACAGTAAAATGGGTTGCGTTTGGTGGGATCTGCATCAGGATGACAGCTGGAATTGGCACTATGGGGAATTGGCTCTCTACTACCTTATTAACACCCCTAAGGTCTTGTACCAGCCTATAACCCCTCCCACCACTCTTCTTCACCGGAAAGATGGGACTGTGGGCTACACTAGCTGTACGAACTAAAATTCCCTGTTGCAATAATCGCTCTATTATTGGAGAAACACTTAATTCTACCTCCTGTTTTAGTGGGTTCTGGGGAATTTTTGGAGCTTGCCTACCGTTTTTTAAATTTAACATTACGGGCCTTACGTTTGCCATTAATCCAGTGTCCTGTCCATCCTTAGTCCAAAGGGAATCTGGAATTTGGGACAACATTTGATCTACCTGAGATGGATTTTCATTTAAACTTGTAGAGTGATACATTATCCTTTGGGGAGTGTCCAACATATCCCGCACCTCATGCGCAACTCTCTCTGGGATATCTAGAAATACACCATCAGGGGTGCAATATATGACACATCCCATCTTACATAACAAATCTCTACCCAGCAGGTTAGTGGGAGCCGCAGCAGCCAGAAGGAAAGAATGCCTGGTATGCAGCGGCCCAATAGTAACCTCTGTGGATTTTGTTAAAGGATAATGTTCCACTTTACCTGTTACACCCATTGTTGGTACTGTCTCATTGGTCACCTGTAAATTAACAGGAGATTTTATCACTGACCTGGACGCCCCTGTGTCTACAAGAAAAGGATATTCAGTACCAGCTACATCAACCATCATGACCGTTTCTTCCCTAGTACTTCCCGTTAACCTGACTATCTGTAGACTACAGGTATGACCTGACCCCTAGCATTGGCTACCATTCTCCAATAAAGCATTAACGGCCACAATTGGAGCTGGGGCTTGCTGAATATTTGCTGGCCTCTGTGCATATCCCTTATGGGGATATGCAGGTTTTCCCTGATTTGGGGGTCCTACCCTTTTTAGTTTGCAGTTTCTAAATAAATGTCCTCGCTGGTTACAATTAAAACATGTTCGTGGATCTGATGAAGACACGGGTTGTTGTGAGGTTTGAGCAGGGGGAAAAGGTGATGGAGGATAAGGGTATTGTGGGGGGTATGAAGTTTTTGAGTAGTATGGGACCTGTGGTTGTGTAGGGTTAGTGGAATAGAGCTGTGTTTGTTGTTGTGTGGGGTTAGTAAGGGCATATAACTGTTCAGCTGTAAGTGTGTGTGCAGATGCAAGTGTGTCTGTTGGCTGTGATGTTACCGTCATTCCTTCCAGAGCTTGGATAATGACAGCCATTATTTTTTCGCTTAGGGTCTCTCTCTTCTTTGAGATGTTTTTATCATGTTCTATGGCAGATTCTATGAGTGTATCTATTGTGAGTTCCCTCCAGCCAGGTTGTGAGGTCTGAACCCGGGTCTTTAAATTCTCTTTAAGACCATCCATGAGTACCGTGACTATCATTCCCCTCTGGTGAGTGCTATCTTTAATATCTTCTAACCCAGTGTACTGGGTGATAGCCTGCAGAGCCCGGTCGCAAAAATCTTCTGAAACTTCACTCTCCTTTTGCTTTATTGTGAAAATTTTGTTCCAGTTAACTACTACCCAATTGAGTTCAATGCGGGAAATGTTACCTTGGTTTACTTGGTCTGTTAAGGGAATGTCACCATTCAATACACAATCTGTGATAAATTTTGTCACGTCGGTATTGCGTGGTAGACAGGACCTTAACACCACACATCAATCTTTATTAGTTGGCTCATGAGAACTACCCAAATTTCTCAAAAATCTTTGACATTTGGCTAGTTCCTTTTTGGGATCGGGGAAATCATTTATGATGGAATTTAGTTCTGCTCTTGTCCAAGGACAATGCATTACCACTTCCCACGTGGGCACTACACCATTTGCATCTGCATTTCCATTCGGAACAGTTATTGTCCGAATGGGATGCAGACCGGCAGTGCTGCTACCTTTGACCTTATTACCTGGCTGGGGGTTTAATCTGTTGCTGCTACGTATGACATTAACAACTTCCTCTACGGGTGCAGAGGGTTTTAACACTTCCCTTGCTGTTACCGATGAAGATGGCGGCACCACTCATGATTGTTGTGGCACAGCATCTATCATCTGTACAGCATGGGAAATGGCAGACATTACAATAGGCTCATCATCCACATCATGAACATTTTTTTTATGGTTGCTTAAGAGAGGGTACAAATTGCTTGTTACATTTTTATGGGTATTTTTGATAACTGTACTTGCACCTCCATCCACATAAGGTGGGGGTGGTGCGCGTGAACTGCTGGCAATACCTTCCACAATGCTACCTTGCTGCACGTGCACGCCATTTTGCAGCTCGCACGCATTGCAATTTAGCATCGCAGATGTATTTTCTAGCAATGCGCTCGCAACGCTAGTTTGCGTCGCTTCTGCATTTTTAAGCCACGCATCCCCTTCATGCTGCCACAACTTTAAACATTCATAATATTTTACATTTTTCTCTCTGGAGCGCATCAGACTGATGTGATCCCAGACATTATCCAATACATCTTTATCAAAACTACCAATTCTGGGAAACGGTCTAACACTCTTCATCGTCATTTTAAGCCATACATCACAATACCTTATTGCATAAGTACCGTACTTAGTATGCATATTACGACGGGCCGATCCAAGCGGCGCTTCCATTAAGATACTTTCACTTACCTGTGGACAATTTAAACGGCAGCGCCCACACACCTGTGAAGATTTGAAGAAGGCTGCTCCACACACCTGGATAAGATTTAAGAAGGCAACTTCTACACCTATGGAAGTTTAAGTCGGCTACTTCCACGCACCTCTCTACAACAAAGACAACATGTACACCTGCTACTGTGTATAGAACGGTAA
Organism: Taudactylus pleione; assembly: GCA_031769625.1. Classification (NCBI taxonomy): domain Eukaryota; kingdom Metazoa; phylum Chordata; class Amphibia; order Anura; family Myobatrachidae; genus Taudactylus; species Taudactylus pleione. The sequence goes on from JAUIMM010001003.1 coordinate 249,210, forward strand.
GCTGCTTACCGAGCGACTAGCACTTAGCCTTTAAAGGTCATATGGTACCTCTAACTTTAGGGAACTAGTTACCCCTACCAACAAATACTCACTGTTACACAGTTTTTTCCTGCACAGAAAAATACACGTTAACCAAGATATTGATAACAATTGAAAAATATAAACCTCAACGGCTTTGTTTAAACACGTGGCAGCACAACCGGAAGTACGTATACGCTATTGTGTGACCAGTCGCATACACAATAATGCGACTACCACACAACCGTATGACAACTTTTAGCTATGTACACAAAAATGCGTCTTGGCTGTGTGCAAAACTGCGACTCAGCCGCGTGCTCAATACTGCGGCACCCCTCTAAACATAAGGTTCTATCAACAAAGGAAAACAAACTTTTTCCTCTCTTGTCCCTGGATTCTAGTCAGCGTCCCTGGCTCACACAAAAACGGGTAGCGATTTCTCAGCACCGAGCGGTTGCAGGTAAACCCTGCATGTGGCCACTCCACCCTTTGGTGAGATATCGATAACCGTATGTATCGTGTGAGTAGGTAAGTGACTTCACTACGAGTCCCTAACTAACGATACTAAATTAGAACCTCTATATACCCCTGCCTATACCTTCTAATGTCCTTCCTATAAACCTCTAAGGATGACGCTATTTTGCGTACACAGTCATACAGTAAATAAAGACTCCAGACTTTAAACCTGTAGTTCCAAAGCACAAAGTGATATTTCAAGTAAAAGTGCAGTCAGTTACACGCTATGATCTAAGTACAATTTAGCGCAAAGAAATTATACAGACCCAAGTACAGTTATACATACGCAGCGCTTCTGGACCAGATGTAGGCATCAGCAAGAAACCCCCGTCAATCAGCATTCAGCAAGAAGACTAAAAAACCCAGGGTCAGATCACACATATTTATACCCCCCAGAAATAGACAACACAATAGAGAAGTTTGTTGCTAATACCATTGGTCCTAATGGAGAGTGCATATGTTACAAGGCATCTAACAGGTTGGTTCAAATAGACACAGTCCAGCCTCTAACAACTGGTGATCTCTGGTTTCCCGCCTCATGCAAAGACGCTAGTTAACTTGGGGCAGATGCGTGCGCATGAAGCTAATAAACAGCGTTTTCATAAAGGATCTTATGCATTCGCTAATATGCGACTAGCTAACAGCGCAATTGTGCGTATTAATGTGTGTATGAGAAATGGTGAAAGATGCAATCGCATGATGCTAATAGTAATATCGCCATATGTACTTAAGTGTGAGTTTACCTAAAATGGCGCTTGGGCAGCCATTCGCAAAATGGCGTCTTCCGATCTCATTTTCTAAAAATGGCGTCTTGCGTCCAGTCGCAAGATGGCGTCTTTACAATCTAATTTTAAGCTGATCTTGTCTCAGCCAATTATCCAACTTAGACATGACAGTTAGGAGCTAATTGGTTAGTACTTTCTCACTTTTCAAGGCTTCATCTCCCAGACAGAACTAAAGATCTTTGGAAAACGTTTGTGATTCAAGGGGGAAGAATATACATTCAGTTGTTCATAAAATTATGCCAATTTTAATTTCTTTCATTACTTGAGAATTTTTTTTATTTATTTTTACATTCTCAATGTTGCAAGATGCATTTTTTTAAGGATGATAAAGAATATTTTTTTAACCTGTGTAATATTAAATGTCATACTATGCTCTCTTAGATTTCCCGCACAGAGGAGGAATGTATAAAGTTCCCGCTCTACCAGTACTTTGAAGTTGAGCTAATCCAGCCGGCGTCTGTCACAGTGTATGAATATTACTTCCCAGGTAGGAATTGTTCTAATATGCACCCATTTACCTTGTGGTCTCACTAAGCCTAAAAAAAGATAAAAAAATACAGTGTCACATTGCTTATTGCAGAACACTAACAGAACACTAACAGAACACTAACAAACAGCATGTCCATATTACTGCACCATTCGTTCCGTACACCTTATAGTGTAGAATTTATGCCTTTACTTATTACAGGTGTCCCTTTGCTATACACAGTTTTGGTAGTCCAAACAGTGCTGGATCCCTCCCAAAAAATGCTATAAGCACTAGGTTATAGTGAGATGTCCCTCTCATATCACTCAGCCCCAGCCCAGGCTAGAATCAACACAATTTTAGCCCACCCCCAAAAAAACAAAAAACAAACATTGCTAATAGAGCTAGATTATAACAGCCTGGCTGGTGACACTGTACTAGGGAAACACACAATATGGGGTCCCCTGTCATAATGTTATTTAGCCTTAGCCTGAATTTCCTAGTGAAATGTGTCTGACAAATAAAAGCCCCCCCTCCCTAGAAGAAATTAGGCCAGTGTTGTTCTGAAAAAGACTCAATTTATTGAAACTGTTGTAACCAGAGTTGGGGCTGCATCACAGTCCAAAATTCAAATAGGGGAGCCACACCAACTGCCACCCCAAATGCTGCCAAACATCGACAGGCATGACTCACAGGCAGTTGGTGTGGTTCCCCTATTTGAATTTTGGACTGTGCTGCAGCCCCGCCCCTGGCGCCGCCACTGGTTGTAATTATATCAAAGTTACATTGAACACTGCTACAGTTAATTGCTATTATTGTTTAACTGTATATTGCCCTGTGATTATATGATTGTTGTTCCCTACTCCTGTACCGACCACTGGGATCTCGGTGCTCAGAATGCCAGTGCCAGAATTCCAACACCTGTCAGAATCCCGGTGCCGGCATTCTGACCATCTGGCATCCCAAAAATAAGTAGCGGGGTTAGGGGGAGGGTTAGCGGTTAGGGTTAGGCACTAGGGGGAGTATTAGAGTTAGGGGTTAGGGTATGTCACTAGGGGGTTAGGGTTAGGTACTAAGGGGGGAGGGTTAGGTTTAGGATGTGGGGAGGGGGAGGTAAGGTTTAGGCATTAGGGGGGAGGTTAGGTTTAGGCACCAGGAAGGGAAGGTTAAGGGTTGGGGAGTTTGGAAGGGTTAGGATACCAACTGACAGCTGTCAGAATACTAGCGCCTGGATTCTGACCACCAGGATCCCGAGTGCTGGCATCCCAAGTGCCAGAAGCCTGTACCGAACCCCATTTTAATATATTTTCTAATGCATGGTGTATCTCTATATGTGCATAGTGCCAGCACATTGTGTGACTGGATAACATAGACCACAAAGCATGTTTTCAATGTGGCTAGACCAATTACTAGAATCAGTAACTAATGAAGCCTTGACTCTCACCACTTAGCCATAACTGCTGGCCTCCTGCTCTCAGTGCCACCACTCCTGTGGCCGGCAGTCCCTGTTTCTATCCAACCAGGACACTTTTACTAAAGACTGCTCAAAGGTGCCACTGCCCATTCTCCAGACCTCACTCTGCTAGCTCTGTACACTATGGCTTCCTCATTGTCTCACCTGTGCCAGTGATAGCATCTCAGATTCAACAACTGGGATAGATGAACTCAGTGTGTTTCTTGTTATTGACCCAGATTGGCCTTTGATTTCAATGCTTTCTCTTCTCCTGACCTTAGCTCATTTCATGGATTCTGCCTTGTTTGTTGCCTGCCCTTGGATTGTGTACTGAATTTTGTTTTGTCTGCCACCAGTGCTGACTTTGGATACACTAGTATACTGACCTTGTCTTTTCTGCCTCCAGACCTGACCATGGATTGGTTTTTTTTATTATGTTATAGTTTGCTACCTGCTCCGACCTAGACCTGTTGTCTGGACTTTGTGCATATTCTGTCAGCCTGTTCTTGGTCCCCCTGCTTCCAGGATCTGGTGAATCAAGTCTTACACCACAAGGACCTCTTTCAGTGTACAGTCCATCTGGCTTTAGTCTGAATTAATAATTACCTACTTTGTGGAACCTGGAGACTTGGAACATCCAAGTATCAGTAGGCAAATTTAGCTTTATGGGAAAGTCAATTTACTGTAAATGAAGACCTTGATAAGTGGATCCAGGAAGCACTTAATATCTCTTTAGGTATTGCCCTAAAACCAATTATAATTATGTTGAATTTAACATCATATTGTATAACAAATTCTTATTGTAAGCTCTTACGAGCAGGGCCCTCTACCCTCTTGTGCTTCTCCCTACTTTAGTTTCATCTACTTCTTACTCACCACTAGGGCACCTAACACTTGGTTGCTTATGCTCTGTTGCTTATCTGGGTGTTATGGTCACTAATGTAGCAATATATATTATCCATGTCTTGGTCCTGTATTGTATTGTTCTGTAAGTCGCTTGTCTACAACTTGTTTATGTACTTTGAAGACGCTGCGGAACATTTGTGGTGCCATATAAATAAATTATAATAATATTAATAATATTGTTATATAGATTTTTAGTTTGCAAGGAGGGTCCTCTTAGATAAAAATGTATCTGTTAGTAGCCAGTATTCTTTTACTACTTTATTTTTTTCCCAATTGTAAAGTGTAAAGGAATATGCAGAGGCTATGTAAATAAATGTTGATAATGACATTAGAGTCCTGATATATTAATTGCTATTTTATATACAATTATTTTCTTTAATTTATTTAAAATTATTGTTAAAAAAAAATCACGAGATTGTAAAATGGAATTCAACTTTTGATTTTAAACTTAGAATATTTAAGATTATTTTTCTTTCTACTTGGTCTCTATTTAAAGAATAGATAATTATTTAGTAATTTATTTAGACATTTTTCCATTCTTAGCACTGCAGGCATATATTACTAGCTTCTGACATTACCACTATGTCCACTTCTTAACCAGGCCCTATGTATGTCAAAATGTATAGCATTTTATTTCCATTGGACAAACAATGATGTCCTTTCATACGTTACTACACAGACAATCATATCACAGACTGTAGTTCTCTTTTATGGATCCTGATCACCTGACCACCAATACAGATTCTCCTAAAAGACTAATTATTTTCCCTATTTGGGAAAAAGACTTTGGCCCTCATTCAGAGCCGTTCGCTATTTGCGGTCGTTCGTTCAAAAACAAGGGGTGGCTATTCAAATGATCCGTTCGCAAATTGCAGTCTGTTCACACCTCTAAGTCTCAACGAGCGAGCAAAACATACGCTCGTTTATTTGTTAAAAACGCCCCCTGGCCGCTCGCACCATACGTCATGTCCGCTATTTATTAGATTAATCGAGTACATCGACCAGCGTATGAACTGCTCGCTATTCTTGTGGTTGGTGTTTGCTACCACAAATTTGCGAGCAGTTCTGGCTATAAAATAACCCAGTGACGTGGTCAATGACGCTGCTGTATTAATTATGCACACCCATAATACGCCCGTTTTGACCTTTAAGCACGCCTGCGTTCGGATCTCCACTCCCCATTTTCAAGCACCTTCCCCTGTTACCACCCACATACGCCTCATTCTGTCACTCAAAATAGCAGGCACTCGCTATATAGCGTACAAACGATTTTTGGCCGCACTGACTGGTTCGCGCATGCGTACTAAAAACCGTACGCATGCGCAGATGTGCAAACATCGCTCGGAACGAGCGTACTGCCGCTAACGAGCGGCTCTGAATGAGGGCCTTTGACCCTCATTCAGAGGCGGTCGCAAGAAACGACCGCTCGTTCTGAATGAGGGCGGCCGCTTCTTTTTTTAAGTGCGGCCTCCTGGTCGGTAGCTAAGCTGTGGGTTACCACCCACAGCTTAGCGACCGACCAGGGTGATGGTCGCGATGGTCAAGACCATCACGACCATCGGGGCTTGCGATGAGACCCTAAGGTTGGGTCTCGGCAATCGCAAGCCCCAGGGAGCTTCCTGCTCGATCAGAGCAGGAAGCTCCCTGGGGCTTGCGATTGCCGAGATGTCAGTGCGGCCACCCACAAAACGGCAAGCGTTCCGTTAGGAACGCCTCCGTTTGTTAAACCACCTCCCGCCCCGCCTAAAAAACGGGCCGAGCTGTCGATCAACATCGACAGCCGGCCCTTTTGTAGTGAGGTCCGGAGCGAGAGAGTTTCTCTCTCGCTCCGGGGCTTGCGCACGTGCAGTGCGGCCGCTGTGCGTGCGCAGGGTCTAACCATCGAGCCGGTTGTGAGCGCTCAGTGCTTGCGACCGGCTCTGAATGAGGTCCTTTGTTTCTTCAACATAAATTGTAACTGGATGTGACGCTGAACTTCAACCCTAACAAATTATTCTTGCAAACAATATCACTCTTCAAGCTTTGATAGTTAAATAATCCCTTCAATATCAAATTTTTTTTCTCTTGACAGAAAACCGCTGCTCTAAATTTTACCATTTGGATGATAACAGCAAACATCTGGGCAAGATCTGCCAGGGCGCGGCCTGCCGCTGTGTTCAAGGTACGATATAGAGTTTACACAGTGTGGTAGGTGTTTAACGGTAAATTATGTGTATAGTAAGCATGTGTCAATGACGTAAATGCATCTAAACAACACAAATTAAGTAATACCTATGAGTAAAGATTAAAATATATTTATTACAATCAAGTTAAATGGAAGTCATATTGCAAAATTAATAATTGTGACAGCAAATACTTTATTGCTGTACAAAGTAGCCATTATGGTGTTATGTCTTGTTGTAGTCACAGACCTATATGATGACTTATACTAACCTTATATATTACCGGAAAGGGTTGATGCATTATCCACTATATTATTAATTACCTTACTTCTCCGTTACATCATTCACTCCTTGTCATGGCACCCTGCAAATGTATTTCTTTGATTGTACTAAGGGCCCGATTCAGACCGCTCGCAAGGCTGCGTTTGCTCGCAGCTGGCCGATTTCTGCTATCTGTGCACGCATCGCAGCGCGCATGCGCGGACCAGTCTGTGTGATCGGGAACCGATCGGACGCCAGCCATAGACTGCTCGCTAGAATGAGTGACAGAGTGACATTTGTGGGTGGTGACAGGGAATGGTCCATGAAAACGGGGGAGTGGATGTGCGAACCGAGGGGGCGTGTCTGTGCATTCTATCGGCGTTTCATGGGCGTGCATAATTAACATGGAAGCGTCATTGTACACATCACTTGGTTGTAGTTCACACTGCAGCGATCGCAGTGCTAGCAGCAGGGTAGGGTCAACCACAAGTGCTGCAAGTGGCTCCGATGGCTCTCGATGTTACTGATATTGCATACACTTCCTGCGAAGGGAAAGTGAGCGTCATAAGACTGGCTTGCGATTGCACTGCCGTCGCTCGCTAAGACATAGTGGGCGTACTAATGTCTTACCGTGGGATCGCAGCCTATGCATATATTAGCAGCTGAGCGGCTGTGTGCGAACGCATCTAGCGAGCGGGTCTGAATCAGCTCCTAAGAACATAGGCCACACCAAGGGGTATTTTTACATTCGTGGCTTTTACCTATAATTTTAAAGTGGCAATAGGGATAAATGGTAACCTGGCTTGGTTAGCAGTCATTCCCATTGCCCTTTTATAACTGGCGGTCAAAGCCGCAGGCGATCGACAGCTCTGACAACCCCCGCCTTAGTAAATCCACCTCCAGGGGCAGTAAAAAGGTATTGGAGCATTAGAAAGCCACATTTTTCCGTTTAATATATTTTCACATACAAAAGTCAGACAATCAATTTTAAAAAAAAAGTGCTAATTGCTCATAAAATAATAATAGACACTAATGACTTTGATCTTTTATCTTGCAGGACACTGTTTTATGCAGCAGCAGTTAGATAAAGTTGATGCCAATGTGCGACTGAAGAAAGCATGTGACCTGTCTGTGGACTATGGTGAGATCAGTGTTTTAACATTATCTCAGAGCATCTGGAAAATGACTTCAGACATGTAGCCCTCTGAGTGTTTGTTAGTGTACTTAACTGTTGCCATAACACAGTGAATGCAGTTTATGAAAAGTTAATATTGTTTCAAGTAACTGATTTTTTTTCTCCACAGTCTTCAAAACAAAGCTCACCACCATTGATCACAGGGACGGCTATGATATCTATGGGATGACAATTAATAAAGTCATTAAGGAAGGTAACGAGCCCATAATAGTACATGCAGCACTCGACTCCTGACAAGGTGAGAGAGACAGCACTGCACACTAAGTGGTCCCCGGGGGGGGCGGTCTGCACCTCCGGGACCCCCGCAGTGTCTGAAACGGTTGTTCGGCCTGCGAGGCCACGCCCTGTGTCCACTAGGCCATGCCCACGCTCTGGCCATCAGTGTGGTTCACATCGATGGTTACCATCAATGGCAAAATAGCAAGTAGCCATCGTAGGTTACCAACTATACAATGGATGACCTTCGATGGTTTCATCGGCCGATGGTCATCCCTGTCTTTTGACTGACTGGCCTGTGGACCAATCATAATCTGGGGGCATGGTTTCACAGGTGCCGGGTTGTGGGGTTATGCTCAGTGTCCTTGCACCTTGTAAAATAAAAATTCAGTTATGTTTAGACATCGGTGGAGGAAAACCATATGGTTCTCCCCATAGCATTCGCCATCGGCCATAAACCATTATGAATCATCGATGGCTGATGGCCATCCCTAGCCCTCCCCGAACCAGGTGTAACAGCGGGGAGGGCTGCCACTGTTCAAATCTGTCTGTGTGTCAGCAATAATGGGAAGAGGCAGACATGTATCGCTGTGGCGAGTTAGTCTGGTGTCTTACAATGGACTTTATGAGAGGGAATATCCATTAATAAGGATGTGAGAAAAGAGAGCAGGAAACGACATCTGTCACACCCCCGTCTTTCAGTGTCCCGGCCGAGCAGAGCACTGTGAGGCAGAGTTACTTGGCCGGGGTTTGCAGCTGGACCGCCCCATCTGGCAATCGGCCCTAGTGCCACTATATATAATACATACCACACCTCTTATATTTTCTAAACATTTTAGAAACAAATTACTCTAGCCTAGGCTTGTCTAAAGGGCATGGCAGGCCCCAGGCTAACTGTGCAGTAGAGGAAGGAGGGGGCACTCATTGGCACATGTTGCAGGCGAAAATAATAGGTTCATTGTTTATTTGTGAATATGGCCACACCCTGCTCATTTGGCCACGCCTCCCGCATCACCTCTACATTCTGTTCATTGCTCTCTGGCCTTGTTCATAAAGTGATTGTATCATTGTATGAAACTTTTGGGCACATTTGCCGAAACACAGGTTATTGCCACATCTCTAAGATGTATTAAATGGCAAACCCTGGAGAAAACTGATATTTCCCCAGTGACCCTTTAGGTTTTTGTAAATGACAATGGGCCTGATTCACTACAGAACTGCGAATGCAATAGCGATTACGCACGCAGTTCAGCTGTGATAGTATGCTAATCCATTGCGATGCTATGCCCTCGTAGCACTACATAAGGACGCCCACTTTACTTGCCACACATCCGTAATGTTTAGCAAGACTGCAAAACCATCGGTAACATCAATTACCATTGCAGCCTCATGCACACGTGCACAAGCTCTGACCTTACCCAGGAATTGCTAACAACCACGCACGCTATCAGGCCCCAGGCTGAGTAGGCATCGCAGTGGATAGATATGGTAAGATTGGAGGGTACGTGCACTCCTTGGTTGTGTGTGTGTATTGGTGGGGAGAGGGAGGAGGGAAAAAACGGGGGGAGGTTGGGGGGAGCAGATGGCTGTGTGTTGTGGTAGAACAGAAATACTGGAGGCTGGATGGATGGTGGAAGAAACAAATACGTTTATTTGTATCTGTGTGTGCACATAGGGGGTGGGAGTTGCTCAGTAGGAGGCACAGTGCTCCTGGAAGATAAATGTCTCTTAGATGGTTCGTGGCAGCACACACTGCCCAGTTGTTGGTGATTTGGGGTGACAGGGCGTATCCACAGTGTGGGGAGTAGGGTCAACCCTTTCAGGGGGCTCCTTGACATGTGGTCCTGACTACTGCATGCTTCCCTGCTGGACCTATGGTCGACAGACTTCTGAACTGGGATGCCCTGTTTGAGGTGATCAGGGGTGTGTTCCTGTATCTTGTATGTATTACCTAGATACCTTGTCCACAATACAACGAAAGTGCAGGACTGATTAAACACACATCATTCAGAAACACTGGAATCTGCTCCTAAAAGACGAATCACTCACAGACACACTCCCAGGACTCCCCATGACAATATACAGAAATGCTCCAAACATCAAAAGCAAATTAGTCTCAAACCACATCCCACCACCTACTCTCAAACAATTGCCGCACTCTAGATTACAGAAGCACAATACCTACTACCACTTTCACCTCCACCAAAACAGGTAATACATACAAGATACAGGAACACATTTCCTGCAACACCAGCCACGTAGTTTACCTATTAAGATGCACATGCAAACTACAGTACGTAGGCAGAACCACGAGGCCACTTAAAACAAGATTAGCAGAGCACCTCAGAAGCATCAGAAACCAATCAGAAAACCACAACATTCCCCTACATTTCCTGGAGAAACACCAAAGTAACCCCAAGGACATTGAATTCCTAGGTATCCTAGGTATCAAGACCATCACTCACAACTGGAGAGGGGGTGACATAACCAAAAGACTCAATAAAGAAGAATTAAAATGGATATTCACTCTGGACACTTTCACACCCGCGGTCTCAACATAGACAATGAGATCCAGTCAATCATCTCCAAATAATGCACACCCGAACCAACCACCACCCCAACATAAGACTGAAGTTATTGCTCCACTGCAACTCCATAGGATGACACCATACACCAAAAACCATCATACTTCACAACACACAACTATAACCCATCCCAATCACACATACAAGACACACCCAACCCCAGCCAGTACATTAGTAACCACCACGCAATCAGCCCCTGCACACACCTGAACCTCATCACCATTCAGCAAGTCCCTGCACACACCTGCACTGCATTACCATTCAGCAAGTCCCTGCACACACCTGCACCACATGACCATTCAAACACACCATTGGTTTAATCTGATTACACTTATCACTCCAGCTAGTCCTTGCACACACCTGCACCGCATCACCATTCAGCAAATCCCTGCACACACCTGCACTGCATTACCTCTCAAACACACCATTGGCCCCTTGAGTCACCTGACCACACCTGCACCCCCGGAAGTGCACTACATAAGAACCTCAGAAGCACTGATCATCTCACAACTCCTTGAAGAAGGCACCTGTGCCGAAATGCGTTGGAGACCCCCAGACACCTACCCATCTTGAACCCACCTGCATCTACATCCGCCCCAATCTGGGCACCTGAACGGCAGCAGCTGCACTTAACCGGACACTGGTCCCCACTCACACCAGCCCCAGCCTCCGCCAGCCACGCTGCACGCACAGCCCCACCCCCCACCGCGTGCACACTCCCCACCAGGCTTGGTGGTCAGAGTCTGTGCACGCCTGACCGGCCATCCACCAAAGGGTCAGGGACCCAGGAACCCAAACCGACAGCGCTGCACATGCTCATCACACCACCGCACACAGCACAGGTTTTACCTGCACTGCATCCACGGACGTGAGCCACTGAAACAGTGCACGTCCCCCACCGCAGCATCATACTGGACTTTGAGAAGAACTGATCCCACACCAACACACCAGTGCGGGACGCCGCAAAGTGGGAGCACCCCTGATCACCTCCAACAGGGCATCCCAGTTCAGAAGTCTGTCGACCATAGGTCCAGCAGGGAAGCATGCAGTAGTCAGGACCACATGTCAAGGAGCCCCCTGAAAGGGTTGACCCTACTCCCTACACTGTGGATACGCCCTGTCACCCCAAACCACCAACAACTGGGCAGTGTGTGCTGCCACGAACCATCTAAGAGACATTTATCTTCCAGGAGCTCTGTGCCTCCTACTGAGCAACTCCCACCCCCTATGTACACACACAGATACAAATAAACGTATTTGTTTCTTCCACCACCCATCCAGCCTCCAGTATTTCAGTCCTACCACAACACATCCACCACAACACACAGCCATCTGCTCCCCCCAACCCCCCCATTTTTTCCCTCCTCCCTCTCCCCACCAATACACACAACCAAGGAGCACACATACCCTCCAATCTTACCATATCTATCCAATAGTAGGATCAGGTACCCCTACTATAGGGTGCAGCAACATCCACACCTGGACCCCCCCTCTCTCTCTCTCCCTCCCCCCCTCCCTCCTTTTTCTGTCCTCACACCTTCCCCCCTTCCATCATCCAACCCCCTGTATCCCACAACACCACCACCAGCCCGAAGCGCATCCCATACCCAGTATTACCATCGCAGTGGATAAATTATGCATGCCACTGCAACGGCGTTAGAATGCACTGGCACATCTACGTTCGCCCGACCAGCCCTCTGTCACCTCCCACAAACGTCACTTCCTATCAATCACTCTGCGATGGGTCTGCGTAGTCACTGCGGTCGCAGTTCTGATCGCAATGGCTAGTTTGTGCATGTGCACTGCAATGCATATGCATGCGCAGAATGCAAGAATCAGCCGATTGCGTGCGTAATCGCGGTTGTGTATGGTAGTTAATTCAGGGCCAATGACCCCATAGCCAGCTATGGTAGTGAAGCCCTATGGGCAGAGCTTTTCGTCACTTACTACTAGCCAGGGCCGGCTCTAGGGGTGTTCATCCAGTGTGGTCGAACAGGGGCGCCACCCATTGAGGGCGCACCCCTCCCCAACATCCCAATTTCAGCGGGACAGTCCTTTCCCACTGTTCCACCCATGGGTCGAAGTGGCCTGCGGGTGGCCAAATCGGGAGGTTGGGGACCCTCACCGGACCCTGGAGTCTGAATGGATGCTGCACGCATGCGTGCTGGATCCATTCAGTGATGGCAGAAGGCTGGGGGAAGCCCAGCTAGTGAGGCTCCCCCCCCAGCCTGATGTTGTTTGGAGGGATGCCATGCGGGCACGCCTCCAAATAACGTCACATAGGAAGGCGTGACCTATGGTAATTAGACCACTCCCCCATTTTCAGTCACGCTAGAGAGAGCCGGCACAGGGTGCTCCGACCCCCTGCTACTAGCACATAGCGCCATCTGAGCATGTATGTCACTAGCTGTTACTTACCATCAGCTTTGCCCTGAAATCTCAAAGTAAACCAGCTTCACATCGATATTCAGCAAAGCAGGCTAAACACAGCATTATATGTGTACTGTTAGCACATATAACCTATGATTTGATTCCTTATTGAGGTTCTAAAAATATGATTCTTAGGGCTCAATCCGATTAGGTGTGAATGGCGAGTAGCGAGTTTGTTTATTGAAACTCCCACACTTCGCCACGAAGCGCGCTCCTGAGAATTCTCCAATCCAATTAAAAATGCCTATTCGCACTGCTGGCAGCGGAGGGGGTGCGAATTGACTGACAAATGAGATTTGCGAGAAATGCAGGAAAATGTGGGGAGACCATCCTAGACCCCCCAAAATTAATAATTTATTTAGCAGGACCGTATAGAAGGCTGTTTGTGGGCATTAGGAAGGTACAGTTGGTTTTTACATGGTGCCAAATGGCTGATTTTTATTTTTTAATGCAAGAAAATGATAAAAAAACAAACTTTTTTTTTTGTTTAATCTCAAATGAATGAAACGAAAAATGCACAAAAAAGTAGGAAAAAAGGGTGATTTTCGGCTACTTTGAGGGCACTTTAAAAAATAATGATAAAAATAATAAAAACAATGATAAAAACAATTATTTTTCAACTGAAAAATTATTGTAATTAAATTTGGGGTAAACTAACGAAAAAGTTGATTTTGGGGTAATTTGTGGAAATTTTTTTTTAAAACCGCAAAAAATTACATGTAATTATTGGACTAATTAAGCTAATTGAAACTTCCAATTGCCTAATTGGTCATTAGAGGGGATGTCCAAGGGGTTCAGCACAGTGTCCCACATTTTAAAATTAAATAAAAAAATGTCCTCTCCATCGCTCAGGGAGGTGCGAATTCAATCTGACTGAGTGCGAGTTGCTCATTGGATTGCAAAATGAGCAACTCGCACCTCACAATTCGCATCTAATAGGATTGACTCCTTAGATTGTAATCTGTGAATAACAGTAATTGGAACATATTATTTTGGGCAATGTGAAAACGTCAAATAAAGCCCTACATGAATCAATCACTTGATAAATGGAAATCAATATTAATTTTCCAACATGGAATTAATATAAAACTTCTGATAGCCACGTGTCTGATCTAGACAAGATCCATCACGTGGCTGTCAGCAGTTTTATATGAATTCCATGTTGGAAAATGAATGGAATGTGCTTTTGTTTTCTCTGAATTTTCTGAGAAATCACCTTTTTATGTCACTATTGTCTGTTTCTAGGACTAGATATAGAACCTCAGAATCTGAAACGCAGCTTTATCAGCCATGCACGATGCCAGAAGGCCTTACAGTTACAGGAAGGCCGAGAGTACCTGATCTGGGGTGTGAGTAAGGATCTCTGGGACACGGCTTCTGGGTAAGTGTTAGTAAAGAAATATTCTGTAAGATAAATGAGGAAACTGGAATGAGTGGAGCTGGGCTTCAGTCTCATTCCATCGTGTTCCAGGTCTAATCTCAGTGTTATACAATTTAGAACAATATTGTTGGAACCTGTGAACAATCCCCTATGTGTCATAGTGCATATGACCGCTTTCATCTTTGATCTTAGAGAGCGTGGATGAATTGACCGCTCGTTGCTCTTGTGATGCTACTATAGTTAAACGCAAATTCTAGGAATGGATAATATTTTTTTTAACCATTTTTTTATTAACTGTTGGGTTTTAGTGTTCTAGTAGTTATTTAATGAAAAAGGGATGTTGTCAGGATTCCGACAGTCACAATATCGAGAGTGGCAACCCGGCGGTCAGGATCCTGACACATTCCAATGGTATTAGGGTTAAGGGGAGGCTTTGGTTAGGTTAGGGGTAGGAGGAGTATTAGGGTTGGGCACTTGGGGTAGGGTTAGGGTTATGCTGTGGGAGGGGAGTTTTAGGGTTAGGCTGCGGGATTGGAGGGATAGGCTGTGGGAGAGGTGGGTTAGGTTAGGGGGAGGGTTAGGTTAGGACAGGGATGGGGAACCTCTGGCCCGGGGGCTGTATAAGGCCCCCGGAATCATTTGGTCTGGCTTTTTTCTGCTAGCCTCATCTGGCTAGCAGGGTGCCTAGAATAGCACCCTGCAGCCAGAGTCTATGCAGCAGTGCCGCCAGGAGCATCCTTAGGACACTTCAGATGGTCATACCGCTGCCCTTACAGCTCCTGGAGCATCCTTAGCATGCTCCGGGCATTGCTGTAATCACCGATGATTGTGGCCCCGCCTCTGTGTAACATCACACAGAGGGGGCGTAGCCTGCACCAGGCCCGCGAATAATATTATATATATCAAAGTGGCCCTCTGCAGAAAAAAGGTTCCCCACCCCTGGGTTAGGGGTTAGAAAACTTCCCTAAATCTGCCAGGATTTTGACCATCGAGATGCCGCTGTCTGTATTTCTGATTGTCAGCACTCTGACCGTTGGGAACCCATACCCGACTCACTGAAAAGGAACTGCATAAGATCTCCATTGGCTTATTGCTGACTCGACAAAGAGGCTGATCACCTGCACACCACCTCTTTTATACCCCCAATCGCAGATACACCCACAGTTCACACCATTGGTCAGCTAACAACCACCTGATACCTTAAACCCACTTAATCTGCCTAGTAACAAGGCTGTCAAGACAGCCAATCAGCAAAAACCCCAGGATTCTTATTTAAACTCAAGTCTATGCAACTTTCGCTTTCTATTTTCTTAAACAAACAAAACTTTAGGAATAACAGACAACATCATTTTCTTAAGGCAACTGGCACATACGCAGGAGTTACTGTTAATACAGAAATTTCCATAGTCAGGATCCTATGCGTATACCACTGACATGTACCAATAGTTTCAGGACTGCAGTCATGCAGGTCTCCAATTTCTGTCATCGCAAGGGCAGAGCTTCATACTATTCTTACAATTGATAGTGTATCACTCTTTCAGTTATACCATACACCCCTCTATATGTGTATCTTTAAACTAGTACAGAGGTTCTCAAACTCGGTCCTCAGGACCCCAAACAGTTCATGTTTTCCAGGTCTCCTCACAGACACACAAGTGCAATAATTAGCTCCACCTGTGGATCTTTTAAAATGTGTCAGTGAGTAATGAATACACCTGTGCTGGGTGACCTGGAAAACATGACCTGTGTGGGGTCCTGAGGACCGATTTTGAGAGCCACTGAACTAGTAGTCTGCCACCATCTACAAAGAAGGGACACAGGTCTCCAAATCACTTTAGTATAATTGTGTAGTCCAGTGATGGAGCTCCTGGTGGCAGTGGAGTCATTGACCTCCAGGTGCCAGCTGTTAGCGGGCCACTGAGGAGCATGCCTGGTGACAGGGGGGTACAAGGAGTATAACTGCTGTCTGAGCCCTGCTAATCACTGCAGCAGTACAGGTGGCGGTTATAGATGGACTTATCTGTGGGGTCCAGGGAGCCGCTGTCTCGTGTCTTCAGACACTACTGGTGGCTGGTTCAATAAAGTTTTTTTTTTTGTTCATTGTGAGTCAAAATAAATAAAGCTTTATTGCACAAACCGCCAACAGTGCCTGAAGATTTGGTATGTGGTGCGTGTAACATCATGATGTAATGCCGCACCACACAGAAGAAAGGAGCTGCTGTGCAAATAGGAGCAGCCAAAAGACCCAGAAGAAGGTAACTGTCTATAGGCTGGAGCCAGAGGGATGTGGGGGCAGGAGCAGGAGAGGCGCTGCAGGGCTGGCTGAAACTGCGGAGACACTGGGAGGGGGGATGGAGAGACTGACTGGGGGCTGACTGGAGTTTGAGAGACACTGGAGGCAGCTGTAGAGATGGAAGTGAACTGGTTGGAGCTAAAAAAGACTCTGGGGGGGCTGGAGAGACAGAAGGAGGATGGCTGGAACCTCTGAGACACTGCCGGGCTAGAGAGTCAGAAAGGGACTGGTGGGAGCTGGAGAGTCACTGGGGAGCTAGATATACAGAAGAGGCTGGCTGGAGCTAGAGAAACACTGGGGGCTGGAGTGACACTGGGGCTGGTGCTGCAGAAACACAGGGGAATGAGGCTGAAGAGACTCAAGTGGAGATGAGGCTATAGAGAACTGGGGGAAGTGACTGGAGATTATACACAACAGGCAGGATTACTGGTGCATTGCTTCCTACTTTGCCCCCTCAACAGTGTATTAATAGATGCTGGTGCATGCAAACGCTGGAGCCACCAGTGGTGGCACCACCATATGTTTAGCCTCTGGGTGTCTGGCATGAACTTAAGCTCCTGGTACAGTCTCTGTGACATAAGTTTGCACTCAGGGCCTGATTCAGAGCCGGACGCTCTGAACGAGCGCCCGCTCTAAATCAGGGCGTTTTTTTTATTTTTTGGAAGCGGCCTCTTGGACGCTCGCATAGCTGTGGGTTACCACCCACAGCTTATGCAAGTGTCCATGGTGATGGTCGCGATGGTCAAGAACATCGCGACCATCGGTCTTGCAACGATACCCTTATAGTAGGGTCTCGTTGCCACAAGCCCTGGAGTGCTTTTGGCTCTATCAGAGCCAAAAGCACTCCCACTGACATCACTAGTGATGTCAGTGGGGCCGGCCCCAGATGGTAGGCGTTCCCATGGGGACGCCTCCGTCTGGGCTGCAACGCCCCCGGCACGCCCACCAAAGGGGGCGTGCTGTCACTCACCATCGACAGCACGCCCCCTTTGGTGCGAGACCCATAATGACGGCTTGGCCGTCGTTATTCGGGTCTCGCGCATGCGCACGATGGAGCACAGATGTACAAAGGTCGCACATCAAATGGATCAGGGTAATCTAGCAATGTAGTTCTGTCACTCCCAGTTGTTTTATTTATTCAAATAAGATGGACATTTTGAGCACAAAATCACTGGCATGCTCAGCGGGACAATTTGCCACTACAGGATGTAGTCAAAACTTAGACAATCAAAAAGGTTGATACCAAAATGTTGACTGTCATACTGTCGACATGGTAAAAATTAGACATCTGATAGAGCGCCTGGTAAAAATGTTGACAACCAAAAGACCATCATGGACATAAGGTCAATGGTAAAATTTTTGATAACGCCAAAATGTTGACATTGAAAAAATAAATGCTGACAGTCAAAATATAGACACAGTTTAAATATAGGTAAATAATAAGGTCAGCAACCAACCAAAAGCCAAAATGTAAACGCAATTAATATGTCTGCATTTAAAATATAGACAATCACGCAGATACTACTGTTGTTATGCTAATATGCTAATATCAGCAGTCAGCTACTTCTCATTATTAATGGACGTGTTTAAACACATGGAATAGCATTTGTAGACATATATTAAATTAATATCAAGACAGTATTGTAGTTAGGGGATGCAGTCAGGAAGCCGACGGTCGAAATGCCGACAGCCGGCTTCCCAACTGTCTAATCCCAGCAGGGGTCTAATGATAGGCAATGAAATCCCTATCATTATTCCTATGCCGAGAGCCCGACGCCCTGTATACCGAACGAAGGTATACCGGGCGGCAGATGTAGACAGCCGCGGGGGGGGAGGGTTAGGTTAGGGGCTCCTGGGGGGGGTTAGGGTTAGGCACCCCCAGGGGGGAGGTTAGGGTTAGGCACGCCACTGGGAGGGTTAGGTTTAGGCTGCAGGGAAGGGGGGTAAGGTTTAGGCACACATCAGGGGGGGGTAGGGTTAGGCACTTGGGGGGGAGGTTAGAGTTAGGCACCCCTAAGGGAAGGTTAGGAGGGGGTAGGGTTAGAAATAGTAAAAAATACTCAGCTGTCGGGATCTTCTGTTGCCGGTCTTCCGGCATCAGGATTTGAACCAATCTCGTAGTTAGAATGTGCTAGTAACAATAACGTTAACTACACATATACAGTTGTTTACCCTACATTCAAAATATATGTTGAGATTTTGATCCAAAAATATAAAAGGTCAAAATGTTGACATTGAAAATATCAGTCACTGCTCGTACTGTAACCTGGAGTCAAGATATAGGCAGTTGTAGATGCTTTTGATTGTCATTTATAAAGGGTAGGGGATCAGCGCTAACGTTCTTATCATTCTTTAGCACTACTATGAAGGGGATTAGTGTTTGTGGCAAATATGGATGTGGCAATTAATGTATGTTGCTGTGTAACTACGCATGTATTAATTCCTATAGTCGCTAGTCGCTATTTAGCGCTGCAAGTCGCTTAAGAAAGAATTGCTTTCCAGTCCAATCTTGTGGTTCCAAAGCACAAAAAGTTATTTATGTAAACAGGGAAAGATTTAACAATTAGAATATAAAGCAATAAGATATATATAAGTACAAGTCGATACATACGCATACTCTACTGGTCCCACTATGCAGTCCTTCAATCCTGAATCCTGCGGTCATCCAAAATGGAGAATGACTGAACACTGAGCCCAGCACACAGCATATATACGGTACAGGTTACAAGGATAACAAAGGGACAAGTTGGCATGTTTTCATTGCTTCTTGCATATGGTCAATCTGGTCATTGGTCAGTTCATATGGTGTCATCAGAGGTATGGTTCGGTTTTCCAACAGCTTCTTTGTGCAAGTTCCCTCCGAAGAACTAGTTTAAACTGGCTAAAAACACTGCATACAGAGAATAGCATTCTAACCAATAACTCCCTATAATCCATAACTAGCGAACGCAAGATGCGAATCCTTCGCCGATAGAAACGGATGTCTGCAAATAAACAGGGATTTAGTATGATACCAAACATGACATGTCCACTGTATTCTAAACCTTGGATCTCGTTTAAGCACATATTACATCATAATTATTCACAAACAAAACCTCTAATAACTCTGGTTATTAACTATAATGTGTGGGAACCATTTTATATGTATGCGTTTGCATATGTGCGTCTGTGTATTGAAAATAGAAAATATGTGTCGGTATGTATGTGACTATATACAGATGATCGACCATGTGTAAGTATGTGCATACGCATATGAGCGTCCGTATGTATATATGTATATATGCATTTATATGTGTGTGCGTTATGTGCATCAGCGTGTGTATGCCGTGGAATTGCATTTCTGCGCATTGTATTGCGCCAATGCAAAGTAGCGTCGTGGTAACACATCGTCAGACCATAGACGATTAGATAATAATTGCACAATGATCATAACCAATTATTTGACTTTGACATGTGTCAGCATGCCCTTCCACAGTTTTAGCATGCCCTAACAGCAGCACTGCCGTGATAGGGTTGAGCGATAGTAGCAATTGCGGGCATGACAATTATTGTATGCTGCTGTGGAACTGCGCATGCCATTTTGCCCTGCAATATATATTTTCAGCAGGCCCTAACAGCATATCTGTGGCAAGGCATGCTGGCCTGTGTGGTTCCAGCTTTCAGTGGGACACTATCTGTCAGAATCATAGCGTTATGAGAGTCAGCATTTTTACTGTGTCTACATTTTGGTTGTCTACCTTATGATTTGTCTCTACTTTAATTGTCGACTTATTAAGTGTGTGTACTTGTTTTGTCAATGTTATGTTGTTTTCTACATATTTAAAATGTTAACATTCTAACCATGTCTAAATTTTAACTGTCAACATTTTGATCCTGTCGATATTAAAACTGTCTATACAGTAAATGTATAAATGATGTCCATGTCTAGATGATGTACAGTAACTGCCAACGTTTTGACTGTATACATTAGTGATGTGCTCAGACTCCAGTGTTTTGGTTATAAATCATCATCATGTTTTGGTTTTGGCAAAATCACCCTCAAGTGTTTTGGTTGCCATTCAGTTTTGGTTTTGGATTTCTTAAAAAAATTATAAAAACAGCAAAAGTCATTTAATTTGGACATGTTTTTGTTCCTTTAGTATTATTAACATCAATAACATTAATCTCCAGTTAATTTTGACCACTTCATAGCACTTGAAACCACACGGGTAGTACAATACAAAACCTGCAAGATCCGTTTTTTTAAATCCATGTTCTGAATTGCGAGAAGACCCAAATCAGGACACTGTTCTCCTCAGAGCCCCCAAGTGATTCCAAATTGGGACTCGATTCAACTCTGAACCCCTCCCTACATTTGGGTGTGTTTGGTTTCCAGGGAGACCGAACTGCTCATCTGTAGTATACATATTAAATGTCAGCAAATGTCGACAAATAGTCCATATCAACAGTTTATAGTTGTCTAAATATTGTACTTGTCAACATTATGGTGTCTATGTTTTGAATGTCTACATTTTGACTGTCTAAGAAATGTACCCAACCCCAATTGAATAAAAAGACTTTAAAATTGGAATGTCACAAACCAAATGTTGTAATCTGATTTCAAACTCCTTGGTCACAAATATTCCCCAGTGAACAATTCTTAACATTAAGATATATCTCTTTTTAAAATATGCTAGCAATAACATATTGAGCCTGATTCAGACCCACTCGCGAGCGGCTGTCCACTCGCAAGTGGGTCGATGTTGTGCACTGAGCAAGCGCACGACGGCGGGAGCTCCGTCGTGCGCATGTGCCAGACGCGACGAGCGAAGGACTTTCCTTCGCTCGTTGTGTCTGATCAAAGGGGGCGTGCTGTCGATGTTGATTGACAGCACGCCCCCTTTGGTGGGCATGCTGGGGGCATGCCTCCCTGACAGGGGCGTTCCCAAGGGAACGCCTACCGTCAGAAGCCGGCCCACTGACATCACTAGTGATGTCAGTGGGAGTGATTTTGGCTCTGATAGAGCCAAAATCACTCCGGGCCTTACGGTTGAAAACCTCAACCGCAGGCTCCGGCTCGCAGTGGCGATGGTCGCGATGGTCACGACCATCGTGGCCATCAAACTGCACGCTCGTATAGGCTGTGGGTGGTGACCCACAGCTATATGAGCGTCCAGGAGGACGCTCCATAATTATGGAGGGCGGCCCTCATTCAGAGCGTGCGCTCTGCTCAGAGCGTACGGCTCTGAATGAGGGCCCTTATGTCTAATCAGAGGACAAAATATGTATATTAAACATGGATCTACAATGTAGCCCAATGTATTAATATACTCTCCTGCACTTATTGTAAGCACACCCATGTTTCCTAAGTGCTTAGAGAGGCTTATCAGAACTTTATTGAGCCAGGTAACATATTTGTCAAATAGCTAGATTGGCCCTTTTTCTATTAGACATTCTTTGAAACCGCCTGCTCTATATTCAATAACCTTTAGTATTCCTTGCCAAACCCATGTTGGTTAGAAAGGACACAGGATAACAAAACCAAATAGGCATTCAGATTACCTGCCCTCAATTGGCCTGATTCAGATTTGGGAAAAGAGTATTTAATGGTGCATACACACGGTCAGATCTGTCAGATGAACAATGAACGATTGAACAAGTTTACCAACGATTTGAACGATTTTAGCAACGATTTGAATGATTGAATGATGTCAGACAGTATTAAAATTAATGAAATCGTCCATATCTGACTGCAAACACATCAGATGTCAGATATCGTTCATCGTTGCTGGCCCATATGTCAGATTTTCTTTCAGATATGAACGATTGAACAATTTTTAAAATCGTTATCGTTCATATTCATGGGCGCCGAGAGGGTGGGGGGGAGCGGGTACAGTTTACCCGGCCTCGGGCTTGCTAGAGGGGCCTGGCGGGGCCCAAGTCCGCCCCCCCCCCCCCTCCTTCACATCAGCTCAGCACACAGCTTGTGCTGGGCTACTGTGTGAGACTGCTTGCGGCTGCTGCAGCAGCTGGAGCAGTCCCCTATGGCTGTGGGGGGGAGCGATCACACTGAAAAAGTAATGAGTGTTTATTTTTTTTTCAAGGGGACGTGGCCACGCCTCTCGCGATTGGGCCACACCCCCTCCATTACCTGGGCCCTGCCAGGCTCTCAACAGCCCTGTTCATATCTGACAACAAATCTGACCATGTGTATGCACCATTAGATAGAGTAACTAACTGATTACCTGGACAAACCATGGTGCAATGCAATTAGTGCAAAATACATATATTTTATTTGCATGCAGAGTAAATACTGGCTGCTTCTGCATGTAGCCTACAAATGCCGGACAGCATTATTGTTCCACTACAACTTAAATTTTAGTTTGGACACACTCCTCCCAACTCTAAGGGGTAAATTTACTAATGTGAGAGTTTTTAGAAGTGGAGATGTTGCCCATGGCAACCAATCAGATTCTAGAAGGTGCTAGTTAAATGTTAAGTAGAATCTGATTGGTTGCTACGGGCAACATCTCCACATCTAAAAATTCTCACTTTAGTAAATATACCATACTTGCCGACATTCAGATCCCTCCTTCCGGGAGGGAGCTGAATGTCTGCGTGCAGCAGGGGGCGTGGCCGGGTATTTATGAGGCATTGGGGGCTCCGCCTCCTCTTCACAATGCCAAAAATAGCGGCATTGTGAAGCAGAGGGTGGGGCCATTACTACGCGAATCGCGTCACTGCCCCCCCCACGCTGCGGGGATTCTATGAGGCAGCCGGGAGCCTTGCTTGCCTTTCTGGGGGGTTTGGAGCGGCACCCGATATTTGGGAGGCTCCCTACCAAATCGGGAGGGTAGGCAGCCCGAAATATAGCCCTAAATCTCTCTGCACATTTTACTTCTGCCCCACCTGCATTGTAGCATGGTTTTACCAAGATGCTCAGTTACTTGCTCTTTCTTACTTTATTCCCAAAGCTGAATCAGGCCCAATGTACTTACCTTTACAAAAACAAGTTCATATATAGAGTTATCATTTGAGCAATAGTGAATTATTATTATTAATGGAGGATATATTTAATGTCCCATGTCTTGACCATCTTCCTACAGGTGTCTTTACATGATTACCAAGAATACATGGATTGAAATGTGGCCGAATAATGCTGAGTGCAGGAATCCTGGGAAGAAACAGCTCTGTGATGACATTTCTGCGTTCTTAGAGGATTATGAGGACGGTTACTGTTCCCAGTGAATCCCCGCGCTTCATACACATCCAGGGGCTCATGCTGAGTTGAAAGGAATTTGCATCTAAATGGCGAGCGTAAAATGCGTCCCCAACATAAAGTCACATTATACTGGTAGAGCTGGCTGTATAAGATTCCACTTAGCAATATGCATATGCTTTACTCATGGAGTCAACAGTAGTATTAGTGGATGGTCAACATCAGGAGATGTGATAGTAGAATATGCTAAATATTAGACATGTGCGCTGACCCCTGTGTTTTGGTTTTGGCTCTGGATTCACCTTTGTGTTTTGGTTTTGCAAAACCATCCTCAAGTGTTTTGGATCTGGATTTAAAAAAATAAAAAGTTTTTAAAAACAGCTAAAATCATGTAATTGTTTGCAATCCAAAACCTGAAATTTTGATTTAAAATCTGAATTCCGAACTGCGAGAGGATCAGAACTGCTAGTCGGAGCTGTTCGAATCTCCTGAGAAGAACCGCGACTCAGATCTGTCTGGTTTCCACGAAATTCGGGTGGATTTGGATTTCTGGAGAACCGATCCACACATCTCTACTAAAATGAGTGTACACAGGGCCTGATTCAGACCCGGTCGAAAGCGCTGAGCGCTCGCAACCTGGTCGATGGTGGCCCACTGGGCATGCGCACGCCGGAGACGGCTCCGTCGTGCGCATGTGCGAGACCCGGATAGCGACGGCCGCTCCGGGTCTCGCAACAAAGGGGGCGAGCTGTCGATGGTGAGTGACAGCTCGCCCCCTTTGGTAGGCGGGCCGGGGGCGTGGCCGGCCAAACGGAGGCGTTCCCATGAGAACGCCTCCCGTTTGGGGCGGCCCCACTGACATCACGAGTGATGTCAGTGGAGAGATTCCGGCTCTGTTAGAACCGAAATCTCTCTGGGGCTTGCGGCAACGAGACCCTACCACAAGGGTCCCGTCTCAAGCCCGATGGTCGCGATGGTCTTGACCATCGTGACCATCATCATGGCCGCTCGCAATAGCTGTGGGTGGTCACAGGAGGCCGCTCCAAAAATAAATAAAAAATGCCCTGATTCAGAGCGAGCGCTCTTTCAGAGCGTCCGGCTCTGAATCAGGGCCACAATTCATACACAATATATTACACAGCCAGACAGTGTTGTTATTAAAGACACAGTCACTGCGTCAAAGGAAATCATACCAAAAATAAGATATACAAATGAGAGTTCTTATTTGGTTCACATCAATACACATAAAAATTATATGGAAACGCTACATGTTTTACTGCTGCAGAATAATCGCTAATATCAATGAATTTATGTTAATAGGTCACAGTACCAACATAACTATAACATTAGCATAAGGTGTGCCAAGAGGGCTCCAGGCTT
Source organism: Taudactylus pleione (assembly GCA_031769625.1). Lineage (NCBI taxonomy): Eukaryota > Metazoa > Chordata > Amphibia > Anura > Myobatrachidae > Taudactylus > Taudactylus pleione. The sequence goes on from JAUIMM010001003.1 coordinate 274,455, forward strand.
GTATGGGGGGCCTGGTGGAGGCAAGACCAGAGTCAGCCATGGACTCTGGAGGCAGAGAACCCTTGGTGAGCAGGTGTGGTCACACCTCCTATCAGGTACTGGGGCCCTCAAAGTGTGCTGGTGGCTATGATTATCATAAATGAACGAAACACAGCACATCAGAAGCGCCAGTCAATCACCATGATTCATGTGGACTGTATTTTGAGAAGACAAGGATGTGTAATAATGCTCGGTGCACTTGCACACTTGATAATGGTGCCTTTTGTGTGCAAAGGACAATGCAAATTGCTTTTGCATCTATCTCTACTGTACTGAGTCTATATAACAATTAAAAAAAAAAATCTATATATTTGTGTTTCTTATCCAAAAAGATAATAAACTCTATGATATTGTATTTTATGCTAAACCTATTCCATGCATTAAATGCCAGGGTGTTATATTTTTGTATGTGTCTAAAAGTGAAGGTGGTGGAACCAATATAATCTACATCTGTTATTAGAAGTTCTCAAAACTGAGCAGCACAGTACAGTATCTTTTTAAAATAAATAGTAAATACATTTATGTGTAATCCAATCCAAAAAAATACTATATCAAGATCAGTATCTTCCCAACAACAGGTGACTTTCAGAATATCAGGTAACATCAGTTAAAATTTGGGGGCAGATGTACTAAGCTCTGGAAAGTGATACATTGAAAAGTCATAAACTATCAACCAATCAGCTCCTAACTGTCATTTTTCAAACACAGGCCCTGATCCAGCTTCAGACAGAATAGCTAAGCTGCTCGCAAGCTATTCCGTCTGTGCTGATATGGTAATGCAGCAGGAGGCATCACATCTCCTGCTGCATTACATATCCCAGCTGCGTTGTCCAACGCAGCATCTGATACTCTGTGGACCATCGGCTTGCTATGGTGACCCATGAAGTCACACAGCCGGCAGTCGCAGCTGCGAGGAAGAGGCCAGTAAATCTCCTGGCCTCTTCCCTCCCCCAACGGGGTGACACGCCTCCATTTTGGGAAACGGATGCCATCTCCGCCCCCTCCCCACCCCCATTTGTCAGTAGACTTGTCAATCACTGACAGTCTGCTGCCAGTTTACGCACGGGCCTGCAGACCAGTTCTGCACATGCGCAGAATAAGTCTGGTGCCTGCGCAGATTCCCGATCATCGGGAATCTGCATTCAGAAGTGTACTAGCTGAATTTGGCCCACAGACTGTAATGTGGCAGTTAGGAGCTGAGTGGCTGGCAGTTTATCACTTTCCAATGTATCACTTTTCAGAGCTTAGTACATCTCTCCAACTTGTTTCTAAATTGTCATAATATTGCATTGTGGTCATCTCCACCTGCTCACTTCACAGATGTGGTCCTTCTAATGGGGAACTTTTTGAACAAGTTATTAAAACACTACTGTACGAAGTAAACAAAGTAATGGATGTTTTCATATGACTGGGAAGCAGATTTCTATGCCTGACAATGGCATGATTAGTCATGTAATATGAATGGTATCATACCGGACTCTGAGACACACACAAGATCAGCGGAGGCTCCAGTGGTGGGGCTGCCACGCAGTTCAAAATTCAAATAGGGAGCCACACCAACTGCCAGTGATTCCCGGCTGGCGATGTTTGGCAGTGTTTGGGGTGACAGTTGGTGTGGCTCCTCTATTTGAATTGTGAACTGAGCTGCAGCCCCACCTCTGGAACCTTCACTGCACGAGATCATAAGTGGCGGCATCTAGTTATTTTATCAAACTGCCTGTTTTGCGGGCTGCCTGCACTCTTTGCAAAGTTACAATGGCCAACTAAATGTGCATCACTGGCTGGCAACTGGGCAGCAACAACGTGAATGCATGCAAAAGAACCATTTTGTGGGTAAGTCATGGGCATGTAGTCAGAATTACTCTCTCTCTCTCTCTCTATATATATATATGCCAAAAGTCAGCGGTGTATCTATAATGGGTGCAGGGAGTGTGGTGTACATGGGCCCCTGGGTCCAGGAGGCCCACAATGCACACCATACACCCATGGCTGCCAAGAGCAAGCCCGGGCCTGGGTGAAGGGGGTGTGGCCTAATTGAGGGAGGCGATGCCCCCTTAAGAAAAAAAATTGTTCCAGTTTCACTCCCCCCCAGAGGCTCTGCAGCAGCAAGCAGTCTTCCCTGAAGCCTAGCACACAGCAACGTGTGCTAGGCTGCTCAGATGACAGGGAGGAGGGGGGGCATTGGACCCGGGCCCCTCCAGCAAGGTGGGGGCCTGGGTAATTAGTACCTGCACCCCCCCCTTTCGGTGCCCCTGCCTACACCCATATATACTGTAAGTATACTTAACTCTCCACAGTCTCAAGAGTCCTGCATCTGCTGGCAGTCCAGAGCTCCACTGTTGGGTGGGGTTGATTGTTGAGTTGTCAACAGTGATAGAGCTATCAGGTTGGTAGCTACTATTGGCCGGTGGAAATATAATTCATTTTGTTTTGGATATATTAATTTTAAGATGGCAAGATGCCATCCAAGATGAAATGGCAGAGAGACATTCAGTGACACCGACCAGCACAGATGGTGACAAATCTGGGGAAGATAAGTAGATTTGAGTATCGTCCGCGTCCTGATGATGCTGAGAACCAAAAGAGCTGATTAGTTTACAAAGGGAAGTGGTATAGATTGAGAAAAGCAGAGGACCTAAGACTGAGCCTTGCGGTACTCCAACTGATAGAGGAGGCAGAATTAGAAAAGTGAACAGTGAAAGAGCGATTAGATAGGTAGGATGAGATCTAAGAAAGGGCTGTGTCTTGAAGACCTATGGATTGTAGTGTTTGTATGAGAAGAGAATGGTCAACAGTGTCAAAGGCAGCAGACAGAATAAAAAGTGAGTATTGGCCGTTAGCCTTGGCCGTGACCAGATCATTTACTATACTTATGGTGCATACACACGTAGCGATCATCCAGCGATGCGATATCGCTGGCAGATCGCTTTGCACTGTGCCTGGTGTGTTGAATGATCTATATAGATCATCCAACACACCACCAGCTAGCCACCAACTCTAGCGACCCGCGATCAACGATCGCGGATCCCACTAGTAACTTGCTCGATATCAAGCAAGTTGACCGGCATGCACGCCGATGGATGATATCGCTATCGTCCATACATGCCCGCACATCGCTGGTCGAAGGTAAGTTGGTAGGGCCCATTTAAAATGACGATTTGATATATAACGATATCATTATCGTTCAAATCATCCTTTTAAGTCGCTACGTGTGTACGCACCATAAGTCAGTGCTGTCTCTGTGGAGCGTTTGGAATGAAAGCCTGACTGAAGTGATTCCAATAAGTTGTGCAAGTTAAGAAAGTGTGTGAGGTGAATGTAGGCAAGTCTCTCCAGTAGCTTGGAAGAGCATGAGAGCTGGTAGATAGGATGGTCATTTGAGTGAGAGATAGGGTCAGAATTTTTTTTTTCAAAATGGGAGTAATCATTGCATGCTTGAGCAGTGATGGAAAGATATCAGTAGAGAATGAGAGATCACAGATTTTAGTTAAGGGTGGGATGAGCACAGAAGACAGAGCTTTACTGAGTTGTGTGAGTATAGAATCCAGAGGAGAGGAAGTAGAGTAGGAGGATGAGTAGAGAGGAGATACTTCATCTTCATTTGTGGGGTCAAATGAAGAGAATGTGCCAGCGGGTTAGCATAAATAGAAGAATGTGCCAATGAAATAAAGTGTGTTAAAATAGTTTGTGCTGTACATTCAGTGGTCATAAAGTAGGCTCACCTTTCAAGCACTGGTTAGGACCCCGCCCTTTGCCCCGAGAACAACCTGAACTCTTTATGGTATGGACTCAACAAGGTGCTGAAAATATTCGGGCCATGTTCCATGGTGACCTGATCACGCAGTTGCTGCAGATTTTTCGGATGCTACAAATCTCCCGTTCCACCACATCCCAACGATGCTCTATTGGATTGAAGTCTGGTGATTGCGGAGGACATTGGAGTACACTGGAACCAGCTTATATTTGCTAACCAGTGGTTTGTCAAAGTTGCTGATGACTGGTTTAATATGGCAATGTAGATCATTATGAAGGTGTTAAGAGTGACATATATTAAATGAACCTTCAATGAGCTCTAACATTGGAAAGAGGATCATATACAAACACAACAATAGTGTCTGTAGATCATTACTGTGTCCAGATATGTTTCATTTATATAATTTTATTAAAAAATAATAATATAACTTGCATGGAGAAGCTACATTTTGTGATTTATTCTGCCTATCTACTAATGCCGTTAACATATTCATGGCCCGGTCGATTCAATAACACTGGTCTGCGTAATTTTTGAGGTTAAGGGGGTTCTATAGGTGATGTTTTATAATGAATGTATGGTGAATTAAAAAATATAACCCATTTTCCTCAAACAGGTCAGTTTTTTTTTGCTCTCTCAAGTTTAAAAAAGTTCAGATTTCAAAAATAAATAATATAATAGTTTGGAAACTGTAATGTTTAATGTGTCAAAGCAGACTTACATGGGCATGAATTGTAAAGTGTATATATATGAAATATTACACAAATACAGGTATTCTGGAAGAAAGAACCTGTTCAAATACTTTTGAGTGTGTATTACACATCTCTTGTGGCAACATGCAATAGTCTGCCAGCATTTTCACATACTGACAATGCCCTCCTTGCTCCTAAATATTAGCAAATTCCTAGGGCCATAACTGGCAGCTCTGTACCGGGAGAGAGGGAGCGGGGGGATTAAGGTGTGCTGGTATATTGCTGCTCACTGATCCAGGTGGTCTGGTTTGAGCTCTCTGAGTGAATTGTTTTAAAAAATGAATAAAAACGTGAAGAATCACCCAAACAGGTTTTGCTATATCTGAGGTCTAGTCACCATGTCTTATTGTCAGTCACAAATCACTCCTTTTGCAAAGAAAATATATTACACCTTGTCGTCGAGGAACCTGCGGAGCTTCCAAGCTCTTGGTGCATGTACAGGCTTGGACTGGGCCGCCGGGGAGCCGGGGAGATGCTCAGGACTCCAAGCAGCCACAAAGAACTATGTGTGTGTGTTGCATATAGATATAACTACAATATATATATATATATATATGTATATATATATATATATATATATATATATATATATTAGGGGTGTGCACCGGCCACTTTTCGTGTTTTGTGTTTTAGTTTTGGATCTGGATCTTTCTTCGTGTTTTGGATCTGGATTGGTTTTGCCAAAACCACCCTTCCGTGTTTTGGGTTCTGGGTTTTGTGTTTTGGATCTGTATTTTTTTGAAAAAAAGCATAAAAACAGCTAAAATCACAGAATTTGTGGGTTTTTCTGCTCCTATTGAATTATTAACCTCAATAACTTTCATTTCCACTCATTTCCAGTCTATTCTGAACACCTAACACCTCAAAATATTGTTTTTATGGCCAAAAAGTTGCACCGAGGTAGCTGGATGACTATGCTAAGCGACACGAGTGGGTGGCACAAACACGTGGCCCATCTAGGAGTGACACTGCAGTGGCAGACAGGATGGCAGTTTGAAAAACTAGGCCCCAAACAGTACATACTGCAAAGAAAAAAAAGAGGTGCAAGATGGAATTGTCCTTGGGCCCTCCCACCCACCCTTATGTTTGTATAAATAGGACATGCACACTTTAACAAACCAATCATTTCAGCGCCAGGGTCTGCCACATGACTGTGGCTGAAATGATTGGTTCGCTTGGGCCCCCACAAAACAAGCTGGCAATTAATGTGTCCCTGCACAAACTGGCTCTACGGAGGCAAGATGTCGTCCTCATCCTCCTCATCCACCGATTCCTTGGATAGAACAGGAAAAAGGGATTTAGGTGTCCCTGGACTGCTTACGGTCTTAGCCAAAGTTTCTGAACTTGACAGTAACTTTTTATGAACGCGCTGCAGGTGACGTATAATGGAGGATGTTCCTAGGTGGTTAACATCCCTACCCCTACTTATTTCACCTTTACATATGGTACATATGGCAAGACAGTTGTTGTCCGGATTTGGATAGAAATATTGCCAGACCAAAGAGGTGGAATGTTTGGTCTTCTGCCCAGGCATGACTGTGATGGGCTTTTTCATCCCATGGACAACAACTGTCTTCCCCGGAGCCTGATTTAAACAAACCACATCACCATCAGAATCCTCCTCGCCAACTTCCTCCTCAGCGCCAGCTACACCAGTATCCTCATCCTTTTGTACTTCAACAGTGACATCTTCAATTTGCATATCAGCAAGTGGACTGTGGGTGCTCCTTTCAGCACTTGCAGGGGGAGTGCAAATGGTGGAAAGAGCCACCTCTTCCCGTCCAGTGCTGGGAAGGTCAGGCATCGCAACCACCACCACACTTGGACTCTCCTTGGGGATTTGTGATATCTTCTTAGAACGCACAGTTCTTCACTGTGCTTTTGCCAACTTAACTCGTTTGATTTTTTTAGCGGGAGGAGGGCTTCCATCGTCATGTGAAGCTGAACCACTAGTCATGAACATAGGGAAAGACCTTAGCCGTTCCTTGCCACTCCGTGTAGTAAATGACATATTAGCAAGTTTACGTTTCTCTTCAGATGATTTAAATGTTTTTTTTAAGTTAATTTTCCTGAACTTTGTCATTTGGGATTGTATGTGCCCTCTACTATGACATTGGGCATCGGCCTTGGCAGACGACGTTGATGGCATGTTATCGTCTATGTCATGACTAGTGGCAGCAGCTTCAGCACTATGAGGAAGTGGTTCTTTGTCTTTCCCTATTTTATTTTTATCGGAGAAAGTTTGGTCCTCCACTTATGTTATATTGATTTGATATATACGTGCGGCTAAGGCGCACACAAACACAGAAAATATTGTTTTATTTTTGCTGGAGAGTAGTGCACCTTGTGGGTTACACCACCCTTTAAGAAATGAGCCAGCCGGCTCTTTACTTATGGGACACAGGCGCACGCTTGGCGCTGCTCCTTTGTTGATGCACGTGCAGCCACAGTGCACACAATTCACAAACACAGAAAATATTTTTTTATTTTGTTTGGAGTGCCCTTTGGGGGTTACAGCATCCTTTAGCGGTCAATCCAGCCGGCCCTTTATTTATGGGACACAGGCGCATGCTTGGCACTACTTTGTTGATGCACATGCGGCTACTGTGCACACAATTCACAAACACAAAAAAATATATATTTTTATTTTGTTTGGAGTGCCCTTTGGGGGTTACAGCACCCTTTAGCGGTCAATCCAGCCGGCCCTTTATTTATGGGACACAGGCGCACGCTTGGCGCTGCTCCTTTGTTGATGCACGTGAAGCCACAGTGCACACAATTCACAAACACAGAAAAAATATTATTTTTTTTTGCACTTGGGGGGAGCACCCCTGATGGACAGAGCACCCCCTGGACAACACTACAGCACCCCTTTAGGACTGGGACACTGCACAGGACTTTGGAGTGGACACAGCCCCTATGGACAACTGACTGCACAACACAGTCTAGCCATCCCCTATGGACTTTGAAGGAGTGGACACAGCCCCTATGGACAACAGCAGCACAGCACAGCACAACACTACACTGCACTACACTACACTACACAGCCCAGCCAGCCCTAACTCCCACCCTCCCTCTTCACTGTCCACAGCCGAGTGAGAAAATGGCACCGACGCGGGTACCTTATATAGGATCCAAAACCCGCGAGACCCGGAAGGCGGGATGATGACGTTTTGCCTCGATTTCAGATCCAAGTCAGGCGGGAAAAGTCGAGCCTGACTCGGATCGGCCTCGGATCGGGGGGGCTCGGGGGGGTTCGGATTTCAGAAATCCGAACCCGCTCACCCCTAATATATATACACAGTGTATCCAGAAAGTATTCACAGTGCATCACTTTTTCCACATTTTGTTATGTTACAGCCTTATTCCAAAATGGAGTGAATTCATTTTTGTCCTCAAAATTCTACACACAATACCCCATAATGACAACGTGTAAAAAGTTTTTTGAGATTTTTGCTAATTTAATGGCAAAAAAACCCACTAAGAAATCACATGTACATAAGTATTCACAACCTTTGCTATGAAGCTCAAAATTGAGCTCCGGTGCATCCTGTTTCCTGTTCATCCTTGAGATGTTCCTACAGCTTAATTGGAGTCCACCTGTGTTAAGTTCAGTTGATTGGACATGATTTTGAAAGGCATACACCTGTCTATATAAGGTACCACACTTGACAGTGCATGTCAGAGCACAAACCAAGCATGAAGTCCAAGGAATTATCTGTAGACCGCTGAGACAGGATTGTCTCGAGGCACAAATCTGGGGAAGGGTACAGAAAAATGTCTGCTGCTTTGAAGGTCCCAATGAGCACAGTGGCCTCCATCATCTGTAAATGGAAAAAGTTCAGAACCACCAGAACTCTTCCTAGAGTTGTCCGGCCGTCTAAACTGAGCGATCGGGGGAGAAGGGACCTAGTCAGGGATGTGACCAAGAACCCGAAGGTTACTCTGTCAGAGCTACAGCATTCCTCTGTGGAGAGAGGAGAACCTTCAAGAAGGACAACAGTCTCTGCAGCAATCCACCAATCAGGCCTGTATGGTAGAGTGGCCAGACTGAAGCCACTTCTTAGTAAAAAGCACATGGCAGCCCGCCTGGAGTTTGCCAAAATGCACCTGAGGGACTCTCAGACCATGAGAGACAAAGATTGAACTCTTTGGCATGAATGTCAGGCATTATGTTTGGAGGAAACCAGGCACCGCTCATCACCAGGCCAATACCATCCCTACAGTGAAGCATGGTGGTGGCAGCATCATGCTGTGGGGATGTGTTTCGGCGGCAGGAACTGGGAGACTAGTCAGGATAGAGGGAAAGATGAATGCAGCAATGTACAGAGACTTCCTGGATGAAAACCTGCTCCAGAGCGCTCTTAACCTCAGACTGGGGCGACAGTTCATCTTTTAGCAGGACAACGTCCCTAAGCACACAGCCAAGATATCAAAGCAGTGGCTTCAGGACAACTCTGTGAATGTCCTTGAGTGGCCCAGCCAGAGCCCAGACTTGAATCCAATTGAACATCTCTGGAGAGATCTGAAAATGGCTGTGCACCGACGCTTTCCATCCAACCTGATGGAGCTTGAGGTGCTGCAAAGAGGAATGGGCGAAACTGCCCAAAGATAGGTGTGCCAAGCTTGTGGCATCATATTCAAAAAGACTTGAGGCTGTAATTGCTGCCAAAGGTGCATCAACAAAGTATTGAGCAAAGGCTGTGATACTTATGTACATGTGATTTCTTAGTTGTTTTTTTTTTAAATTTGCAAAAATCTCAAAAAAAAACGTTTTACACGTTGTCATTATGCGGTATTGTGTGTAGAATTCCATTTTGGAATAAGGCTGTAACATAACAAAATGTGGAAAAAGTGAAGTGTTGTGAATACTTTCCGGATGCACTGTATATACTGTATATATATATATATATATATATATATATATATATATTACATAAATCAAATGGTGCGCAAATTCTTTTGAAACTATAACAGCAGTCCCAGTAGTTTTTTTAACCAAGTCAATGCCGGTCTGTAAGCAATGCCTTAGAAATTAGGCCGGCGTCTTCCCCTCTCCGAGATCCCCGTATCCAAACACCGGGTTAAATGTATCTAAAAAATGAACAAAGGGGGTGCCACATAGTGCTTTATCAATTACATTTAATGACACATATCCTAAATGATAAAACGTACCAAAGGTGGCGGTCAGACCACCGCGAGTATATCACGCTCCAAACATAAAAGACCGGTCGGTACAGCAACCTGCTCCGGTATCATCAACCAAAGAATGAGTCACGCTAGGCCACGCCCCTACGTGTTTCGTCACACGGACTTCGTCAGAGGGCTGGCCCAGCGTCACCACCCCACTGATTCACTGTTGCTGTACCGACCAGTCTTTTATGTTTGGAGCGTGATATACTCGCGGTGGTCTGACCGCCACCTTTGGTACGTTTTATCATTTATGATATGTGTCCTTAAATGTCATTGATAAAGCACTATGTGGCACCCCCTTTGTTCATTTTTTATATATATATATATTCTGTACCAGCATAAACAACCGACGGCACTCAGAGACTTGCTCAAAAAGTCAGAACGTGTATTTAAAATACATATAAATGTGACACCAATGTTTCGGAACTGTTGCGTCAAAGGGACGCAACAGTCCCTAAATGTTGGTGTCACACTAATATGTGAGTGCCACCGGTTGTTTATGCCTGAACATTTATATATATATATATATATATATATATATATATATATATATATATACAAATAATACATGTGTGTGTTTCAAACATACAGTATATCCCTCCCAACTGTCCCAATTTTGTCAGGACAGTCCCATTCTTGGGGGGGACTGTACTACCGTTTCCCCCATGGGCCCATGTGCTGCTTCTCTGGGAGTACTGGGCATGCTCACAGAGTGATGACAGTTTAGGAGTGCCGCTAAGTCACACCCTTCCCCTTGTTACTGATTGGACAATTTAACAAACGGAAACTCCAAGATAAATACAGGAGGACCAGTGGCCTGATGAACTGGTTAGGCCGTGTAAATGCCTGGCCAAGCAGTTCCACCTCCCTGCGCTCAGCTCGGCCAACATTCCAAGATGGGGCATGCTGTGAGGCCCAGCCCTTGTGATGTTCTGCACACCCTCATGCCCTTTTTGCCAGTGGTGCAAGTGCTGCCATGATGCCAGGGCCGAATTTCCCCCCATTCTATCCCTGGATGCTAAGTTATTAAGATGTTAAGAGAAGTAAAGGATTCTTTGTTGGGGTACACATTACATAATGTATTTTGGACGATTTGTCGTTTCGAGGTGAATTGGAATAACACATTGTCCATATTGTGCGTTCGCTTGTGTCGTTCATCACATCTCATCTGCTGATGAGAAGATATCTTTAATGATGTTGAGCAAATCGTGCAGTGTGTACACCCAAACGGACAACCACTAGATATATTAGTCCAAACTTTCCCTAAGACATCACCTGAACTGCCAGTGATCTATACAAGGATTGCACAGTGTGTTCAGGATAAAAGACTGATTGGATACAAAGCTCTGTGATGATATATTGTGCCATCGATCGGAGGATATCGCAGTGTGTATGCTCTATGTCCTGTGTTCTGGGATGATGGGAAATTGTTTACACGTTGTTCTGATGTGTACTCTAACCTTTGTGTCCTTCACTGCCCTACTGTTATCTCATTCTCCAGGTAACTAAACAACAAGTAAATATTAGGCAACAAAGAACAACTAGATTTAAATTCCTAACCTCTTCCTGAACCAGGCCCATGAGCTAAATATATACTGTAATACAAATAAACCAAATACCCTAAACAAAGACAGTGCTCTATAAACTGCTGTCATTGAATTGAGGGAGGAATTTGATTACTGGTTGGGAATAATCAGTGAAATACAATTTTTAATAAATGTCCCATTTTTGTGTTATAAATTACATAGAAAATGAAAATAAAGAAGTACTGTATAACTAAAAAATTATTTCTAACACAAAGATTATTCACTTAGTGAGGGGTTTATGTATCAAGCAGTGAAAAGTGTAATGAATTGGACCAGTGGAAAAGTTGCCCATAGCAACCAATCAGCTTCTACCTGTTATTTTATAGCCTGTACTGGAAACGGTATGTAATGCCGGCACACTAAATACCGATCCTGGAATCTGAATCGTCAGGATTCCAACTGGGGCTGGTACTTACCCTCCCCTCTCCCACCCCTAACCATAACCCTCCCTTAGTGTTGCTTAACCCTAACCTCCCACTGGTGATGCCTAACCCTAACCCCTCCTTCCCGCACCCTAAACCTAACCCTCCCGGGGAGTACCTAACCCTAACCTCCCGCCAGTGGTGCCTAAACCCCCCCCTTCCTCTAGCCTAACCCTAACCCTCCCCGGGGGTGCCTAACCCTAAGTGCCCCCGGGGTGCCTAAACCTAACCCTCCCCCATGGCTAATGGCTAACAGTCCCCGCCTACCTCCATTTGGGATGCCGGGCGTCAGGATTTTGGTGTCTGGCTAAAGGTAGGCATCGGTATCGCACCACAGCATGGGAGCTTTTTCAAGGAGTCCCATGCTGTGGTGCGAAACATGTCAGAGCTGACTACTGGACTCACTGTGTATACTCGCTGACACTGGCTGTTTGCTGTGGAGACCCGGAGATTCGGCTGCTTTATTGTGCGGCTGGACACGCTGCCACTGTCCCAGTGGAAACTGGGCACATCAGGAGATCTACAAGATTGTGCACACCTGACTATTGTGGAGCCCCAGAGACATAGACATTGTACTGCACAGCTGATACATTGTTGCAGTTGAGGTTGAGGCTGGGCACAACACGTGAGTTACAGGACTGCAGGGCCGTAGCTAGGGTAGTGCGGCCGGTGCCATCGCACAGGGCACCACAGGTCCGGGGGCGCTGTTTGGGCCTATCAAATTTCTGTTTATTATCATTCTTGCTTGTAGCTTCCTCTTATTTCATCCCCAGCATATCCTGGCCTCTCCTATCTCTTCCCTGACCCTTCCCCATGAAAAAAAAGGGATTTTCCCTCCAGCACACTGCAGCAAAATCATCAAAAATACTTGAATCCTACATGATAATAGAAATTCAGAGGTATTGGTTTACATACATTTGCAAATATATGAATAAGCGCTGGGCCAACGTCAAGGCTCCTCTATACCAGCGTCCCTAACATTATTGGGTTCACGTCCGAGACGCAGGGAACCCCAAAAGAATCCAGCCAAGAACTATCCCCAGGGCATCACACGAAAAATGGAAAAAAAGTGAAAGTGAAGTGTAAAGTATAGTTGTGGAAAGATAAATCAATAAGTGTTAATGGTAAGAGGTTAAAATTACATAAATAATAGACAAACAAATAGAAAAGTGATGAAAAAATATCTATGTGAGTTAAGTGTTGACGCCCTGAAAAAAGGCCCAGCCAGAGCAAATTCGGGGGCCCCACGCCCAAACGCTCACCCTAAAATAATTGTTGCTACCTAATAGTAGCACCCACTCTGGGTCATATAATTACAAATTAATGTACTGCATAATAACAGTACATGTATAAGCTGAGAGCAGACTCACCTAGAAGGTACCCCAGAAACCTCCTAATGGCACTATTCAGACCAACACATCCTCCTAATGCTGGCTCCTTTCATGCCTCACAAAACTGCAAACAAAAAGTATGGTGGTCGCTCACATCAACGGGTTAGCATAAATAGAAGAATGTGCCAATGAAATAAAGTGTGTTAAAATAGTTTGTGCTGTACATTCAGTGGTCATAAAGTAGGCTCACCTTTCAAGCACTGGTTAGGACCCCGCCCTTTGCCCCGAGAACAACCTGAACTCTTTATGGTATGGACTCAACAAGGTGCTGAAAATATTCGGGCCATGTTCCATGGTGACCTGATCACGCAGTTGCTGCAGATTTTTCGGATGCTACAAATCTCCCGTTCCACCACATCCCAACGATGCTCTATTGGATTGAAGTCTGGTGATTGCGGAGGACATTGGAGTACACTGGAACCAGCTTATATTTGCTAACCAGTGGTTTGTCAAAGTTGCTGATGACTGGTTTAATATGGCAATGTAGATCATTATGAAGGTGTTAAGAGTGACATATATTAAATGAACCTTCAATGAGCTCTAACATTGGAAAGAGGATCATATACAAACACAACAATAGTGTCTGTAGATCATTACTGTGTCCAGATATGTTTCATTTATATAATTTTATTAAAAAATAATAATATAACTTGCATGGAGAAGCTACATTTTGTGATTTATTCTGCCTATCTACTAATGCCGTTAACATGTTCATGGCCCGGTCGATTCAATAACACTGGTCTGCGTAATTTTTGAGGTTAAGGGGGTTCTATAGGTGATGTTTTATAATGAATGTATGGTGAATTAAAAAATATAACCCATTTTCCTCAAACAGGTCAGTTTTTTTTTGCTCTCTCAAGTTTAAAAAAGTTCAGATTTCAAAAATAAATAATATAATAGTTTGGAAACTGTAATGTTTAATGTGTCAAAGCAGACTTACATGGGCATGAATTGTAAAGTGTATATATATGAAATATTACACAAATACAGGTATTCTGGAAGAAAGAACCTGTTCAAATACTTTTGAGTGTGTATTACACATCTCTTGTGGCAACATGCAATAGTCTGCCAGCATTTTCACATACTGACAATGCCCTCCTTGCTCCTAAATATTAGCAAATTCCTAGGGCCATAACTGGCAGCTCTGTACCGGGAGAGAGGGAGCGGGGGGATTAAGGTGTGCTGGTATATTGCTGCTCACTGATCCAGGTGGTCTGGTTTGAGCTCTCTGAGTGAATTGTTTTAAAAAATGAATAAAAACGTGAAGAATCACCCAAACAGGTTTTGCTATATCTGAGGTCTAGTCACCATGTCTTATTGTCAGTCACAAATCACTCCTTTTGCAAAGAAAATATATTACACCTTGTCGTCGAGGAACCTGCGGAGCTTCCAAGCTCTTGGTGCATGTACAGGCTTGGACTGGGCCGCCGGGGAGCCGGGGAGATGCTCAGGACTCCAAGCAGCCACAAAGAACTATGTGTGTGTGTTGCATATAGATATAACTACAATATATATATATATATATATATATATATGTATATATATATATATATATATATATATATTAGGGGTGTGCACCGGCCACTTTTCGTGTTTTGTGTTTTAGTTTTGGATCTGGATCTTTCTTCGTGTTTTGGATCTGGATTGGTTTTGCCAAAACCACCCTTCCGTGTTTTGGGTTCTGGGTTTTGTGTTTTGGATCTGTATTTTTTTGAAAAAAAGCATAAAAACAGCTAAAATCACAGAATTTGTGGGTTTTTCTGCTCCTATTGAATTATTAACCTCAATAACTTTCATTTCCACTCATTTCCAGTCTATTCTGAACACCTAACACCTCAAAATATTGTTTTTATGGCCAAAAAGTTGCACCGAGGTAGCTGGATGACTATGCTAAGCGACACGAGTGGGTGGCACAAACACGTGGCCCATCTAGGAGTGACACTGCAGTGGCAGACAGGATGGCAGTTTGAAAAACTAGGCCCCAAACAGTACATACTGCAAAGAAAAAAAAGAGGTGCAAGATGGAATTGTCCTTGGGCCCTCCCACCCACCCTTATGGTTGTATAAATAGGACATGCACACTTTAACAAACCAATCATTTCAGCGCCAGGGTCTGCCACATGACTGTGTCTGAAATGATTGGTTCGCTTGGGCCCCCACAAAACAAGCTGGCAATTAATGTGTCCCTGCACAAACTGGCTCTACGGAGGCAAGATGTCGTCCTCATCCTCCTCATCCACCGATTCCTTGGATAGAACAGGAAAAAGGGATTTAGGTGTCCCTGGACTGCTTACGGTCTTAGCCAAAGTTTCTGAACTTGACAGTAACTTTTTATGAACGCGCTGCAGGTGACGTATAATGGAGGATGTTCCTAGGTGGTTAACATCCCTACCCCTACTTATTTCACCTTTACATATGGTACATATGGCAAGACAGTTGTTGTCCGGATTTGGATAGAAATATTGCCAGACCAAAGAGGTGGAATGTTTGGTCTTCTGCCCAGGCATGACTGTGATGGGCTTTTTCATCCCATGGACAACAACTGTCTTCCCCGGAGCCTGATTTAAACAAACCACATCACCATCAGAATCCTCCTCGCCAACTTCCTCCTCAGCGCCAGCTACACCAGTATCCTCATCCTTTTGTACTTCAACAGTGACATCTTCAATTTGCATATCAGCAAGTGGACTGTGGGTGCTCCTTTCAGCACTTGCAGGGGGAGTGCAAATGGTGGAAAGAGCCACCTCTTCCCATCCAGTGCTGGGAAGGTCAGGCATCGCAACCACCACCACACTTGGACTCTCCTTGGGGATTTGTGATATCTTCTTAGAACGCACAGTTCTTCACTGTGCTTTTGCCAACTTAACTCGTTTGATTTTTTTAGCGGGAGGAGGGCTTCCATCGTCATGTGAAGCTGAACCACTAGTCATGAACATAGGGAAAGACCTTAGCCGTTCCTTGCCACTCCGTGTCGTAAATGGCATATTAGCAAGTTTACGTTTCTCTTCAGATGATTTAAATGTTTTTTTTAAGTTAATTTTCCTGAACTTTGTCATTTGGGATTGTATGTGCCCTCTACTATGACATTGGGCATCGGCCTTGGCAGACGACGTTGATGGCATGTTATCGTCTATGTCATGACTAGTGGCAGCAGCTTCAGCACTAGGAGGAAGTGGTTCTTTGTCTTTCCCTATTTTATTTTTATCGGAGAAAGTTTGGTCCTCCACTTATGTTATATTGATTTGATATATACATGCGGCTAAGGCGCACACAAACACAGAAAATATTGTTTTATTTTTGCTGGAGAGTAGTGCACCTTGTGGGTTACACCACCCTTTAAGAAATGAGCCAGCCGGCTCTTTACTTATGGGACACAGGCGCACGCTTGGCGCTGCTCCTTTGTTGATGCACGTGCAGCCACAGTGCACACAATTCACAAACACAGAAAATATTTTTTTATTTTGTTTGGTGTGCCCTTTGGGGGTTACAGCATCCTTTAGCGGTCAATCCAGCCGGCCCTTTATTTATGGGACACAGGCGCATGCTTGGCACTACTTTGTTGATGCACATGCGGCTACTGTGCACACAATTCACAAACACAAAAAAATATATATTTTTATTTTGTTTGGAGTGCCCTTTGGGGGTTACAGCACCCTTTAGCGGTCAATCCAGCCGGCCCTTTATTTATGGGACACAGGCGCACGCTTGGCGCTGCTCCTTTGTTGATGCACGTGCAGCCACAGTGCACACAATTCACAAACACAGAAAAAATATTATTTTTTTTTGCACTTGGGGGGAGCACCCCTGATGGACAGAGCACCCCCTGGACAACACTACAGCACCCCTTTAGGACTGGGACACTGCACAGGACTTTGGAGTGGACACAGCCCCTATGGACAACTGACTGCACAACACAGTCTAGCCATCCCCTATGGACTTTGAAGGAGTGGACACAGCCCCTATGGACAACAGCAGCACAGCACAGCACAACACTACACTGCACTACACTACACTACACAGCCCAGCCAGCCCTAACTCCCACCCTCCCTCTTCACTGTCCACAGCCGAGTGAGAAAATGGCACCGACGCGGGTACCTTATATAGGATCCAAAACCCGCGAGACCCGGAAGGCGGGATGATGACGTTTTGCCTCGATTTCAGATCCAAGTCAGGCGGGAAAAGTCGAGCCTGACTCGGATCGGCCTCGGATCGGGGGGGCTCGGGGGGGTTCGGATTTCAGAAATCCGAACCCGCTCACCCCTAATATATATACACAGTGTATCCAGAAAGTATTCACAGCGCATCACTTTTTCCACATTTTGTTATGTTACAGCCTTATTCCAAAATGGAGTGAATTCATTTTTGTCCTCAAAATTCTACACACAATACCCCATAATGACAACGTGTAAAAAGTTTTTTGAGATTTTTGCTAATTTAATGGCAAAAAAACCCACTAAGAAATCACATGTACATAAGTATTCACAACCTTTGCTATGAAGCTCAAAATTGAGCTCCGGTGCATCCTGTTTCCTGTTCATCCTTGAGATGTTCCTACAGCTTAATTGGAGTCCACCTGTGTTAAGTTCAGTTGATTGGACATGATTTTGAAAGGCATACACCTGTCTATATAAGGTACCACACTTGACAGTGCATGTCAGAGCACAAACCAAGCATGAAGTCCAAGGAATTATCTGTAGACCGCTGAGACAGGATTGTCTCGAGGCACAAATCTGGGGAAGGGTACAGAAAAATATCTGCTGCTTTGAAGGTCCCAATGAGCACAGTGGCCTCCATCATCTGTAAATGGAAAAAGTTCAGAACCACCAGAACTCTTCCTAGAGTTGTCCGGCCGTCTAAACTGAGCGATCGGGGGAGAAGGGACCTAGTCAGGGATGTGACCAAGAACCCGAAGGTTACTCTGTCAGAGCTACAGCATTCCTCTGTGGAGAGAGGAGAACCTTCAAGAAGGACAACAGTCTCTGCAGCAATCCACCAATCAGGCCTGTATGGTAGAGTGGCCAGACTGAAGCCACTTCTTAGTAAAAAGCACATGGCAGCCCGCCTGGAGTTTGCCAAAATGCACCTGAGGAACTCTCAGACCATGAGAGACAAAGATTGAACTCTTTGGCATGAATGTCAGGCATTATGTTTGGAGGAAACCAGGCACCGCTCATCACCAGGCCAATACCATCCCTACAGTGAAGCATGGTGGTGGCAGCATCATGCTGTGGGGATGTGTTTCGGCGGCAGGAACTGGGAGACTAGTCAGGATAGAGGGAAAGATGAATGCAGCAATGTACAGAGACTTCCTGGATGAAAACCTGCTCCAGAGCGCTCTTAACCTCAGACTGGGGCGACAGTTCATCTTTTAGCAGGACAACGTCCCTAAGCACACAGCCAAGATATCAAAGCAGTGGCTTCAGGACAACTCTGTGAATGTCCTTGAGTGGCCCAGCCAGAGCCCAGACTTGAATCCAATTGAACATCTCTGGAGAGATCTGAAAATGGCTGTGCACCGACGCTTTCCATCCAACCTGATGGAGCTTGAGGTGCTGCAAAGAGGAATGGGCGAAACTGCCCAAAGATAGGTGTGCCAAGCTTGTGGCATCATATTCAAAAAGACTTGAGGCTGTAATTGCTGCCAAAGGTGCATCAACAAAGTATTGAGCAAAGGCGGTGATACTTATGTACATGTGATTTCTTAGTTGTTTTTTTTTTAAATTTGCAAAAATCTCAAAAAAAAACGTTTTACACGTTGTCATTATGCGGTATTGTGTGTAGAATTCCATTTTGGAATAAGGCTGTAACATAACAAAATGTGGAAAAAGTGAAGTGTTGTGAATACTTTCCGGATGCACTGTATATACTGTATATATATATATATATATATATATATATATATATTACATAAATCAAATGGTGCGCAAATTCTTTTGAAACTATAACAGCAGTCCCAGTAGTTTTTTTAACCAAGTCAATGCCGGTCTGTAAGCAATGCCTTAGAAATTAGGCCGGCGTCTTCCCCTCTCCGAGATCCCCGTATCCAAACACCGGGTTAAATGTATCTAAAAAATGAACAAAGGGGGTGCCACATAGTGCTTTATCAATGACATTTAATGACACATATCCTAAATGATAAAACGTACCAAAGGTGGCGGTCAGACCACCGCGAGTATATCACGCTCCAAACATAAAAGACCGGTCGGTACAGCAACCTGCTCCGGTATCATCAACCAAAGAATGAGTCACGCTAGGCCACGCCCCTACGTGTTTCGTCACACGGACTTCGTCAGAGGGCTGGCCCAGCGTCACCACCCCACTGATTCACTGTTGCTGTACCGACCAGTCTTTTATGTTTGGAGCGTGATATACTCGCGGTGGTCTGACCGCCACCTTTGGTACGTTTTATCATTTATGATATGTGTCCTTAAATGTCATTGATAAAGCACTATGTGGCACCCCCTTTGTTCATTTTTTATATATATATATATTCTGTACCAGCATAAACAACCGACGGCACTCAGAGACTTGCTCAAAAAGTCAGAACGTGTATTTAAAATACATATAAATGTGACACCAATGTTTCGGAACTGTTGCGTCAAAGGGACGCAACAGTCCCTAAATGTTGGTGTCACACTAATATGTGAGTGCCACCGGTTGTTTATGCCTGAACATTTATATATATATATATATATATATATATATACAAATAATACATGTGTGTGTTTCAAACATACAGTATATCCCTCCCAACTGTCCCAATTTTGTCAGGACAGTCCCATTCTTGGGGGGGACTGTACTACCGTTTCCCCCATGGGCCCATGTGCTGCTTCTCTGGGAGTACTGGGCATGCTCACAGAGTGATGACAGTTTAGGAGTGCCGCTAAGTCACACCCTTCCCCTTGTTACTGATTGGACAATTAAACAAACGGAAACTCCAAGATAAATACAGGAGGACCAGTGGCCTGATGAACTGGTTAGGCCGTGTAAATGCCTGGCCAAGCAGTTCCACCTCCCTGCGCTCAGCTCGGCCAACATTCCAAGATGGGGCATGCTGTGAGGCCCAGCCCTTGTGATGTTCTGCACACCCTCATGCCCTTTTTGCCAGTGGTGCAAGTGCTGCCATGATGCCAGGGCCGAATTTCCCCCCATTCTATCCCTGGATGCTAAGTTATTAAGATGTTAAGAGAAGTAAAGGATTCTTTGTTGGGGTACACATTACATAATGTATTTTGGACGATTTGTCGTTTCGAGGTGAATTGGAATAACACATTGTCCATATTGTGCGTTCGCTTGTGTCGTTCATCACATCTCATCTGCGGATGAGAAGATATCTTTAATGATGTTGAGCAAATCGTGCAGTGTGTACACCCAAACGGACAACCACTAGATATATTAGTCCAAACTTTCCCTAAGACATCACCTGAACTGCCAGTGATCTATACAAGGATTGCACAGTGTGTTCAGGATAAAAGACTGATTGGATACAAAGCTCTGTGATGATATATTGTGCCATCGATCGGAGGATATCGCAGTGTGTATGCTCTATGTCCTGTGTTCTGGGATGATGGGAAATTGTTTACACGTTGTTCTGATGTGTACTCTAACCTTTGTGTCCTTCACTGCCCTACTGTTATCTCATTCTCCAGGTAACTAAACAACAAGTAAATATTAGGCAACAAAGAACAACTAGATTTAAATTCCTAACCTCTGCCTGAACCAGGCCCATGAGCTAAATATATACTGTAATACAAATAAACCAAATACCCTAAACAAAGACAGTGCTCTATAAACTGCTGTCATTGAATTGAGGGAGGAATTTGATTACTGGTTGGGAATAATCAGTGAAATACAATTTTTAATAAATGTCCCATTTTTGTGTTATAAATTACATAGAAAATGAAAATAAAGAAGTACTGTATAACTAAAAAATTATTTCTAACACAAAGATTATTCACTTAGTGAGGGGTTTATGTATCAAGCAGTGAAAAGTGTAATGAATTGGACCAGTGGAAAAGTTGCCCATAGCAACCAATCAGCTTCTACCTGTTATTTTATAGCCTGTACTGGAAACGGTATGTAATGCCGGCACACTAAATACCGATCCTGGAATCTGAATCGTCAGGATTCCAACTGGGGCTGGTACTTACCCTCCCCTCTCCCACCCCTAACCATAACCCTCCCTTAGTGTTGCTTAACCCTAACCTCCCACTGGTGATGCCTAACCCTAACCCCTCCTTCCCGCACCCTAAACCTAACCCTCCCGGGGAGTACCTAACCCTAACCTCCCGCCAGTGGTGCCTAAACCCCCCCCTTCCTCTAGCCTAACCCTAACCCTCCCCGGGGGTGCCTAACCCTAAGTGCCCCCGGGGTGCCTAAACCTAACCCTCCCCCATGGCTAATGGCTAACAGTCCCCGCCTACCTCCATTTGGGATGCCGGGCGTCAGGATTTTGGTGTCTGGCTAAAGGTAGGCATCGGTATCGCACCACAGCATGGGAGCTTTTTCAAGGAGTCCCATGCTGTGGTGCGAAACATGTCAGAGCTGACTACTGGACTCACTGTGTATACTCGCTGACACTTGCTGCTTGCTTTGGAGACCCGGAGATTCGGCTGCTTTATTGTGCGGCTGGACACGCTGCCACTGTCCCAGTGGAAACTGGGCACATCAGGAGATCTACAAGATTGTGCACACCTGACTATTGTGGAGCCCCAGAGACATAGACATTGTACTGCACAGCTGATACATTGTTGCAGTTGAGGTTGAGGCTGGGCACAACACGTGAGTTACAGGACTGCAGGGCCGTAGCTAGGGTAGTGCGGCCGGTGCCATCGCACAGGGCACCACAGGCCGGGGGCGCTGTTTGGGCCTATCAAATTTCTGTTTATTATCATTCTTGCTTGTAGCTTCCTCTTATTTCATCCCCAGCATCTCCTGGCCTCTCCTATCTCTTCCCTGACCCTTCCCCATGAAAAAAAAGGGATTTTTCCTCCAGCACACTGCAGCAAAATCATCAAAAATACTTGAATCCTACATGATAATAGAAATTCAGAGGTATTGGTTTACATACATTTGCAAATATATGAATAAGCGCTGGGCCAACGTCAAGGCTCCTCTATACCAGCATCCCTAACATTATGGGGTTCACGTCCGAGACACAGGGAACCCCAAATGAATCCAGCCAAGAACTATCCCCAGGGCATCACACGAAAAATGGAAAAAAGTGAAAGTGAAGTGTAAAGTATAGTTGTGGAAAGATAAATCAATAAGTGTTAATGGTAAGAGGTTAAAATTACATAAATAATAGACAAACAAATAGAAAGGTGATGAAAAAATATCTATGTGAGTTAAGTGTTGACGCCCTGAAAAAAGGCCCAGCCAGAGCAAATTCGGGGGCCCCACGCCCAAACGCTCACCCTAAAATAATTGTTGCTACCTAATAGTAGCACCCACTCTGGGTCATATAATTACAAATTAATGTACTGCATAATAACAGTACATGTATAAGCTGAGAGCAGACTCACCTAGAAGGTACCCCAGAAACCTCCTAATGGCACTATTCAGACCAACACATCCTCCTAATGCTGGCTCCTTTCATGCCTCACAAAACTGCAAACAAAAAGTATGGTGGTCGCTCACATCAACTTAATGACATTGCACAGGTGCTTGTAAAGGGCGGGGTTTTCACTGTGCTACAGAAAAAAAAGGGATTTTCCCTCCAGCACACTGCAGCAAAATCAACAAAAATACTTGAATCCTACATGATAATAGAAATTCAGAGGTATTGGTTTACATACATTTGCAAATATATGAATAAGCGCTGGGCCAACGTCAAGGCTCCTCTATACCAGCGTCCCTAACATTATGGGGTTCACGTCCGAGATGCAGGGAACCCCAAAAGAATCCAGCCAAGATCTATCCCCAGGGCATCACACGAAAAATGGAAAAAAGGTGAAAGTGAAGTGTAAAGTATTGTTGTGGACTCACTGTGTATACTCGCTGACACTTGCTGTTTGCTTTGGAGACCCGGAGATTCAGCTGCTTTTGTGCGGCTGGACACGCTGCCACTGTCCCAGTGGAAACTGAGCACATCAGGAGAGCTACAAGATCGTGCACACCTGACTATTGTGGAGCCCTGGAGACATAGACATTGTACTGCACAGCTGATACATTGTTGCAGTTGAGGTTGAGGCTGGGCACAACACGTGAGTTACAGGACTGCAGGGCAGCAGCTAGGGTAGTGTGGCCGGTGCCATCGCACAGGGCACCACAGGTCAGGGGGCGCTGTTTGGGCCTATCAAATTTCTGTTTATTATCATTCTTGCTTGTAGCTTCCTCTTATTTCATCCCCAGCATCTCCTGGCCTCTCCTATCTCTTCCCTGGCCCTTCCCCATGAAGCCATGGCCCTTTTTTGGGTGCATTATGTCCCTTTGAAAAAATGAGGGGGCGCCAATACTCTTTCTGGCACAGGGCACCAAAAAGTCTAGTTACGGCTCTGCAGGACTGTACTTATCTGACAGAAAATTGATGCCTGGTACCTCCATTTGGAGAAGTGCCTCCTTTGTCTCCCCCTGTCCATATATTGTGTGCACAGGGTATGATTATACCTCAAAGCCAGCATTGCTGTTACTGATGTCCACAGAACTCCACAGAACCTTGATTGAGTTCTATTGAACTAGCTACAGGACTTCAAATATATTGCATCAATTGATGTAAAATTACATTCTTTGAGTATCACACAATACAGTCCTTATTAGGGGTGAGCGGGTTCGGATTTCTGAAATCCGAACCCCCCCGAACCCCCCCGATCCGAGGCCGTTCCGAGTCAGGCTCGACTTTTCCCGCCTGACTCGGATCTGAAATCGATGCAAAATGTCATCATCCCGCCTTCCGGGTCTCGCGGGTTTTGGATCCTATATAAGGTACCCGCATCGGCACCATTTTCTCACTCGGCTGTGGACAGTGAAGAGGGAGGGTGGGAGGTAGGGCTGGCTGGGCTGGGTAGTGTAGTGTAGTGTAGTGCAGTGTAGTGTTGTGCTGTGCTGTGCTGCGCTGTGCTGCTGTTGTCCATAGGGGCTGTGTCCACTACTTCAAAGTCCATAGAGGCTGGCTGGACTGTGTTGTGCAGTCAGTTGTCCATAGGGGCTGTGTCCTCTCCAAAGTCCAGTGCAGTGTCCCAGTCCTAAAGGGGTGCTGTAGTGTTGTCCAGGGGGTGCTCTGTCCGTCAGGGGTGCTCCCCACAAGTGCAAAAAATATATATATTTTTTCTGTGTTTGTGAATTGTGTGCACTGTGGTTGCACGTGCATCAACTAAGGAGCAGCGCCAAGCGTGTGCCTGTGTCCCATAAGTAAAAGGCCGGCTGGCTTGTCCGTTAAAGGGTGCTGTAACCCCCAAAGGGCACTCCAAACAAAATAAAAATATATATTTTTTTGTGTTTGTGAATTGTGTGCGCAGTAGCCGCATGTGCATCAACAAAGTAGTGCCAAGCATGCGCCTGTGTCCCATAAATAAAGGGCCGGCTGGATTGACCGCTAAAGGATGCTGTAACCCCCAAAGGGCACTCCAAACAAAATAAAAAAATATTTTCTGTGTTTGTGAATTGTGTGCACTGTGGCTGCACGTGCATCAACAAAGGAGCAGCGCCAAGAATGCGCCTGTGTCCCATAAGTAAAGGGCTGGCTGGCTCATTTCTTAAAGGGTGGTGTAACCCACAAAGTGCACTACTCTCCAGCAAAAATAAAAAAATATTTTCTGTGTTTGTGTGCGCCTTAGCCGCACGTATATATCAATATAACATAAATGGAGGACCAAACTTTCTCCGATAAAAATAAAATAGGTTAAGATCAAAAACCACGTCCTCCTAGTGCTGTTGCTGCTGCTGGGAGTTGTTCATCATCCCAGAGAGGAAGTAGGAACACCACTACTTTTACTAAACAATTGACCCTCCAACAGTCCCTAGCGAGGAGGATGAAGTACGACAGCAGTCATCCTTAAGCAAAATGTATAACTGAGGCCTTGATTGCTATGTTGGTGTTAGACGTGCGTCCGATATCCGCCATTAGTGCAGTGGGATTTAGACAATTGATGGAGGTAGTGTGTCCCCGGTTACAAATCCCGTCTAGATTCCACCTGCATCCTCAAAGCAGCAACGACAAGCATGCGTCTGTCTGTTAAAGGGTGGTGTAACCCTCAAAGTGCGCTCCACAAACAATAAAAAAATTCTTCTTTTTATTTCTGTCTTTGTGAAATGTGTGGGCTGTAGTCGCACCTGCATCCTTAAAGCAGCAGCAACAAGGGTGCGTCTGTCTGTTAAAGGGTGGTGTAACCCTCAAAGTGCGCGCAACAAACAATAAAAAAATTCTTTTTTTTTCTGTCTTTGTGAAATGTGTGGGCTGTAGCCGCACCTGTATCCTCAAAGCAGCAGCGACAAGCGTGCGTCTGTCTGTAAAAGGGTGGTGTAACCCTCAAAGTGCGCTCCACAAAAAATTTTAAATTCTTTTTTTTCTGTCTTTGTGAATTGTGTGCACTGTAGCTGCATGTGCATCAACAAAGGAGCAGCGCCAACCGTGCGCCTGTGTCCCATAAGTCTGTTAAAGGGTGGTGTAACCCCCAAAGTGCTCCAAAAAATAAAATAGTCTTCTTTTTTTCTGTGTTTGTGTGTGAAATGTATGCGCAGTAGCCGCACCTGCATCCTCAAAGCAGCAGCGCCAAGCGTGCGTCTGTCTGTTAAAGGGTGGTGAACCCCCAAAGTGCGCTCCAACCAAAATAAAATAATCTTTTTTTCTGTGTTTGTGTGTGAAATGTATGCGCAGCAGCGACAAGCGTGCGTCTGTCTGTTAAAGGGTGGTGTTACCCTCAAAGTGCGCTCCACAAACAATAAAAATTTTTTTTTTTTTTCTGTCTTTATGAATTGTGTGGGCTGTAGCCACACCTGCATCCTCAAAGCAGCAGCGACAAGCATGCATCTGTCTGTTAAAGGATTACATCGGTGACAGCATCCAAGTAGGCATGTCAGACAGTCCGTACCTGTACTGGCAGGAAAAAGAGGCAATTTGGAGGCCCCTGTACAAACTGGCTCTATTTTACCTGAGTTGTCCCCCCTCCAGTGTGTACTCCGAAAGAGTGGTTAGTGCAGCCAGGAACCTTGTCAGCGAAAGGCGTAGGAGGTTGCTTCCACAAAATGTGGAGAAGATGATGTTCATAAAAATGAATGATCAACTCTTCCAGGGAGACCAGCCTCCAGAACGTACAGAGGGACCTGTGGTTGTGGATTCCAGCGGGGACGAATTAATACTCTGTGAGGATGAGGATGTACACAACACTGAAGAGGGTGAGGAATCGGTGGATGAGGAGGATGAGGATGACATCTTGCCTCCGTAGAGCCAGTTTGTGCAGGGACAGATTAATTGCCAGCTTGTTTTGTGGAGGCCCAAATGAACCAATCATTTCAGCCACAGTCGTGTGGCAGACCCTGGCGCTGAAATGATTGGTTTGTTAAAGTGTGCATGTCCTGTTTATACAACATAAGGGTGGGTGGGAGGGCCCAAGGACAATTCCATCTTGCACCTCTTTTTTTTCTTTGCATTATGTAGTGTATGGGGCCTAGTTTTTCAAACTGCCATCCTCTCTGCCACTGCAGTGTCACTCCTAGATGGGCCACGTGTTTGTGCCGCCCACCCGTGTCGCTTAGCATAGTCATCCAGCTACCTCGGTGCAGCCTTTTGGACATAAAAACACTATTGTGAGGTGTGAGGTGTTCAGAATAGACTGGAAATGAGTGGAAATTAAGGTTATTGAGGTTAATAATAGCATAGGAGCAGAAAAACCCATAAATTCTGTGATTTTAGCTGTTTTTATGCTTTTTTTAAAAAAAAATACAGATCCAAAACACAAAACCCATAACCCAAAACACGGAAGGGTGGTTTTGGCAAAACCAATCCAGATCCAAAACACGAAGAAAGATCCAGATCCAAAACACAAAACACGACAAGTGGCCGGTGCACACCCCTAATCCTTATACTGGTAATACCAGGTTTTTTTAGGATCCACCTCCTTTAGGTTTTATTATACATTGTAGTGTAATATTGATTTATTTAGCTTATAATAATTTTCTGTAGTTATTAATATTATTGTCTTATAATATGTGATATTCTATGACCGGTCATACTGTTGTTTCAGGATATTAAATTTCCTTTTATATTTTGATAAATTATATTGTGTGATAGGGCTGGCTGGGCTGTGTAGTGTAGTGCAGTGTAGTGTTGTGCTGTGCTGCGCTGTGCTGCTGTTGTCCATAGGGGCTGTGTCCACTACTTCAAAGCCCATAGGGGCTGGCTGGACTGTGTTGTGCAGTCAGTTGTCCATAGGGGCTGTGTCCACTCCAAAGTCCTGTGCAGTGTCACAGTCCTAAAGGGGAGCTGAAGTGTTGTCCAGGGGGTGCTCTGTCCATCAGGGGTGCTCCCCCCAAGTGCAAAAAATATATATATTTTTTCTGTGTTTGTGAATTGTGTGCACTGTGGCTGCACGTGCATCAACAAAGGAGCAGCGCCAAGTGTGTGCCTGTGTCCCATAAGTAAAAGGCCGGCTGGCTTGTCCGTTAAAGGGTGCTGTAACCCCCAAAGGGCACTCCAAACAAAATAAAAATATATATTTTTTTGTGTTTGTGAATTGTGTGCGCAGTAGCCGCTCGTGCATCAACAAAGTAGTGCCAAGCGTGCGCCTTTGTCCCATAAATAAAGGGCCGGCTGGATTGACTGCTAAAGGGTGCTGTAACCCCCAAAGGGCACTCCAAACAAAATAAAAAAATATTTTTTTTTTGTTTGTGAATTGTGTGCGCAGTAGCCGCACGTGCATCAACAAAGTAGTGCCAAGCGTGCGCCTGTGTCCCATAAATAAAGGGCCGGCTGGATTGACCGCTAAAGGGTGCTGTAACCCCCAAAGGGCACTCCAAACAAAATAAAAATATATATTTTTTTGTGTTTGTGAATTGTGTGCGCAGTAGCCGCATGTGCATCAACAAAGTAGTGCCAAGCGTGCGCCTTTGTCCCATAAATAAAGGGCCGGCTGGATTGACTGCTAAAGGGTGCTGTAACCCCCAAAGGGCACTCCAAACAAAATAAAAAAATATTTTTTTTTTGTTTGTGAATTGTGTGCGCAGTAGCCGCACATGCATCAACAAAGTAGTGCCAAGCGTGCGCCTGTATCCCATAAATAAAGGGCCGGCTGGATTGACCGCTAAAGGGTGCTGTAACTCCCAAAGTACACTCCAAACAAAATAAAAAAATATTTTCTGTGTTTGTGAATTGTGTGCACTGTGGCTGCATGTGCATCAACAAAGGAGCAGCGCCAAGCGTGCGCCTGTGTCCCATAAGTAAAGGGCCGGCTGGCTCATTTCTTAAAGGGTGGTGTAACCCACAAAGTGCACTACTCCAGCAAAAATAAAAAAATATTTTCTGTGTTTGTGTGCGCCTTAGCCGCACGTATATATCAATATAACATAAAGGGAGGACCAAACTTTCTCCGATAAAAATAAAATAGGTTAAGATCAAGAACCACTTCCTCCTAGTGCTGTTGCTGCTGCTGGGAGTTGTTCATCATCCCAGAGAGGAAGTAGGAACACCACTACTTTTACTAAACAATTGACCCTCCAACAGTCCCTAGCGAGGAGGATGAAGTACGACAGCAGTCATCCTTAAGCAAAATGTATAACTGAGGCCTTGATTGCTATGTTGGTGTTAGACGTGCGTCCGATATCCGCCATTAGTGCAGTGGGATTTAGACAATTGATGGAGGTAGTGTGTCCCCGGTTACAAATCCCGTCTAGATTCCACCTGCATCCTCAAAGCAGCAGCGACAAGCATGCGTCTGTCTGTTAAAGGGTGGTGTAACCCTCAAAGTGTGCTCCACAAACAATAAAAAAATTCTTCTTTTTTTTCTGTCTTTGTGAAATGTGTGGGCTGTAGTCGCACCTGCATCCTTAAAGCAGCAGCAACAAGGGTGCGTCTGTCTGTTAAAGGGTGGTGTAACCCTCAAAGTGCGCTCCACAAACAATAAAAAAATTCTTCTTTTTTTTTCTGTCTTTGTGAAATGTGTGGGCTGTAGCCGCACCTGCATCTTCAAAGCAGCAGCGACAAGTGTGCGTCTGTCTGTAAAAGGGTGGTGTAACCCTCAAAGTGCGCTCCACAAAAAATTTAAAATTCTTTTTTTTCTGTCTTTGTGAATTGTGTGCACTGTAGCTGCACGTGCATCATCAAAGGAGCAGCGCCAACCGTGCACCTGTGTCCCATAAGTCTGTTAAAGGGTGGTGTAATCCCCAAAGGGCTCCAAAAAATAAAATAGTCTTCTTTTTTTCTGTGTTTGAGTGTGAAATGTATGCGCAGTAGCCGCACCTGCATCCTCAAAGCAGCAGCGCCAAGCGTGCGTCTGTCTGTTAAAGGGTGGTGAACCCCCAAAGTGAGCTCCAACCAAAATAAAATAATCTTTTTTTCTGTGTTTGTGTGTGAAATGTATGTGCAGTAGCCGCACCTGCATCCTCAAAGCAGCAGCGACAAGCGTGCGTCTGTCTGTTAAAGGGTGGTGTTACCCTCAAAGTGCGCTCCACAAACAATAAAAAAATTCTTTTTTTTTTTCTGTCTTTGTGAATTGTGTGGGCTGTAGCCGCACCTGCATCCTCAAAGCAGCAGCGACAAGCATGCGTCTGTCTGTTAAAGGATTACATCGGTGACAGCATCCAAGTAGGCATGTCAGACAGTCCGTACCTGTACTGGCAGGAAAAAGAGGCAATTTGGAGGCCCCTGTACAAACTGGCTCTATTTTACCTGAGTTGTCCCCCCTCCAGTGTGTACTCCGAAAGAGTGGTTAGTGCAGCCGGGAACCTTGTCAGCGAAAGGCGTAGGAGGTTGCTTCCACAAAATGTGGAGAAGATGATGTTCATAAAAATGAATTATCAACTCTTCCAGGGAGACCAGCCTCCAGAACGTACAGAGGGACCTGTGGTTGTGGATTCCAGCGGGGACGAATTAATACTCTGTGAGGATGAGGATGTACACAACACTGAAGAGGGTGAGGAATCGGTGGATGAGGAGGATGAGGATGACATCTTGCCTCCGTAGAGCCAGTTTGTGCAGGGACAGATTAATTGCCAGCTTGTTTTGTGGAGGCCCAAACGAACCAATCATTTCAGCCACAGTCGTGTGGCAGACCCTGGCGCTGAAATGATTGGTTTGTTAAAGTGTGCATGTCCTGTTTATACAACATAAGGGTGGGTGGGAGGGCCCAAGGACAATTCCATCTTGCACCTCTTTTTTTTCTTTGCATTATGTAGTGTTTGTCCTCTCTGCCACTGCAGTGTCACTCCTAGATGGACCACGTGTTTGTGCCGCCCACCCGTGTCGCTTAGCATAGTCATCCAGCTACCTCGGTGCAACCTTTTGGACATAAAAACACTATTGTGAGGTGTGAGGTGTTCAGAATAGACTGGAAATGAGTGGAAATTAAGGTTATTGAGGTTAATAATAGCATAGGAGCAGAAAAACCCATAAATTCTGTTATTTTAGCTGTTTTTATCCTTTTTAAAAAAAAAAATACAGATCCAAAACACAAAACCCAGAACCCAAAACACGGAAGGGTGGTTTTGGCAAAACCAATCCAGATCCAAAACACGAAGAAAGATCCAGATCCAAAACACAAAACACGAAAAGTGGCCGGTGCACACCCCTAATCCTTATACTGGTAATACCAGGTTTTTTTAGGATCCACCTCCTTTAGGTTTTATTATACATTGTAGTGTAATATTGATTTATTTAGCTTATAATAATTTTCTGTAGTTATTAATATTATTGTCTTATATGTGATATTCTATGACCGGTCATACTGTTGTTTCAGGATATTAAATTTCCTTTATATTTTGATAAATTATATTGTGTTTTATTTTCAGTCAGGTCTTCTTTTCATCCCAAATAGCGCAGATAATACAATTATTAGTTAGGTGTATGATATTGAGAAACCAGAGGAACCTGCAGTCCTGGCTGTTTCCTTTCTTAAGGAATCAGATTATCAGACAGTCCAGTCACCTCCCATTCTCCCATTTTAAGGATCTTTTTTAAAAAAAAGCAACAATTTATATGAAAATATATTATCTTAGATAAAATGAATATTTCCTTGTATGTGCACATGTGTAAAACAATATGTGGAACTAATGGTATAGCAGCTACGGGCCCAGACCCTTAGGCACATGCTTAGAAGAGGTACCCACTCTCCGCTCTATTGATAATGGACGGGGGGGGCAAAAAAGGGAGTTTCCCTCCCTTATACGTGAGTGTGTTACTAGTGGTGCTATAAATGATGCATGATAGCTTTTATGATGTTAACAAGGCCACGCCCCGTGACTTGCTGCACACCCCAGTGACATGTGGCCACGCCCCGTGACTTGCTGCACGCCCCAGTGACATGTGGCCACGCCCTGTGACTTGCTGCACACCCCAGTGACATGTGGCCACGCTCCGTGACTTGCTGCACACCCCAGTGACATGTGGCCATGCCCCGTGACTTGCTGCACACCCCAGTGACATGTGGCCACGCCCCGTGACTTGCTGCACACCCCAGTGACATGTGGCCACGCCCCGTGACTTGCTGCACACCCCAGTGACATGTGGCCACGCCCCTTTTACTATAGGCGCAATGGCTGCCTTGAGGCCAGGGCCGAATTTCACCCCATTCTATCCCTGGATGTTAAGCTATTAAGATGTTAAGATAAGTAAAGTTTTTTTTTAAAATAAACTGGCTGCTCTGCTGAAATATATAAAAGTGTGTACTGGATTCTGGCCCTGATTCAGAGCCGGGCTATTCTTTTTTCAGAACGGCCTCCTGGCCTCTCGCATAGCTGTGGGTGACCACCCACAGCTATAGCGAGTGGCCAGGAAGATGGTTGCGATGGTCAAGCGCATCGCGACCATCGGGCTTGCGACGAGACCCTTGTGGTAGTGTCTCGTGGCCGCAAGCCCCAGAGAGCCGAAATCTCTCCCACTGACATCACTCGTGATGTCAGTGGGGCCGCGCCCAAACGGAGGCGTTCACATGGGAACGCCTCCGTTTTGGCAGCCACTTCCCCGACCCGCCCACCAAAGGGGGCGAGCTGTCACTCAACATCGACAGTTCGCCCCCTTTGTTGCGAGACCCGGTGCGACGGATTGCCTGTCGCTATCCGGGTCTCACGCATGCGCACGACGGAGCCGGCTCCGTCGTGCACATTTGCTCTGGCCCACCATCGACCCGGTTGGGAGCGCACTGCGCTTGCGACCGGGTCTGAATCAGGCTCTCTGTTAGTTTAAATGAAAGTACTGTAGATTGCCAGGCATGACAAATGCACATTAGGATTGTTGGTGGGGTACTGTGGCCGGGGCATCTCACGCCGTATGGCGAAAAAGGATAGGTGTATGAGAACACATCTGTAAGACTGGTAAATGATGGGAATAAATTTAGGGCCGTATTCAATTAGTTTCGCACCCGCGATAATTTTTCGCATGCCGGACTTTTCGCCTACATCACGTATTTTAGCCGCGGAAACTAATCACGCGCGTCCCCACGGTTTGCCGTATTCAATTCCAGAAGACGCAAAAGTGCAACCCAGCGATTTCGAAACAGGCGAAAAGTGCTGTCAGAAAAAGGGGGAAATCAGCCTGACACCCCCTAAAAGAAGCACTAACATTGGGGATCAATGTAAATGCCCCCGATTAGCCCTAATAAAGCTATTTGGGGTACTTAAGGTATGTGAACATCTTCTAACTAGCGTCATTGCACAAGTGGTGAAGAATAGCATTAAGCATTATTTTGGGGGTGAAAATAAGTTGTCTAGTCAAATTTGGGGAACCTGAAAGTGAACTTTTAAATATTGTGAATTTTCACCCCCAAAAATGCACCTGACCTGAACTTGTAAATATTGCAAATTTGCACCCCCAAAATACTTGACCCTTCTTAGTACACCCCCAGAACCTTATTTTGCTAGTTTGCAAACTTGTCCTCCCACTTTGCACTTTTTCACCCCCAAACTACTTTTTTCGGGGTGTTATTAAGGTTTTTTTTAGGAATTTTTTAACACAGTTGTCCTTTGGGGGGCTGTCCCAAAGGTTCTGAGTGGTTTCCCCACCTTTGTACCCCCAAACAAAAATGTTTGCGCTATTCAGAGGCGAATCTTGTTTTCACCTATTACATCGCATTGCGTTGTCGTGTACACGAAAAGCGGACGGAATTGATTACGGCGATACTTTTCCGACAGGCGATAAGTCGCAATTGGCGATACTTGTTTGCGGATCTCGGCTTTTCGCACCTAATTGAATACGGCCCATAGTGTGTGTTTTGCTGTTTACAACCAGATTGTTTAAGGTAAAAAAGTTTGTTCAGAACAAATGAAACCTGAAATGATTGTACTGACTCAGGTGCATCATGTCACATGACCAGCAGTTACTGTTTACCTATGAGAGAGCCATCCTTATAAATTGGGTAATGTTACGGTAAATGGAATGGTCAGACCTTGCGAAAGTTTCAATGTACTTTCTGAATTACAGAGAATCCTTCTATTTGTAAAACGTTTAACCAACACTGGACTTTGCTCATTCCATATGCAAATATGCACCATTCAGCATGGTTTAGAAGTCCTAGCTGAAGAAAATGCAGAAGGTAACCTGTATGCGGGTAAAACAGGAGACAATGGGGCTGATGCAGATTTGAATATCCACCCAATTGCGGGAACATGTTCTGCAAATGTTTGCAAAGTGCATGAACAGAAAATGACTGCACACAAATGCAGAGTGTAACACATCCTGATTATACCTACGTGCATACAGAGGTGGTTAATGACATTCACACAGAGTTGTTCCTGACCAATTTGGTGACCTAGCCAAGCTATTAGCTTATATTAGCTGGTGCCCCTTATCTGGCAGTCAATCCTTCCACCAAGCAATTGTTAGACCACATTTTATAAAACCTAATGTAGAACCTGACTGCATGACCCACTACAGACAGGTATCAAACTTCCTCTCTAGAAAAGGTTATTGAGAAAGTGGTGGCAACTGATCTAGAAACCCGCCTGTCGAACCATGGCATTTATGATTCATTCCAGTCAGGATTCAGGAGAAGACCCAGCAATGAAACATCCCTGCTATGTGCATGCTTAATGATCTTCTGATGGCAAGAGACAGAGGTGACTGTTAAATCTTAGGGCCTCATTCAGACCCGCTCGCAAGCGCTGAGCACTCGCAAGTGGGTCGATGTTGAAGCCCTGCGCATGTGCAGCGGCCGCACTGCGCATGCGCAAGCCCCGGAGGGGGAGAGAAATTCTCTCGCTCCCGGGCTCACTACAAAAGGGGCGGCTGTCGATGGTGATCGACAGCTCGCACCATTTTGTAGGCGAGGTGGGGGGGTGGCTGGCCAAACTGAGGTGTTCCAGATTGGGGCGGCCCCACTGACATCACTCGTGATGTCAGTGGTGAGCTTCCAGCTCTATTAGAGCCGAAAGCTCACTGGGGCTTGCGGCAGACGAGACCCTACCACAAGGCTCTCGTCGCAAGCCCCGATGGTCGTGATGGTCTTGACCATGGGGACCATCAACCTGGCTGCTCGCTAAAGCTGTGGGTGGTCACCCACAACTTAGCGAGCGGCCAGGAGGAGCGGCCGCCCTCATTCAAAGCGAGCTCTCGCATTTTGCGAGCGGCTCTGAATGAGGTCCTTAATCCTTCTGGATCTCTCTTCACCGTTTGATACCGTGGACCACACGATTAATAATTGAGTGCCTGAAAAAATTTTGTGGACTGAATGGCAGGGCACGTTCAAATAATTTCTCACCGGCAGGTCACAGAAAGTTTTTTCTGGGGTAAACAATTCGTCACCAGTGCTACTTCCACGTGGTGTCACACAGGGTTCTGTACTATCTCCCATGATTTTTGCAGTATACATGCAGGTAAAATAATCAGAATGTCATGGCCTGATTGATATGCAGATGATACCAAACTGTACCTTTCCTTTGCACCAGGTACTAAGAACCCAATAACAACCCTAAATAGCTGCCTAGCTGAGCTCCAGGAGTGGATGATGCCAGTTGGCTGCGACTGCACCCTGATAAAACAGAGGTCCTGATGATAGGTCACAGGACAAGGCTGCAGCATAGCCAACCAACAGGACTTACGCTTGGGGGCTCAGTATTACAAAACACTAAATATGTGCGGAATCTTGGTGTTGTCCTGGATAGTGGCATCTGACACTTAAAATCAGGTATCAGCCAAAATCAGATCCTCATTATTTATCTGAGGACCATAGCCAGAATCAAGCACTTAGTTCCCTCAGAAGATCTGCCTAAAGTCATACATGCATTTATATCATCAGGCCTAGACTACTGCAACGTCCTCTATCTGGGTCTCCCAGCAAAAGAATTACATCGCTTGCAGATGGTACAAAATGAGGCTTCCAGGCTATTAACCAACCAACCCCGTTCCAGCCACATAACACCCATTCTCTACTGCCTTCACTGGCTGCCTGGCAGATGGCAAATTGTCTTCGAGATTACTGTAGCTAACTACCTTTCAAAACCCTACAGGACCAGGGCCCAAGGTACCTGTAGCAGCTTCTGATCCCGTACTGTCCCACCCGCTTACTGTGATCCTTTGACAAAGGTCTATTAACAGTACCTAGAATCTCCCAGAATTCATTTGAGGGTCAAGCTTTCAGCTTAGTGGCTCAGACTGTATGAAGCACAGGCCTTGATTCAGAGCCGGACGCTCTGAAAGGGCGCTCGCTCTGAATCAGGGCGTTTTTTTTTTTTTGGAGCGGCCTCCTGGCCGCTTGCATAGCTGTAACCACCCACAGACCATTGCGACCATCGGGCTTGCGATGAGACCCTTGTGGTAGGGTCTCGTGGCTGCAAGCTCTAATAGAGCCGGAAGATCTCCCACTGACATCACATCATGTCAGTGGGGCCGCCCACAAATGGCAGGCGTTTGCTTGGGAACGCCTCCGTTTGTGAAGCCACCCCCACGCCACGCCTCCAAAACCCTGCGAGTTTTCGATCAAAATCGACAGCCGCCCCCTTTTGGTGCGAGACCCTGAGCGACGGAGCGCCCATCGATAGCCGGGTCTCACGCATGCGTACGTCGGAGCCGGCACAGGCATGAGCATGCGCAGTGGCCAAACATCGAACCCCCTCGCGAGCGCATAGCGCTTGCGAGCAGGTCTGAATCAGGCTCACTGTACAAGAAGCCTCCACTCTAGAATCCTTCAAAAATAGACTCAAGACTCATCTGTTTACCCAACATTCACTAATGTCCCTTGTTAAGCTTGTTTTGTATTTTTTACTGTTAAGGTAAATGTACAGCACTTTGAGTTCTATTAGGAGAAAAATGCTACATAAATAACATTATTATTATTATTATTATTATTATTATTATTATTATTATTATTATTATGTTTATACATTAAGCCCCCCCTACAGCAAAGTGCCCTAGGCATTCATCTACATGGCCTATGCCCAGGGATGGCTCTGCATTCTCACTAAGGCAATGCAAACCTCCAAACCATTCCAATTCAGTGGGACAGTCCTGCTTTTTGTGTACTGTCCGGCTGTCCTACCCATGGGTGGGGGAGGTTGGGGGGCACTCTGTCACCGCTGCTCTGCATAGCACTGTGCCAGGAAAGGCTGGAGGCTGCCAATCAGCTCCCAGAGTGCTGGTCAAGCCCCTAAAATGTCTGCAATAGAGGAGGTGGCCTCACAAGTCATGAGGCAATGCCCTTGTTTGGGTGTGCCTTAATGTGCCTGCTCCTGCCTTTACAGTGTTGGCAGATATGGGCAATGTACAGTAAGGGTATGTAAATATGCCACTGCGGACCTGCATAATTTTTCATATATTCCCATTGGTAAGTGTATCAGGTAGATTTCAGACAGCCACTGGAGACTGAAGTGCTTCACTTAGCTTTTATACCGAAAAGAAATGGTCACAACTAGTATAATGGTTTCTTACACAGGGGTATCATCAGCAATTCAGGAACATAAAGTACAGCTTACGAGTAAAAGCATTCACAGGAGTGCAGCAATCTGGTTTAGGGATGACCATCGACCATCGATGACTAAATAATCGATGGTTTATAGCCGATGTTGAATGTGTTTACCATTGATAGCTAACAGACAATAGCCATCGATGAACGAGAGGGAGTCAATGGTTCTTGTTTTTTTCCCAGACAGTATGGAGCTTGTCCCCGCCCCGAGTGCTGCTAAGCCTCACCCCTGTTTTTTTATTAGCCCACACTCGCCGTTCTTCCCCGCAGCGGTGGCCAATGAGGGGTGCAAACCATCGATGGTTCTTGATGGTTTGTGCTCCATTGATGGGATCCACCGATGGACCCATCAATGGTAACCATCGATGGACACCCCACCAATGACCATCCCTAATCTGGTTAGTTAGGCTCTGTAATGCCCAGCACACAGAGGTGTGCTAAAGGTGCACACCCCCTATATCTTACCTTACTGACGCACAGAAAGAGGTTTTTATTAGGGATGTGCAGGCTCTGATTAGTTTGGATTCTCCCGCCAAAGTCTGATTTTTCCCGCCAAAAATCAGGTTTCAGAAAGAGGCAAAACGTCATCTTTCATGGACAAACATCATCATTCCTGGACAAAAGTCCATGAAAGATGACGTTTTGCCTCTTTCTGAGACCCGATTTGTGGTGGGAAAAATCTGAATTTGGCGGGAAAATCCTATCTAATCCGAGCCTGCACATCCCTAGTTTTTATACCTTCGCTCTTCTAAATTGAGGAAAGAGAGTGGTCCTATTCTGAGCCACAGAAGGTTAACCCTTTTTTCAAATGTGGAAATAATTTCCACCCTGCCATAGTAGGGTTATTTGTTGCCCAGCTAAGGCTGGTGCACATTTTTATGTTGTTAAACTGGTGCTAAGTTCTATGTTGCTAAATATTGCAGGGTGATAAATTGGTAAACAAAGGATGTCTTTTTATCTAAATTAAATAAATTATCTACAGTTTGGGCGCTATTTTATATGTATTTTAAAAAGTGGACAGTAGGTGCTAGAGGACCCTTGGATGACTCTCCAACTGGCAGCATGCTTTGGGGGCCATGCAGATTTAGGCTTGAGAGTGCTTGCTGGTAGTTTGCGAGTAAATAAAAAGTATTCTAAAAAAAAAGTATTGTAATTTTAATACTAAAACAGGTATATGTATGAGCTCTCACCTGTGGTGTTGGTGTGGAGGATGGTTTTAGGGGGGAAGAGGGAGGGGATGGGGTTTCTGTATGATGTGGGTTTCAGGGTGCGTTTGTGAAAACGTTGGAGTCAGTGGAAGGACTGGTGTTAGTGATGGAGGTGTGATAGCAAAGTCTGCCAAATGTGCATGTAGAGTAAGGAATAAAGAGATGAGACAATTGTGTGGGGACCAATCCATTTATTTCAGTAGTCACAGTGCTTCTCTGTGGATGGTGGATACTGAGCTCTGGAAAGTGATACATTGGAGAGTGATAAGCTACCAACCAATCAGCTCCTAACTGTCACTTATCAAACACAGCCTGTGAGATGGCAGTTGGGAGCTGATTGGCTGCACCTTATCACAGACTTATCACTTTTCACTCTGTCTCATAACACTGCTTAGTGAATAGACCCCATAGCCTGTAACATGACAGCTAGGAGAGGTGGAGAGATGTCTCCACAGGCCCGTGGGGTATGGCTCAACTGGTAGCTTATGTTGCTGCTATTAGAGTGCGTGGATTCAAGTGTGCAGCCAACTGGTCTGCAGTGCTGTTAAATGGTTGTAGTGGCAGCCTGGATCTGATCTCCGGAGGTGTGCAAGGTGTGGGGTGGTTCTTCAACATGTTTTGGCTCCGGGACTCTTTTTCAAGGCATAGGTTATTGTTGCATTTAAGCCCAGTTAATATAGGAATACCGGGTATGGGTTCATGTCACATGATGCTCCAAACAGGGCGTACCCACATGTGTGCTGGGGGAAGTCATGTGACACCTTTGTAGAGTTGGGTGGCATCTGTGGAGTGTGAGCATGTATTGTCGGTGATGTTGTCAATTAGGGTGGCACTGTGTGTGTGCTTGGGGGAGACATGTGATGCCTGGCCAATGAATCATGTAGGTAATGGGAGTGTCGGTCAGTGACTCACCTAAAGTACAGCCAATGAGGGTGTTGTTTACATTTGATATGTGTGGTGATGTGATTGGAGAAGGTGCATTGCCATAATGTTATGTGATCCTGAAAGTATTAAAAATGTAGCACTTGGTGATGTTGGATTCCCATGATTATTTGCAATCCTGAGAGTGATTTAAATTTGGCTGGGTTCCTATTATTTGTGGTGGAGTGTCTTAATGTATATGTGGTGAGATTGATATGCTATTTTAAATGTATGATATGGGGGTGTTAGGAAATGAGAAGTGGATGTGCACTGTGTGTATCCTCAGTCTGTGGGACTGGGATTTAGTTATGGGATATGGGTGTCAGATGGACATGCATAAGGAATGGTGGAGGGGTGGAATGGGAAGGAGGTGGTTATTGATGAACAGTGTGGGGATGTTGGGGACAGGGTGTATAATGGGATAGTTGTTACTGTGTTTGTATATAGCAGAGAGGGTCTATGTTGTATGAGGGTGTCATTGATGGTATGTCCATACAGCAGATGACTCAACCAGAAGATTGGTTTATTAACCAGGTAAAACAGGTAGCATGAAACACAGGGTTAATAGCAGGTACAGGCTGCAGAGTTATACCCATTGCAGCTTGGAGTGTACAGTTTTAATTATTTGAACCAACTTTAATTGCATCTAAAGTGCCTTGTAGCTCCGACATCCATGTACCAACATTCTTTGTGGTGACTGTTTGCTACATTCAGTGTTGATTCATTCCTGCTATCATGTTTGTGTGATGAGGTACTGTACTACTTGGTTAACTCGCTCTGCACTCTGAGGCCTTATGTCCCAACTTCTGACATTTGAAACATTTGTACTTTGGCTTTTTAGGTTTTGTGCTCTTTGGAAGAACAGAATTCTCAGCACTAATTTCTCCAGGTGTGTGCTCTTGAAATTGCAGTAGCTTGGCCTGTACAGTCTCTGGGCCTGATTCAGAGCCGGACGCTCTGACCAGAGCGCTCGCTCTGAATCAGGACCCTCCTACCTACATTTGGAGCGGCCTCTTGGATGCTCGCATAGCTGTGGGTTACCACCCACAGCTTATGCGAGCGTCCATGATGATGGTCGCGAAGGTCAAGACCATCGCGACCATCGGGCTTGTGACGAGACCCTGCGGTAGGGTCTCGTTGCAGCAAGCCCTGGAGTGATATTGGCTCTATCAGAGCCAAAATCACTCCCACTGACATCACTAGTGATGTCAGTGGTGCAGGACCCAGACGGTAGGCGTTCCCATGGGAACGCCTCCGTCTGGCAGCCACGCCCCTGGCATGCCCACCAAAGGGGGCGTGCTGTCACTCACCATCGACAGCATGCCCCCTTTGGTGTGAGACCCATAACGACTGCTACCCCGTCGTTATTTGGGTCTCGCACATGCACACGACGGAGCTTTCACACATTTATAGACATTAGAACAGTAATTCCTCAGATAACTCTTAGTTCTTAAAGCAAAATATTAAAACATAGATAAATAGAAAGTGCAAAAAACATGAACTATATGTGCCGTGCCTTGTCCTAAAAAATAAGTCTTATTAGAAAATGATTCTGTAATATTAGGTGTGTTAAAATTATGGTAAATCAAGACACAGAAACACAATTCACTAAGTCCCAAGGACATTTATTCAATTGTTTTGTTTTCTTTAAGATTTTTTTACTTATTATTAATATATAGTTCAATATAACCAAAATAAAACTACTTAAATATCTGGGAAAGTCTTGGACACCATACATTATAGACCAGATTAATAAAGGAAAAATGTGTAAACAGTGTCCAATGCACACCAATAATAATAGCTAAACCTAATGAAGAAAAAAAATTTAAAAAAACTTTTTATGCTACCAATAATGAGAATAGATTTATCTACCTTATATGTATGTATATATATATATAACATACAGTCCAGATACTCGGCACTAACATCTAAACATATAGAAATTCCAAGGTGCCTTCCTTAGTTCAATAAATGTAGCAGATATAGATAGGCGGCACTCAAATCAAAAATAGAATAAATGACACGGAAACTCCGTAATCCTAGTCAACGTTTCAATTCTATTTGCAGAATTTTCATCAGGACGTAACAGACATAGTAAAAAGCACTTACCTATATAACCTTCACCAAGAACCCCTAAGTGACAAGTGCTGAACGGACCTCACTCACTGACGCTCGCCAACGCCGTCCGGCATGCAGTCGCAGCGGGCCTACGTCATCAGTGTGTGTCCGGTTGCTAGGTGACAGAAAAGAAGCGTGTAGTAAGATACCAACACCCAGAAATGAACTGCCTACTCTGTATAACATATCAGAATAGACAGTCAGGCAGAGGTCTCAGTTAGCAAAGAATGGCTGGAAGGGTTAATAATAACAAAGCTATCCACATAATGAGCAGTAGCCATACATATTAATATGCGAACACAATTAATAATAGAACCCAGAAAACAGAAGAGGTAGAAGTTAGAGAATATCAGATCACTAATAACCAGGAGCAGAAAAAACAAAGTTATAAACCAAGGGACTCATATAGAGGCTTAAATAAAGCAATTGAGCAAACATTGCTCATTTAACCCCTTGGGACTCAGGGTCTCCAATTTGTAAATCCACCGCGCTTCTTTCTGTAACAAAATCTTCGATCTATCACCCCCCCGATGATGCTCAGGGACATGATCGATCATTTTAAATCTCAGGGAGCTGAGACTATGTCTCGCATCCCTGAAATGTTTGGCAACAGGCTGATCCGAAGTTCTGCCTTCTATTGCTAGACGAATGGCACTGCGATGGAGTGCCATCCTCTCTTTGAACTGACGGGTAGTCTTTCCAATATACAGTAAGCCACATGGGCAGTGAATGAAGTATATCACAAATTTGCTGGTACAGGTGAGTATGTGATGAATTTTAATCTTTCTTCCTGTCAACAGATGAGGATAAGTATCTCCGGTCTCCAGAAAACTGCATGTTGTACATCCGAAACATCGATAGTTGCCCGTTTTTTTGGACAAAAAGTGACCTTGTTTTTTTACTGAGTCCCAGCCAGTGATGTCGGTCCTAACAACCCAGTCTTTTATATTTTTAGCTCTTTTATAACATGGAACAAGTGTGGTGTTTTTTAGCAGTGGTAGTTCATCTTCCTGATTAATAAGAGGCCAATGTTTTTTAGCTGTTTTTATAATCTCTGTACTTGCAGTAGAAAATTACTTGATGAACAATATCGGTTTTTCTTTAGATTTTCCCCTCGATTTTTGCAATAAATTTGTTCTTGGAATGCCTAAAGCCTTTATTCTTGCAGCTGAAAGAACTGCAGTAAAGTATCCTCTCTGCAAAAAACGGTTGAGCACCTTGTCCATTTGTTTTTTCTCCTCCTCATCATTATCACAGATGCGTTTTACTCTTATGAACTGTGAGAAAGGCAACCCTCTTTTAAGGGCTTTAGGATGATGACTAGATGCAGACAATAAAGTATTACAATCTGTCGGTTTATTGTAAACAGTTGTGTATAATTTGTAGGGGTGAGCGGGTTCGGATTTCTGAAATCCGAACCCCCCCCGACCCCCCCGATCCGAGTCCGATCCGAGTCAGGCTCGACTTTTCCCGCCTGACTCGGATTCTGAAATCGAGGCAAAACATCATCTTCCCGCCTTCCGAGTCTCGCGGGTTTTGGATCCTATATAAGGTACCCGCGTCGGCGCCATTTTCTCACTCGGCTGTGGACAGTGAAGAGGGAGGGTGGGAGTTAGGGCTGGCTGGGCTGTGTAGCGTAGTGTAGTGTAGTGCAGAGTAGTGTTGTGCTGTGCTGTGCTGCTGTTGTCCACTACTTCAAAGTCCATAGGGGCTGGCTGTGTTGTGCTGTGCTGCTGTTGTTAATAGGGGCTGTGTCCACTACTTCAAAGTCCATAGGGGCTGGCTGGACTGTGTTGTGCAGTCAGTTCTCCATAGGGGCTGTGTCCACTCCAAAGTCCTGTGCAGTGTCCCAGTCCTAAAGGGGTGCTGTAGTGTTGTCCAGGGGGTGCTCTGTCCATCAGGGGTGCTCCCCCCAAGTGCTAAAAAAATAATATTTTTTTTGTGTTTGTGAATTGTGTGCGCAGAAGCCGCACGTGCATCAACAAAGTAGTGCCAAGCGTGCGCCTGTGTCATAAGTAAAGGGCCGGCTGGCTTGACCGTTAAAGGGTGCTGTAACCCCCAAAGTACACTCCAGTCCAAACATAAAAAAAAATTATTTTCTGTGTTTGTGAATTGTGTGCACAGTAGCCGCACGTGCATCAACAAAGTAGTGCCAAGCGTTCGCCTGTGTCATAAGTAAAGGGCAGGCTGGCTTGACCGTTAAAGGGTGCTGTAACCCCCAAAGTACACTCCAGTCCAAACCAAAAAAAAAATTATTTTCTGTGTTTGTGAATTGTGTGCGCAGTAGCTGCACGTGCATCAACAAAGTAGTGCCAAGCGTGCGCCTGTGTCATAAGTAAAGG
Organism: Taudactylus pleione; assembly: GCA_031769625.1. NCBI lineage: Eukaryota > Metazoa > Chordata > Amphibia > Anura > Myobatrachidae > Taudactylus > Taudactylus pleione. Next base: position 318,216 of record JAUIMM010001003.1, read on the forward strand.
GCCGGCTGGCTTGACCGTTAAAGGGTGCTGTAACCCCCAAAGTACACTCCAGTCCAAACCAAAAAAAAAATTATTTTCTGTGTTTGTGAATTGTGTGCGCAGTAGCCGCACGTGCATCAACAAAGTAGTGCCAAGCGTGCGCCTGTGTCATAAGTAAAGGGCCGGCTGGCTTGATCGTTAAAGGGTGCTGTAACCCCCAAAGTACACTCCAGTCCAAACCAAAAAAATAATTATTTTCTGTGTTTATGAATTGTGTGCGCAGTAGCCGCACGTGCATCACAAAGTAGTGCCAAGCGTGCGCCTGTGTCATAAGTAAAGGGCCGGCTGGCTTGACCGTTAAAGGGTGCTGTAACTCCCAAAGTACACTCCAGTCCAAACAAAAAATATAATTATTTTCTGTGTTTGTGAATTGTGTGCGCAGTAGCCGCACGTGCATCAACAAAGTAGTGCCAAGCGTGCGCCTGTGTCATAAGTAAAGGGCCGGCTGGCTTGACCGTTAAAGGGTGCTGTAACCCCCAAAGTACACTCCAGTCCAAACCAAAAAAAAAAATATTTTCTGTGTTTGTGAATTGTGTGCGCAGTAGCCGCACGTGCATCAACAAAGTAGTGCCAAGCGTGCGCCTGTGTCATAAGAAAAGGGCCGGCTGGCTTGACCGTTAAAGGGTGCTGTAACCCCCAAAGTACACTCCAGTCCAAACCAAAAAAATAATTATTTGTTGTGTTTGTGAATTGTGTGCGCAGTAGCCGCACGTGCATCAACAAAGTAGTGCCAAGCGTGCGCCTGTGTCATAAGTAAAGGGCCAGCTGGCTTGACCGTTAAAGGGTGCTGTAACCCCCAAAGTACACTCCAGTCCAAACCAAAAAAAAAATTATTTTCTGTGTTTGTGAATTGTGTGCGCAGTAGCCGCACGTCCATCAACAAAGGAGCAGCGCCAAGCGTGCGCCTGTGTCCCATAAGTAAAGAGCCGGCTGGCTCATTTCTTAAAGGCTGGTGTAACCCACAAAGTGCACTACTCTCCAGCAAAAATAAAGAAATATTTTCTGTGTTCAGCCGCACGTATATATCAAATCGATATGACATAAATGGAGGACCAAACTTTCTCCGATAAAAATAAAATAGAGAAAGATCAAGAACCACTTCCTCCTAGTGCTGAAGCTGCTGCCACTAGTCATGACATAGACGATAACATGCCATCAACGTCGTCTGCCAAGGCCGATGCCCAATGTCATAGTAGAGGGCACATACAATCCCAAATGGCAAAGTTCAGGAAAATGACCTTGAAAAAGACATTTAAATCAGCTGAAGAGAAACGTAAACTTGCCAATATGCCATTTACGACACGGAGTGGCAAGGAACGGCTAAGGTCGATCCCTAGTATGTTCATGACTAGTGGTTCAGCTTCACATGACGATGGAAGCCCTCCTCCCACTAAAAAAATCAAAAGAGTTAAGCTGGCAAAAGCACAGCGAAGAACTGTGCTTTCTAAGAAGATATCACAAATCCCCAAGGAGAGTCCAAGTGTGGTGGTGGTTGCGATGCCTGACCTTCCCAGCACTGGACGGGAAGAGGTGGCTCTTTCCACCATTTGCACGCCCCCTGCAAGTGCTGAAAGGAGCACCCACAGTCCACTTGCTGATATGCAAATTGAAGATGTCACTGTTGAAGTACAACAGGATGAGGATACTGGTGTAGCTGGCGCTGAGGAGGAAGTTGGCGAGGAGGATTCTGATGGTGATGTGGTTTGTTTAAATCAGGCTCCGGGGGAGACAGTTGTTGTCCGTGGGATGAAAAAGCCCATCACGGTCATGCCTGGGCAGAAGACCAAACATTCCACCTCTTTGGTCTGGCAATATTTCTATCCAAATCCGGACAACAACTGTCTTGCCATATGTACCATATGTAAAGGTGAAATAAGTAGGGGTAGGGACGTCAACCACCTAGGAACATCCTCCCTTATACGGCACCTGCAGCGCGTTCATAAAAAGTTACTGTCAAGTTCAGAAACTTTGGCTAAGACCGTAAGCAGTCCAGGGACACCTAAATCCCGTTGTCCTGTTGTATCCAAGCGCCTGCAAACCACACCGTCAACTCCCTCCTCGTCAATTTCCTCCTTAGTTAGGATCGGAAGTAGTCCTGCAGGCCATGTCACTGGCATGACTGACTCTCCTATCCGGGATTCCTCCGGAGGATCCTGCATTGCTACGCCTACTGCTGCCGCTGCTGCTGTTGCTGCTGCTGGGAGTCGTTCATCATCCCAGAGAGGAAGTAGGAACACCACTACTTTTACTAAACAATTGACCCTCCAACAGTCCTTAGCGAGGAGGATGAAGTACGACAGCAGTCATCCTGAAGCAAAACGTATAACTGAGGCCTTGACTGCTATGTTGGTGTTAGACGTGCGTCCGGTATCCGCCATTAGTGCAGTGGGATTTAGACAATTGATGGAGGTAGTGTGTCCCCGGTTCCAAATCCCGTCTAGATTCCACTTCACTAGGCAGGCGATACCGAGACTGTACAGAAACGTCAGAAAAAGTGTCCTCAGTGTCCTGAAAAATGCCGTTGTACACAATGTCCACTTAACCACGGACATGTGGACAAGTGGAACAGGGCAGACTAAGGACTATATGACTGTGACAGCCCACTGGGTAGATGTATCACCTTACGCAGCAACAGCAGCAGCGTCACCAGTAGCAGCATCTCAGAAATGCCAGCTCGTTACAAGGCAGGCTACGCTGTGTATCACCGGTTTCAGTAAGAGGCACACCGCCGACAACCTCTTAGAGAAACTGAGGGAAATCATCGCCCAGTGGCTTACCCCACTTAGACTCTCCTGGGGATTTGTGATATCTGACAATGCCACCAATATTGTGCGGGCATTACATCTGGGCAAATTCCAGCACGTCCCATGTTTTGCTCACACAATAAACTTGGTGGTGCAGAATTTTCTGAAAAGCGACAGGGGCGTGCAGGAGACGCTTTGGGTGGCCCGAAAAATTTCTGGCCACTTTCGCCATTCAGCGACTGCGTGCCGAAGACTGGAGCGCCAGCAAACACTCTTGAACCTGCCCCGCCATCACCTGAAGCAAGAGTTTGTGACGCGGTGGAACTCAACCCTCTATATGCTTCAGAGGATGGAGGAGCAGCAAAAGGCCATACAAGCCTATACATCCACCTATGACATAGGCAAAGGAGGGGGTATGCACCTGACTCAAGCGCAGTGGAGAATGATTTCCGTGTTGTGCAAGGTTCTCCAGCCCTTCGAACTTGCCACACGTGAAGTCAGTTCAGACACTGCCAGCTTGAGTCAGGTCATTCCCCTCATCAGGCTTTTGCAGAAGCAGCTGGAGAAAGTGAAGGAGGAGCTAAGACGGAGCGATTCCGCTCGGCATGTGGGACTTGTGGATGAAGCCCTTCATTCGCTTTGCCAGGATTCCAGGGTGGTCAATCTGTTGAAATCAGACCACTACGTTTTGGCCACCGTGCTCGATCCTAGGTTTAAAGCCTATGTGGTGTCTCTCTTTCCGGCCGACACAAGCCTGCAGAGGTGCAAAGACCTGCTGGTGAACACACTGTCAGCTGAAGCGGAACGTGACACGTCAACGGCTCCTTCTTCATTTTCTCCTGCAACTGGGGCTGCCAGGAAAAAACTTAGGTATCCTAAGCAACCCGCTGGCGGTGATGCAGGGCAGGCAGGACCAAGTTTGGACATCTGGTCCGGACTGAAGGACCTGGCAACAATTTCTGACATGTCTACTGTCACTGCATATGATACTGTCACCATTGACAGAATGGTGGAGGATTACATCGGTGACAGCATCCAAGTAGGCATGGCAGACAGTCCATACCTGTACTGGCAGGAAAAAGAGGCAATTTGGAGGCCCCTGTACAAACTGGCTCTATTTTACCTGAGTTGCCCCCCCTCCAGTGTGTACTCCGAAAGAGTGTTTAGTGCAGCCGGGAACCTTGTCAGCGAAAGGCGTAGGAGGTTGCTTCCACAGAATGTGGAGAAGATGATGTTCATCAAAATGAATTATCAGCTCTTCCAGGGAGACCAGCCTCCAGAAGGTACAGAGGGACCTGTGGTGGTGGATTCAAGTGGGGACGAGTTAATACTTTGTGAGGATGAGGATGTACACACTGAAGAGGGTGAGGAATCGGTGGATGAGGAGGATGAGGATGACATCTTGCCTCCATAGAGCCAGTTTGTGCAGGGACACATTAATTGCCAGCTTGTTTTGTGGGGACCCAAACGAACCAATCATTTCAGCCACAGTTGTGTGGCAGACCCTGGCGCTGAAATGATTGGTTTGTTAAAGTGTGCATGTCCTGTTTATACAACATAAGGGTGGGTGGGAGGGCCCAAGGACAATTCCATCTTGCACCTCTTTTTTTTCTTTGCATTATGTACAGTTTGGGGCCTAGTTTTTCAAACTGCCATCCTGTCTGCCACTGCAGTTTCACGCCTAGATGGGTCACGTGTTTGTGCCGCCCACTCGTGTCGCTTAGCATAGTCATCCAGCTACCTCGGTGCAACGTTTTGGACATAAAAACACTATTGTGAGGTGTGAGGTGTTCAGAATAGACTGGAAATGAGTGGAAATTAAGGTTATTGAGGTTAATAATAGCATAGGAGCAGAAAAACCTACAAATTCTGTGATTTTAGCTGTTTTTATGCTTTTTTAAAAAAAAATACAGATCCAAAACACAAAACCCAGAACCCAAAACACGGAAGGGTGGTTTTGGCAAAACCAATCCAGATCCAAAACACGAAGAAAGATCCAGATCCAAAACCAAAACACAAAACACGAAAAGTGGCCGGTGCACACCCCTAGTATATATATATATATATATATATATATATGTATATGTATGTATATATATATATATATACACGAGACATATACTGTGTGTGTACAGGCATGTGTATACAGACATACTATATACTGTAATAACTGACAAGATGGGTATATCATGGCTGACTTTATTTCAACTGTAAAATTCTTGAATTTCCTTTTTTAAAACATACTAGTTGGGTTTATGTATGTATGTGCATTGTACCTTTGCTGTGGTCGTGCTCCCACATATAGCAAGCAGTTTAGACAGAGTTATTGTAAAATTCTGCTTCCTTCCACCTCCAAGTTACTGGAAGCTTGTGGAAACATCTGTAATACCCCTTTTACACCGGAGCTAAAACCTGGGTTTTTGAAGGGTTAACCAGGGCAGCTCCCTGGTGTAAAAGGGGAGAGAGTTGAGTGACCCGGCAATCCAACCCAGGTAACTAGCAGGGTTTAACATGGGCGTAGCCCATGAAACCCTGCTGTGAGAACAGCGCACTTCGGGTCACGATGACCTGGATTGCGCTGCTAGCCGGCCGATTGGGCCAGCTTCAGTGGCGCTTGGAGATTAAATCATCTCCAAGTGTCCACTTCCACGCCGGAAGAAATGGGTCACTGCAGACCCGGCTTCTGGTGTGAACGGCGCCGACTCGGGAATATCCTGGGTTGGCGCTGGCTAAATTCCGGGTCTGAATCCCTCGCTCTGAATCAGTGCCCTCCTATTGTTTTTTTAGAGTGGCCTCCTGGCCGCTCGCATAGCTGTGGGTGACCCACAGCCAGTAAAGTGACAGTTAGGAGCTGATTGGTTGATTCTTTATCTCCGCCCACATTATCTCTTTTCAAGGTTTAGTACATAGACCCCATAATCTTTTAAGCAGTGAATATAATCTGTCCCTGCCATATCCCATGCAGGCTTGATTTGGTCATTTACATTCATACAGTATCTCTCTCAGACAGCTATTTATTTGCACAGCTCTCACTTAAACCCTCAGAAGTTACTGATTAAATGGATTGTTTGGTCATTGCCTCCAGCCCTCAGAGTGATCATCTATAAAATGACAACACTCAGAGAAAGCACAGACCCCAGAAGGAATCATGGGTTGCAGAGCTGCCTGCCTCATTCTTCTCTGGGGGCTTAGTGGGGGCTACGCTCAGACACCACCGCAACCACAGCCACAGTGAGTATTGAAAGCAAACCCCCATTCTGCTTCTATGACGCGTGGGCTAGTTTGATCCAATATGATTTGTATAATACTCTCTGTACAAGAGCTGCTTCTAATGTCTGACTTATTAAAATTCATTTTTTTTTTCCTTGGGTGGTGGGGGGTTAATTAACTTCTGAAGTATCTCTCCACTTTTTTGTCTTTCAATTTCTGCATGTGTGATATATGAAATATATGAAATATGGCAGAGGAGCCGGATCTTTAGACGACACTGAATGACAATGACAGTCTGAGGTAGCACTCAGGTGACCATTTCAAGCTGCTCCAAGCGGTCTGATGCTATAGAGGTCTATAAAATGGAATCTAGCACAAAAAATGTTACCTTATTAATATTTCCATTTAAGCGTAGCATTAAGGGGAGGGACATACTGCAGTTGTTATCTGCTCGTGGGCGGTTTTAAAAGAGGAAGGGGAACACATGCACTCTCTGTGCTGGCCCCCTCCTCTCTCGTGGGTTTTGTAGGTGAGTAACCCCTGGCACTTTGCCAGAGTCTACTGCGCAAGGGGAGGTCTCTGGGAACGCGGCACCTGCCACAGTTTCCCGCTGATTTTTTTTCTGCTGCGCATGTTCAAATCTCTGGGAAAATGGCCACTCCACCATTTTCCTGATGATTTATGCAGCGCAGACGTGAGACTATGAAGAGGTGAGTGTAGTGCAGGGTGCACGATGTGGGCTCCTCAGAACTCAGGGGCCCATGTGCGCTGTACATCCTGTACCCATTATAGATACACCACTGTATCTGCTATGAGTTTCATTTTCCATAAATTTTGTACTGTCATTTTATAATTTTAAGGAAACGCCAATTGATTGTAGCAGTTTGTCCCCCCTCAGCCTCAATACATTGTAATGTTTCAGTATGTGATTGTATTATTACTGTACTAAATAGCTGATATTGTTATCTGTAATTTATGAAGCCTGATCCCAGATAATAGAGAGGATGAACCTTTCTCCATAAAGTTAATCTGAATACACACAAGATCAACTCTGCCGATCAGATAAATGCTCCGACCTAACATAGAGATTATCTGATAAGTGTACATAAAGAGGTAAATTTTCTAAAGGTCAATTTGGCATTTTGAGTGATTTCAGGTGCGATTTTTATTCGATTTGTATTCGATTTTGCTTTTGGGTACTTACTAAAAGCCAAATCGAATGTAAAATTGGACTTCAAATCGAATTTTGAGTCAAATCGGCCTCAAATCGACCGTCGGAAAAACATTGGTCCTTTTACATAGCCCAACACACAAAACTGTTATTTACTATCATTCGATTTGAAATCGACCTCAAAATCGGACTTCAAATCGAATTTCAAATCCTCAATGGAATAGACCTGCTTCATGCTTTCGATATGAGCATCAGCAGGTCGGATTGACACAGATACATGTAGACATCAGTGAGATGCCTGCATGTATCTGACTGAATAAAGTAATTAAACAGTTAAAATATATAAAAAAATTGAGGTTCCTCCCCCCCCAAATCAGAACCAGCCCCAGACTGCTGAAAACCAGGTCTGGTTGACTAAGTGGAGGGAAAAAATGACATAGGGTCTCCCTGTACCCAGTACAACCAGCACTGGGCTATGGGAAGCAGGACTGGTTCTGGATTTACAGGGAAAAATTTGCGTAGGGTCTCCCTGTAAATCACACAACCATCCCTGGAACCTTTCTAACGGGGGACTGATGCCACAGCCAGGGCAGCCCTATCAACAGGCCCTCCAGCCACAGCATCAGCCCTGACCGCTAGTCAGCCTAGACCCCTTCAAAAAAGGGATCTCCCTCTCCGGGGCACCCCTAGCCTAGGCTGATAGCCCAGGGCTATCCCCGCACCCCTGGGCACTGAGTGGCGGGTTGATTGTGTGAGTGATGTGTAAAAATAGAAGTAATAAAACACTGTCTTTGAAGTAGAAATGCAAGTCCCAGCAAGCCTTCCCCCATGCTGGTACTTGGAGAACCACAAGTCCAAGCATGCGGGCATTAAGGGCTCACTGGGACCTGTAGTTTACCTGTAAAGAAATGTTGAAAGAAAACACACACACACCTTACACAGTATAAGTTTAATACATACATACACACTCACACATACTCACCTTTATTACCTCCAGTGGTCCACCTTGTCCAGTAGGCATCCATGGGTTAAAATAAGAAAACGAGAAACCCGACCATCGCATTAAGGAATAATCATTCTAACCAGAATGATTATTCCTTCCAGAATGAAGCACACAGACGCGGTTTCTTCCTTTGAAGCTCCGTGTCTGTGTGTTCATTGGCTGAGAGAGGTTAGGCCCCGCCTCTCAGCCAATAAACGGCTCCTCCATTGAATTCAATGGTGGGAGCCGCAAAGGTAACAGTAATAGTAGGAGTACATAATAATAGTAAATGCAGTGAAAAAACGGTTTTCACTGCATTCGATTTGAGTCGATTTGAGAAAAGGTAAATCACTGCTCAAATCGACCTTTAGTAAATTTACCCCAAAGTGTGTGATTTCTTCAACAGAATCCGAAGGTCACAGACCAAAATTTTGAAACCAGACATAAAATCTCGACCTCTCGATCTGACCACTGCAGGAGTGTTTGAAGCTGTTTAATGTTTGCATGATCTGCCCAATTATTTTATCTTGGTTTCCTTGCTTAGATTATATAACAGTGTGAGACCTGATAAACAAGACTCTGGTAGAGATAAGGGGGTTATTCACAAAGTTGGTTGAGTATAATAGATCAACACTAAAAAGATCGACAGTGTATACTGTAGGCTGACACCAAATGGTCGACAGTCAATAGGTCGACAGTCAATAGGTCGACATAAAAAAGGTCGACATGGATGTATGTTGACAGGTACATACGGTCAACAGGCTCATAAGGTTGACATTGAAATGGCTGACACATTTTGTTTTTGTTTGTTAACCTTAATTTTCACCCTAAACCTAACCCTCCCCTTGGTGTCTAACCTTAACCGTCCCTCCTAGTGCCTAAACGTAACCATCGGGGTAAGTACCTAACCCTAAGTGTCCCTCCTAGTGCCTAACCTTAACCCTCTGGTAAGTGCCTAAACCTACAAAAATAGTGTTGACATTTTTGTGTCGACCATTCACATGTCGACCGTTTGTACCTGTCAACATACATCCATGTCGACCTTTTTTAAGTCAACCTTTTACCCCTGTCAACTTATTGACTGTCGACCATTTGGTGTCGACCATTACCCTGTCAACCTTATTACTGTCGACCTTCCAACCAGAACCCCACAAAGTTGACCAATGCAAAAGTATTTATGTAGTTATGGAACTGATCAAGGTAACATGGAAGGAAAGAATATGGAGTATTTACTGTGCGCTCGCAAGCGGCCCGATGGTTTGCGAATGCTCATGCGCACGCTTCGTTCTGCGCATGCGTGAACTACTCTGTACGATCGCAGCCCACTCGCTCACCCTGCAAAGACAGCCCAGTGTAATGAGTGACAGGAGAGGCCATTTGTGGGTGGCAACAGGGGTAGTGCAGTAATAACGGGGAGTGGAGGTGCAAACGCAGGCGTGCCTGAGTGTTCCAGCGCCGTTCTAGAGGCGTGCATGATTAACAGCCAGTGTCATAGTACACGTCACCAGACTTTTTATACACTGAAGTCCTCGCAGTGCTTGCGGTAGGGTAGGCTACCACAAGCGCTGCGATCACTTCCAATGGTCCTCGATGTACCAATGTTTTAATTCACCTACTGGAGATGACATGCGCTAGTGGGCGGCTCAACATACGCTAATGGGTGTCTGCATACACAGAGCGATCGCTTGCCCAGCCAAAGTGGGTGTGCTTATGCCTCGGCGAGCGATCGCATCCCATGCCGTCACTTTGTCATATTTGCATAGGCTGGGTGCGAGCGATCGCATCTAGCGAGCGGGTCTGAATGAGCTCCAAAGCACATAAACATAATTGAACAAGAAACCTGGGTACACACTGACAGATATATTGCCCGTTGGCCAGTGTGTACCAGCAATATGTCTGTAAACTATGTCATTCACAGACATATCCAGCTTAACAGTACAATACAGGGCAAGGATATGCTGCATTAGCTCAAACTAAGCAGCAGGGAGTCAGCAACCAAATGTTAGTTACCCTTGAACAGTGTAAGGATTAGAATAAAGTATAAGGAGAAGCACAGGAGGGAAGAGGGCGCTGCTCGTGAGAGCTTACAATCTAAATGGGACGGGCAGACAAACAGATAGGGTACACAGGGAGGAAAGAGCATGTTGTAGTGGGTTCAGGGCCATCTCTTCCATTGGGCTTGTTGGGCAGTTGCCCAAGGGACCGAAGCTTGTAGGAGCCCGCCAGCCCACCTCCCTGCAGCCGCGGCCAGTTGATAAATTTGTGATATTTTTATAAGCCGGCCGCCGGTGCACTGTATTCTGACCTAACCTCCTCCCCCTATCCATCCCTGGTGATGAGTACTCAACTCAGTTCGAGTTTCACTTCATCTGCCGACTTCAGACCAGTCAGACAGAGGGCCTAATTCAGACCCGCTCGCGAGTGCTGAGCGCTCGCAAGTGGGTCGATGTTGGCCCAGTGCGCATGCGCACGAGGGAGCCGGCTCCGTCGTGTGCATGTGCGAGACCCGGATAGCAACGGCCAAGCCGTCGCTATGGGTCTCGCTACAAAGGGGGCATGCTGTCGATGGTGAGTGACAGCACACCCCCTTTGGTGGGCGTGCCGGGGGCGTTGCTGCCCAGACGGAGGCGTTCCCATGGGATGTGGAAGTGATGTCAGTGGGAGTGCTTTTGGCTCTGATAGAGCCGAAAGCACTCCAGGGCTTGCGGCAACGAGACCCTACCACAAGGGTCTCGTCGCAAGCCCGATGGTCGCGATGGTCTTGACCATCACGACCATCTTTTTGACCGCTCACCAGGAGGCCGCTCAAAAATTAGGAAGGACGGCCCTGATTCAGAGCGAGCGCTCTTGTCAGAGCGTCCGGCTCTGAATCAGGGCCAGAGTCTCTCTGCATGTGTGGGAGGTCTGATGGGCATGCAGGAGGGTTTCATTTTATTGACCATTTACATTTTCTTCCCATGAATGAGTAGGTAGGGGCCCCAGTGCATTGGTTTGTCCAGGGCCCACACTGCTGTTAAGACAACCCTGAGTGGGTTAGGATGAGAGCTGATAGGCCTTAATGAAGTATTGGGTCTTGAGAGCCCATTTGAAGATTTGTAGAGAGGTGGAGAGTCTGATAGGGAGAGAGACAGATTACTTAACTGACAATTTTTTTTTCTCGAAAAAAACCGCTCAGAAATTATCATTTTTTTCATAAGTTAATTAGGTGATCAACATATATTTCAACTTATAAAAAAGAATTTTCATGATGTCATCCTTCAGGAGTATTTTAATCCTTGAATGTCTTATAGGAGGGGGAGAAGGGATCCAAACAGAGTACAAATCAGTTGTATAAATGGTTTGTCCTTGGAGTAGGGTAAAGGTAGGTACACACCTGACAGATAGATCTGCAGATGATGGTCGTTCATACACACTGAACGGCCATCATCTGCTTCTGCCCTCGGGTCCCAGCGGCCAGGGGGCGGGTCCCGGTGGGCGGTGAATGGGTTGGGGGCATGTCCAGCCCCCCTCCTCACGGCTGCCGCTGTGTGTGTATGGGCAGTCTGCAGACATATCTGTCCATCGGTTTGGCAGCACACCGAATTCGATATGTCGGTGAACGACGACATTCACCGACATATCGCGGGTACACACTGGCCGATGGGCAGCAGATATATTGGCCAATGTACTGTACCTGTACGTTTGTACCCAGCATTAGGGTAGAGACTGACAAGAAAGGCTATAAATATGGAGAGTAGGGCTAATTAACTAATAATTGACAGCCCATGTGACTTAGGGCCTGATTCAGAGATGGATATAATGTCGTTATCTCTATGCACTTGAGCGATTATCGATAATCTGCGCGTGCAACTGATTCAAACTGCGTGTGCATCAACTTTCATTGCAGTCAGCGGTCACAGCCCTGGAATTACTCGCAAGTCACTGACAAACAGAGACCACTTGTGGGCGGCAACGGGAGGGAAGGGTTGGCGAAGAAAATGCAGGAGCGCCATGGCCATATTCAGGGCGTGTCACATCCCTGTGTCTGCAGTCCCCCTACTTTCTTGCATCTCCGTTGCAGCGCCCATTCGGTGAAACCATAGGGTTACTCAGAAGGATGATAGGATGTACATATATATGAAAAGATGCATAAATTCGCATTCACCGTTTCTGTCCGTGAACACAGCAGGTGTGTCACTCAGTCCCTTTGAGAGGACTCCCATGGGCAAGTAAACTTTTCCCATGTTGTAGAACCTCTGGAGACGCGTTGCATTTGATCTTGCTATCATAAAGCTAACTCAGTAGACTTGCTACAAAACCGTACGGTAAAATAAATCACATGACCTTGCTAGAATGTGAAAAGGTATATTTTATATACAGTGGTGTCTCCTGCGGTGTTTACTGCACATGTTTTACAAAATAAAAAACTAAATTCCTCCATGGCTGAGTGACAGCATAATATCTATGGGCATATTCCATGTATAAATATAAAGCATTTCTCCGCTTGGCACATGCAGCATGCAATGCCATCTGCCAGCTTTAATATCGGCAAAAGTTTTCTTGCTCCTGAGATGTTTAGTCTGAAGCATAGAGGAACTATAGGTGGACGCCCTTGTGGTCGAGTATTGCTCAGACTTTGATGCAAGCACAGTACATGGCATTTGTATAACAGATATGCCAAGGGGAGAGTGTTTTTGTTTTCGTCAGCATGTACATAATGCAAAAGGCACTATCCAAGAGATACACTATCAAAAATCGGACGATGATATCAAAATATGTCTCTATAATCTTTTTATCAAAATATTCTGTTTCTTATTTTACAATATTATTTGAAAATATTCTCCAAACACATTTACAACGTTCTCCTGATATGTTCTCACCTTGCAGATGCTCCCTCATCACATCCAATGTTCTGCACATGGACAGCGAGGAGACCTTCATAGTGGACGGACTTGGGTCTAAATTTGATGCCGACATCATTATCCAAGATTTCCCCCTGAAGAGATTCTCTTTAGTTCAGGGAACGGTCTCTGTCAATGAGGGTAATGGCTTCCTGGGAACAGTTAAATTGACGGTAAGGTTCTATATACAGTATGAAGAATTGTGTGGGAAAAAATGTGCAAATGTTCAAATGTAATGGATAGTCAGCAAGCACAGAGCCTGATTCATCGATGAACACAAGTGAGAGAACGCACGCAGTCGGCCGATGTTTTCACACTGAGCAGGTGAATGCATCACATTCCGTGTGCGCGAAATTGTAATTACGATGGGAATTGCGTTTACAGACCCATGGCAGAATGATTGACAGGAAGTGCCATTTGTGGGTGGTGACGGGGGCAGTCGGGCGAATGCAGACATGCCAGTGCGTTGCCACACCGTTACAGGACCATGCATAAATTAGTAGGGGTGAGCGGGTTCGGATTTCTGAAATCTGAACCCCCCCGAGCCCCCCCCGATCCGAGGCCGATCCGAGTCAGGCTCGACTTTTCCCGCCTGACTCGGATCTGAAATCGAGGCAAAACGTCATCATCCCGCCTTCCGGGTCTCGCGGGTTTTGCATCCTATAAAGGGTACCCGCGTCGGCGCCATTTTCTCACTCGGCTGTGGACAGTGAAGAGGGAGGGTGGGAGTTAGGGCTGGCAGGGCTGTGTAGTGTAGTGTAGTGTAGTGCAGTGTAGTGTTGTGCTGTGCTGTGCTGCGCTGTGCTGCTGTTGTCCATAGGGGCTGTGTCCACTCCTCCAAAGTCCATAGGGGCTGGCTGTGTTGTGCTGTGCTGCTGTTGTCCATAGGGGCTGTGTCCACTCCTTCAAAGTCCATAGGGGCTGGCTGGACTGTGTTGTGCAGTCAGTTGTCCATAGGGGCTGTGTCCACTCCCAAGTCCTGTGCAGTGTCCCAGTCCTAAAGGGGTGCTGTAGTGTTGTCCAGGGGTTGCTCTGTCCATCAGGGGTGCTCCCCCCAAGTGCAAAAGAAAAAAATATTTTTTCTGTGTTTGTGAATTGTGTGCACTGTGGCTGCACGTGCATCAACAAAGGAGCAGCGCCAAGCGTGCGCCTGTGTCCCATTAGTAAAGGGCCGGCTGGCTTGTCCGTTAAAGGGTGCTGTAACCCCCAAAGTACACTCCAAACAAAAAATATATATATTTTCTGTGTTTGTGAATTGTGTGCACTGTGGCTGCACGTGCATCAACAAAGGAGCAGCGCCAAGCGTGCGCCTGTGTCCCATAAGTAAAGGGCCGGCTGGCTTGTCCATTAAAGGGTGCTGTAACCCCCAAAGTACACTCCAAACAAAATAATAAAATATTTTCTGTGTTTGTGAATTGTGTGCGCAGTAGCCGCACGTGCATCAACAAGGTAGTGCCAAGTGTGCGCCTGTGTCATAAGTAAAGGGCCGGCTGGCTTGTCCATTAAAGGGTGCTGTAACCCCCGAAGTACACTCCAAACAAAATAATAAAATATTTTCTGTGTTTGTGAATTGTGTGCGCAGTAGCCGCACGTGCATCAACAAGGTAGTGCCAAGTGTGTGCCTGTGTCATAAGTAAAGGGCCGGCTGGCTTGAACATTAAAGGGTGCTGTAACCCCCAAAGTACACTCCAAACAAAATAAAAAAATATTTTCTGTGGTTGTGAATTGTGTGCACTATTGCTGCACGTGCATCAACAAAGGAGCAGCGCCAAGCGTGCGCCTGTGTCCCATAAGTAAAGAGCCGGCTGGCTCATTTCTTAAAGGGTGGTGTAACCCACAAAGTGCACTACTCTCCAGCAAAAATAAAAAAATATTTTCTGTGTTTGTTTGCACCTTAGCCGCACGTATATATCAATATAACATAAATGGAGGACCAAACTTTCTCCGATAAAAATAAAATAGGGAAAGATCAAGAACCACTTCCTCCTAGTGCTGTTGCTGCTGCTGGGAGTCGTTCATCATCCCAGAGAGGAAGTAGGAACACCACTTCTTTTACTAAACAATTGACCCTCCAACAGTCCCTAGCGAGGAGGATGAAGTACGACAGCAGTCATCCTGAAACAAAACGTATAACTGAGGCCTTGACTGCTATGTTGGTGTTAGACATGCGACCGGTATCCGCCATTAGTGCAGTGGGATTTAGACAATTGATGGAGGTAGTGTGTCCCCGGTTCCAAATCCCGTCTAGATTCCACCTGCATCCTCAAAGCAGCAGCAACAAGCGTGCGTCTGTCTGTTAAAGGGTGATGTAACCCTCAAAGTGCGCTCCACAAACAATAAAAAAATTCTTCTTTTTTTTTCTCTTTGTGAAATGTGTGGGCTGTAGCCGCACCTGCATCCTCAAAGCAGCAGCGACAAGCGTGCGTCTGTCTGTTAAAGGGTGGTGTAACCCTCAAAGTGCGCTCCAAAAACAATAAAAAAATTCTTTTTTTTTCTGTCTTTGTGAAATGTGTTGGCTGTAGCCGCACCTGCATCCTCAAAGCAGCAGCGACAAGCATGCGTCTGTCTGTTAAAGGGTGGTGTAACCCTCAAAGTGCGCTCCACAAACAATAAAAAAAATCTTCTTTTTTTTTCTGTCTTTGTGAAATGTGTGGGCTGTAGCCGCACCTGCATTCTCAAAGCAGCAGCGACAAGCGTGCGTCTGTCTGTTAAAGTATTACATCGGTGACAGCATCCAAGTAGGCATGTCATGTTGCTTCAGTGTGCACTCCGAAAGAGTGTTTAGTGCAGCCGGGAACCTTGGGCCTGATTCAGACCCACTCGCGAGCGGCTGTCCGCTCGTAAGTGGGTCGATGTTATGGACTGAGCATGCGCACGACGGAGGGAGCTCCGTCGTGTGCATGCGCCAGACGCGACGAGCGAAGGAAAGTCCTTCGCTCGTTGTGTCCGATCAAAGGGGGCGTGCTGTCAATGTTGATTGACAGCACGCCCCCTTTGGTGGGCGTGCCTCCCTGACGTGCCTCCCGTCAAAAGCCGGCCCACTGACATCACTAGTGATGTCAGTGGGAGTGATTTTGGCTCTGATAGAGCCAAAATCACTCCTGAGCTTGCGGTTGAAAACCTCAACCGCAGGCCTGGCTCGCAATTTCGATGGTCGCGATGGTCACGACCCACAGCTATACGAGCATCCAGGAGGACGCTCCATTTTCATGGAGCCCGGCCCTCATTCAGAGCGTGCGCTCTGCTCAGAGCGTACGGCTCTGAATGAGGGCCCTTGTCAGCAAATGGCATGGGAGGTTGCCTCATAAAAATGAATTATCAACTTTTCCAGCGAGACCAGCCTCCAGAACGTACAGAGGGACCTGTGGTGGTGGATTCCAGCGGGGACGAATTAATATTCTGTGAGGATGAGGATGTACACAACACTGAAGAGGGTGAGTGAGGAGGATGAGGACGACACTTTTCGTGTTTTGTGTTTTGGTTTTGGATCTGGATCTTTCTTCGTGTTTTGGATATGGATTGGTTTTGCCAAAACGACACTTCCGTGTTTTGGGTTCTGGGTTTTGTGTTTTGGATCTGTATTTTTTTTTAAAAAAGCATAAAATCAGCTAAAATCACAGAATTTGTGGGTTTTTCTGCTCCTATGCTATTATTAACCTCAATAACCTTAATTTCCACTCATTTCCAGTCTATTCTGAACACCTCACACCTCACAATAGTGTTTTTATGTCCAAAAGGTTGCACCGAGGTAGCTGGATGACTATGCTAAGAGACACGAGTGGGCGGCACAAACACGTGGCCCATCTAGGAGTGACACTGCAGTGGCAGACAGGATGGCAGTTTGAAAAACTAGGCCCCAAACAGTACATAATGCAAAGGAAAAAAAAAGAGGTGCAAGATGTCTTGGGCCCTCCCACCCACCCTTATGTTGTATAAACAGGACATGCACACTTTAACAAACCAATCATTTCATGACTGTGGCTGAAATGATTGGTTCGTTTGGGCCCCGACAAAACAAGCTGGCATATAATCTGTCCCTGCACAAACTGGCTCTACAGAGGCAAGATGTCGTCCTCATCCTCCTCATCCACCGATTCCTCACCCTCTTCAGTGTTGTGGACATATTAATTCGTCCCCGCTAGAATCCACCACCACAGGTCCCTCTGTACGATCTGGAGGCTGGTCTCCCTGGAAGAGTTGATAGTTCATTTTTATGAACACCATCTTCTCCACATTTTGTGGTAGCAACTTCCTACACCTTTCGCTGACAAGGTTCCCGGCTGCACTAAACACTCTTTCTGAATACACACTGGAGGGGGGGACAACTCTGGTAAAATAGAGCCAGCTTGTACAGGGGCCTCCAAATTGCCTCTTTTTCATGCCAGTACAGGTACGGACTGTCTGACATGCCTACTTGGATGCTGTCACCGATGTAATCCTCCACCATTCTGTCAATGGTGACAGTATCATATGCAGTGACAGTAGACATGTCAGAAATTGTTGCCAGGTCCTTCAGTCCGGACCAGATGTCCAAACTTGGTCATGCCTGCCCTGCATCACCGCCAGCGGGTTGCTTAGGTTACCTAAGTTTTTTCCTGGCAGCCCCAGTTGCGGGCGAAAATGAAGAAGGAGCTGTTGACATGTCACGTTCCGCTTCAGCTGACAGTGTTTTCACCAGCAGGTCTTTGCACCTCTGCAGGCTTGTGTCAGCCAGAAAGAGAGACACCACATAGGCTTTAAACCTAGGATCGAGCACAGTGGCCAAAATGTAGTGGTCTGATTTCAACCGATTGACCACCCTGGAATCCTGGCAAAGCGAATGAAGGGCTTCATCCACAAGTCCCACATGCCGAGCGGAATCGCTTCATCTTAGCTCCTCCTTCACTTTCTCCAGCTGCTTCTGCAAAAGCCTGATGAGGGGAATGACCTGACTGAAGCTGGCAGTGTCTGAACTGACTTCACGTGTGGCAAGTTCGATGGGGTGGAGAACCTTGCACAACACGGAAATCATTCTCCACTGCACTTGAGTCAGGTGCAAACCCCCTACTTTGCCTATGTCATAGGTGGATGTATAGGCTTCTAGTAGGAACACCACTACTTTTACAAACAATTGATCCTCCAACAGTCCTTAGCGAGGAGGATGAAGTACGACAGCAGTCATCCTGAAGTAAAACATATAACTGAGGCCTTGACTGCTATGTTGGTGTTAGACATGCGTCCAGTATCCGCCATTAGTGCAGTTGGATTTAGACAATTGAAGGAGGTAGTGTGTCCCCGGTTCCAAATCCCGTCTAGATTCCACTTCACTATGCAGGCGATACCGAGACTGTACAGAAACGTCAGAAAAACTGTCCTCAGTGTCCTGAAAAATGCGGTTGTACCCAATGTCCACTTAACCACGAACATGTGGACAAGTGGAACAGGGCAGACTAAGGACTATATGACTGTGACAGCCCACTGGGTAGATGTATCACCTTACGTAGCAACAACAGCAGCATCACCAGTAGCAGCATCTCAGAAATGCCAGCTCGTTCCAAGGCAGGCTACGCTGTGTATCACCGGTTTCAGTAAGAGGCACACCACCGACAACCTCTTCGAGAAACTGAGGGAAATCATCGCCCAGTGGCTTACCCCACTTAGACTCTCCTGGAGATTTGTGATATCTGACAAC
Organism: Taudactylus pleione; assembly: GCA_031769625.1. NCBI lineage: Eukaryota > Metazoa > Chordata > Amphibia > Anura > Myobatrachidae > Taudactylus > Taudactylus pleione. Next base: position 336,913 of record JAUIMM010001003.1, read on the forward strand.
GCCACCAATATTCTGCGGGCATTACATCTGGGCAAATTTCAGCATGTCCCATGTTTTGCTCACACAATAAACTTGATGCACAATTTTCTGAAAAGCAACAGGGGCAAGCAGGAGACGCTTTGGGTGGCCCAAAAAATTTCTGGCAACTTTTCCCATTCAGTGACTGCGTGCCGAAGACTGGAGCACCAGCAAATACTCTTGATCCTGCCCCGCCATCACCTGAAGCAAGAGGTTGTGATGCGGTGCAACTTGACCCTCTATATGCTTCAGAGGATGGAGGAGCAGCAAAAGGCCATTCAAGCCTATACATCCACCTATTACATAGGCAAAGTAGGGGGTATGCACCTGACTCAAGCGCAGTGGAGAATGATATCCGTGTTGTGCAAGGTTCTCCAGCCCTTCGAACTTGCCACACGTGAAGTCAGTTCAGACACTGCCAGCTTGAGTCAGGTCATTCCCCTCATCAGGCTTTTGCAGAAGCAGCTGGAGAAAGTGAAGGAGGAGCTAAGACGGAGCGATTCTGCTTGGCATTTGGGACTTTTGGATGAAGCCCTTCATTCGCTTTGCCAGGATTCCAGGGTGGTCAATCTGTTGAAATCAGACCACTACATTTTGGCCACCGTGCTCGATCCTAGGTTTAAAGCCTATGTGGTGTCTCTCTTTCTGGCCGACACAAGCCTACAGTGGTGCAAAGACCTGCTGGTGAAAACACTGTCAGCTGAAGCGGAACGTGATACGTCAACAGCTCCTTCTTAATTTTCTCCGGCAACTGGGGCTGCCAGGAAAAAACTTAGGTATCCTAAGCAACCCGCTGGTGGTGATGCAGGGCAGGCATGACCAAGTTTGGACATCTGGTCCGGACTGAAGGACCTGGCAACAATTTCTGACATGTCTACTGTCACTGCATATGATACTGTCACCATTGACAGAATGGTGGAGGATTACATCGGTGACTGCATCCAAGTAGGCATGTCAGACAGTCCGTACCTGTACTGGCATGGAAAAGAGGCAATTTGGAAGCCTCTGTACAAACTGGCTCTATTTTACCTGAGTTGCCCCCCCTCCAGTGTGTACTCCGAAAGAGTGTTTAGTGCAGCCGGGAACCTTGTCAGCGAAAGGCGTAGGAAGTTGCTTCCACAAAATGTGGAGAAGATGATGTTCATAAAAATGAATTATCAACTCTTCCAGGGAGACCAGCCTCCAGAACGTACAGAGGGACTTGTGTGGTGGATTCTAGCGGGGACGAATTAATACTCTGTGAGGATGAGGATGTCCACAACACTAAAGAGGGTGAGGAATCGGTGGATGAGGAGGATGAGGACGACATCTTGCCTCAGTAGAGCCAGTTTATGCAGGGACAGATTAATTGCCAGCTTGTTTTGTGGGGGCCCAAACAAATCAATAATTTCAGCCACAGTCGTGTGGCAGACCCTGGCGCTGGAATGATTGGTTTGTTAAAGTGTGCATGTCCTGTTTATACAACATAAGGGTGGGTGGGAGAACCCAAGGACAATTCCATCTTGCACCTCTTTTTTTTTTCTTTGCTTTATGTACTGTTTGGGGCCTAGTTTTTCAAACTACCATCCTGTCTGCCACTGCAGTGTCACTCCTAGATGGGCCAAGTGTTTGTGCTGCCCACTCATGTCGCTTAGCATAGTCATCCAGCTACCTTGATGCAACGTTTTGAACATAAAAACACTATTGTGAGGTGTGAGGTGTTCAGAATAAGCTGCAAATTAGTGGAAATTGAGGTTATTGAGGTTAATAATAGCATAGTAGCAGAAAAACCCACAAATTCTGTGATTTTAGCTGTTTTTATGCTTTTTTAAAAAAAAATACAGATCCAAAACACAAAACCCAGAACCCAAAACACGGAAAGGTGGTTTTGGCAAAACCAATCCAGATCCAAAACACGAAGAAAGATCCAGATCCAAAACCAAAACACAAAACAAGAAAAGTGGCCGGTGCACACCCCTAATTAACACATAACTGCTCAGACCTCAGCTGCGTAGACTGCATGTGTTTATTCCAATGAGCAAACAATTCTGTGAATTAGCAGCTCCTACATTTTATGAGTGACAGCAATCTCACTCAGAAGAGAGTACTAAATCTGCAGTTAACCACAGGGTGTGATGGCATACCATATCTGTATTGCGCTAGAACACATCCATTAAGGCATCAGCAATTCAGTAGGTTTTGTTAAATACCAGATCTTGTTTAAGGTGCCTTAATGGGACATGATAAACCATAAGGTTTTTTTGTCTATTAAATTTCATTGCTTTTATAAATTTATTAACCATCAGGGACGGAAGCAGCAAACCAAGCACCACCTGCAATGGAGAATGGCAACAAAATGGTACTCTAATGTGGGTGGTGGAGGGGACAGCACATAGGTGTTTTAGGACTACAGAGGGAGAAATGGCAGCGGGGGTGGGCTACAGGTGTGTGGGGCAGTGGCAGCAGTGGGACAGTACACAAAGGGGTGCAGCGGAGTGCGGGCAGTGCACAGGGGCACCAGTGGGGGACAGAGGGGTTCACTCGTGCTGATGGCCAAAGCCTTGAACTGCTTCTTAAGGCCACTACACATGGAACGATGTGCTCACAATGTGATATCATGAACGATTTCCCTTGAACTCTCCCCGGCACATCGGGGCACAATATGGTGCTTAAACAGCACATTTTGACATAAGATTTATTTGATTTGTATATCTTTAAATGGTTCACTGCATAGCTGACTGCATGCATGGATTAGTAAGATCCATAATGCAGGCATCTGTATAAAAAAAATTGAGTTAGAGATGCACGCATGCATCTGAGAAAAAAAATCAATAATACACAGATGCATGGACAGATCTGTGAGATCCATCCATTAACCTGTGTTAAAACAAGTACATTTTTTTATTTTAAATGGCGTGCAAAAAAGCACAACCAGCCCCGGGGATTTTCACAGCCGGTCCTAGTTTCTTTCTCGCTCTGGGGCTTGTGCATGCGCAGTGTGGCCATTGCGCATGTGCAGGGCCTAACCATCGACCCGGTTGCGAGTGCTCAGTGCTTGCGAACGGGTCTGAATGAGACCCAGAATGTGTGTATGTATACAGTGTGTGTATATATATATATATACATTTATACTTTGTAACTATATGTGTTTGTATGTTTTATATATATATATATATATATACACATACTGTATACATACACACATGCTGTCTGTATGTGTGTGTATATATATACACACACACATATCTATATATATATATATTTATATATATATAGATTCATATAATATATTAATGATACTACTGTGTGTGGTGGTGGGAAAGCTGGCTACCTTTCCTTCAGCCCTCAGCTCCACGGCCCGCCACCCAGGGAAATGGTTCCTTGAGTGCCTGACTCAGCTGCTATGCCCAATACGCACTGCAGGCCTACCGTCACTACCTGGGCTCGTCTCTCTGGGACTAGCCAAAGTCTCGCGAGATTTGACATATAATCTCATGAGACTGTCACTATAGTGAGTCTACTGTTCCCTGCTGCTGTCCTCGGCAGCTCAGCTGTTCTCTTACAGCGGCTGCTGCGGATAGCAGCAGGGAAAGTTAAATGTTAGTAGAAGCGGCCGGGGATCGGGGACAGTGTGTGGGGGCCCCGAGATGACTGCCGCTGTCGCCCTGCCAATTCCACAGTGGGGGACACCAGGGGAAAGGCCCTGCACACAGGCCAGGTTAATAGGGGGGGTACAATGGGGGAGGAGGGCAACTGCAGTTTCCGCCATGCGGCATCTGTTTACTAGTGTAAGGAGAGGCTGTGGGCTGCTAAGCATCTCAGATTGCTGGCATGTCCCCACATTGACACAAATAAATGGGGGAGCTGCAAGGGTCCACCCTGTTCTAATGAGGCTCCACCCCTTTAACTCAAAGCCTCTCTCCCTTTTCGTGTGTGCAAATTGTCCCTCTTCAGGAAAGTTAAAAGTTGGGAGGTATGCACACCTATTTGTCCACAGTCACACACATACAGTCACATTAATACACAGTCACACTCTAATACACACAGTCACACACTTATACTCATATACAGTCACGCATTAATACACAGTTATACTCTAATACACACATACAGTCACACATTCATACACAGTCACACACTAATACACAGTCATACATTCATACACTAATACACACATATAGTCACACACTAATACACACAGTCACACATTCATACACAGTCACACACTAATACACACAGTCACACATTCATACACAGCCACACACTAATACACATTCATACATTCATACACTGATACACACATACAGTCACACACTAATACACACAGTCAGACATTCATACACAGTCACACACTAATACACAGTCACACATTAATACACACAGTCACACACTTATTCACACATACAGTCACACATTAATACATACAGGCTTTTACACACACATACATAAATACAGTTACAGACTCACACACACAGTCACACACATACACATATATAGTCACACATTAATACACAGTCACACACTAATACACAAAAATTTATACACAGAATTTAATTCAAATTATAGACTTCAATTTAAGTATTATGACATTGTTGGTCAGTAATTCTGCAGTGTAATATTCATAAAAATATTGTGAAGTTGTAGGTCATTGATACCACAGTGTAATATTTAAAATTGGTACAAACTGATGTGTGTGCTGTACCCCACTTTGTTCATGTTTGTTGCAATGGAGAACGATCAGTTGAGAGGAGAGCAAGAACCACATACTAGTGCTGGAGCTGCTGCCATTGCCACCAGTCATGATGATACTAGTCTGTCTACATAATCTACTAAAGCTGATGCCCAAGGGCATACAGGGCTTAAGTCATGGCATCTAAAATCAAAGAACCAATATTTTACATTGGTATAGAAAAAAATATCAAAGTGAAAGTTAGCTGCAGAAAGACATACAATTGGCAATATGCCCTTCACCACATGAAGTGGCAAGGAAAGGCTAAGGCCTTGGCCTTTATTTATGACTGGTGGTAAGCCCTTCTCTCTGTAGACATTTAAAAAAAAATTCAATCATTAAGGCACAGGAACCAACAACTGTGTGCTCAGAAATGTCACAAATCCCTGAGGAGAATATAAATGTGTCGGCGGATGCCATGTATGAGCCTGACCTTTCCAATACTGTACTCAAAGAGGAGCATCCTTCTACCACTTGTGCATCCTTTGCAAATGTGAGGATAAGCAGCACAAGTGAACATGCTGACATAGACATTGAGGATGCTTCTGTGGAAGTGCAACAGGATGAGGAGGATATTTGTGTAGCTGCCGCTAATAAGGATGTTGATGATCTGGATGTTGTTTGTGTAAATCAGTCACCAGTGGAAACTGTTATTGTCCATGATAAGGAAAAGCTCATTGTCATGCCTTGACAAAAAACAAAAAAATCCTCTTCTTTTGTGTGAAATAATTTCTACCCAAATCCGGACAACAATTGTCAAGCCATCTGTACACATTGTCATTCCAGAGTAAGGATGAGGTAGGGACCTTAATTATTTAGGAACCTCCTCCCTGTTACATCATCTACTGTGCACCCATCAAATGTTTGCAAAATTCAGAAACTTTGGCTAAAAAAGTAACAAGCAGTCCAGCGTCAGCTAACTCCCTTCTCTCTGCTAGATCCAAGCACCCGCCATCATCACCACCAACACCTTCATAAACAATATCCTCAATCATGATTGGAAGTAGTCCTGCATCCAATATGATAAGGCTAACTCAGTCCTCCCCTATCCTGGATCCTCAAAAGAATCACTGAGTGCTATACCTGCTGCTGCTGCTGGGAGTGGATCTTCACCACAGAAGGGGACCAGGAAGACTACTAGTAGTAGTTCAAAAAAACAATTGACTTTTCTTTGCAAGGGGGAGCAAGTATGACAACAGTCACCCAGTTGCACAGCTGATCACTGATGCTATAACATCTATGTTGGTATTAGATGTGCGGCCAATATCCATCATTAGTGCAGTTGGTTTTAGAACATTAATTGAGGTCCAGTATCCCCGCTACCAAATCCCATCTAGATTCCACTTCACTAGTAAAGCAATTCACAGTCTATACAGGGACACAGGGCTAGATTAAGGTCTGTGGGGCCCCTGGGCAACAAACTTGTGGGGGCCCCTTATGCAATGTCCCCAGTAGCAGTGCCCCTTATGCAGTGCCCCAGTAATGGTCCCCCCTATGCAGTGCCCACTGTAGTAATGCCCCTTATGCAGTGTCCCCAGTAGTGGTCACCCTATGCAGTGCCTCTTATATAATGCCCCCAGTAGTGGTCCCCTATACAGAGCCCCTACTGGGGCCCCTTATATAGTGCCCCCAGACCCAGTAGTGGTCCCCCTATGATGTGCCTTATATAGTTCCCCCAGTAGTAGTCCCCTGCTATGCATTGCCCCCCAGTAGTAGTCCCCCCCTATACAGTGGGGCCTGTAGTTGTCTCCCCTATGCATTAACCCTAGAAAATGCCCTCCCAGTGCCCCCATGAAGCGGCCCCCCCTATACAGTGACCCCTGTAGCGGCCCTCCCTATTCAGTGCCCCCTGTAGAGGTCCCCCTTAAGCAGTGCCCCCTGTTGCAGCCCCCCCTATGCAGTGCCCCCTGTAGCGGCCCCCCCTATGCAGTGCCCCTTACGCACACACACAAAAAAAGCACAACTTACATGAATCCCCACTCCTGACGCGACCGCCGCTGTCCACTCTGAGTCCAAGCTCTTCCACTGCACTATGGGAGAGACGTCAGCGTCATGACATCTCTCCCATCACCACGCGTTGTGGGGGGAGCCAGAAGGTGGAGCTCATGAGTAAGCTCCAGCCGACTCCCTCCATTGTGCAGCAGCCAATGAGAGTTTATCTGACTCTCATCCACTGCTCTAACAAACAAACAGCTGCTGCCGGCGGCTGTGTGTTTGTCACTGTGTAGTGTGCACCACGCTCACTGCAGTCTACACTACACTAGCAGCGGGGACACTAGCGGTGGCTGCACTGCTGCTAGTGGGGGCCCATCTGTGTGTGGGCCCAGGGATGACCACCCCTGTTGCCCCTCCCTTAATCCAGCCCTACAGGGACATTAAAGAAACGTAGTTAGTGTCCTCCAAAATGCTGTTGTACTCACTGTCCACTTAACCACAGATATGTGGACAAGTGGTACAGGGCAAACTCAAGACTACATGATTGTAACAGCCCATTGGGTGGGTCTATTGCCTTCAGCGGCAACAACAGCAGGAGCAGCAACATCTAAGAAACAGCAGCTCATTCAGAGGCAGGCTACTCTGTGTATCACCGGTTTCACTTAGAGGCATACAGCTGACAACCTCTAGAAAAACTCAGGGAAGTCATTGCAAAATGGTTTGTCCTGCTTGGACTCTCCTCGGGATTTGTGATTTCTGACAATGCCACCAATATTGTGAAAGCATTACAGCTGGGTGAATTCCAACATGTCCCCTGTTTTGCTCACACAATCAATTTGGTGGTGCAACATTTTTTTTAAAATGACAGGGCCGTGCAGGAGATTCTTTATGTGGCCCACATTTTTGTCATTCAGCAGGTGTATGTAGAAGATTGCAGTACCAGCAAAAATAGTTGAATTTGCCCTGCCACCAGCTGAAGCAAGAGGTAGTTAAAAGGTGGAACTCCACCCTTTATATGCTTCAGTGGATGGAGGAACAGCAAACATCCATCTAAAGCTACACAACAAAGTATGACATAGGAAGAGAAGGGGGAATGCACCTTACTTAAGCTCAGTGGAAAATACTCTACATCTTGTGCAAAGTGCTGAAACCCTTCGAAGTAGTCACCTGTTAAGTGAGTTCAGACACTGCCAGCTTGATTCAGATAATTCCCCTAATTAGACTGTTGGAAAAGCAGCTTGAGAAACTGAAAGAGGAGCTGAAACAAAGCGATTCCGCTAAGTATGTCAGACTTGTAGATCAAGTCCTTTATTCGCTTTGCCGGGATCCAAAGGTTGTCAGGATCTTCCAATCAGATCAATAAATTTTGGTGACCATGCTCGAGTCTAGGTTTAAGGCATACAATGGGTCTTTCTTCCCAATGGACACATATATGAATAGATGCAAAGATCTATTGGTGAGCAAACTGTCAGTTCAAGCAGAACATGATGCCGAGATGACTCCTCCTTCAGTTTCTCCAGCAAATGCGGCTGCCAGGAAAAAACAAAACTTTCTCAAAAGACCCACTAATGAGTTAACACAACCCAGTTTTGACATCTGATCGGGTCTAAAAGAATTGCTTACAATTAATGAGACCTCTAATGTGACTCCATCTGATACGGTCACCATTCAAAGATAGCATCCAAATAGGCATGTCAAATAGTCCTTTTCACAACTGGCAGGAAAAAAAGGCAATTGTTAGGCCCTTGCACAAACTGGATTTGCTTTACTTGAGCTGCCCACTTTCCAGTGTGTACTCAGAATGACTTTTCAACACACCTGGAATCCAGCGATCGGTGAAGGAGGCTACTTCCTCAAAATGTGGAAAAGATGATGTTCATTAAAGTTAACAAAAAAAATCACGAGGAAGACCTTTACTGCCAATTATGTACAAAAATGACAGAGGCATCTGTAGGAACGAATTAATATTGTGTGAAGATGATGCACACACTAATGAGGATGATGATGCGACAACATATTGCCTCTGTAAAGCCAGTTTGTGCACAGAGATCATTGCCAGCAATGTCAGCTGCCCATTGGCAGCTTGTTTTGTGGGGGCCCAAACAAACCAATCACTTCAGCCACAATTGGCAGTCCCTGTCACTGAAGTGATTGTTTTATTAAACTGTGCATGTCCTGTTTAATATATACAACATAAGGGTGGGTGGAAGGGCCCAAGGACAATTCCATCTTGCACCTCTGTTCTTTGCATTATGTACTGTTTGGGGCATTGATGCCTGACATTTTTTATTTCATAGTTTATTAAACTGCCATCCTGTCTGCCACTGCAGTGCCATTCTCTTTCCTTGATGTGCCATGTTGGCAATTGAACTGACACAGCCACTGAAGTCTTCAACATGCGGTTGCTGAATGTGAAAATGTCCAGAAATTTTTATGGCCACAGACAGCTTCCCCTGTATGCAGCTTTCATTTTAAATGAAAAAAAAATTCTGAACCACCAAGTTAATTGGGTGGGCAAAACATGGTAGATTTTCAAATTTACCTAAGTTTTTTTCATTGCTTCCAACACCAACTGGTTGCCCAAGGACTCTGGTGCATTGATAGACTGTTAGAAATAACGGTTCAGCTCAATAAACACCTGACTCCTTTGTATATAGATGGTGGGTGACATGTGAGAGACCAGAAATATGAGCAACAGCACAGAGCATCTTCCTGCCAGGATGTGTGCAATAAAATGCAAATATGTTTAATACAAAAATTAATTGCATATATTGGTCACATTACATACATATTCATTACATACATATTTACATGTTACAGTGCATAAAGCAGGCTGAGGTAACCTGAAGCATGCCACAAGCAAGGCCACCACATTTCTATTAGATGTATATAAAACCTCCTCCAGATCAACGATTTATTTTGTTAACTAAAGAACTTGATCCTACATTGACCTTCCCTCATACATTTTTTTAAGAATCAAAACATTAAAATAAATAAATTAAAAACTAATCAATCTCTCCGTCCTTTCCCTGTCTTCAGTCTATAAACATATTCCAACTCCCTCGGGCCTCTGACCTTGTTCTTGATTAATGGAAACATTCTTCGTTTTTAAACTTCCTATGGGGTCGTATAGTTTATAAAACTGCCATCCTGTCTACCAGTGCCACTCTGTGCCATGTTGGAAGCTGAACTGCCGCATGTTAGTGTCACCCACTGATGTTGCTTAGCTTAGTCAGCCAGCTAGTTGGATGCAACCTTTTAGTCTAAACTGGATGAAATCAATATTGCGAGCTGTGAGGTGGTCATAATTGACTGGAAATGACTGGAAATAAATGTTATTAAGGTTAATAATACTGTAGGAAGAAAAACATTTTAAAATCAAATTATGTAATTTTAGCTGTATTTATGATATTTTTAGAAAGAATACAGATCCAAAACAAGCAAAGGGCGGTTTTGGAAAAATGAAATCCAGATCCAAAACATTTAAGGAGATAAAGATCCAAACCAAAACCAATACACGGGGGTCGGCGAACATCCCTAATTTTTAGCACAACCGTGGCAAAGATGTATAAGGAGTAAGGACACATCTGTAACTGTTGAACATGAGTGTTTTTTTGTATTTTGTCCATAAGGCAGAGAACAAATTTGATCACCTTTGGACCACATAGCTAGAGTCTACATATGCACCCCCATTGTGAAAATATATGTTAAATGACATTTGTTCCTGTTGGATGATACACAGAGTGTGGCAATTATATATATAAATATAAATATATATATATATATATATATATATATATATATATAAAAAAAACACTTATTCTGTTTCTTATTAGTTACCAGAAGTGTTTATATTTTGAAAGATATGTCAGAATTTGTTTTGATATACTTATTCTTTGGAATAGCAATAAATGTTTGTGGTCATTCATATTTGGCTGGCAAACAACTATGACCTTGAACCAGATGTACTTTGTTAAAATGTAATGATTGTCTTTGTATTTTTTATGCTTAATATATGATACGTATGTGTTATATATGTTTACCTTTACTGCTGTCTAATGTGTCACAAAAAATCAATAACAATTACTCTATAAAAAAAAAAAAAATGAAGTGATGATGAATGGACCCCATCAGTAGCAGATGTTACCTAGGAACTGCGGGGCTGCAGCCCCCCTTAGTAAAATCCACTACTTCTTCAGGGAGCCAGTTCCAGTCCATGACTGCACTGGCTACACTGTGACTGTAGGTGTCTCCCCACTGGAAGCGCTACCTGGCAGTCACTCACGCAAAGGACAGGCAGCCCCAGGGGGAGGTGTGTGTTTCTCCCCTGGGGATGCCGGATGTGATTAGCACAGAGCGGCTTCAAGTTGGACCTGCTGCTCTGCCTTTCGGGCAGTCCTACAGGGCTTCTTGGGGCTGCAACCAATGCAGTCCCCTGAAGCCTGTGTTATGTGCATGTGCAGCGACACCACCGCTCATGCACATGTACCAGTTTTGCCACCTGCCAGATTAATTGCGCAGGTGCCGGGACCCAGACATCTACAGACAATCCAGCAGCAGCGGCAGCCCCCTTCAGGTAAGAGGGCAGGAGCCACTGCTGGATCCCATTGTGTTTGGTCAATACCCTCTGCATCATTTCTGTCTTGCTTCATTTGAATTAAAAGCATGCTTGCCGACATTTGGCTCCCTCCTTCCGGGAGGGAGCAGTCGGGCTTACAGGGCTGGGGGCGTGACGCGGCCAAAGGGGGCGAGGCCCGGCACATGACGCAGCGTTGGGGGCGGAGCATGGGGCGTGACAGCGTGACGCGTCATCGTGGCTCCGCCCCCTCTTCACAATGCCGTGATTAATGGCTTTGTGCAGCGGGGGCGGAGCCACGATGACGCGATTCAGCCCGAATCGCGTCACCGGCCCCCCTGCTGCCGGGGTTTGTACCTAATGGCGCGGGGGGGTGCTGGCACATCGCCGGGGGCCGGGAGGATTGCCTGCCTTCCCGGGAGGTCGGGAGCGGCACCCGATTTTCGGGAGGCTCCCGACCAAATCGGGAGGGTAGGCAAGTATGATTAAAAGGAACAACCCTTCCCAAACCTAAACACCTCTGCACGTATTAAATCTGTCCCACCTGCAGCACACCATGGTTTTTCCTAGGTACAAATTGCTATTGAATTTGTTTTGCTCCTTATTGATTGGCTCCTAAATTTAGGAAAAATGTATGCAGGCACTGCCTTCACATATATTACCCCTACACATGGATACTGTTTATCCAAACCACAATCTCCCAGCTTTACACTCTTGCAAAAACAACATGTTGTAGTTTGAATGGTCTCCCAAAATCGGATGTGTAATGCTGCCCATACACTAGGCGATTAAACCTAGCGATTGAGCAATAACGACCGTCATTATCACTCAATCACTTGGTAATCGCCCGCAAATCGGGCAGTAATATGTTAAAAACGACCAGCGATGCACGCGCCCGCTGGTCATTTTTAACATCAATCATCGCCCGAACATGACGGTCAACCTGGCGACCGCCGTCAGGTTGCCATGTTCGGGGATGACTGATCTGCATACACTGAACATTTGAACGTACATTGTATGAACTTCACCCCGCGGGAGACGACGGCGTCGTAATCGTGCCATCGTCCCCGCATCTAGTAGTGGATGGGCAGCATTACAGTTTTACTTAGACCTGAAAAAGAGAAAATAGATAAATAAACACAATACTTAAGTGAAATGATAACACGAATACTAAAATGTTTCATTGGTACTGTAAACAATAATGAAGACTTTACTTTGAAATATAATGCTATCAGTGGTCCCCTTACTTGACGGATCAAGTTCTTAGATGGTCATGTGACTTATAATAGTCTAATTTTTCAAGGCAGTGGATTATTCTATATCTGTTTCCATTGTGTTTATTTTCATTCTGTTTTCCCTGTACTACAGATTCCCTCAATAAATTTGGAGAGAAACCCAGACAAGAAACAGTTTGTCTATGTCATTGTGACATCCACCATTTGCAAATTGCAGAAAGCCATCTTGGTGTTTTTTCAAAGTGGCTATATTTTCATACAGACTGACAAACCCATCTACACTCCCGGATCGAAAGGTGAGGTGTGGCTGGTACAGTATACCGCATGTTAAAAAAGTGATGTTTGAAATGAATGTTACACCAAAGAACCCTACTGCTGGACATTAAGGGGTATATTTACTAAAGTGCAGGTTTTTAGAAGTGGTATTGTTGCCCATAGCAACCAATCAGATTGTAATTATCTTTTATCAAGCACCTTCTAGAACAGTGTTGGCTAACCTTGACACTCCAGGTGTTGTGGAACTATATATCCCAGCATGCCCTGCCACAGTTTTAGCATGCCCTAATAGCAAAACTGTAGCAGTGCATGCTGGGTTATGTAGTTCCATAACAGCTGGAGTGTCAAGGATAGCCAACACTGTTCTAGAAGATGATAGCTAGAATCTGATTGGTTGCTATGGGCAACAACTCCACTTATAAAAAACAGCACTTTAGTAAATATAACCCTCCTTTATGCTCTAAAATGTTACTCAGCACTTTAGTAAATATAACCCTCCTTTACGCTCTAAAAGGTTACTAATGTCTTCACCTTTTGTGTTGTTCTTATTTCCAATGCAAGGGGGGCACATACATTTATTGTTTTGGCATGCAGGGTAAATACTGGCTGCTTTGCATCTACTGTAGCTCACAAACGCTGGACAGATATATTTTATATTGCAATATTAGAATTGAGGGCCTGATTCAGAGCCGCTCGTAAGCGGCCGCTCGTTCGCTCCGAGCGATGTTCGCTCATCTGCGCATGCGTATGGGTCATAATGCACATGCGCCAACCAGTCAGTGCGGTCGGAAATCGTGTGCTCGCAAAATAGCGAATGCCTGCTAATTTGAGTGACAGGATGAGGCGTTTGTAGGTGGTAACAGGGGAAGGTGCTTGAAAACGGGGAGTGGAGATCCGAACGCAGGCGTGCCAAACGGTCAAAACGGGCGTTTTAAGGGTGTGCATAATTAACAAAGCAGCATCATCGACCACGTCACTTGGTTGTTTCTTAGCCTGAACTGCTCGCATGATTGCGGTAGGAAAATGCTACCACAAGAATAGCGAGCAGTTCATACGCCTTTCAATGTACTCGATTAATCTAATAAATAGCGGAGATGATGTATGATGCGAGCGGCCAAGGGGCGTCTTTACAATAAAGCGAGCGCATGTTTCGTTCGCTCGCTCAGACATAGAGGCGTCAACAGACCGCAAAGAGCGAGCGCTCAATTTAAATAGCCAGCCCCTTTTTCTGAACGAGCGTCCGCAAATAGCGTCCGGCTCTGAATCAGGCCCTGAGTTTGGATATGGCCCTCTCAAACCAAAAACTCTGCACATAATACATCTGCCCCACCTGCCGTGCAGCATGGTTTTACCAAGGTGCAAAGATCCTGGCTCTTTTTTGCTTCACTCCAAATTTAGGGCCTGATTCAGAGCCGCTCGTAAGCGGCCGCTCGTTCGATCCAAGCGATGTTTGCACATCTGCGCATGCATATGGGTTGTATTGTAATACGCATGCGCGAACCAGTCAGTGCGGCCGGAATTCGTGTGCTCGCAAAATAGCGAATGCCTGCTAATTTGAGTGACAGGATGAAGTGTTTGTGGGTGGTAACAGAGGAAGGTGCTTGAAAACGGGGAGTGGAGATCCGAACGCAGGCGTGCCAAGCGGTCAAAACGGGCGTTTTAAGGGTGTGCATAATTAACAAAGCAGCGTCATCGACCACGTCACTTGGTTGTCTTTTAGCCTGAACTGCTCGCATGATTGCGGTAGGAAAATGCTACCACAAGAATAGCGAGCAGTTCATACGCCTTTCGATGTACTCAATTAATCTAATAAATAGCGGAGATGACGTATGATGAGAGTGTCCAAGGGGCGTCTTTACAAAATAGCGAGTGCATTTTTCGGATGCTCGCTCAGACATAGAGGCGTCAACAGACCGCAAAGAGCGAGCACTTCATTTAAATAGCCAGCCCCTTTTTCTGAACGACCGTCCGCAAATAGCGTCCGGCTCTGAATCAGGCCCTCAGTGCCTAAGGGACTGATGAAGATTTGAATATAAATGTGAAATGTGCAGTATAAAGGAATATGTTGGTCTACATGATACGCCTACTGGGAGGTGAATCAGTTGTATCATTCTTTACCCTATTCATGCTTATGTTGCTGATTAATAGTGGGAATAAAAGGGGGTAAGGTGCGTTCTACCTGGGTGTGGTGGTGAAAACTGTTGTGTTAAAGTGGGTGAGTATGGTGTGGGGTGACTGGGTGGGGATGGTGCTGCGGTGATAATGGTGCGATGGGAGTGGGAATGAGGATGGAACGATGGGAATGAGAGTGAAAGTGAAAATGAAAATGAAACCAGCCAGACACAGATGTGGGGGCCAAATCTTTTAATGGAGTAGTCACAGTGCTGCTCCGATGAGGTCCCGGGCAAGTGGGGGAGGTATGGCGGTTGATGGGGATGAGACTGGGGAGGTAGGTGGACCCTTTCAGGGGGCTCCTTTCCATGCGGTTCAGTGACCAGCACATGACCCCTGCTGGACCTATGGTCGACAGACTAGGATGTCTCAGGTGGTGGGGGGATGCGGCGAGTGGGTCGGAACACCTGGGCGGCGTCCTGCGTGTAGGTGAGAGTCTCAGTGTTACTTACCTACCGGTAGATTTTGTGGTGAGAGGGGGATGTCGACGTTGTGGCCGTTGAAGGAAAGGTGGAAGCTGCAAAATGTCGGTGAGCAAAGTCAATAGAATGCCGGTAGGTCTGATGATTAATAGCGCACATCTTGCCAAACCAGAGTACAGCCAGCCACCGCAGCTGTGTGGAAGAGGGCAGGAAATCTCCGTCAGCCGACAGAGATCCTGACCTCTTCCCTCCCTCCCCCCCCCCCCCCAAAGGTGGCGACATGCCTCTGTTTCGGGTAATGGAAGCTGTCACCACCCCCAAATGGCAGCAGGCTGTCAATCACTGACAGTCTGCTGCCAGTTTACGTGCAGGCTCGCAGACCCGTTCTGCACAGAACGGGTCTGGCACCTGCGCAGATTCCCGATCATGCCGAATTAGGCAGTCCATGTGCAGTGTGTGTGATCAACAACACAAACACACTGGGGGCGATTCAATCGCTGTGTGGGAGACAATAATTACTGGGCACCCAGTGTTGCAATTGAGGTGCTCTGGGCGCCCAATAATTATCGTGGTCTTAGCACCCTATTAGACCGGCTTAAGCCATATAAATGGCTAAACCTGTCTAAATTCCTGTTTAGGGTGCCCAGACCTCCCCCGAATTCTTCGACTTTGGCTGACTGGCTTGAGGTTTAATGCTTTGGCCGGGGAGACCCGGTGAAAGGGTCTCCTGGCTGTGGCATTACACCTCGGCTAGTTTGAGTCTGGTGTTGGTTTTAAAAATAGGGGTAACTCCATGCCTGTTTTTTCCCCTATTTTTAAAACCATGACTGGCTCTGGGAGCCCAGTGCTAGTTCAGAAAATATGGGAGAACCCTACACATTTTTCCCCCTTAATATAGAACCAGGTCTGGCTTAGGTGCCCTATGCTTTTTTGGGGGGGAACCCTACATATTTTAAACATTAACCCTTTCATTAGTTTTATCACAAACAAGCAGCCTGCATGTATCTCACTGATATGTGCAGGCTGCATGTGCGGGTGAGTTTGGCTGCGATCACACTCAGGAAACTTGAGGATAATCTCAATCACATACATCATCGAAAAACTAAATTCTGCTAATCATGATTTTTGGTACATTTGTGAGTTTCTGCTGGCAAAAGTCAACTGAGTTTCAGCAATGCTGTGAGAGTTTAAAGTCGGTCCAAACACAATTGTTAGTAAATTTACCACTTAGCCATCCAGTTGTGTTCAGCTACATTGCTGGTAAGAGAGTGCAAGAGTATTTGGAGTGTGTTTTTGGCAATTGAGCCTGTGCTCACCTATGTGGGTGTGACCAACACAGGAAGTCGTCAAAATGTATTGTCTAATGGTAACAAATTGTGTGTGTACATGACAGTGCCGTAGCTACTGCTCCCGGCGCCTGGTGCAGGCCATGCCCCCTCCGTGTGAGTTTACTTGGAGGGGGCGTGGCCTGCATCCAGCGCAGGGAGCTGGTGATTACTGCTGTAAGGGCAGCATTGTGATCGTCTTGAGCGTCCTAAGGACACTCCAGGCGGCACTGCTTTTGAGATTCTGGCAGGAGGGTGCTGTTACAGGTACCCTGCTAGCCAGTTGCAGGAGATGCACCGCTCGCACACCCCTAGTTACGACCCCGGTACATGAGCCATGTTTGTTCATATGCTCAGGGGCGCCGAGAAGGGGAGGGGAGCGGGTACAAATTACCTGGGCCCAGGCTTCCTGAGGGGCCCAGCGCCACCCCCCCTCCCTCATAGCAGCCCAGCACACAGCGTGTCCTGAGCTGCAGTGGGAGACTGCTCGTGGCTGCTGATCAGCAGCCACAGCAGTCTCCTATGCCTGTGGGTTGGAGCGATCACACTGATCGTGCCCCCCTGGCTTTGCGCCAGGCTGAGGGGGCTCAGAGCATCCCCCTCGCCAGCGCGTAGCACTGAAAATCTTTTTTTTTTTCTGAAATGGGCGTGACCACACCTCCCGTGATTAGGCCATGCCCTCTGTTACCCAGGCCCGCCATGGCTCTTGGCGGGCCTGCATATGCTAGTGGACTAATCTACCTGGTTTCTGAGCAGTGCCATTCTATAGGCAATATAACAATAATATCTAAAAATGAAATGTAAGGAAATATACTGTAAATACCCAGCTATCAAATCTGTTAAGTCTTCAAGTTTTTTAAGAAAATCATATTAAATATTTTTTTTCAATCTATGCTTTCATGCAGAGCAGCGGCAGGGCACTAATAAGTCTGGTGCAGAGCCGTATCTAAACTTTTTGGTGCCCCTTGCCAGAGAAAGCATTGGTACCCCCCATTTTTTAAATAGGGACAGTGCATCTGAAAAAGGACCATGGCTTCATAGGGAAAGGCCAGGGAAGAGATAGGGGAGGCCAGGAGATGCTGGGGATAAGAGAAGCTACAAGTGATAATGATAATAAACAGAAAATTGACAGGCCCAAACAGCGCCCCCTGCCCTGCGGCGCCCTGTGCCATGGCACTGGTCGCACTACCCTAGTTACGGCCCTGCTCTGTTGTTCCCTTTTCCCCAAAACATGTGATGTCATGATGCCAAAGAGGGGGACCGGACCTGGAAGCTGAGAGCCCTAAATCTCTTAGGGAAAAGCCAGGCCATTCGTTAAGCTTCAGTGAGCCATTCTGGGGGACACACCCTTATCCCTGTGCAATGGGGCGGTGGCATCTGTCACAGTCTTTTTATACAACATTGGACTCTTAGATCAATGAGTAAAGTCTAATGCTTTTACACAGGTGTACAGGTATGCAAATCATACAATTGTGCGGTTCTATTGCATAAAGTGTGACTATAATTTTCTATTTATATTTAGTTCTCTACAGGATTTTCACCATGGACCAAAACATGAATCCTGTGGACAAGTCAGTGGACATTGAAATCTCGGTGAGATGACTTTTCATGTGAAGAGATTTGAATATTAATTGACACATAAACCCTGATAGAGAGTTAAACTAGGTTTTCAACTTTAAATGCGCATTACTATGCATTGACTAATCTTGTGTACAATACACAGTGCCAAAAAATGCACGATCTGTTCTGCCCACTCTGCATAAGGCCCATAGCTTGATGAATACATTATGCATTTAAGTACAGAGAGATTGATTATTTGTATTAGTAATTGTGGTTATACTATGGTACACTTCATTCTGAGGACAATCATCATGATCTAAGAAGTTAAAGTCTTCAATTTTTTTAAGTTTTACTTACATTAATGTGTTTAAGGAAAATGTATTTTTTGTTTTTCTTATGACATTTTAACAATAAGTTCATACATTAGGGATAGTACTAACATTTTAGGCACCTTATACCACCAGCTGCGTAACAAAGAGGTAGTGCACCCTTTTCCGCCTGTCCCGCCCCCTGAGCACATGCCATCATAAAGTTGCACCCCACGGGGGTCTGTGGGTGGTGGGGAAATTGCCAGGAGACTATTGGAGTGTCCTGAGCATGCTCCAAACAGCTGCACTGGTACCAAGGCTCCCCAAACAGCCCTGTGGGAGTCCCTCTATACACGGTGACAAAGTCACAGGGCAGAGAAGGGCAGACTGCAGTGGCTGGTGAGTATGGCAGGTATAGTCCCCAGGGCATCCCGCCCTGTGTGATGGTACAGACTGTACTGCCCTCCCTACGGCCCTCTATACAACATCCAATTCCAACTCACAGCATTCAAGCAGACTTGGATGATAACCTCAAACCATTGATCATGTGCTGGAGATGGGCTAATAGAGAGTTTCATGTGATCCTCTTGTTGTTCTGTGATCCTCCTCTTACCTCTTCTCTTGATTGACCCTCCCCTATAGCCAGAGATTGATTATTTTAAAGTACAGACAGTAATGTTTTATATATACTAAACAGAGTTAAAGCTAAGGACCCAATTCTGTGTGCTGGTAATGAAAATGTCTATCAATCCTAAATAAATAGATATCTGATTGCAAAGAAAGAACTATGGGGCTAATCCAGAGATGTGTGCTAACCCCATGCTTAGCGCACATCTCCGATTATGCCGTTCTGCAACGGCGCATGACCCGTAACACGCATGTGCAGTATGGGTCCCATGTGATTGCATGCAGAGCGACATTTCTTGGCAGGGAGGGGGTGGTGTCCATTTCCCCAAATGGAGGTGCGTCACCGCCATTTGGGAGTGAGGGAATAGGCCAGGATCTCCTTCGGCTGATGGAGATTTCCTGGCCTCTTTTGAGCAACTGCCCTATGGTCACTCAGCCGGCAGAGAATCATGCAGATGATCCGATGCTGCGTTCATTGGTGCAGCTCAGAACAGTAATGCATGCTGGAGGCGGGTTGCCTTCTGCTGCATTCCCATAATAATGCAATCGCAGCTGCTACCATGGAAGCACCTCTGCTTGCAGTAGCATCAGACCTTGAATCACGCCCTACGTGCGGCTCTGCATGTTGCAAAGATAGACATCTATCCCCCTCAGCTGCTGAGCCGGCCCCTGCATGGCCTCTCCAATACGTTTAAGCTCAGGTTATGAGTACCCCCCTCTTGGCATCCCTGTTTGTGGGGTACCGCAAATTTTAAAAGGGTCTATTCATCATCCTTAAATATCTACAACAGTAGGAGCAAATTAACATTTTCACGTACTTTTGTAGAAATTAAGTTGCAGACCTATTCATCATTCATGTAATGCAGGAGATATAATTTATATCTCCTGGTTACAATTCTCAACCGATAATTTCCACAGTAGGTAGAAAATATGCCGTTCATCAAGTTCCGAAAAAGTGTTACTCTATGCCATTCTGAGATGGATTGCAGCATCCTAATGTGTTCACAGGCTGCCCTTTACAGCCAGAACACTGTGGCAAAGCCGGTCCCAGCACCTACCATTCAGTGTGTAAAGCACAAGCCAGCCCCTTTGTTGATTTTGTAGGTTGTCAGCACCAGGAGCTGGCCAGGGGGTGGATGTGAAGCTGGGTCCAGCAGCAGATAATGGAACAGCCAGCCCCAGTGGTGAATATGCAGGCTGTCAGTGGAGGGTACAACAGCTGGTGCAGGGGTAGTGTATCACACTTCTGAAACGATGTCTCCACAGAAAGAGCAGCTTTTCGGAAGTGATACGTTAGTCTATGAGGGGCCTATTCATCATAACTAAACTTTCTCTGGAGGTAATTAGGTTTAGAACTCGCATGGAGTTCTGCCTAATTACCGGAGAAATTCATCATTCCTCCTCCCCATAACTATCTATTCCGAAAAACTGTCATTTTTGTGATGACAGCTTTTTGGGAAATAGATAGTTATCCCTGTCTACTCTAACTTACCGCAGCTTTAATCCGTACTGCGCATGTGCTGTTAGATCTGTAAAACCAGCGCATGCGCAGCACTGCCTACAGCTGTGCCAATTAAGTGTGCCCCCTCCCCCCAACCCCCTCTCCCCTCTCCCCCCTCCGCTCACCTTCCCCCGTCCTCCATTTACCTGCCCGCTGCAACTGCTTCTGGCTCCGTCTGCTGTTCTGACACTGTGTTCTCCAGGCAGAACACAGTAAAGTTTAGAAGAACACAGTGGGGGTCATTCAGATCTGCTCGCGAGCGCAGGTCGATGTTACCCCACTGCGCATGCGCACGACGGAGGGAGCTCCGTCGCGCGCATGCGCGAGACCCGGCGAGCGACGGGCTCTCCGTCGCTCCGGGTCTCGCACCAAAGAGGGCGTGCTGTCGATGTAGATTGACAGCACCTCCCCTTTGGTGGGCGTGCCAGGGGCGTGGCCGCCAGACGGAGGCGTTTCCATGGGAACGCCTACCTTCTGAAGCCGGCCCCACTGACATCACTAGTGATGTCAGTGGGAGTGATTTTGGCTCTGATAGAGCCAAAATCACTCCAGGGCTTGCGGCAGCGAGACCCTACCGCAGGGTCTCGTCGCAAGCCCGATGGTCGCGATGGTCTTGACCATCACGACCATCATCATGGACGCTCGCTATGGTTGTGGTTGGTCCAAGAGGCCGCTCCATTTTCATGTAGGAGGGCCCTGATTCAGAGCGATAGCTCTGGTCAGAGCGTCCGGCTCTGAATCAGGCCCAGTGTCCGAGCAGCCTCCAGGAGCCAGAGGAGGGTCCAGGGAGCACCGGAGGAAGACGCCGGGGGACCTCACCAGCTGGAAGCAGATAAGTGTCACACGATATTCGCCACCTCACAGTGACGGATAGTAACTCCATCAAATTCCAAAAATACATAATTTTCGGAATTTGATGAATAGCATAATTTCCACATCCCCATACTAATGGAGATAATGCAAGATAACTTTCCAGACACTGCCTAGAGTGTTTTTCTAAAAGCGGCTGTACAGATGAGTTCTCTTGTATCTTTGCTGTTTGCACTGCAAACGTTCGCGGGCATTGCGCCATGCGATTACCTGCAGCCAAGTGCGCCATGCTCTGCCTTCTCAATATGAAATAATTCTGACATATACGGGACCAGTGATCACAGTAAGCCATTATATGCGGCAGTAGAGCCATCCTGCCTGAGCTGAATGTTCTTATTTCACATGTGTGCTCCATTTCGGAGATCTGGAGCGGGGGAGGGGGGGGCAGGAAAAGAACCTAGCGCTGCCATGGACATACATCATGTACAGATTGGTCTCCTTATGTACTGGATAGTGTATTAATATAGAGTATTAATAATTTACCCTATAGATGGTCTATATCAGTGCATCCCTAACAGTGCATGTTTTCCAGATCTTCTAGTTGGTGCACAAGTATATTCATTACTGGCTGACACATTTTAAAAGATCAACAGGTAGTGCAAATTATTTCATTTGTGACACTGAAGGGATATTAAAAAACATGCAACTTTAGTATTATATGCTATTTCTAGTGTGGTCATCATAGTGTGGGCTAGGGAGGGGGTTTCCAGGCAACCGTAAACCCCCACCCTACGTTTGGCTATGAAGTGGCATAGAAAAGTGTGTGTAATGTGGTGGGATCTCTCTTTTCTTCGTAGACCCCAAAAGAAGTTATTGTAAAGAAAGAGTCTAAGCAACAAGGCAAAACCGGCATTAGCAGCCTAACCTATGAACTAAGTGACCTCGCAAGGTGAGTGTCAAACAAACAGGGCCTCATTCAGATATCTGCATAAACCAGATGATTTTACATGACAAGGTCCAGAGATGTTAGTTAGGATCACCTAGTAGTTTTCAAACCATGCGACAGTCTACACTAGGCAGTTGGTTTATTTAAGCAGAATCTAATGCATTTCACCGCAACCTGCCATTCAGCACCAGAAGACAGGAAGCAGTAAAGTGCATTAATAGCTGCTTATCTGCCCAGTGTCATTTATTTAGATTGCTGCAAGCTCAATTGTATGTACTAATTGTCTTTTACATCTGCCATGTGAACTGTATTATTGTTTTGATGCAGACTTTCTTAGTAAATACGTAGTGCTGACAGTGCTTCTATTTGATTTTTGTCTGTCTTAAATAAATGCCATCAAATGCTGGAGAGCTTTGTTTATACAGTGTAATTTAGTTTTGAGTTTGGACTTGTCTCTCACATCTAAATATAACTGCACCTTTGAATTTTCCACATCTGCTGTGCAACATGACTGTACCAACATGTACAGTTACTTGCTATTTTTGACTTTGCTTCCAACTCAAATTCTGCACCAAAATCCATAATACCTTCATATGGATATATCAGATTTACAGTACACTTTTACTGTATGTTTTAAACAGAAATGCACTAAATAGAATATTACTCAAATGCAGTGAAATATATACCTATATTTTTTACTTCACAGTTTGGGAGTGTGGACCCTATCGGCAAAGTATAAGGGCGCGGAGGTGCAGAATTACGTCACACACTTTGAAGTGAAAGAATACGGTATGATGTGTGATGACCTACATGATATAATTAGCGCAATATAAATCAATCTACTGTATAAGAGAAAAGAAACAGTTAAAAAAAATTATCCCCAGCCTTTAAAATTATGTTAATTTGGCAAAGAAGAGTTAATCACACTGATGTTTTGTTTGCCTGCTCAATATATATATATATTTTTTAAGTACTAAAGTAGTCTCTGTGAATTAGGGGCCTGATTCAGACCCACTCGCGAGCGGCTGTCCGCTCGCAAGTGGGTCGATGTTATGGACTGAGCATGCGCACGACGGAGGGAGCTCCGTCGTGCGCATGCGCCAGACGCGACGAGCGAAGGAAAGTCCTTTGCTCGTTGTGTCTGATCAAAGGGGGCGTGCTGTCGATGTTGATTGACAGCACGCCCCCTTTGGTAGGCGTGCCTCCCTGACGGGGGCGTTCCCATGGGAACGCCTCCCGTCAGAAGCCGGCCCACTGACATCACTAGTGATGTCAGTGGGAGTGATTTTGGCTCTGATAGAGCCAAAATCACTCCGGAGCTTGTGGTTGAAAACCTCAACCGCAGGCTCCGGCTCGCAATTTCGATGGTTGCGATGGTCTCGACCATCGCGGCCATCAAAATGCACGCTCGTATAGCCTGTGGGTGGTGACCCACAGCTATACGAGCGTCCAGAAGGACACTCCATTTTCATGGAGGCCGGCCCTCATTTAGAGCGTGCGCTCTGCTCAGAGCGTACGGCTCTGAATGAGGGCCAATGTCATTTATTTTATAATAGATTTATTACTGACATAACAACATGCTTGCCGACTTTGAAGCAGCAGGGGGTGTGGCGGCGGAAATAGTGGGCATGGCAGCACAATTGCATCATTTCAGCCCCGCCCCCTGCTTGACAGAGCAGAGATTTCCGGCATAATAAAGCAGGGGGCTGGGATTAGATTATGCAATTCAGCGTTAATTGGGTCATCGGACACCACCGGACCGCCCACTTTGTCAGGTAAGAATGGGGGGTGTGGGGGTAAGCAGCCAAACCGGGAGACTTTTCCTCTCTCCTGCGAGCAGCCGGGAGTACCACCCAATATTCGGGAGCCTGCTGGCATTGCGGGAGAGTCGGCATTTATGGATAACAATGATCTATCTCTACAAATAAAAATGGCCAAATCAATAACCTTTCTCTGACTGCCTTGATTAATTAGATATTTGTAATTCATTAGCTCGCATTGATGAGTGAGAGATCACCTTTCAAATTGATGCAGCAAAAAAAGTGTCCTCTTAATTTATTGAAGTTGAAAATAATAAGTGAAACACTTACCTTTTATAAATCATCACATGTTATGCAAAACTAGGATTATGCTAATATCAGGTTCTCTTTCTCTACCTTAGTCCTACCAAATTTTGAGATTAAGCTTGAAAAATCTAAACCATTTTTTAACTGGAAAGATGAAAAAATAACAGTGGAGATCTTTGCAAAGTGAGTTACCATGTATTCCCAATGTTCACTTTAAATAGAATGTGTCTGTGTGTTACATGTGTGATACTGTACATGTATTGGAGATGTCTGTGTGTACTAGTGATCAGTGATATATATAGATAGGAGGTGTCTGTGTGTCTAATACCCCTTTTCCACCTAAATTCCGGGTCTGACCCGGAGTTGGAACAAAGGCCCTCATTCAGAGCCGTACGCTCTGAGCCGTACGCTCTGAAAATGGAGCGTCCTCCTGGACGCTCGTATAGCTGTGGGTCACCACCCACAGGCTATACGAGCATGCATTTTGATGGCCGCGATGGTCGTGACCATCGCGACCATCGAAACTGTGAGCCGGAGCCTGCGGTTGAGGTTTTCAACCGCAAGCTCCGGAGTGATTTTGGCTCTATCAGAGCCAAAATCACTCCCACTGACATCACTAGTGATGTCAGTGGGCCGGCTTCTGATGGAAGGCGTTCCCGTGGGAACGCCCCCGTCAGGGAGGCATGCCCCCGGCACGCCTACCAAAGGGGGCGTGCTGTCAATCAACATCGACAGCACGCCCCCTTTGATCAGACACAACGAGCGAAGGACTTCCCTCCGTCGTGCGCATGCTCAGTCCATAACATCGACCCACTTGCGAGCGGACAGCCGCTCGCGAGTGGGTCTGAATCAGGCCCAAAGTTCCTATCTGGATCAGACCCGGAATTTTGCCGGCACCGACTCGGGATATTCCCGAGTCAGCGCCGCTCACACCGCAGTCGGGTCTGCATAGACCTGGCTTTTGTGGAGTGAAAGTGGAAGCTTGGAGATGATGCCATCTCCAAGCGCCACTGAAGCCGGACCAATCGGCCGGCTAGCAGCGCACTCCATGTCATCATGACCCGGAGTGCGCTGTTCTCACAGCAGGGTTTCACGGGCTACGCCCGTGTTAAACCCTGCTAGTTACCTGGGTTGGATTGCCGGGTCACTCGACCCGGCGATCCAACCCTCTCCCCTTTTACACCAGGGAGCTGCCTGGGTTAACCCTTCAAAAACCTGGGTTTTAGCTCCGGTGTAAAAGGGGTATTAGTGATCAGTGGTATATGCATATGTGGTTTATGAGTGTACTAGTGATCAGTAATATATGTACAGGAGGTGTTTGTGTGTCCTAGTGATCAGTGATATATGTACAGGAGGTGTGTGTGTGTGTGTGTGTGTGTACTAGTGATCAGTGATATATGTAGGGGAGGTGTCTGTGTGTCCTAGTGATCAGTGATATACAGGAGGTGTCTGTGAGTTCTAGTGATCAGTGATATATATATACAGGAGGTGTCTGTGTATTCTATTGAGCAGTGATATATGTACAGGAGGTGTCTGTGTGTCCTAGTGATAAGTGATATATGTACAGGAGGTGTTTATGTGTATTAGTGATCAGTGATATATGTACAGGAGGTGTCTGTGTATTCTAGTGATCAGTGATATATGTACAGGAGGTGTCTATGTGTATTAGTGATCAATGATATATGTACAAGATGTGTCTGTGTTCTAGTGATCAGTGATATATGTACAGGAGGTGTCTGTGTATTCTAGTGAGCAGTGATATACAGTATGTACAGGAGGTGTCTGTGTGTACTAGTGATCAGTGATATATGTACAGGAGGTGTCTGTGTATTATAGTGAGCAGTGATATACAGTATGTACAGGAGATGTCTGTGTGTACTAGTGATCAGTGATATATGTACAGGAGGTGTCTGTGTATTATAGTGAGCAGTGATATATGTACAGGAGGTGTCTGTATGTACTAGTGATCATTGATATATGTACAGGAGGTGTATGTGTGTACTAGTGATCATTGATATATGTACAGGAGGTGTCTGTGTGTACTAGTGATCAGTGATATATGTACAGGAGGTGTCTGTGTGTCCTAGTGATCAGTGAAATATGTACAGGAGGTGTCTGTGTGTACTAGTGATCAGTGATATATGTACAGGAGGTGTCTGTGTGTACTAGTGATCAGTGATATATGTACAGGAGGTGTCTGTGTGTACTAGTGATCAGTGATATACAGTGGTGGCCAAAATTGCGGACACTTTTTTACATTTTAATGTTTTTATAATTTGAATGCTTATAAAAACTGTTATACTTCATGCAGTGCAATGATTCATGTATCAAATGAAAGGAAATTTAATGCTGAATTCAACACAACAAACAGAGGTCAAATATTTGCATTACAAGGGAAGTTATGCAGTGAAAACAACACTAAGGGTGAAAATCCCTGTGTACTTATTATGTTACTGTCCTATCAGCATTTCGTTGGGTGTCCTTTTTCAATACAGCAACACAGTGACGTGGCATTGAGCCAGCCAATGTTTGGGCTCTTCCTTCTTTATTATGTGGTGCCATGAGACAATTACGGCCTCAATTAATTGTCTTTTATTGGATAAATGCCTCAGATGTACTGTACCAGTTTTTTCAAATGGAACCACAAATGTTCTACGGGGTTCAGATCTGGGCTGTTTCGTGGCCATACCAGCACCTGTAAGTCATTCTCCATGAACCACTGTTTGCATATCCGTGCAGTGTGGCATGGAGCTGAATCCTGCTGGAAAAAAAATGGGGCATTTTCTGGAAAAAGATCCCTGATAGAAGGTAGAATTTTGGTTCTAGGATGGTGTCAATGTACTTTCTGCTGTTCAGTGTGCCATCTAGGACATAAAGGTGGCCTACAGCATCTGCTGTCATACATGCCCAGATCATAACACTTGTAGGATTCTTTTTTGTCACTTGAATGAAATCTGGATGTACCTCTTCCCCGATGTGACGTCTCCCATATTTTCTCCCATCACTTCCAAATATCGTTATCTCAGTTTCGTCACTCCATATCACTTGTTTCCACTGACCTTCTCTCCATGCAATGTGTTCTTTTGCCCACTGTATTCATTTCTGCTGCTACTTTTTATTCAGCAATTGATTTTTTCGGGGAATCCTATCTTTAAGGCCAACCTCCGTGAGTTTTCTCCGTGCCATTCTTGCATGGACAAAAACACCAGTTGCACTCAGTTCACTACTAATGGCCACAGCAACAAAGATATGCAAACAGTGGTTCACAGAGAATGACATACAGGTGCTGGGATGGGCAGGAAACAGCCCAGACCTGAACCCCATAGAACATTTGTGGTTCCGTTTGAAAAAACTGGTACATCTGAGGCGTCCATCCAATAAAAGACAATTAATTGAGGCTATAATTGTCTCACGGCACCACATAATAAAGAAGGAAGAGCTCCAAACATTGGTTGGCTCAATGCCACGTCGCTGTGCTGCTGTCTTGAAAAATAAAGGATACCCAACAAAATGCTGATAGGACAGTAACATCATAAGTACACAGGGATTTTCACCATTAAGGCCTCCACACATCAGAACGATATCGTTCCAACCAGCCAACCTGCTGGCTGGTTGGAATGATAATCGTCTAGTGTGTGGGAGCAAACAATAGTCAGCCGTTTGCTCCCACACGCTGAAAAACGGCCAAAAACGGTCTTTCCAACTAGTTGGGGAAAATCACACATGTTTGATTTTCACCATCATTCTAGTGTAGGGGCAAAGTTCCCCTCAACTGAACGATAAGTAGGCGGATACTGGCCAGGAGTGTCCGACAAATTGCTGTCACTCACCTCTGATGACTGCCCCTCAGAGATCTGCCAGTACCGCTGCCACCGCTGTCTCTCTGCTGGGGGGAGACATATCCGGGAGCCGTGTGCTGCCATTAGCCACCTCTGCAGAGGAAGCGCTACTTCAGCGCTCATATTCTCCCCCAGTAGATATACAAGTGGCCCACCGTGCAGGTGGCATCTCAGCTTCGATCGCCCCCCGCCAGCAGCACCTCTCCTTCATGTGTGTGTATGTCCCCCCAAAGTGCAGGCAGAACTCCAATCCTCCCCCCTTCTGGGACAAGCAGCACCTCTCCACTGATGTATCTTTCCGGTGCAGGCAGAGCTCTGATCCTCCCCCCCCCATATGGTACAAGTGGCACCTCTCCTCTGATGTCCCCCCCTCCCACCTCCTAAAAATGGCGACTCTCCTCTGATCCCCACAAACAGCACCTCTCCTCCTATTCCCCCCTACTGCCCCAGTACAGGCAGCACTGCACATCGAATTCCCCCCAGTACAGGAGGCACTGCACCTCAGACCCCCCCTAACAAGGTAAGCTGCACTGCACATGTTATTCCCCCCTCAATTAAGTAAAGCTGGCACTGTGAACCCCCCTCCACCCAGTTCAGCTGTTAAGTGAGTAAAACCCCCCCTGAAGCTGGCGCTGAGCACATTTCCCCCACCACACTAAGTACAGCTGGCACTGTGCACCCCCCTCTGCCAGTACAGGAGGGTCATTGAGCCAGAATCGGTATGAAATACCGGCTGGCGCATGGCCGGCAGTTCGATTCCCGTCAGCATCAGTCTGACAGATACAGAGATCCCGGCAGCGGCAGCCCGACAGCAGTGGAAATCCCGATCGTCCCTAGTTAAGTACAAACTAACCTAACCTAACCCCCCTAACCCTAACCTTCCTTAGGGGTGCCTAACCCTAACCTCCCCCCCTGTGCCTAACCCTAATCCCCCCTCTAAGTGCCTAAACCTAACCCCCCCTTCCCTGCTGCCTAAAGCTAAGTCCCCCAGGGGGGTGCCTAACCCTAACCTCCCCCCCGCTGGTGCCAAACCCTAACCCCCCCTTCCCCTAACCTAACCCAAACCCTCCCGGGGGGGTGCCTAACCCTAAGTCCCCCGCGGGTGCCCTAAACCTAACCCTCCCCCCACCCCGCAGCAGTCCGCTCGTGGCGCCCAGCGTCGGAAAAATGACAGGCATCTAGATTTAGACGTCTGTCATTTAACCCTCGCCGGGATAAAGCAATCGGGAAGCCGGCTGTCGGGCTTACGTCAGCCGGTTTTCCGATTGAATACCCACTGAGCCCAAGAGCTTACCACTACAGGACTGTCTTCCCAGTACCCACCAGCTCTATCTCCGGCGTTTGGTTGGGGGGGATCCTCCTGCTGACCCGCTCCCTCTGGTGTCATGGCTGCAATATATATACTCATGAGGTGTAAGCATAAACCAGCTGGGCGCCCTCCACAGGTGAAATGTAAATTGTATCCATAAGGTGGCACTCCATAATAAAAAAAAAGGCATGTCACCTTAGCTCATATTGCAACATTTCAGCGCTTTAATGAGTGCTTTTATTTGACAAAAGCGCACATTACAGCGCTGAAATGTTGTATTATGAGCTAAGGTGACTTGTGTCTTTTTTACTATGGAGTGCCACCTTACGGATAATATATATATATATATATATATATATCAAATCAGTCCAAGTGTCCCCGGCACTGGTGCCCTCTGTGGGTGCAAAGCCCTATGTACTCCAAACAAACAATGGCGGCACTCAGCGTCTTGGATAAATGCAGAAAGGTGTCCTTTATTCCTGATGATGGGTTACAGGCCCGATATGTAGGAGGAACAAAGGACACCTTTCTGCATTTATCTAAGATGCTGAGTGCTGCCATTGTTTGGTTGGAGTATATATATATATGTGTGTGTGTATGTGTGTGTATATATATATATATATATAATATTATATATATATATATATATATATATTATCGATTCCTGCCTGTCTATACCTTCTAACAATCAATTCATGCCTATACCTTCTAATAATATTCCTTCCTATACCTTCTAAAATTGTCACTATTCAGCGTTATGAGTCGGACAAGAAATAAATGCTTTCAGACTTTGAGTGTGGTTCCAAAGCACAAAAATATACTATTCAATATAAAAACAGATGGTTACATGCTGTGATCTAAATACAATTAGCGCAAATAAATCATACAGACCCAAGGTACAGTTGTTACATACGCACGTGCTCTGGACCCAGATACCGGCATCAGCATAGAAACCTCCGTCAACAGCACAGCAAAAAGACTCAAGACTGGGTTTAGAGAGCCCACATATATACTCTTACAGGGATAGGCAATACAATGGAACAAATTGACATGATTCCATTGGTTCTCCTTCATGGTGCTTCTGTTACAGGATAGTTCATAGGTCAATTCAAATGGACACAAACCAGCCTCCAACAGCCCTTTGTATCCTTTTTCCACCTGCATAATAAATCTAAGCTGCTAACATTACAGAGCACATTTTAATGTTTAACTCTCTATAGTCCATCATTTGCAGACGCATGTTGCGATCTTCTCACCGATGATACCGGAAATCTGTTGAGACACAGTGGATTAGAACAACACCAAACACGGTCTGCTTATCATGTACTAAACCTTAGATATCAAATAACCTTTATTTCAGAACATTAGCAATAAATGAATAAACCTTGAATATTATACTTTAAAGCTATGGAACCTTTTATGTAAGTGTGCAGTGTGTAAGTATTGGGATTTTGGGAAAAGACGCTAGTTAGCGCTGTGCGACTATGTGTTTGTGGAGTACACCATGCTACGTGTTTTGCAGGGTTGATCATTTTATATGTTTTAGTGACTGTCTGTATTTATATGGCAAGGACTTTTGACTTCTTTCTATTGCGCGGGAATCGCACGATGCTAAATAATAGCATCGCCGTATGTTATTACTAAAATGGCGCTGGGCGGCCAGTCGCAAAATGGCGTCTCATTGCCATTTGCAAAATGGTGTCATGCAGATCTAATTTTAAACTGATCCTGCCTCAGCCAATTACCCAGCTTTGACAGTCCACCCTTTGATAGCAAACAACATGCTATCATACTCTGATTTTAAAATTAATTTAGGCTTACATTATGACATATTATTTAATGTTATATTATGGGATGGCACAAGGAGGTTCTTAATCCATCAATAATGTGTCTCTAGGAGGGGACATAAAACTACCCTTATAAGCACACCGCAGATCTTGGGAGATCATGGGAAAGATGTGGGGATGCACCAATCCTATAAAGGAGGTCTTGAGGGGGAATAGGGACTTAAATTTTTTAAGATGTTTTAAAAATAACATTTTAATAACACATTTTATGTATGTCTAAATCTTATACATCATATGATGGTACCTTCTAGTTCAAGGTTGTAATGCAGTCCTACATTTACCTCAGTATTCACATTGTTAACACTGACCACCATCATAATTTCATTCTTTCGGTGTACCTTATCTTTAAATTTTCCACATTTCAACACAGTAGGAACACACCTGACACATAAGCCAATTACTATGATGACAACCAGTATAAGAATCAGGAATTTACCTATGCTCGCAATTATTTCCTGGACCCACTCTCCTAGACCTGAGAACTACCTTCTCTTCTACTTCAGCCACTGAAGCATTATGGTTCTGCCGAAATTTCCATTTAAGCTGCAGAATTTCATCCATCTTCCGGTCTATCACCTCCTTGGGCTCACTTGTATAGTTTGTAATGTAAGTGCAACACTTTACTCCAAATTGGGTGGCCAAAGTTACGCAGTACCCTCCTGTGACAGCTGTTAAATAATTTAAGACCAACCTGTGTTGCACCAGTTCTTTCTTGTACGCTTGCAACTCCCTACCTGTATACCTGAATGTGTCATCATACATCTCGGTGATATTATCTATTAATTTAGCAAGATCTTGGATATATCTAAAATTTAGTGTACCCCGAGCGATCCTGGTGGGATCCAATGCTACCAAAACTTGAAAGCCAGTTGTCTCACTAATTAACTGTGTGGCTTTATGCACGTCACCAGGTATCCTATTTCTTTTGTCTCTGTGTTCATACTGTGAGTGAAGATATGGTGATGGTGTGCTTTTATGAATACCAAGCATTTCACCATGTGTAAGGGTCATAACCTCTGGAACTACTTTTCCCAGGTAACACAAACCTTCGGAACTCGGAAAGAGCCACTTATCAAATATACATCATCGGGGAGAACATAAGGAATAGAATGCATCATGATCATCCAACACATTTCCTTAACAAATGATCCTATCTCAAGTTCTCCCATCTGGCTAATACATGTTTCTGGTTGTATAAACCTGGCACAGTACCCTTCTTGTACTCTGCCAACCATTTCTTTGGTGTTACTCAATGTATATTTATACCAGAAGTGTCTTCCACCCAACCTAATTGTGCGTAATAGTTCATAATTCATAGGCTCACGCTCAGCTCTTAGTGAGAAGGTCATCGTCTGGTTATTCCCAGTCACCTCCCAACTTCCTGGTTCATTGGAGTTGGTGATGTTTAAACATAAAAGTGTTTTATCTACTTGGTACTGGTGGAGTTTAAAATGGGGTGGTGTGGTGTTAAGAAATTTTCCATCCAGTGTCTTCCCTTTTTTGTAATTCTAAAACCTCAGAGACATTTAATGGAAATGGCACTAACCCTACATTATGCTGTCCTTGAGGCACATGAGAGCACACCCAACATTCATTTTGGTTAAGAACTTTGCCCATCATGGTATGATAATCCTCTAAAGGATACCCACCACAATACGGGTTATACTTAGGCTGGCATCTCTCATCGATTACGGACCCACAGAACTCACACATACAATAATCCTCAGACGATAACCCTTCACATTGTCTCCAAGTATCCAGAATAACAGATCTCTTAAAAATTACTGTACTGGGTTTGGTCAGATACTGCCCTTGGGAGTGTATTGCTCCTTCTCCCAATTCTCCTCCATCAATACTGCCATTAGCTCCCATCTCCTCTACTGGTCCCTCGTCACAGAAACCAGAAATCCCCAAACAAACCAGGATGATGGAAACTCTGGAAGAGAATACAAAACTGAACAAAGCAGACCAGTCCATTGCCGTAGCAAGGATCTACAAATTTCTTTAGCTCAGATATCTCACTGCAAACTTTTAACCTTCCCGGAACAAGCTTGCGATTGACAGGTCCACGTTATCTGCCTCGTCTCCGCCTTGTATCTCCACCGGTTGGTTGACCTTCTTACTGTGAGTGGTATGGACCCAGCGATCTCTCTCGGCCACCTTCAAAGATGTGGTACTCATCAACAACACCTGATATGGACCTTCCCAATAATCAGTCAAACAACCTGAACGCAAGAAATTTCTGATCATAACATATTCTCCAGGTTCAACATCATGACAGTTTGTTTCAGGCATATCATGTGACAACAATTTCAGTTTCTGCTGTTGCTGTTTTAACTGTTTACTCATTGGTATAAGATACCTTACAGTTACCTCGTTGTTACCTTTCAAATCTTCCTGCAGACTTATAAACAAATGAGGCTGTCTACCAAACAGTGGCCCTGATTCAGAGCCGGACGTGACCACCCACAGCTATAGCGAGCGGCCAGGAAGATGGTCACGATGGTCAAGACCATCACGACCATCAGGCTTGCGACGAGACTCTTGTGGTAGGATCTTGTGGCCGCAAGCCCCAGAGAGATTTTGGCTCTCACAGAGCTGGAATCTCTCCCACTGACATCCCTCGTGATGTCAGTGGGTCCGCCCCCAAATGGAGGCATTCACATGGGAATGCCTCCGTTTGGGCAGCCACTCCCCCAGCGAGCCCACCAAAGGAGCCACTGGGCCACCATCGACCCACTTGCGAGCGCATAGTGCTCGCGAGTGGGTCTGAATCAGGCCCAGTATTTCAAAGGGGGACAGATTGAGAGGGGGTCTAGGAGTGGTTCTTATGCTATGTAGGACCAACAGTAATGCTTCTGGCCATCCTAGTCCAGTCTCTGCCATGATCTTACTTAATTTATTTTTGATAGTCCCGTTCATCCTCTTCAACTTTGCACTGGCTTGCGGTCGGTAGGGGGTGTGAAGTCGACTATTAATATCCATCAGTTTACACATATTTTGGAAAACTTCACCTGTGAAATGAGTACCCCTATCACTCTCGATAATTCTAGGGATAACGTATCTGCACACAAACTCCTGAACAATTTTCTTGACAGTAAACGCAGCAGTATTAGTGGCAGCTGGATATGCCTCAACCCAATTAGAAAACACATCAGTGCACACTAATACATACTTGAGATTCCTGCAGGGTGGTAATTGGATGAAATCAATTTGTATTACCTGAAAAGGTCCATCAGTCGGAGGAATGTGGGATGGTTCAGTAGGGATTGTTTTCCCAATGTTTTTCCTCAAGCAGGTCAGACAGGACATTCCTCTCTTATTCACTTGAGAAGAAAAACCCGGTGCGCACCAGTATGCTCTCACCAATTTGCACATACCTTGCTTTACCAAATGAGTCAGACCGTGCGCTGCCTCTGCCAGGTTTGGGTAGTATGCCTTGGGAGCCACTGGCTTACCTTGTCCATCTCTCCAGAGTCCAGAAGACTCTTGCCCACATCCCTTGGACCTCCAGACTACCTTTTCCTGAATGGAATACAAATTTTGCATCTCAATTAATTTCAGCATATCAATCGTTAGAAAAGTCATCATTTGTTCAGTTGGTACATTCATTTTTAACCCTGCTGCCCATTTTGCAGCTTCATCTGCCTGCCCAGTGACACCAGATCATCCTCACATGTATGGGCTTTACACTTAATTACCGCCACTGCCTTAGGCAATTGGATTGCTGTTAGTAGTCCTTTTATATGTCTGGAATGTGCAATTGGTATGCCTGCTGCTGTCATAAACTTTTTCAGATGCCATAGGGCGCCGAAATTGTGTACTACCCCGAAGGCGTACCTAGAGTCAGGGTAGATATTAGCAGATTTACGTTCTGCTAACTCACACGCTATCTTTAGTGCCACCAATTCTGCTACTTGGGCCGAGTGTGGTGGGCCTAAAGGTTAGGTTTCTATAACGTCCTCATCATTTACCACAGCATAACCTGTACATAACTCTCCAGTGTCAGTTTGTCTATGACAACTCCCATCCGTGTAAAATGTCACATCTACATTTTCTAAAGGTGTATCCCGTATGTCAGGTCTTGCAGTAAAGGTTTGATTCAGATATTCCATACAATCATGTGCATCAATATACCTGTAGAACTCACCTTTCACCAGTGACTCACCTCTCTCCACCCTTTGGGCATCATGTTGCACATATGGTAAATACGTAGCTGGGTTTAACGTACTGCACCTTTTGATGGTGATGTTTGCAGGTGCTATAAAGGCCAATTCCCATTTTGTGAACCTAGCTGAGGAGACATGTCTGGTTTGGGTAGAGTTTAGCAAAGCAGATACAGCATGGGGAGTATAGACAATCATATCATGACCTAATACCACATCCTCACTCTTACTGACCAATAGAGCAGTTGCTGCTACACTTCTTAAACACATTGGGAGTGATCTTGCCACAGTGTCCAATTGTGCACTGTAGTATGCTACGGGCCTACTGGCATCACCATGTTTTTGTGTGAGGACACCTGCTGCACAACAATCGGCTTCCGTACAATATAAATCAAAAGGTTTTTCATAATCAGGTATTCCCAATGCAGGTGCTCTTGTCAGACTATCCTTAAGATTAAGGAAAGCCTGCTCTGATTCCTCTGTGTGTATGACATGATCGGGCTTTGAGGAAGAGATTAAGTCCTGTAATGGCAAGGCCAAAATAGAAAAACCTGGGATCCACATTCTGCAGTATCCACACATTCCCAAGAAGGTACGAATTTGCTGTTGATTCTGTGGCAGTGTCATGTTCTGTATGGCTTGGATTTTGTCATTTGTGAGAAGTTGTAACCCCTGGGTTAGGCAGTGTCCCAAATATTTAACCCTGGACTGGCATGACTGTAGTTTGTCCTTAGCAACCTTGTGTCCTGTTTGCGATAGATTAAGCAATAAAAGTTTAGTATCATTTAAACATGACATAAACGAATCAGAACATAACAATAAATTGTCCATATATTGTATTAGAAAAGATCCATTGGCAGGTTGAAAAGATTGTAAACAATTGAGTAAGGCCTGGGAGAAGATACCGGGGCTGTCTATGAAACCCTGGGGCAATCGTGTCCATGTGTATTGTACACCCCTGTATGTAAATGCAAATAGGTACTGACAGTCAGGATGAAGAGGTAGAGAAGAAAGCAGAACAGAGGTCAATGACAGTGAAATGAGTTGCATTGGATGGGATCTGCATAAGAATGACACCTGGTTTTGGCACTATGGGAAATTGGCTCTCTACCACCTTATTAACCCCTCTAAGGTCTTGTACCAGCCTATAACCCCTCCCACCACTCTTCTTCACAGGAAAGATGGGACTGTTGGCTACACTTGCTGTAAAGACTAAAATTCCCTGCTGTAATAATCGCTCAATAATGGGATAAACCCCTAATTCTACCTCCTGTTTTAATGGGTACTGGGGAATTTTTGGAGCTTGCCAACAGTTTTTTAAATTTATCATTATGGGACTTACGTTTGCCATTAATCCAGTGTCCTGTCCATCCTTGGTCCAAAGCGAATCTGGAATTTGGGATAACATTTTATATACCTGAGAGTACCGGTAGAGTGATACATTATCCTTTGGAGAGTGTCCAA
Organism: Taudactylus pleione; assembly: GCA_031769625.1. NCBI lineage: Eukaryota > Metazoa > Chordata > Amphibia > Anura > Myobatrachidae > Taudactylus > Taudactylus pleione. The sequence goes on from JAUIMM010001003.1 coordinate 374,023, forward strand.
CATATCCCTCACCTCATGCACAACTCCCTCTGGGATATCTAGAAATATACCATCAGGGGTACAATATATGACACATCCCATCTTACATATCAAATCCCTTCCCAGTAGGTTAGTAGGAGCTGCTGCTGCCAGGAGGAAAGAATGCCTGGTATGCAATGGCCTGATAGTGACCTCTGTGGATTTTGTTAAAGGATAATGTTGCACTTTACCCATTGCACCCATTGCTGGTACTGTCTCGCTGGTCACCTGTAAATTATCTGGAGATTTTATCACTGATATGATCGCCCCTGTGTCTACAAGAAAAGGATATTTAGTACCAGCTACATCAACCATCATCACCGGTTCTTCCCTAGTACTTCCAGTTAACCTGACTATCTGTAGACTACAGGTATGACCTGACACCTAGCATTGACTCTCACTCTCCAATACAGCATTTAAGGCTACAATTGGAGCTGGTGACTGTTGGAAATTTCCTGTACTCTGTGAATATCCCTTAGGTGGAAATCCAGGTACTCCCTGGTTAGGGGGTCCTACCTTCGTCACCCTACACTTGCTACTTACATGTCCCACTTGGTTGCAGTTGAAGCACCTTCGTGAGTGAGGTGGGTGAAAGGGTTGCTGTGGGGGTTGTGTGGTAGGGGAAGATTGTGGGTGTGGATAAGGATTTTGAGGGTAATATGGTGGCTGTGGATAGTATGGGTTTTGTGGCTGTGTGTGATAAGTGGGGTAGGGTTGTGTTTGCGGTGGTGCAGGATTGGTGAGGACGTGTAGCTGTGCAGGTGCATGTGTGTCTGCTGGCTGTGATGTTACAGTCATTCCTTTGAGCTAGAATACTAACAGCCATTAGCTTCTCGCTCTGTGTCTCTCTCTTTTTAAGGATGTTTTTATCATTATCAATAGCAGATTCTAAGAGTGTGCCTACAGTAACTCCCCTCCAGCCAGGCAATGAGGTCTGAACTCGGGTCTTTTTTAGATCATCTATAAGTACCGTAATGATCATTCCCCTGTGATGAGTGCTATCTTTAATATCCTCTATCCCAGTGTACTGGGTGATAGCCTGCAGAGCTTGGGTACAGTAATCCTCTGCAGATTCAATCTCTTTTTGTTTTATTGTGAAAATTTTATTCCAGTTAACCACTACTGGAAAATATATACCCAATTGAGGTATTATGCGAGTAATGTTACCTTGGTTACTCTCATCTGTTAAGGGAATATCTCCATCCAATCCACAATCCGTGATAAACTTTTTCACATCGGTATTGTGTGAAAGACAAGCGCTTAACACCACTCGCCAATCTTTATTGTTTGGCTCGTGTGAACGACCCAAATTTTTCAAAAATCTTTGGCATTTGGCTAATTCCTTTTTAGGATCAGGGAAATCATTTATTATGGAATTTAGCTCCACTCTTGTCCAATGACAATGCATTGCTACCTCCCTTGTGGGCACTACACCGTTCGCATCCACATTCCCATTCAGAACAGTTATTGTCCTGATGGGATGCAGCCCGGCCGCACTGCTACTTTTGACCTTGTTACTTGGCTGGGGATTCAGTCTATTACTGCTACATATAGGGTTAACAAATTCCTCTACAGGTGTAGTGGATGTTAACACTTCCTGTACTATCACTGATGAAGATGGGGCCACCACGTGTGCTTGTTGTGGTGGAGCATCTAACATGTGTACAGCATGGGAAATGGCAGACATAACAATAGGTTCATCATCCGCATCATAAACATTTTCTTTGTGCTTACTTAAGAGAGGGTACAAGTTACTTGTTAAATTTTTATGGGTTTTTACAACAACTGTACCTGCACCCCCATCCGTATAGGGCAGTGGTGGTGCACGTGAACCACTGACAATACCTTCCACAACGCTACCTTGCTGCATGTGCGTGCTATTTCGCAGCGCGCACGCACCATAGTTTATCGCTGTAGGTGCGCTCTCCTGTAACGTGCTCATGACGCTAGTTTGCGTCATGTGCACACCTTTAAGCCACGCATCCCCCTCATGCTGCCACAACTTTAAACACTCATTATATTTTACCTTTTTCATTCGAGAATGCACCATACAGATGCTATCTCGGACATTGTTCAATACATCCTTATCAAAGCTACCAATTCTGGGGAAAGGTCTAACACTCTTCATCATCATTTTAAACCATTCACCACAGTACCTAATAGCATAAACACCGTACTTAGTATGCATAATATGCTGTGCCGACCCAAGCGGTGCTTCCAACAGCAGCACATCATCTAACATCTCTACCGTTTGCGTGGCTCTCATCCTGGGAGAACCCTACGCTTTTCAATAAAGATTTAAACTGGTGAAAGACAATCAAGACACTTTCACTTACCTGTGGACGTCTTAACACCTACCCTTTTCAGTGATTTCGTCCACCCTCTACCCAGTTCACAATCACAATTTAGCCAAAACTGTGCGCTTCAATTACAATGCTCAAGTTACCCTAACTGATCACTGAATACTGTAATCACACTGAGAGCCGAACCTACAACAAAGACAACAACTACACCTGCTTATGTGTATAGACTGTGGTATCTACTACCGAGCTACTAGGCCGACTCCTGCGCCTAGTACTTAAGGGTCCTATGATACCCTTAACTAGGGAACTTCTTACCCCTACCAACAAATACTCACTGTTACACACCCTTTTCCTGCACAGGAAAATACACATTTTCCCAGACTATGGCAACACTGACCAAGATGCTTACAACAATGCTATCTTTCAATGCAGTCTCAACGGCTTTGTTCAAAACACGTGGCAGCAATACCAGAAGTACGTATACGCTATAGTGTGACTAGTCGCATACACAATAATGCGACTTCCCCTTTTTAATACAAAAAGAAACTATCGATGAAAGAAAACAAACCTTTTCCTCCCTCGTCCCTGGATTCTTAATAAGCGCTCCTAAAGTCACAATAACGGGTAGCGTACTCTTGATAACAAAGTGGTAGCAGATTTTGAAGGCACAATGCGTTCTCCTGCTATGGCGCCTCCACCCTTTTGCTGAGAGTTCGCTGCCCGAGAGTTACCTAGTGACAGGTAGCGTGATTTCACACTGCGAGTCCCCAACTATCGATTCCTACCTGTCTATACCTTCTAACAATCGATTCCTGTCTATACCTTCTAAAAATATTCCTTCCTATACCTTCTAAAATTGTCGCTATTCAGTGTTATGAGTCACACAAGAAATAAATGCTTTCAGACTTTGAGTGTGGTTCCAAAGCACAAAAAGATATTATTCAAGATAAAAACAGATGGTTACATGCTGTGATCTAAATACAATTAGCACAAATAAATCATACAGACCCAAGGTACAGTTGTTACATACGCACACGCTCTGGACCCAGATACCGGCATCAGCATAGAGACCTCCATCAACAGCACAGCAAGAAGACTCAAGACTGGGTTTAGAGAACCCACTTATATACTCTTACAGGGATAGGCAATACAATAGAACAGATTGGCATGATTCCATTGGTTCTCCTTCACGATGCTTCTGTTACAGGACAGTTCATAGGTCAATTCGTATGGACACAAACCAGCCTCCAACAGCCCTTTGTGTCCTTTTTCCCGCTGCATAATAAATCTAAGTTGCTAACATTACAGAGTACATTTTAATGTACAGCTCTCTATAGTCCATAATTTGCAGATGCATGTTGCGATCTTCTCACTGATTATACTGGAAATCTGTTGAGACACAGTGGATCAGTACAACACCAAACATGGTCTGTTTATCATGTACTAAACCTCAGATATCAAATAGCATTTATTTCACAACATTAGCAATAAATGAATAAACCTTGAATATTACACTTTAAAGCTATGGAACCTTTTATGTAAGTGTGCAGTGTGTAAGTATTGGAAATTTGGGAAAAGACGCTAGTTAGCGCTGTGTGACTACGTATTTGTGGAGTACACCATGGTACCTGTTTTGCAGGGTTGATCATTTTATATGTTTTAGTGACTGTCTGTATTTATGTGGCAAGGACTTTTAACTTCTTTCTATTGCGCGGGAATCGCACAATGCTAAATAATAGCATCGCCGTATGTACTTATAATGGCGAGTTTCACTAAAATGGCGCTGGGTGGCCAGTCGCAAAATGGCGTCTCATTGCCATTCGCAAAATGGCGTTGTGAAAATCTAATTTTAAACCGATCCTATCTCAGCCAATTATCTGGCTTCGACTATATATATATATATATATATATATATATTAATTATACTGTGTGTGTGGCCCATTTATCAATGATCGCATTTGCAATGCGATCTAGGTGCCATATTAACACCCATGATCACATTGCAGGATGCGATCATACCACATGGATGCAGCCTATGGAACCCTCTCCCATACAGATTTGTGATGTGTAGTCCATAGTCTACAATCTTCAGATGGCGCACGCTGTGCGCATCAAGGCCGGAATGTTTCGCATTCTGAGACTTGATCAATCTGACTGCATCGCACCCCCCATAGATACTTATGGGGGTTGCGTTGCCGGCGGAAATGGCGGGACAGCAGTAGATATCAGAATACCTAATATCTACGGCTATCCCCCGAAAACAGGGGTTTTCAAGAAATACACCTCACATATTGAAAAATAAATGGGCCCCTATATATTTTCAATGACCATCCCAACTTCTACTGCATCTGGCCACCCTCCCCCCGATCATCACAGCTCTGCACCCATCGATCCATTCCGACTCTCCTCCCCTCATTCGGCGCTGTCAAGTTTCAATTTTATATATATATATATATATATATATATATATACATACACACACAGATATGTATGTGTAATCAATATATTTATTTATTTAAATCATGCAGAAGTAGGCAGGCACTCTACGCCTACTTCTGTGACATCACAAGTTGGACAGAAGTTGGCTGGTCTGTTGAAAAAGTTGGCAGGTTGCCTGGTTGGATGAAAAGTTGGATAGATGTGTGGGGAAGCATTTTAGTTGGACAGACAAGTTGGACAGTTGATCAGTTGGCTGGTTGGACAGATAATCTTTAGATGTGTGGCCAGCTATAGTGTTGTTTTCACTACATAACTTCCCTTGTAATGCAAATATTTGACCTCTGTTTATTGTGTTGAATTCAGCGTTAAATGTCCTTTTATTTGATATATGAATCATTGCACTGCTTGAAGTGTAACAGTTTTTATAAGCATTTGAAGTTGAAAAAAATTAACATTTCAAAAAGTGTCCGCAATTTTGGCCACCACTGTATGTACAAGAGGTGTCTGTGTATTCTAGTGAGCAATGATATACAGTCAGGTGCATAAATATTGGGACATTGACAGAATTTTCATATTTTGGCCTCTATTCACCACCACAATGGCTTTGAAATGAAACAAACAAGATGTGCTTTAACTGCAGACTTTCAGATTTAATTTGAGAGTAATTACATCCAAATCAGGTGAACGGTGTAGGAATTATAACGGTTTCTATATGTGCCTCCCACTTTTTAAGGGGCAAAAAGTAATGGGACAAACTAAACAATCCTAAATCTAACTTTCACTTTTTAATACTTTGTTGCAAATCCTTTGCAGGCATTTACAGCCTGAAGTCTGGAACGCATAGACATCACCAGACGCTGGGTTTCATCCCTGGTGATGCTCTGCCAGGCCTCTACTGCAAATGTCTTCAGTTCCTGCTTGTTCTTGGGGAATTTTCCCTTCAGTTTTGTCTTCATCAAGTGAAATGCATGCTCAATTGGATTCAGGTCAGGGGATTGACTTGGCCATTGCATAACATTCCACTTTTTAGCCTTAAAAAACTCTTTGGTTGCTTTTGCAGTATGTTTTGGGTCATTGTCCATCTGCACTGTGAAGCACCGTCCAATGAGTTCTGAAGCATTTGACTGAATATGAGCATATAATCTTGCCCGAAACACTTCAGAATTCATTCTGCTGCTTTTGTCAGCAGTCACATCATCAATAAATACAAAGGAACCAGTTCCATTGGCAGCCATACATGCTCAGGCCATGACACTACCACCACCATGCTTCACTGATGAGGTGGTATGTTTTGGATCATGAGCAGTTCTCCATACTCTTCTCTTCCCGTCACTCTGGTACAAGTTGATCTTTGTCTCATCTGTCCATAGGATGTTGTTCCAGAACTGTAATGGCTTTTTTAGATGTTGTTTGGCAAACTCTAATCTGGTCTTCCTGCTTTTGAGGCTCACCAATGGTTTACATATTGTGGTGAACCCTCTATATTCACTCTTGTGAAGTCTTCTCTTGATTGTTGACTTTGACACATATACACCTACCTCCTAGAGAGAGTTCTTGATTTGGCCAACTGTTGTGAAGGGGTTTTTCTTCACCAGGGAAATAATTCTTCTGTCATCCACCACAGTTGTTTTCCGTGGTCTTCCGGGTCTTTTGGTGTTGCTGAGCTCTCTGGTGCGTTCTTTCTTTTTAAGAATGTTCCAAACAGTTGATTTGGCCACACCTAATGTTTTTGCTATCTATCTGATGGGTTTGTTTTGATTTTTCAGCCTAATGATGGCTTGCTTCACTGATAGTGACAGCTCTTTGGATCTCATATTGAGAGTCGACAGCAACTGATTCCAAATGCAAATGTCACACCTAGAATCAACTCCAGACCTTTTACCTACTTAATTGATAATGAAATAACGAGGGAATAGCCCACACCTGTCCATGAAATAGCTTTTGAGTTGATAGTCCCATTACTTTTGGCCCCTTAAAAAGTGGGAGGTACATATAGAAACCGTTGTAATTCCTACACTGTTCACCTGATTTGGATGTAATTACCCTCAAATTAAATCTGAAAGTCTGCAGTTAAAGCACATCTTGTTTGTCCATTTCAAAGCCATTGTGGTGGTGAATAGAGGCCAAAATATGAAAATTCTGTCAATGTCCCAATATTTATGCACCTGACTGTATGTACAGGAGGTGTCTGTGTGTCCTAGTGATCAGTGATATATGTACAGGAGGTGTCTGTGTGTTCTAGTGATCAGTGATATACATACAGGAGGTGTCTGTGTGTTCTAGTGATCAGTGATATATATACAGTAGGTGTCTGTGTGTGTTCCAGTGATCAGTGATATATGTACAGGAGGTGTCTGTGTGTTCTAGTGATTAGTGATATATGTACATGAGGTGTCTGTGTGTTCTAGTGATTAGTGATATATGTACAGAAGGTGTCTGTGTGTTCTAGTGATTAGTGATATATGTACAGGAGGTGTCTGTGTGTTCTAGTGATTAGTGATATATGTACAGGAGGTGTCTGTGTGTTCTAGTGATATATGTACAGGAGGTGTCTGTGTGTTCTAGTGATATATGTACAGGAGGTGTCTGTGTGTTCTAGTGATCAGTGATATATGTAGAGGAGGTATATGTGTGTCCTAGTGATCAGTGATATATGTACAGGAGGTATCTGTGTGTTCTAGTGTTCAGTGATATATGTACAGGAGGTGTCTGTGTGTTCTAGTGATCAGTGATATATGTACAGGAGGTGTCTGTGTGTTCTAGTGATTTAGAGATATATGTACAGGAGGTATCTGTGTTCTAGTGATTAGTGATATATGTACAGGAGGTGTCTGTGTGTTCTAGTGATATATGTACAGGAGGTGTCTGTGTGTTATAGTGATCAGTGATATATGTACATGAGGTGTCTATGTGTCCTAGTGATCAGTGCTATATGTACAGGAGGTGTCTGTGTATTCTACTGATCTGTGATATATTTTATAGGAGGTGTCTGTGTGTTTTAGTGATCAGTGATATATGTACAGGAAGTGACTGTGTATTCTAGTGATTAGTGATATATGTACAGAAGGTGTCTGTGTGTTCTAGTGATTAGTGATATATGTACAGGAGGTGTCTGTGTGTTCTAGTGATTAGTGATATATGTACAGGAGGTGTCTGTGTGTTCTAGTGATATATGTACAGGAGGTGTCTGTGTGTTCTAGTGATATATGTACAGGAGGTGTCTGTGTGTTCTAGTGATCAGTGATATATGTAGAGGAGGTATATGTGTGTCCTAGTGATCAGTGATATATGTACAGGAGGTATCTGTGTGTTCTAGTGTTCAGTGATATATGTACAGGAGGTGTCTGTGTGTTCTAGTGATCAGTGATATATGTACAGGAGGTGTCTGTGTGTTCTAGTGATTTAGAGATATATGTACAGGAGGTATCTGTGTTCTAGTGATTAGTGATATATGTACAGGATGTGTCTGTGTGTTCTAGTGATATATGTACAGGAGGTGTCTGTGTGTTATAGTGATCAGTGATATATGTACATGAGGTGTCTATGTGTCCTAGTGATCAGTGCTATATGTACAGGAGGTGTCTGTGTATTCTACTGATCTGTGATATATTTTATAGGAGGTGTCTGTGTGTTTTAGTGATCAGTGATATATGTACAGGAAGTGACTGTGTATTCTAGTGATCAGTGATAGATGTACAGGAGGTGTCTGTGTGTTCTAGTGATCAGTGATATATGTACAGGAGGTATCTGTGTGTTCTAGTGTTCAGTGATATATGTACAGGAGGTGTCTGTGTGTTCTAGTGATCAGTGATATATGTACAGGAGGTGTCTGTGTGTTCTAGTGATTTAGAGATATATGTACAGGAGGTATCTGTGTTCTAGTGATTAGTGATATATGTACAGGAGGTGTCTGTGTGTTCTAGTGATATATGTACAGGAGGTGTCTGTGTGTTATAGTGATCAGTGATATATGTACATGAGGTGTCTATGTGTCCTAGTGATCAGTGCTGTATGTACAGGAGGTGTCTGTGTATTCTACTGATCTGTGATATATTTTATAGGAGGTGTCTGTGTGTTTTAGTGATCAGTGATATATGTACAGGAAGTGACTGTGTATTCTAGTGATTAGTGATATATGTACAGAAGGTGTCTGTGTGTTCTAGTGATTAGTGATATATGTACAGGAGGTGTCTGTGTGTTCTAGTGATTAGTGATATATGTACAGGAGGTGTCTGTGTGTTCTAGTGATATATGTACAGGAGGTGTCTGTGTGTTCTAGTGATATATGTACAGGAGGTGTCTGTGTGTTCTAGTGATCAGTGATATATGTAGAGGAGGTATATGTGTGTCCTAGTGATCAGTGATATATGTACAGGAGGTATCTGTGTGTTCTAGTGTTCAGTGATATATGTACAGGAGGTGTCTGTGTGTTCTAGTGATCAGTGATATATGTACAGGAGGTGTCTGTGTGTTCTAGTGATTTAGAGATATATGTACAGGAGGTATCTGTGTTCTAGTGATTAGTGATATATGTACAAGAGGTGTCTGTGTGTTCTAGTGATATATGTACAGGAGGTGTCTGTGTGTTATAGTGATCAGTGATATATGTACATGAGGTGTCTATGTGTCCTAGTGATCAGTGCTATATGTACAGGAGGTGTCTGTGTATTCTACTGATCTGTGATATATTTTATAGGAGGTGTCTGTGTGTTTTAGTGATCAGTGATATATGTACAGGAAGTGACTGTGTATTCTAGTGATCAGTGATATATGTACAGGAGGTGTCTGTGTGTACTACTGATCAGTGATATATGTGCAGGAGGTGTCTGTGTGTTTTAGTGATCAGTGATATATGTACAGGAAGTGAGTGTGGGCCTGATTCAGACCCGGACGCTATTTGTGTCCATTCGCTGGCTAAAAGGGGCCGGCTATTTAAATCATGTGCTCACACTGCGTCGCTTAAAGCCAGTCACTAAGTACTTGCGAGCGGCTGCACTATGCGCTCGCACATGTATAAAGATGCCCCTTTGCCACTTGCAACAAAAGTAATCTCCGGCAGTTGTAGGATTAATCGGGAACATCGAGAGCCATCGGAGCTGCTCGCAGCGCTTGTGGTAGCCTTTTACCACCACAACATTGCGAGCAGTTCAGGCTAAAATACAACCCTGTCACGTGTGTAATGACGCTACTTTTACACCCATTAAACGCCGTTCTGACGGTCGGGCACGCCTGTGTTCGCACATCCACTCCCTCATTTACAAGCACCTTCCCCTGTTATCACCCACAAACTGTCACTCAAAACAGCGGCCCAGCTTCAGGCTACGTTTGAGCACTTTCCCATCGCAATGACTGGTTCACGCACACGCACATTGCGACTCATGCACAGATTGCGAAAAATCGCTCAATGCGAGCGAGCGCAGTATAGCGTCTGGGTCTGAGTCAGGCCCTGTGTGTACTAGTGATCAGTGATATATGTACAGGAGGTGTCTGTGTGTTCTAGTGATTAGTGATATATGTACAGGAGGTGTCTGTGTGTTCTAGTGATATATGTACAGGAGGTGTCTGTGTGTTCTAGTGATATATGTACAGGAGGTGTCTGTGTGTTCTAGTGATCAGTGATATATGTAGAGGAGGTATATGTGTGTCCTAGTGATCAGTGATATATGTACAGGAGGTATCTGTGTGTTCTAGTGTTCAGTGATATATATGTACAGGAGGTGTCTGTGTGTTCTAGTGATCAGTGATATATGTACAGGAGGTGTCTGTGTGTTCTAGTGATTTAGAGATATATGTACAGGAGGTATCTGTGTTCTAGTGATTAGTGATATATGTACAAGAGGTGTCTGTGTGTTCTAGTGATATATGTACAGGAGGTGTCTGTGTGTTATAGTGATCAGTGATATATGTACATGAGGTGTCTATGTGTCCTAGTGATCAGTGCTATATGTACAGGAGGTGTCTGTGTATTCTACTGATCTGTGATATATTTTATAGGAGGTGTCTGTGTATTTTAGTGATCAGTGATATATGTACAGGAAGTGACTGTGTATTCTAGTGATCAGTGATAGATGTACAGGAGGTGTCTGTGTGTTCTAGTGATCAGTGATATATGTACAGGAGGTGTCTGTGTGTACTAGTGATCAGTGATATATGTACAGGAGGTGTCTGTGTGTACTACTGATCAGTGATATATGTGCAGGAGGTGTCTGTGTGTTTTAGTGATCAGTGATATATGTACAGGAAGTGAGTGTGGGCCTGATTCAGACCCGGACGCTATTTGTGTCCATTCGCTGGCTAAAAGGGGCCGGCTACTTAAATCATGTGCTCACACTGCGTCGCTTAAAGCCAGTCACTAAGTACTTGCGAGCGGCTGCACTATGCGCTCGCACCTGTATAAAGATGCCCCTTTGCCACTTGCAACAAAAGTAATCTCCGGCAGTTGTAGGATTAATCGGGAACATCGAGAGCCATCGGAGCTGCTCGCAGCGCTTGTGGTAGCCTTTTACCACCACAACATTGCGAGCAGTTCAGGCTAAAATACAACCCAGTCACGTGTGTAATGACGCTACTTTTACACCCATTAAACGCCGTTCTGACGGTCAGGCACGCCTGTGTTCGCACATCCACTCCCTCATTTACAAGCACCTTCCCCTGTTATCACCCACAAACTGTCACTCAAAACAGCGGCCCAGCTTCAGGCTACGTTTGAGCACTTTCCCATCGCAATGACTGGTTCACGCACACGCACATTGCGACTCATGCACAGATTGCGAAAAATCGCTCAATGCGAGCGAGCGCAGTATAGCGTCTGGGTCTGAGTCAGGCCCTGTGTGTACTAGTGATCAGTGATATATGTACAGGAGGTGTCTGTGTCTTTTATTGATCAGTGATATATGTACAGGAAGTGACTGTATGTACTAGTGATCAGTGATATATGTACAGGAAGTGACTGTATGTACTAGTGATCAGTGATATATATACAGGAGGTATCTGTGTGTACTAGTGATCAGTGATATATGTACAGGAGGTATCTGTGTGTACTAGTGATCAGTGATATATGTACAGGAGGTATCTGTGTGTACTAGTGAGCAGTGATATATGTACAGGATGTATGGTAATTAAAGAAAAAAGGGACCTTGCACTTCAGCATAAGCGTACGGTTAATATAGGAGAGCTACTTCGAAAAACGGAGATGTCCCTTCTCCTTAAAGGTAAATTTCAAAAGAATAATCGGAGCGCTACACCCTATAGGGTCAGTGTGTAATTTAACACAGAGCAATGCTCTAATAAGGCTAGATATAAATGTATAAATCAAATGATTGAACAGTGCAACGGAGTAATGTTATAAAGCAACTCAATGTTTACTGCATCAATAGAATTCCTGTAATACAGCACTCATATCATAGATAAAATCAAACAACATTGCTGATGAGGTGATGGCAGATGATATGTGATGCTAAAAACAAACAGATCCAAAATCACAGATAGTGAATAAATGACATCTGACCACAAACGGGTCATGCATTTATGACACTGATCCAAGAATGTGACCACGGATGGTTGCACTGTGTAATGGGAATCTGAATGATAACAAACTGAGAGCAAAGGCACTACCAGTGAGATGTAACTCCCAGAGTCTCAAGTCACTGCAGCGGCGTCCCGCTGGTTGACGAGTTGTAGGTAGGTGCCCTGGGGGTGTCTTCCCGGAGAGGGAGTATGGCTACACACTCTGGTTGCTGGGGTGTGGGTCCTGGACGTGACCACTGGCTGACCGTGTGTGTGGGCACGGGCGAGGAGGCTGGGTGATCCAGCCGCCCACCCACATCACGGGACACAGGAGAAACATGCACGTCTGAAAGGAGGGGACACGGCAGCAAGAGCTCCGGTGAGCCTGAAACACTGCTGCGCCCCTCCAATGGACAGGACACTTACCTCTCTCAGTAGCTACCAGGTGGCCGCTCCTCCTCCTAGCCGGCTCTCTCCTTCCTTCGGGTCACGTCTTGGGCATGTGCAGTCCGGATGGAACCATGTGACCACCTCATCACGGGATGAGATGGCAGGTCTCACTGGTGTGTTCCAACAGCTGGAGATGCGTGCCTGAGTGCAGGCATGTGTAATGTCTTCCAACGCGTTTCGGCTTCCGCCTTAGTCAAGGAGTACTGATTGGTTGTCACTTCTGTCTATTTATTGCTTCATTGAGAAAATGCAGGTGTGTTCTAAGTCAATTAGTGTGATTAAACATACTGTAGGTCTTTGATTGTCACATGGTAGCACTGATGTTAATCTCCATGCCTATCACAAATTAAGTGATAAGCTGATGAAAAAATTAATTAAATATATAATAATAATAATATAAATAAATGAATAAATGAAAAATAAATAAATAAATGAAAAATAGAAACAATACACTGACATTATCAATATGCATGATGTCATCCACTGGACACTCCATGGATATGTTATCGTGAGTACATATAGGATGCATGGATTTCAGGGAGAACTGTGTTAACCTAAGATATTCCCACTAACTGTGTCTGATATCTAGACTTAAGTTAATAATATCTCTGCTGATAGCAATAATGCCCTAATATACATGTACAAAAGAATAACATAGTATTGACAAAACAGCCTTGAACTTCTAACAGGAAATGCATTCTAGTGAATACTTAAATACCTGGGAGTGGAATCATTACTATATTAGGTACTAATGGTGTTGCGCTAACCACCCAATGGCATTGATGTTATTGAATGTCTCCATATAGGCAAAGGCAAATGTGTTGATGGATCTGTCTTAATTCAGAAGACTCGCAGTATTAAAATCAATGTTCAGTCCTCCTGGTTCTAACGTCCCTAGTGTGTATATCCACTTTGCCTCTTTTTTGTTCAAAGATTTCCAAAAATTCCTTCCTCTCCAGTTGATCTTTGGTTTATCTATAGCTATAAAATCAATCTGAGAGGGATTACAATGGTGATGTTCCTTAAAATGCCTGGCTACACTATGGTGATCATGGCCTATTTTTATTTTCCATAAGTGCTCATAGACTCTCTGTCTGAATGATCTCGTAGTTCTGCCTACATACTCTAGGCCACATGTGCATCTAAGGAGGTAAATGACTCCTTTAGAGTAACATGTTCTGTCTATTTATTGCTTCATTGAGAAAATGCAGGTGTGTTGTAAGTCAATTAGTGTGATTAAACATAGGCTGAGTTCTTGATTGTCACATGGTAGCACTGATGTTAATCTCCATGCCTTGTAGAAATAGCATTTAGTAACCACACTTAACTATTCCAATATTAGGTGATAAGCTGATGAAAAAATGAATTAAATATATAATAATAATAATAATAATAATAATATAAATAAATGAATAAATTAAAAATAAATAAATAAATTAAAAATAGAAACAATATACTGACATCAATATGGATGATAGGTATTCTATTGACATTTATATCTAGCCTTATTAGAGCATTGCTCTTTGTTTAAGTACACACTGACCCTATAGGGTGTAGTGCTCTGATTATTCTTTTGAAATTTACCTTTAAGGAGAAGGGACATCTCCATTTTTCAAAGTAGCTCCTCTATATTAACCGTACGCTTATCCTGAAGCGCAAGGTTCCTTTTTTCTTTAATTACCATATTTCCTTGTCCAAATTGGTCCTTGCAGCATGGATAGCAAATGCATGTCAACAAGTATATTTAGATCAACAAGATTAGATAGGGCCTCCAGTGCATTTATCACCTTAGATAATTTAACAACTAAACCACCGATAGAGATATTCAGCGATACGCTTATTAAATTAGAGAAAACAATTAATAGAGAGACCAAAACATGGTGGGATAAATATACTCTACAGTGGTATTTACAACATGATATGGTCCCAAAAGGCCTTAGAATTAAGAAATTACCAACGCATAATAAAAATTACAACACTTTTATGAGTAGCTGGCACAAAATCCTACACAATTGCTCTAAGGAGTTAATTAGACTAATTATAGCTAAACACGATGAAACACTCAATGGATTAGAGACTCAGATCCTTGACCTTTGTGCAAAATTCTATCCACACAGTAAAGAAGAGGAGTTTATAAACATAGAACTCTCTTCTAATCTTAGGTTATGTAATGAAGAACAAAAAATAATAGAGACTAAGAATAGAAAAGTTACACGCGATCAGCAAATCAGGACTACAGAAACTAAGAAAAATAGACATGAAAATACTAACAAAAACAAGGTAGGGACATGTGATTCAAATACCAAGTTTGAACATCTACACCATGGGCATACAAGTAGGGAAGACAGAAGTGGCACAAGTACGACACCAATTTACAATAAGATAGGTTTAATGTACCAACAATACATGAGCAAAATACATAAACAAGCAAAGATTAAAAGCAAACATTTGAGCCGTAACAGAGTTGAAATTGTGAAACCAACACATAGCGTAACCAAGAAAGACTTAGACTGTAGAGTCTGTCCACTACCATCTAGTGAGAAAGACACATCATTCTCAGTGTATGAGTGGGAAGAGGATTTAAAACAGGGACAAATAGAGAGACTATCTTTTAATGGAGGGTGGATTAATACAATTAGGGGAGAACCAGTCAACACTGATAATGTTAACAAGACAGTACACAAGACACTTAGCCTCAGCATCACTGGAACACAGGAAGTTCTGGATACCACCAAATGTACAGAACAGGACAGAACATGGGGGCAAGATTTTTTAGACTTGGAGGCAGGCCTGAGAGCCTGCACCCCAACACAACTAAGTGTGCAGTGACAGAAAAGGAAAAACAGAACAAGATGGGGATGCAGAGGAGGTCAGTTCAAACACACCCAAAAAGATCAAACACAAACTCATGTAACTACAGCTGGTACTGTGGACCATGAATCACCTATTCTTTCAGGTGCTACACAAGTACAGGTAGATGGTAACATTGATAAGGGTACAGTGAAATCAGAGTCAGGCATTTTCAATCTTAGTTCTATACCCCTAGACACAGCGCAAATATCAGTCTTACAAAAAGGGTTGAAATTCACACCTAATAAGAAACTTAACAAGTTAGAGACATACCTGACCATTAAAGCATTCACTAGGAAATTAACCGTAAAGAAGTATTTTATACAAAACAAACAAATACACAAAGATACAGGAAACGTGTCCACTTACCAACACACAAACTTCAGACCTGCATCACAGTTTAATCCCACTTAATTGAAAGGGAATTTCATTACAACCTTTGAAACCTTAGTGCAACAAGATATAAATAGACTTGACAATTGCCACAAAAGACATAAGAACAATATTACGCACAAAGAAATACTAGCGTTGAAACAATTAGAAGAAAACACAAAGTTGATTATTAAACCAGCTGATAAGGGGGGAGGGATTGTCATTTTAGACAAAACCAATTATATAGATGAGTCAATAAAAAGCTTGAATGACCCCCATACTTCCAAAATTCTGAAATCAGACCCCACATCATCCTTCAAGAAAGAACTCAATTCCCTATTGAAGACAAGTCTAGATAAAGGCATCATAACAAAACAAGAATTTGAATTTCTTGACATACTTCATCCAGTGATTCCGGTATTTTACCACCTTCCTAAAGTGCATAAAGACATCAGACACCCACCAGGCAGACCCATTATATCAGGTATACATTCACTTACATCCAATCTGTCTCAATACATAGATTCTTTTTTACAGGAAATAGTTAAAACACAACCCTCATACATTAAAGATACCACGGATATATTATGCACACTGACCAACATCACATGGGAACAGGATTTCTGGCTCGTTACTAGTGATGTATCATCACTATATACCGTAATCGATCATGATCAGGGACTTCAAAGTGTCCAATATTTTTGGGGGAAAGACACGGATCTACCGAGTGACCGGACAGACTTCATTATTCAAACAATAGCATTCATTTTGAATCACAATTACACTTGGTTTAATGACACATTTTACTTACAGACAACAGGTACCGCCATGGGAACAAGATTCGCACCAAGTTATGCCAACCTCTTTATGAGCAAGTGGGAGGAGGACTACGTTTGGCAGGGGCATGACTTTGGAGTGAATCTTGTTCTCTGGCGGAGGTATATCGATGATATTATTTTCATTTGGCAAGGGTCATCGGAGAGCCTTCATAATTTCATTTCACATATGAGCAATAATCAGAATAATCTCAAGTTCACTACACAATTTAGCCAATCAAAAGTGGAATTCTTATATCTAGAGATTTTTATTGAAAATAACATACTTCATACCAGGAAATTTAAGAAGATTGTGGACGTTAATAGCTACATTCTGGCAAGTAGTGGACATTTACGTGGCTGGCTAACCAACATACCGAAAGGACAATACAAAAGGATTAGGAGAAATTGTAGCAGGTTAGAGGACTATGAGTTCCAGGGTAAAGAACTATCAAAATTGTTCCTAGATAAGAAGTACGATCAAGGCTTAGTACAGGGATCATACCAAGAGGTAAAATCACTTGACAGAGACACGTTACTACAAGCAAAGAAATATGACAATGTAGACACACTGGGTCATCCTTACTTTATTACACAATATAATGAGTCAGCTAATGACATTAGGAAGATTCTACGTAAGTATTGGAATATTCTTTTTCAGGATCAAGATTTAAGAACTGTTCTGCACAAACACCCTAATATTGTCTTCACCAAAGCTCCTGACATAAAACAGAGAGTTATTAAGAACTACATACCACCAAAAGCTCTGTTTCAGAGCACACTATGCAACAACCGGGCAATTGGATTCCATTACTGTGGAAGGTGCTACGCATGTAAGATCTTGAATAAGCGGAACACCAAGGCTATCTATACATTCACATCAACCACCACAGGGAATTCCCATGAAATTAGGGAACACATGACATGTGACTCTAAAGGAGTCATTTACCTCCTTAGATGCACATGTGGCCTAGAGTATGTAGGCAGAACTACGAGATCATTCAGACAGAGAGTCTATGAGCATTTACGGAATACAAAAATAGGCCATGATCACCATAGTGTATCCAGGCATTTTAAGGAACATCACAATTGTAATCCCTCTCAGATTGATTTTATAGCTATAGAAAAACCAAAGATCAATTGGAGAGGAAGGAATTTTTTGAAATCTTTGAACAAAAAAGAGGCAAAGTGGATATACACACTAGGGACGCAAGAACCAGGAGGACTGAACATTAATTTTAATATTGCGAGTTTTCTGAATTAAGACAGATCCATCAACACATTTGCCTTTGCCTATATGGAGACATTCAATAACATTAATGCCATTGGGTGGTTAGCACAACATCACTAGTACCTAATATAGTAATGATTCCACTCCTAGGTACTTAGGTATTCACTAGAATGCATTTCCTGTTAGAAGTGCAAGGCTGTTTTGTCAATACTATGTTATACTTTTGTAGATGTATATTAGGGCATTATTGCTATCAGCAGAGATATTATTAACTTAAATCTAGATATCAGACACAGTTAGTGAGAATATCTTAGGTCAACACAGTACTCCCTGAAATCCATGCATCCTATATGTACTCACGTTAACATATCCATGGAGTGTCCAGTGGATGACATAATGCATATTGATAATGTCAGTGTATTGTTTCTATTTTTCATTTATTTATTTATTTTTAATTTATTCATTTATTTATATTATTATTATTATTATTATTATTATTATTATTATTATTATATATTTAATTCATTTTTTCATCAGCTTATCACTTAATATTCGAATAGTTAAGTGTGGATACTAAACACTATATCTACAAGGCATGGAGATTAACATCAGTGCTACCATGTGACAATCAAGGACTCAGCCTACAGTATGTTTAATCACACTAATTGACTTAGAACACACCTGTAATGTCCACCAAAACGCGTTGGTGGACGTTACACATGCCTGCACTCAGGCACACATCTCCAGCTGTTGGAAAACACCAGTGAGACCTGCCATCCCATCCCGTGACGAGGCGGTCACATGGCTCCATCTGGACTGCACACGCCCAAGAGGCGACCTGAAGGAAGGAGAGAGCCGGCTAGGAGGAGGAGCGGCCGCCTGGTAGCTACTGAGGGAGGTAAGTGTCCTGTCCATTGGAGGGGCACAGCAGTGTTTCAGGCTCACCGGAGCTCTCGCTGCCATGTCCCCTCCTTTCAGATGTGCAGGCTTCTTCCGTGTCCCGCGATGCGGGTGGGCGGCTGGATCACCCAGCCTCCTCGACCGCGTCCTCACACATGGTCAGCTGGTGGTCACGTACAGGACCTGCACCCCAGCAACCAGAGTGTGTAGCCATACTCCCTTTCAGGGAAGACACCCCCAGGGCACCTACCTACAACTTGTCAACCAGCGGGACGCCGCTGCAGCAACTTGAGACTCTGGGAGTTACATCTCACTGGTAGTGCCTTTGCTCTCAGTTTGTTATCATTCAGATTCCCATTACACCATACAACCCGCCATGGTCACATTCTTTATATTGGATCAGTGTCATAAGTGCATGACCCGCATGTGGTCAGATGTCATTTTAGATCTGTTTATTTTTAGCGTCACATATCATCAGCTATGTTGTTTGATTTTATCTATGATATGAGTGCTGTATTACAGGAATTCTATTGACGCAGTAAACATTGAGTTGCTTTATAACATTACTCCGTTGCACTGTTCAATCATTTGATTTATACATTTATATCTAGCCTTATTAGAGCATTGCTCTGTGTTTAATTACACACTGACTCTGTAGGGTGTAGCACTCCGTTTATTCTTTTGATATGTACAGGATGTGTCTGTGTTCTAGTGATCAGTGATATATGTACAGGAGGTGACTGTGTGTACTAGTGATCAGTGATATATGTACAGGAGGTGACTGTGTGTACTAGTGATCAGTGATATATGTACAGGAGGTGACTGTTCTAATGATCAATGATAACATGTATACATTAGTTTAATGTTTATTTTCTAACATATTGTTCCCCCTTAGTTATCTGTATGGGAAGCCTGTGGAAGGAAAGGCATTTACACTGTTTGGAGTGAAAAGAGACAATGAAAAGAAAAGTTTAACAGATTCTCTAAGAAGGATTCCGGTATTAAAATCGATGCTATATGACAATTGAGCCTTTTTAATTTAATTTATAAACTGCAATATGTCATAACACTTATAATCACAACACCTATCAGCTTTGTTTATTTCTTTCACTCATATCATGTAATCCAAAGGTGGGTCAGTGTTAGCTTCACCCAGAGTATAAAATATTATTGTCCAAAATAATCCAGTCAGTGGTTTCTTTATATTAAGTAGTAGAACTTTCATTCTCACTGCTTCATGCGCTCCATTAGAGGGCAGTTATTCATCCATCATTTACAATGTTGGCAATCATATTGTCGGCAGGGCAGGGCCAATTCTGACCAATTTAGTGCTCAAGGCAAAGTTTTGGCTAGTTCATCCCCCCACCAAAAAAATAGATGACATCTCAGAGCAGCAACACACCCAGAGGCAGTTCTAAGCATGGGCTAGCAGGGCCGTTGCCGGACTGAAGCCCTGCCTTAATTCACTATCGCACAGCCAGTTCCAGTGGAAAACCCCACCCCCCACCCTCCACTGGGGTTATTAGCTAAACGCTAAGGGGGGAGGCGACAGTGGAGCACAGGACGGCGCTGGGCGCAGGGACGCCTAGCACCGGCCCTGAACACATGAACATCTTATCCTTCACGCATTTGGAGGTGCTTAGGGCTGGGGGGTGCAGGTACTAGGCTAGTTGGAGGAGTCTGGCAGGGGCCCGGTTCAGATACTAAGGGGGACAGTGCTAATGTACACTCAATTCAAGCACAAGATGTGTGGGTTTCTTGAGTAACTGGAAGCTGCAGCATGTAGAAGACATTCCTGCTTCAGACTGCTCCAGCTGCTTCACAAAGTATATTGTGATGTCAACATTCCAGTGAAAACATTGAAACATTGACATTATAAGCATGTTGCGTGATTTATTGATTTACCAGTTCCTTAGGGCCTCAACTCTGCTTTTCACTCCCTCTTTCTCACTCCATCTCTCTTTCTCACTCCCTCTCTCTCTTTCACACTCCATCTCTCTCTTTCACACTCCATCTCTTTCTTTCCATGTACACAAACACACATAAACTTATAAATAGAATATATTTTAAGATTGCATTAGTATATTGTATAATGTTTATCAGTCCCATTTTTTCGTTGCTATAAGTTATTTTGAGATTTATACAGTATATAGTGAGCCTTTACGCTAATATTACTATGGCCAACATAAAATATATTCTGTTTAGATTATGCTTCTCATTTGTTTTCCATGCCCTTCATATGTCTGTATATTTGTATCCATATATATTTTCTGCATTGTCCCTCCCTCTATGTTAAAAAAACGCTGGCAACGGACCGGCACCTCGCACCCTTTGCGGCCCGCTCAGAGCCCAAATTCGCGGAATTCCACAAATCCGGGCTGCCGTAAAGTGCGTCCATTGCTGCGATGACTTGCGCCAGCGAGATCATCATGGCTAATCTGATTGGCCCCTATATGTACTGAATTGCACCCCTTATATATTCTGTACTATGCCCCCTGAATGTTATGTATTGTGCCTCCCCTTCTCTGCGTTTCTTTACTGTGCTTCTCACTAGAGCCATACTATTTACCTTTTTATGATCAACACAACTTCCACCCTGATTTTATTGTGCCACGGTCCATAAGTAATATTGGGAGGTAGTTGAAATCCCTGTGTGCAGTATGCCGACACTCATAATGCTAGTGCCAGAATCTGGACACAAGTTAGAATCCCTGCCCCAGCATCTCAATCACTGGCATCCTGACTGTAATTTGTGGGGATATGGAGAGGTTTAGGCACTAGTGGGATTAGGTTCAGACAGTGGGGAGGGAGGGTTAGTGTTAGGGAGAGGGCTAGGATACCTACCAACAGTTATTGGTATCCTAACCCTGTTGGAATGCTGGTGTTGGGTTCTGACCACCGGAATCCCGAGCACCGGCATCCTGTACCCAACCCAACCCATAATATTAATTGAACTTGTGTGCTCTGTGCCCTTAACCACACAACTTATTATTATTATTATTATTATTATTATTATTATTATTATTATTATCCTTTATTTATATGGTGATGGGTGAACAAGAAACAAGTAACTTACAGTACATTACAGTGCAGGACAAGGACATAACTTATATACATTGCTGAAATAGTGATTAAAGCACTCACAATAAGCTGCCGGGAATTGGCGGTCCCGTGTTAGGTGCCCTAATGGGGAGTAGAGAGTAGAAGAAAATGTAAAGAGAAGCACATGAGGGAAGAGGTCCCTGCTCATGAGAGCTTACATTCTAAGGGGAGGGGCAGACAGACAGGCGTGACACAGAAGGGGAAGATAGGAAGGAAAGAGCATGAGGTGGGTTAGGATGAGTGCTGGAAGGCATTGATGAAGTAGTGGGTCTTGAGAGCCCATTTGAAGATTTGTAGAGAGGTGGAGAGTCTGATGGGGAGAGGGTGAGCATTCCAAAGGTAGGGAGCAGCACGGGCAAAATCTCGGATGCGGGAGTGGGAGGAAGTAATCAGTTGGCAAGAGAGGCGGCATGCATTAGTTGAGCGAAGTGGGCAGGCGGGAGTGTGAAGGGAGAGAAGGTCAGAAATGTATGCGGGAGAGGATTTGGTGAGGGCTTTGTAGGCGAATGTAAGAACCTTGAATTGGCATCTGAAGGGGAAGGGGAGCCAGTGTAGGGCTTGAAGGAGAGGGGAAGCAGATGTAGAACATCTGGAGAGGAAGATGAGCCGAGCAGCAGCATTAAGAACAGATTGTAGTGGAGAGAGGTGAGAGACTGGGAGGCCAGCTAGGAGAAGGTTACAGTAGTCCAATCTGGATATGACCAGTGAGTGGATGAGGGTTTTTGTGGCATCCTGGGTGAGGAAGGGTCTAATCCTGGAGATATTTTTTAGGTGGAAATGGCAGGACTGCGAGAGGTGCTGAATGTGCGGTTTAAACGAGAGGGAGGAGTCTAGGATAACTCCAAGACAGCGCACTTTGGGGCTAGAGGAGATAGTTGTGCCATCAATAGATAATGAAATTGTGGAAATTGATGTAGTGGAAGAGGGTGGGAAGATGATCAGCTCAGCCTTAGACATGTTAAGTTTAAGAAAACGCTGGGACATCCACGAAGAGACAGCAGAGAGACAGTTGGAGATACGGGTAAGGAGCTCAGGGGTGGAAAGGTAAATTTGAGTATCATCTGCATAGAGATGATATTGGAGGTCAAAGGAGTTAATGAGTTCACCCAAAGAGGATGTATATAGGGAGAAAAGGAGAGGTCCAAGAACAGAACCTTGGGGAACTCCTACCTTTAGTGGAAGTGGAGGGGAAGAGGAGTCATGAGAGGACACAGTGAAGGAACGATCAGAGAGGTAGGAGGAAAGCCAGGAGAGGGCAGTGTCACGTAGACCGAGAGAGTAAAGGATTTGCAGGAGGAGAGGGTGGTTTACAGTGTCAAATGCAGCAGAGAGGTCAAGGAGAATGAGCAGAGAGTAGTGGCCCTTGGATTTGGCAGCAAGGAGGTTGTTGCTGACTTTCGTGAGGGCAGTTTCAGTGGAGTGGAGAGATCGGAAGCCAGATTGAAATGAGTCAAGGAGGGAGTGGGAAGAAAGAAAGGTGGTAAGGCGGTTGTAGACAATACGTTCAAGGAGTTTGGAAGCAAAAGGGAGAAGAGAGATGGGTCGATAGTTGGAAAGTATGTTAGGATCAAGGGTAGGTTTTTTAAGAATGGGGGAGACAAGAGCATGTTTGAATGCAGAAGGGACAGTGCCAGATGATAGGGAGGGATTAAGGAGGTGAGCCAGATGGGAACAGGCAGAAGGAGACAGGTGGGAGAGGAGACAGGAAGGGATAGGGTCATGAGGGGAGGTGGAAGGAGGGGAGGACCGGATGAGGGCCATGACTTCCTCTCCAGAAGCAGGGGAGAAGGATGTCAGAGTTGGTGAGACAGAAGTTGAGGGGTGGTAAAGGCAAGGAGGGGGAGGAGTGCTGAGGGTCTGATGGGATATGATGTCCTCACATATGGAGTCAATTTTAGATGTAAAGTAGGTGGCAAAGTCGAGGGCAGAGAGGGAGGAGGGAAGGCAAGGAGGGGAAGGGCAGAGTAGGGAGTTGAAAGTGGCAAAGAGACGCGGGGGGGTTTGAGGACTGGGAGAAGATGAGGTTCTTGAAATATGTTTGTTTGGAGAGAGACAGGGCAGCACTGTAGGAAGAGAGAATAAATTTGAAATGGAGGAAGTCAACCTTAGAGCGTGACTTTCTCCACTGACGCTCTGCAATTCTTGAACACTTTTGTAGGTATCTGGTGCATTTGGAATGCCAGGGTTGTGGTGTGGATCTGCGAGGGTGAGTGGTTATTGCTGGAGCAACAGAATCAAGAGCAGAAGTAAGGGAGGAATTGTACAGGGAAGTAGCTTGTTCAGGACAGGAGAGAGAAATGATAGGGGAGAGAAGAGAGTCCAGCAGGGAGGAAAAGGCAACAGTGTCAATAGCCTCAATATTACGCTTAGTAATTGTAGCTTTAGTAGTTAGAGGAGGGGAAGGAGAGAGGGATAGGTTAAAAGAGAGAAGGTGATGAACTTATCTGTAATTATTACAATGAGCCCCCACATATATTTGTCATTGTGCTCCCCTTCCCCCTCCACATGCCACACTATGTGCTTCTATCACCCTATCCATATCCCACATGGTGCGCTCCCCTTACCCCATCCTCATCCCACATCATTCTCTCCTTCCCCATCTACATCCCACATTGTGTTCCCTTTCCTCAATCCACATTTCACATTGTGCGCTCCCCTTCCCCATCCACATCCAACATCATGCTCCCCATTCTCCATCCTCATCCGACATCATGCTCCCTCTCCCCCATCCTCATCCCACATCATGCTCCCTCTCCCCTATCCATATTCCACACTGTGCTCCCTTCCTCATTTACACTCCACATCATGCTCCATTCACTCATCCACATCCCACACATGCTCCCCTTCCCCCATCCCAGACAGTGATCTCCTTCCTCCATCCACATCCCACACATGCTCCCCTTCCCCATCCCAGACTGTTATCTCCTTCTGCATCCCACACATACTCCCCTCCCCAGTCCTCATCCCATACTATGCTCCCCTTCCTCTATCCACGTCCCACACTGTGCTCCCCTTCCCCATCCACATAACACACTGAGCTCCCCTTCCCCATCCACATAACACACTGTGCTCCCCTTCCCCATCCCAGACTGTGATCTCCTTCCTCCATCCACATCCCACACATGCTCCCCTTCCCACATCCCAGACTGTAATCTCCTTCCACATCCCACACATGCTCCTCTTCCCAGTCCCCATCCCACACTTTTGCTCCCCTTCCCCTATCCACATAACACACTGTGCTCCCCTTCCCACATCCCAGACTGTGATCTCCTTCCTCCATCCACATCCCACACATGCTCCCCTTCCAACATCCCAGACTGTTATCCCCTTCTGCATCCCACACATGCTCCCCTTCCCAGTCCACATCCCACACCATGCTCCCTTTTCCCTGTCCACATCCCACACTGTGCTTCCCTTCCCCTATCCACATCCCACACTGTGCTTCCCTTCCCCTATCCACATCCCACACTGTGCTTCCCTTCCCCTATCCACATCACACACTGTGCTCCCCTTCGCCATCCACATAACACACTGTGCTCCCCTTCCCCATCTACATAACACACTGTGCTCCCCTTCCCCTATTCACAAGCCACACTGTGCTACCCTTCCCCTATCCACATCCCCTACTGCGCTCCCCTTCCCCTATCCACATCCCACACTGTGCTCCCCTTCCCCTGTCCACATAACACACTGTGCTCCCTTTTCCCTGTCCACATCCCACACTGTGCTCCCCTTCCCCTATCCACATCCCACACTGTGCTCCCTTTCCCCATCCACATAACACACTGTGCTCTCCTTTCCCTATCCACATCCCACACTGTGCTCCCCTTCTCCTATGCCCATCCCACATTGTGCTCCCCTTCCCCTGTCCACATCCCACACTGTGCTCCCCTTCCCCTGTCCACATCCCACACTGTGCTCCCTTTTCCCTGTCCACATCCCACACTGTGCTCCCCTTCCCCTATCCACATCCCACACTGTGCTTCCGTTCCCCTATCCACATCCCACACTGTGCTTCCCTTCCCCTATCCACATCACACACTGTGCTCCCCTTCCCCATCCACATAACACACTGTGCTCCCCTTCCCCATCCACATAACACACTGTGCTCCCCTTCCCCTATCCACATGCCACACTGTGCTCCCCTTCCCCTGTCCACGTCCCACACTGTGCTCCCCTTCCTCTATCCACATAACACACTGTGCTCCCCTTCCCCTATCCACATCCTACACTGTGCTCTCCTTCCCCTATCCACATAACACACTGTGCTCCCCTTCCCCTATCAACATAACACACCATGCTCCCCTATCCGCATCCCACACTGTGCTCCCCTTCCCCCTTCACACACTGCAATGTGCTTCCCTTCCCCATCCTCATCCCACATCATGCTCCCTCTCATACCTCTATATTCTACACTGCTCCATTCACTCATCCACATCCCAAACATGCTCCCTTTTCCCTATCCACATAACTCACTGTGCTTCCCTTCTCCTATCCACATAACACACTGTGCTCCCCTTCCCCTATCCGCATCCCATACCGTGCTCCCCCATCCCTATCCACATCCCATACTGTGCTCCCCCATCCCTATCCACAAAGACAGTGCTCCCCTTCTCCTTCCCACACTGTGAGCCCCTTCACCCTCCACGTACCATACTTCCTATCCACATTTCAGATTTTACTGTGCTCCCCTTCATCCCTACAACACTGTCTGTGCTTCCCTTCCCCCCACACTTCACTCTATCTGTTCATGACCCACATCAATCACAAATTTGTGCCTCTCTGTACCACCCCCTCATCTGGTGGTCCCTCCCAGTAGTTAATTACAGTGCTGGAAAGGCAACCGACCATCCCCTGGCTTCTTCCTGCTCACTCAGCTTGGATTGCAAGATTGCAAACGCACTCCCCCGGTTAATTATCGTGCTATGTGCATGTGAATGCATTGCAGTGCACATGTGCAAACTGACTGCTGCGATCAGGAATACGAATGCAGAGGCTGCACAGACCCATCACCGGTTGATTGAGAGGAAGTTCTGTTTGGGGTGGAGACAGGGGGTGGTCGGAGGAGCGCAGGCATGCCTGTGCATTTGAACGCCGTTACAGGTACATGCATAATTAACCCACTGCGACTGCATATGCAGCCTGAGCTCTAGATGCACACAGGAAGTTTTGTAGTTTCTGAGTGAGGTCTGATCAGCCTGATCATCACAAGTTCACAGCTTTAAATTATTGATTATATATGTTAGGAACCTACCCTACAGAGGTTACCTGGATATGTTGGGTAGGCCCATAACCTTGGCCATGATTATGCTAAAAACCTCTATTGATTGCAAAATGTTATTGCATTTATATATAATCAGTAATTTAAAGTTGTGCTTGTGATTTGTCTGTTTCTGTGCCATTAATAATGAAAGTACAGTAAGGGCATGTTCTGGACTTGTAGTTTGCTGTTAAGATGAACAGACAAACAAAGCTGCCAAAAAAGTCTCAAACTCAACCTCCAGGAATGTCTGACTTGTTTCAGTCCTGACCCTGGTATACACCAATCAGCCATATTAAAGCGACTTGCCTAATATTGTGTATGCTCCCCTTGTACCATCAAAACAGATCTGACTGGTTGAGGCATGGACTCCACAAGACCTCTGAAGGTGTCCTGTGATAACTGGCACCAATATTTTAGCAGCAGATCCTTTAAAACTGGCCACACTTCTAAAGCTTATCTGTCCAACCAGCCAACTAGTTGATTGGTTGGAATGAAAATCTGGTAAGGTATGAAAGCAAATGACAATCAGCAATTTGCTGCCAAATGCCGGAAAATGGACAAAAACTGTTGTTTGAACAAATTGTTTAGATGAAACATTTAACAAACTTGTCTGACCGACCATTTTCATCTGTTTTCTGGCATTTAGGAGAAAACTGCTGATCATCATTTACTCCCATACGTTACCAGATTTTCATTCCAACCAATCAACTACTTGGCTGGTTGGACAGATAATCTTAAGATGTGTTGCCAGTTTCAGTCCTGTAAATTGTGAGGTGGGGCCACCATGGCACAGACTTAATTCTGCACATGCCATAGATGCTCAACTGGATGAAGTTCTGGGACATTTGAAGTTAACACCTAACTCTTTGTCTCACACAATGCAAAAACTGAAAAACTGTTCAGGAATGGTATAAGGGCACATTATCCTGCTGAAAGAGACCATTGCCATGAGTGAGTACTGTTGCCATGAAAGGGTGTACTTGGTCGGCAAAAATGTTTGTGTAGGTGTCCACATGAATGCCAGGCCCCAAGGTTTTCCAACAGAACACTGTCCAGGGCATCACAATGCCTCCACTGGCTTGCCTACTTCCCATAAGGCATCCTCTTCCCCAGGTAACTAACACACAATGTGATTTAGCAGACAAGGCCACCTTCTTCCTTTGTCCCATGGTCCAATTATGATACTCAATGTGCCCATTGTAGGTGGTGGGCATGGATCAGCATGAGCATTCTGACTAGGCTGTAGCTATGCAGTCCCATACACATCAAGTTGTTCCCCGGTTGTCCTTTCTTTGACCAATTTTGGTAGGTACTAACTACAGCATACCAGGAAAGCCCTACAATACTTTCCATTTTGGAGATGCTCTGACCCAGTCATCTAGCCCATGGGTTCCCAAACCTCGGTCCTCAAGGCACCCTAACAGTCCAGGTTTTAAAGATAGCCATGGTCTGCCTCCCACAATTAGGCCATGCCCCAAAAGTAATGGGGCATGGACCAGCTCTCTATTGGCCTGGTCACTGGTATATCACAATTCTATCCTGTATCCAGAACAGCGAGACACATTACTTAAAGAGGCATGGCAGCTTCCCAAGTTCCTAAAGTCTTCTAGATTTAGCTTTATTTTTTTTATTGGATGTTATTGGATCTAAAAAAAACCTTCCATTTGATCTTTCATGCTTTCAACTAGCAGTCCCTTCATTGTGATACTATACACTATAATCCCCATGGTCTCTGCCTATGGGGTGGGCCAAATCAGATCGATTGGTTACAGATTTTTTTATTTATTATTTATTATCAGATATTTATATAGCGCACACATATTCCGCAGAGCTTTACAGTGAATATTTGGCCATTCACATCAGTCCCTGCCCCAGTGGAGCTTACAATCTATATTCCCTAACAATCGCTCACACACATACACACTATGGTTAATTTTTTGCTGGGAGCCAATTAACCTACCAGTATATTTTTGGAGTGTGGGAGGAAACCGGAGTACCCGGAGGAAACCCACGCAGGCACAGGGAGAATATACAAACTCCACACAGTTAGGGCCATGGTGGGAATTGAACCCATGACCTCAGTGCTGTGAGGCAGTAACGCTAACCATTACACCGTCTGTGCTGCCCAGATCCGATTGCACAGTATAACAGGCAATGACCATATCACATGACACGAGCTAGTATTAATTGCCAATGACGGCACATGCAGTAGTGAAAATGTGTTCATCGTTTAACTAGATATACTTCTAGCCATACTCTATGCCTGATTGGTCATAATATATCCTAATTTTTAGGGGACATACTGTGCTCAGAAATTTATGACAAATTTAGGCTAAAAGGATCAACTGACCATCTAAAGATCTGTTTATGGGTATCTTCAATTTTTCGTTCTTTTGCCTCTAACTGGAGTTTGTACTGTACCAGATAGAACTTGGCGAAGGAGAAGCTGTATTGCAAAGGAAAGATCTAGTAAAGTATTTCCAGAAGGAGGAAGACATGCTGGAATGGAGGCTGTATGTGACGGTCACTGTCATCACTGACTCTGGTAAGATTGGAAAATGATCTCATTTATAGGTCAATTAATGTAGAAATATTATATTATAAGGGGTAAATTTACTAAGATGGGAGTTCTGTTAAGAAGTGATGTTGCCCATAGCAACCAATCAGATTCTACTTATCATTTATCTAGCATCTTCTAAAAGATAATACCTGGAATCTGATTGGTTGCTATGGGCAACATCACTTCTTAACAGAGTTGCCGACTTTTAGATCCCTCCTTCCGGGAGGGAGCTGTCAGGCGTCCTCAGTAGAGGGGCGTGTCACATCAAAAGGGGGCGTAGCCTGGGACAGTACACGTCAATGGGGCCTGAGCATGGGCGTAACAGCATGATCGCATCATCGCGGCCCTGCCCCCTCTTCACAATGCCGAGATTAATGGCATTGTCAAGCAGAGGACGGGGCTACGATGAATTGCGTCACCGCCCCCCACTGCCGGGGATCATACTGTATTCATGGGGGGCGGGCAGATGGGTCACCGGGGACCGGGATTCTTGCCTGCCTTTCCAGGGGGGCCGGGGGTGGCACCTGATTTTCGGGAGGCTCCTGGCTGAATCAGGAGGGTAGGCAAGTATGCTTCTTAATAGAACTCCCATCTTAGTAAATGTACCCCTAACCATGCACATGCAGTCGGTATTAGAGCCAAAAGACAAGGAACTACACGTAGCTATTTACCTCTTATACCTAAATTCTTAGTACTCTATTTAGGACTTAGGGCCTGATTTAGAGATGGACGCATAGCAATCGCAGTGGAGATTTTGCACGGAACACAGCTGCAAAAATATGCTAATGTTTCCAAAGCTCCCCCGAGCATAGGGACATCCACTGCTGCCTTCTCATAACTGTCTGATGTCACACACCAGCGTAAACAGCGGTAACATCGAAGCAGATCGGGCATGCATGCAGGATACAGTATGAGCCATATTCCACTAGGTGCAAAATCGTCCGATATTATCTCCGGTGATAAAATCGGCCGATTTTTTTCAAAAAACAGGGCGAAAAATGGTAGGAGCGATAAAAAAAAACTAGCGAAAAGGTCAGGACATGCAAGAAATTGCGTCTGTGCCCCCAAAAAATGGCCGACGTACATCGGAAATTAATTTAGAAGTGTTTTATTGGCTGTAATAAAAGTGTTTAGGGTACTTAAATTGCATCGGTTGACGGTAATCTACGTAAATTAAAAAGTGTTAAAAAATGATTGAAAGCTATTTTTTTTTCCAGGAAATTACTGTTCCATGTAAATTGGGGGGTACGTTAATATGGGTGCAAGTATATTTTCGTGTCATAAAAGCACACTTTTAAAAACCATTTAAAAAGCGCCTGCTGCAACCACGTGTGATGTTTAAAACACTTGACGCATCCATATCACCCCCCAAAATACCAGACCCAATACGTTAAACTCATTTTCATGTAATTTTTTTTCTCCACAAATTTGACCAGTCATTTTTCGCTAAATTACGCAACTTACGAAAATGTTTTTGGGTAATTCATCATTGGGGGTGTCCAATGGGTTCTGAAGAAATCCCCTTTTTTAGGCAAAAATAGGGATTTTGCATTTTATTTTTCACCTGGTCCGAGATGGCGAAAACTTTTCGCATGTTGTAATTACCATGGGTTGGATAATTTGCCACAAAATCGTCCGATTTTATCGCCGGCAATAGATCGCAGTGGCTAATTTATGGCTGCCCAGGAAATGGTGTTTGAATGGTCAGACACCCCTGTGTTTGCTTAGTCACTCCCGGTTACCTCCCCCAGAAGCTGATTACCCATCACTCACTTTGCAAACTAATTCTCCGTGTGAGCGTAATTGCAAACCAATGACTGCGTGTGAGCGCTGTGCGGCTTTCATGCATGCACAATGGCTAACAATCACTCAATCTTATCGGCATTGCGTACTTCTCTGAATCAGGCCCAGAATAATTTCAGGCTCATTCAGGGAGAAGTGTATTGAAAATGTACAGTAGTTGCATTCCTAAAGGTTGACAAGAAGGTGTCTTAGTGCATGTACGGAGATGGGCCATCTTATGGGCGTGTTATGGGTGTGACACTACATTTCAGTGAAGGTGGTTGCTTATGCATAGGAAGCCATACTCGGACAGAGAAACCGCACCTGCCATATGGCTGATGCAAGTTT
Organism: Taudactylus pleione; assembly: GCA_031769625.1. NCBI lineage: Eukaryota > Metazoa > Chordata > Amphibia > Anura > Myobatrachidae > Taudactylus > Taudactylus pleione. Next base: position 405,962 of record JAUIMM010001003.1, read on the forward strand.
TGATGGTTCAGACGATGACGTGCCTAAAGATGTGCCAAATGTTAGCTCAGCATTATGGATGCTGCAAGTAGGCACCTCATTCCTTGCACAATCCTACAAATGGATGTACTCCAGGGAAGGGTTTGGTAGCAACATTACCATAAAGTCACAGATGTGCAAGTATCCATAGATGCAGACCCGAAGGGGGCCTATGATGGGCTTATTCTGAGTCGGACACATTGGAGTTAGACACAGGAAAAAAAACATACACATTGCCCCCACAGGGAAAAAAATGTACACATTGCCCCCACAGGAAAAAAAAACCATACACATTGGCCCCCATAGGAAAAAGAACTTACACATTGGCCCCATAGGAAAAAAACATACACATTGCCCCCACAGGAAAAATAAAAATTCATATTGCCCCCATAGGACAATAAAAAAATAGACATTGGCCCCACTGGAACTTAATAAAATACACATTGGTCCACAGGAAAATAATAAAATACACCTTGTTCCCACAGGAAAATAATAAAATACACCTTGCCCCCATAGTTAAATAATAAAATACACCTTGCCCCAATAGGAAAATAATAAAATACACCTTGCCCCCATAGGAAAATAATAAAATACACCTTGCCAATAGAAGAGTGACTTGATATGAAGACTGTCCCCTCGGGGAAGCAGTCGGGAAGCCGACAGATGCAATGCCGACCACCTGCTTCGCGACTGTCTAACCCTGGCAAGGTACAAATGACAGGCATCGAAATCCTGACACCTGTCATTTTACCTACGCCGGGAGCCCGGCATCCCGATCGAAGGTAAGCCGGGCGGGGATTTAGGGTTTGGCACCCCCCTGGGAGGGTTAGGCTTAGGCTAGGGAAAGGGGGGGTCAGGGTTAGGCACTCCCGGGGGGAGGTTAGGGTTAGGCATCACCCCGGGAGACCTAGGTTTAGGCAGCGGGGAAGGGATGGTTAGGTTTAGGCACTTAGAGGGGGGATTAGGGTTAGGCACTGGGGGGAAGGTTAAGGTTAGGCACCCCTAAGGAAGGGTTAGGGTTAGGGGGAAAGATTATGGTTACTTACTTTCAAGTGGCCGGCGGTAATACATACCAATCCATTCCCCTTGCCCCCTCCCACAACACAATGGTGTGTGCAGCTGCGTGACCTTATGATGTCACAGCCCAGCCGGCCTGAAAGTTAGCCTAGCACTGTACAGGACATAAATTAGTTAACACTGCAGACATGGTTACCATCAGTCATCTGTCCCAGTTGTGGCTGCCACTGCACTGCATCCCCTATAGGGGGGCACCCACGTGGAGCTGCTCCGCATAAACAGCCTACCAGTTAGCCCTGATTGGTATGCTTAATCTGCTTTTTTGTAACAATTCCATTGCAACAAAAAACACTAATCCGATCTACAGTACTACGTACACTATAAGCTACTTAGTTACCACTAGAGATGTATCCTCATGGTAGCAGTTCCTGAGCTTAGATACTTTTTCCCAAGTGATGTACTAAAAATCTGTATTAGTGCTTATTGCAGTAATACAGATTTTAGTTGCTTAATCAAAGCCCCGCTATTGGAGTGCTAGCAAAACTCCAGCTGGTTTTCTACTCCTTACTGGCAACTTAACACAGCTGGTGAGGAGTACCTGCAGTAATAAAGTGGGACTGCTGGCCACACATTCCCTTTGATATTTGAGCAATATGGATATTGCAAAGCCTCTCCTGCCTTGCAAAACTCCCATAGACAGATCTAGGGTAACACTATCTCAAGACCGCTTATTAAATATGGGTAAACCAACACCCCTATAGAAGTCTATGGGGACAGAGTTAAGTAGCAAAGCAATGGAGAAACTATTATGGGATGTAATCAGCATCCCGACGTGTGGGTTGCCGATGGACAAAAAACTGGCACCGGAATCCCGACAGCGTTGGGATCCCGGCAACAGAATCTCGACCGCCGGCATCCCGATGGTAAGTATTGGGCGTTAGGTGGAGGTTAGGGAGTGCAGTTTGTTTTAGGCATTATGGAGGTTAGTAACTAGGGGGAAAGGTTAGTTTCAGGGTGCGGGGAGGGGGAGGATAGAGTTAGGCACTAGGCAGGAGGCTAGGGTTAGGTGCCAGGGAGGGAAAGTTAGGGTTAGTAGTAAGGGTTAGACTTATGGGTATCAGGATCCTGACTGTTGGGATACCACTGTCGGTATTCTGACCAGCGGCGACCCGACCACTGGATTTCATACCCAACCCTCTATTTATGTATTGACCTGTTGGTAAATTGAGAAAAACTTAGAATATCCCTGTTTTGGTAAAAACTCCAGAGAGGGCTTTTCTCCATTTAATAAATAAACCCCTAAATTGCCAATTTATTAAATGTTGGAAGCTTCATTGTTGACAAATTATAGGTGTGTCCCTTTGGATATTGGCGTAACTATAGTGGGTGCAAGGAGTGCCATTGCCATAGGGCTCAGAGACTTAGGGGGTCCCAGACCCAGCTCATATAGTTGTCCACCAAGTTCTCGAAATTGCTTTCTAAGAAAGTGTGTGTGGTTCATTGCTCAGACCTGAAAATGGAGGCTCATCAGTGTCGATCTCTGTCTCTCCTTCTCAGTAAAGCTCCACACTGATTTGCTCCATCTCCCACACTCCTGTTTCATGCTCACAGACACAGCTGAGCTAATCAGTAAATCCAGCACTGTCGGAGAGTAGGCTTTCCTTGTTTACAGCTTTTGTGAAGCTAGGGGGTGGGAATTGAGCTTTGAGATTAGGATTGTCCCAGAGAGTGATAGTGTGACTAAACTAAGAAGATCTCCACTCAAAGTGGAATTTCCTGTATTAGGAAGTATCCCTCTCAGGTAGCAGCTGGTTGGCCCCCGTCCCCTTTGTGGCATAATATGAACTGGAGACAGTGTGGTATAATGTTTAATGGCAGCACTACAATTTGGCAAATTGTGAACTGGGGGAACACATTGTGGCATAATATGAACTTGTGGCACTGTGTGTATAATGTGAACTAGAGCACTTTTATGGGGCATGAAATGAACTAGGGCACTACTATGAGGCATGAAATTGGAATAGGCATAATATACCGCCGGACATAAGCCCAGCAGATGAAATACCGATGCCGGAAGGCCGGCAGATGAAGATCCCGACAGCGCCTGGTTAGTATCCTAACCTCTCCCCCCCTAACTCTAACCCTCCCTTAGGGGTGCCTAACCCTAACCTACCCCCAAGTGCCTAACCCTTACCTCCCCCCAGGGGTGCCTAAACCAACCCCCCCCTCCCTGCACCCTAAACCCAACCCTCCCGGGGGTGCCTAACCCTAACCCCCTCTTCCCCTAGCCTAGCCCTTACCCTCCTGGGGGGGGTGCCTAACCCTAAGTCCTCCCGGGTGTCCCTAAACCTGACCCCACCCCCCGGCTAACAAGTCCAGACACCCGGCTTACCTACAATCAGTATGCCAGGTGTCGGGATTTCGGCGTGGGGCTGATGATAGGCATCTGTATTTAGATGCCTATCATTATACCCATGCCGCGATTTCACAGTCGGGAAGCCGGCGGTCTGCATTTCAACCGACGGCTTCCTGACTACATCCCCATGAAATTAACTAGATCACTATTACTGTATGGTGCATAAAATGATCTAGGATAATATTATGCAGCATAAAATAAAGCATGTTATATAGAGGTGTCACAATAGACCGGTGTTTCCCCAACTCATTCTTCAGGGAGCACTAACAGTGCATGTTTTCCAGGTCTCTTCACAAAATCACAAGTTAAATAATTAGCTCCACCTGTGGATCATTTAAAATGTGTCAGTCAGTAATGAAACACCTGTGCACCAATTAGGAAAAATGGAAACTATGCACTTTTAGTTCTCCTTGAGGAATGAGTTGGGGAAACACCGCTCTAGACACTTTGGGAGGGGCCCTTCAAAATGTTATTATGGGGCCCACAAAATTCTGGCTATGCCCCTGCCTATTTTTTAAATGGATAAGAGCTAATCTATAATTCACTATTCCATTTTAAAGTATAGCTTTTTTTACCTTTTAGGGCTCTATTTGTTAACATTATTTTGACTAAAATAAAGTGAAAAAGGGTGTTTTCACACCCTTTTCACATTATTTTAGTATCACCTATAGTTATTACAGGGCAATTGGAGTAGAATTCGTAAAATTCTACTCCAACCCCTAAGTATCACTTATTTTAGTAATCAGATCGCATTTCCCATAATTGTAATGGGAAATGTGATCCGACCAAAGTTACTAAAAATAAATTGTAACACAATATCGGGGAAAGCCCTGTGATAATAACGCCACCTGGAGGTGGCGTTATCCAGGGTCTCCCCCAGTTACCGGGCCCCTACTAAAAGGTAGAGCAGAGCCCGGAGCCAGTCCCAGTGATCAGCTGTGTGGTCTAAACAGACCGCAAGCTGATACACTGCAAAAAAAAGCTCTGTCCCTGCAAGGGATTTGTAGTAAATCCCTGTGATATTGCCTGAATTCGCAATGCAAATTCAGTCGATAATATCACACTACAATCTGCATTACAAATGCGGATTGTAGTAAATAGAGCCCTTAGTGAGGCCACTGTCTTCTTGGCAGCTGAATATAACAGAGTTGCCCCAAAAGATATCACAAAAGTATTTTTTAAATGAATATTTCTCTTATCTTCGAATAAATTTCCTTATACTTTTCCTTATACTTTTCGAGGAAAAAAGCTCATATAAAACCTTCACCGTTACTACTTAAATGATGACATCATTAACAATTCCCAAAATTGTCTAGGAAGCACTACCTTCTGAAGCTGGTGTTTAGTTGGGAAAATAATTTATCTTGAATAATGTCTAAGTTTAAAATATTAACAATAATAACAATAATGATGATAACAATAATAACAATAATAATAAATCTAGAGGGCTTTTTGAATGTGTTGCAGGAGCTTGTTCTGTACTAAGCAATATATTCTATCGTTACTTCTTTCATCAATCAGTATATGAGGATTGACAGTGTTTTTCTCTGTCTCTCTTCCAGGCAGCGATTTGTTGGAGGCTGAGCTTGATGATATTTATATTGTGAAAACTCCCTATAACATTCTCTTCACAAAAGCCTCCAAATATTTCAAACCTGGAATCCCATTTGACTTTACGGTAATTGTCTACATCATGCATGCTGCATAGATACAGTAACTTGCCAGACTGGCTCAGCAATTGGTGAGATGTAACCAGTCCATTGTAGTTTTTGGGTGTTAAGTTGGCCACACCGTAGACCAACTTACATCCAACCAGCCAACTTGTTGATTGGTTGGAATTAAAATGTGGTAATGTATGGGAGTAACTGATGATCAGCAATTTGCTCCTAAACGCCGGATAACAGATGAAAATTGTCGTTCAGACAAGTTTGTTAAATGTTTGATCTAAACTATTTGTTCAAACAACAGTTTTGGTCCATTTTACAGCATTTGGGAGCAAATTGCTGATTGTCATTTGCTTTCATACATTACCAGATTTTCATTCCAACCAATCAACTAGTTGGCTGGTTGGACAGATAAGCTTTAGATGTGTGGCCAGCTTCACATTAGGATGAAACAGATCCTTGGTTAGTAATGTTTTAGTGAGGACATAGAACCAAAAAGATGGTCGGGTACAGATACAGAATCACTTTTTATATAATAGTTATATAATTATTTAGTTGCACCTCTGACTATTTTGTACCATATTTGTAACCAAAGGTTCAGATTTTGTTTTGATATGAACATTTATGTCTCATAGTTTTCAATATTAGTTTGCATTTATTTTTGCACATATAATTGTGGAGCAACATACAGTATAAAAGTCCATTGGCTGTTAATAAAGAGTAGTAAGTCATTTTATGTTAAGCTACCAAGGCAATTAAGCGTTCCTTTTGCCTATGTAGTATATTCTAAAAGCACCATTTGGTAACAATTCATTAAAAGTCTTGTTTTCAGGATTTCCTCATAAGCGCATGGAAAAATAACCAGTCAATATAATACCTCCAAGTATAAGCTCTAATGAGCAAACGTATCCAGGTAATAATGCGGTGCGCAATTCAGCAATGATCATGGTGCCGCAATTCAGCAATGATCGCGGTGCCGCAATTCCGCAATGATCGCGGTGCCGCAATTCAGCAATGATCATGGTGCCGCAATTCAGCAATGATCGCGGTGCCGCAATTCAGCAAAGATCGCGGTGCCGCAATTCAGCAATGATCGCGGTGCCGCAATTCAGCAATGATCGCGGTGCAGCAATTCAGCAATGATCGCGGTGCCGCAATTTGCTACCTAGGCAAAAGGAACATTTAATTGCCTAAATTGCCATTAAGTCTACACACATGCTCGACTCCACCTATTAATGTATTGATATATCATTTCATTTTAAATAGTGATATTTGTATGTCAGTTATGTATCATGACTTGATTTAATACAGTAATGATCCAATCTTATTCATCCTAGATATTACGCAGATATTGAATGCTATAATTGTATAAGGTGTGACATTTATGATGTGTTAATAAGAATACTTATGGATTAAATACTAATTGAAACTTGCACTCCAGCACAGAATTTGTTTCTTTACTCCCCGTTTGAAGCCATATACAGTAGATACTTGCATTATCCCTATGGATGCTCACATTAACAATGTAGTTCTGTAAATATGGTTGCCGTGGCTTCCTGCAAATACAGCCACATTGCTTCTGACTTGGAATCAGGCCCACCAGTGCTGTAGCTAGTGCTCCTGGCGCCAGATGCGGGTGTTTATAGCAATGTCCAGAGCATTCTCAGGACGCTGCGGGGAGCTGTAAGGGCAGCGCTGTGACTGTCTGGAGTGTCCTACAGACACTCCAGGCAGTGGTGCTGCAGAGATTCTGGTTAGCAGGGTACTGTTACAGGCACCCTGCTAGCCAGATCCAGGAACTGTGGGTGAGCGGTGGTGCCGCCCATAGAACACTGCGCTCTGTGCAGCCACAACGCTCACATGCCCCTAGTTGCGGCCCTGAGGCCCACTATGTATAAGAGTAGAATTATGACTAGCTACTGTACAATACACTGTTAATGCGGTTAATCTAGACCAGACAGAACAGACAAGTTATTTCTCAATTAAGAAATATATAAATGTATAAAGATATTCACTCCAATGCGGATATGTATTCTTGTAAAACACAGGACTCAGACAGTGTGTATGTCATGTGAAGCATGCTTAGAGTTTAATGCAGCTGGGTGGCATAACATAGAGATGAAGGGATGTACTGTAGAAAATGCACAATAGTATACAGTACAGACAGACCATAATGATTACAATATAATGTCTATCGCAGTTTAGTCGTGACATAGAGTGATCATTTCAAAGCAGAGCTATTGGAGGCCACCAAAATTGCAAGGACCATGGCACAAATCACAGTATAGAAATGAAGGGATGAGGAAAGTGTGAAACATTGCATAAAGTTGTTGAACAGAGTACATTAAAATTATTGAACTTGAAATGATCTCTTTTTATGAAAAACTGCCCATGTGTCTTATGTAGCAACAGTATACAGTACGGATGGCCCATAATGAGTACAATGCAATGTTTAAAGTAAAATGCAGCTGGGTGGCATTATTATATAGAAGTGAAAGTTTGTGGCAAGTTTGGAGCAATGTATTAAGTTTGGCAGAGTACCTTAATAATATTGAACTTGAATTCCTCTGTCTTCATGAAATGCTGCATCTTCACTCCAACATATATATATATATACTTCTAAAACACAGGACTCACACACCAAATAATATAATCCTTTATTTAAACCTGTATAATAGATAAAAAAATAAATAACTGCTGATTTACAAAATTATATTATCCCTTTCCGGGCCTCGAAACCGAGGCGCAAGCCAGCCATAACACTTATTGTGTGTCGTGTCAAGCGTGCATCTTTACACCAACGTGTACAATACAATGTCAATAGCAGTTTATGTTATGCCACCCAGCTACATTAAACTATAGAGATAAAGGTATGTGGGAAGTGTGGATCAATGCATAAAGTTGAGCAAAGTGCTTTAAATCTGAAATGATCTCTCTATAAAAAACTGCCCGTGTATCTATAGGCCAGGCATCTTTACACCGTGTAGTGATAGTATACAGTATGTATGGCCCGTAATGAGTATAATGTCTATAGTGGTTTAGTCTTTACACAAAAGTGATAATTTCAAGCAACTGAAGGAGTGACTGTTTACACTGCCTTAACATTATTGGCCAGCCTCTTACGGATCACCATCCACTGCTACAGTATTGCACTCAGAGACTGATTCAGCAAGGATTGCAGTTGCTAATACACACGCAATCGGCCGATTGTTGCATTCTGTGCATGCATAAGTATTGCAGTGTGCGTGAGCGAACCAGCCACTGCGATTGGGACTGCGATCGCAGAGGCTACACAGACCCATCACAGAGTGATTGGCAGGAAGTGCCATTTGGGGATGGTGGCAGGGGGGTGGTTGGGCGAGCGCAGGCGTGCCAGTGTGTTTCAATGGCATTGCAGGGTCGTGCATATATTATCCACTGTTACAGCCTATGCAGCCTGAGGTCTCATAGCGTGAGTGGCTGTTAGCAATTTCTGAGTAAGGTCAGGGCTTGTGCTAGTGTGCATATGGGTCCGATGTTACTCGATTTGTACTGATGGTTTTGCTATAGTGCTAAAGTGTACGGATGTGAGTAAGGGGAAGTGGGCATCCTTATGTTAGGCTGCAATCGCAATGTTAATGCAAACTTTTGCATATCACTGCTGATATTAGCAACTGCGTTGAGTGCGTATTGGCAGAATAGCCATCCTTGCTGAATCAGGCTCTCAGTAGTGTAGTTTTCATCTGTGGACCATTTGCCACCCAGTGGTTAAACTGCATACTGCATGGCGTGTAGTCTATCACTGCATACAGTGCGCCATGCCATAATGTATAATGACATTCCACGGCAGGGAGGCCAGAATGCCGTGCTATGAGCAAAGATGTAGCAGGACACATCTGTTTATATAAAGCTCTACTTAACTGGTGGAGGCAGAGAAACTGGTCAGGGTCCAAATTACAGCGAGTCCTAAACATTGTGGAAACATTTAGAAGCCTGCTACAGCTCCTGGGGGGAGTGGGTTGTCTGCCTTGTATAAGCCAGTGGTTCACTCCCTCCCTCCCACTGCTCTGGAAGGACTACAACAACTGGCATCAAACCTCTGGGCAGGGGTGTATCTAGGGATCCGAGCGCCGCTGGCAAGGTAATGGACTGGCGCCCCCTCCCCCATAATTTCAAGAAGTGCCCCCAGTAGTAGTCCCCTCTATGCAGTGCCCCCAGTAGTAGTCCCCTCTATGCAGTGCTCCCAGTAGTAGTCCCCTCTACGCAGTGCCCCCAGTAGTAGTCCCCCTTATGCATTGCCCTGGGTAGTAGTCCCCCTTATGCATTGCCCTGAGTAGTAGTCCCCCCTATACATTGCCCCCAGTAGTAGTAGTCCATATACAGTGCCCCAGGTAGCAGGCATTCCCCCCATAACGTGCCCCCAGTAGCACCCCCCCTATACAGTGCCCCCTAGTAGCCACATTCCCCCCTGTGCTGTGCCAGAATAAAAACATACAAAAAAAAAGGGACTTACCTGATCCCCGCTCCTGCCGACATCCACCGCTGTCCACTCCTCCGGGCCCGCTCTCACTCTGCACTATGGGATGGGAGAGACGTCATGACGTCTCTCCCATCACCCGTTGTGGGGGGAGCCGGAAGGCAGAGCTCATTAGTGAGCTCCAGACGGCTCTCTCCGTGGACGCAACAGCCAATGAGGGTCTGTCTGACTCTCATTGGCTTGCTGCTATAACAAACACACAGCCGCTGCTGCAGTCTGCCCTACACTTGTGGGGCCCAGGGGACTAGTTCAAGCCCCTGGGGTAGTCCACCCATTGGGTGCTGATGGCACTGCCGTCTGGCGCCCCCCCCTTTGGCTGGCGCCCCTGGCGAGTGCTATCCTGGCCAATGGGTTGATACGCCCCTGCGGCTGGATAAGATTATCTGCAGGGAAAGTCTGTTAGTAGCGAGTCTATGTACGGGGGGGAGGTTGAGCAAGCACAAAGCTAAAGGCTCACCTGGCAGTTACCTGCTTCCCATACTTTGTGGAATTTCTGGCACTTTATAGTTAGGTAAACAAAGGAACCACAGTGTGCTGTATAATAAGCATTTTTAGATGATAGGTGAGACTTTGGAGTTGCTATTGATTTGGATGAATTTTTGGCATTATCCATCTGTAATTCAGCACTTGCTTTGAAACAATCAATTGCCCTAAAGTTGGAATTGCAAGTACAAATCTGACTGCTGAGATACGGTATTAAGTGGTACATTCAATGGCATTTTAACTAGTACTTATTTTGCGCTTTGTCCTGTGTATGGATTTTTATTCTATTGCTAGGAATCCTATATTTATAATGCATTCTAAAGATGAAATTATTATCTAATTGTATTTTGTGAAAGAGTATGCACTCTCTTGTGTGAGGTTGTATAAATTGGAGGTGAAGTGGGTGGAGCAAGGAAAAACCTGTGGCCAATCAGTGCGCTAAAAACATTAAACGAAACAGAGAATTTCAAATCAGCCTATTTCTTGTTTAAGGAAGTGTTAGGATAAAGCTACAAGTATACAAGGCACCTCTGAATAGGAGTAAGGATAAAGAACCCTTGCTTTATATTTAAGATCAGATACCTATCTTAAAAAGAGGAATTACAACTTTTTTTTTTCCTACTTTCTTAGGTATTTGTCACTAATCCAGATGGTTCTCCGGCACAAGGTGTACCTGTGGAAGTTGAAAACTATGCTGTGGTTGGAACAACTGAGATAGATGGTAGAGTCAGGCTTTCGATCAATACACCTGGGCATATACGTTTACTGACAGTAAAGGTAATGTATATTTAAATCTGTTCTATTGTGTCTTTGGAACTTATTGGAATAACGAAGAACGAACCATATGGTTATATGCTTTTGACACTGTTGACCACTCTCTTCTCATACAAACACTACAGGTCTTAAGGACACAGCTCTTTCTTGGTTCTCTTCCTACCTATCTGATCGCTCTTTTTCTGTTCGTTTTTCTGATTCTGCCTCCTCTTCACCTCTATCAGTTGGAGTACCGCAAGGCTCTGTCTTAGGTCCTCTGCTATTCTCAATCTATACCACCTCTCTTGGCAAACTAATCCGCTCTTTTGGATTTCAGTACCATCTGTATGCGGATGATACTGAAATCTACCTGTCCTCTCCAGATTTATCACCATCTGTATTGGTCCGTGTCACTGAATGTATTTCTGCCATTTTATCTTGGATGTCATCTCGCTACTTGAAACTTAATATTTCTAAAACAGAATTAATTATATTTCCACAGGCCAATAACAGTTACCAATCTGATCTCTTTATCACTGTTGATAACTCAACAATCCACCCCGCCCCACAAGCTCGCTGCCTTGGTGTCATCCTTGATTCTGAACTGTCCTTTTTTCCCCACATTCAATCTGTCTCAAAATCATGTCACATACATTTTAAAAAGCTGTTCCCGGTGGAACGAGATAAGGTTCTTGGATACAGAAGGTTAATTAAGCCACACAAACCAGTATCTTGAAAAAAGATATAATTTATTACAACAAATAACAAGATATGGAAGAATAATAGTTACTTAGCTTCGGAATATCAAATGGTTACATGATCCAGGAACCTCGGTCTATTTCAGAAATAGCTGGAACGAACAATATCCTGGCCACCAACTACTGCAGTCTCTGGTCCAGGCATAGGGCAGGCTACTGGAAGCTTCTTTGTTCTTCGTTTATATAGTATCCTACTTGCATACCCATCTAACTCTTACTAATATGGGCATAAACCTACTTCAAACTACTTTATTGGTTAACTACTGATAAGGACTTCTAAAACTTAATGCAAGCATACATCGCAGTAGACAACGCCTAAAGAATTTATGGCCTGTCTGCTTCCACATTCCTATACCATTTCATGCCTGATACCACTTCATGTCTGATACACACATAAGAACCATGAATAGAAATGGCTGTCAGTAGCCATTTTGCTATCCCAATACATAAGCATATACAAAATTCGACCATATCTCACACAAGACACTGCAAAAACTCTAATCCATGCACTCATTATTTCCCGCATTGACTATTGCAATAGTCTCCTTACTGGTCTTTCCAAAAACAGGCTATCGCCATTACAATCCATTATGAATGCAGCTGCGAGGCTTATCTTCCTTGCCAAACGTTCATCGTCTGTTGCCCCGCTCTGTCAGTCCCTCCATTGGTTGCCGGTTTTCTACCGTATTCAATACAAAATACTGTTACTTACACATAAGGCCATTAACCAAATTACACCAACATACATCTCTTCACTCATCTCAAAATATCTCCCAACCCGACCTCTCTGCTCAGCACAAGATCTGCGTCTCTCATCCCCGCGCATTACTTGCTCCCATTTACGGTTACAGGACTTTCTTCGGGCTGCACCCACTCTATGGAATGCCTTACCACACACAATCGAATCGAGGAGCAGAATTTATATATATATATATAATATGTGTAATATATATATATATATATATATATATATATATATTACATAAATCAAATGGCGCGCAAATTCTTTTAAAAATACATCGACAGTCCCGGTAGTTTTTCAAACAATTCAATGCCGGTCTGTAAGCAATGCCTCGTAAATTAGGCCGGCGTCTTCCCCTCTCCAAGATCCCCGTATCCAAACACCGGGTTAAAATTTATCTAAAAAATAAACAAAGGGTGCGCCACATAGTGCTTCATCAATGACATTTACTAAAACGTATCATAAATGATAAAACGTACCAACGGTGGCGGTCAGACCACCGCGAGTATTAAAAGCTCCAAACATAAAATCTCCGGGTGGTATAGCAACCTGCTCCGGTAACATCAACCATGGATTGAATCACGTAGGCCACGCCCTATGCGTTTCATCACACGGACTTCGTATATATACACCAAGCGAATCGTCTAAAGATAGAAGCAGGCGGCACTCATTCGGACTTTGTTTAAAGAATAATGTGCATATTTATTAAGCCGACATTTCAAGGCCGGTGCGACCTTGTCATCAGGGTGTAAGAATACAAACAGTGAAGGTGATTACCTTATATAGGTTACCGGCAAAGGTAACCGTGCAGTCGTGCATTCTCGTGCCTCCATCCACCGGGCGCCGTGGGACACTGACGTCATCACATAGTGACCTACTTGTGGCTGTGACACATGCAAGTCAAATCTAATGTGCCATGTGCGCCAACGAGACTGGATAGAAACCTGTAACCGGTTGGTATTATAACGGGACAGGAGTGGGCGTGGATGGTAGGGGTTGGGGACACGGGAAGCTGCTGAGGGGGTGGGATCGCTGAGGTGCCTGGATGGGATCAAAATGATTTACCGCTGGCCATACTGACTGACAGGTGTCTTGTCGAAATACTGGCATCGGGATTCTGAACGAGTGTGGCATCCTGTTCCTAACCTCAAACAGGAACAGGTTTTTCCATTGTGTTGTCCTGCAAATTACCATGTCCAAAAGCTTGGCCTGGCAATTTGCATCTCTCTGTGAAAGGGGTAGTCATGTACTAATGCTGCTCTTACCAAGACAGAAGCAGAAGAAAGGGAATCTCATTTTTTGACCCGACGATCCAACCCAGTTCCCTTTTACACCAAGGAGCTACCTGGGTTAACTCTGCAATAACCCGGGTTTTACCTCTGGTGTCAAAGGGGTATAAGAGGTACCCGCTGTGCATGAGCGGGTTACCTTGGAGAGGCAGCAAAACACCGCCGAGCATTTACATAACAGCTACACCGGGGTACTTGCACTCAAGGTTGAATAACAGTAGCAGGTACACATTTTCTTTTTTTGTGGATTGTGTGTTTTTTTGGCTGTATGATACCCTGCAATGTCTGGTGATATCAGAGTCTCCCCACCATCTCAGGACAAATACCCTCCCCTTCTTTCTAGTGCCACTACTAGCATAACATCGCTCACTCCCCACCAAGGCTTATCAGCATATGGGGACCAGCAACATGCACTCCTGAGGTTAGGTGACTCTTATCTATTTGCCTTTACTACTTTCTAGTTTTCCATCTCGGGGTGTTCTCATTGTACCATCAGTATTGGAGGCCCTTGCGCTGATTTAACAAGGTCCCCTCAACTGAGGCTGCAACACTAGATACCCCTTACACTAATTCACATCCCAGAGCCAACTAGTGCGTGCGCTCGCCCTTTGTATAATGCCTGTCACATAAGATCTACATTGGTTTACTGCTTCAATATACCTTACCACCTTGATAGCTTACTTAACTTAAGATATAAATAAATAAAGACACGGACACCAGAGCTTGGCTAAAAAGGTCACAGCTTTTTAATTAGAAATTAATCAATCAACCTAACCAGGATGGCTAAGAGACGCTGCAAACTCAGTTCTAGCTTTCACCTTGATCAAATCTCGGAGGACTGCTGAAAAGTCCCCCCTCTAGACGTACTAATGATGTGAGAGTCTCACTTCCCTCTTGGGCCAATCCGAGGTGCTACCGTACAGCCAGCACCTGGGCCCCCCCGCACAGAGCAGAACAAATTCGCCAGGGGCAACGAGGGTCAGTGCCCCCACAAAGTTGTCTTACGCCACCTAAAGCCACTGATTTGCAGCGTACTCCCACCAAAGCCAGGCCCTAAGAGAGACTGGCCCGCCACCCAAAAGAAAAACTAGCCCAAAAACGAGAACAAGTCTTTCACAAACAAAGCTGTACCCAAATCATTCAGATGCACACCATCATTCCGAAAAAACTTCCCCAAGCTCGCATACAAGAAAACCATGACTAATCACCATTCCTTCGATGGGCTCAACATGCCTTGCAATCACTACATTCACCTTCTTCCGAGCCCTCTCCAATTCACTATGCTTACGCACCCCTCTCCATTTCAAATGAGGCATCATTTCCGACCATACAATCCGAACAGACGGCCATCTTAAACGAATCTCATCCAAAACTTCACGAAGCCTCTCAATCAACTCAACCCCTTTCAACTGACCTACATCATTCCCTCCAACATGCAACACATTTCGACACTGATGACACAATCAACGCCAACACCGACTCTACCTGCAAACCTCTCACACCACTCCATCGAATACTAACCACTGGGCCACAAGGCCTGACTCTGGGACAAAACATGTTTTTCCACCCAAAAGAAATAAGAGTGGCCCAAAAGCCACACTGGCCCATCTTGCTTTGCCAACTCTGTGGAAAAAGAGAAAACCTTAACCGTGAGAACCGCACCATACCCAAATCCAATAACACAACTTTACAAACACTAAGAAAACCCAAAAAACCTACCCGTGAACCAAATTGGGCCAGATTATGGCTAATGGGAGGAAAAATTTAAAAATCCCTTCACACCCCCAATTGCTCAACGCTAGCCATTGAACAATTGACAGGTAAGCAACGTTTTTGGGTTAACGCAAGGTGCGCATCTATAACTTCTCGCAACGCACATATTTCTTGAATGCAGCCGACTTGCAACGCCCTACTTGCTGAATAGATTCCGCAGACGTCCCTGACAGAGCAGCACAAGTAGTATCACCAATGTGAAATGAATGGGTACCATACTCCGCAGGAGTTACCCATAACTCCAGTAAGTCTTTCCCAAAGACCGCTGCAAATTGGTACTTAGTGAGGGGTGTGTGGTCTGTATGTAGCAACCATAGAGATCCTCCAGGAGGGCATACTCCATGTGCTGTGAAGCTAAACGAACAGGACAAATAATCCTGTCCTGCTGCTGATTTAAAGTAACCCACTTACCCCTGCAGATTTGATCGGTTTTAGAGAATCTAAGCTTGCAAAGTACAGCTGAGTCCCTAAAACTGATGTCCTTTAACAAAAGCCCAGAGGAACTAGATGCTTTACTGGAAGCTACCAAATCACTAAACCTAAATACTCCAAAAAATGCCACTGCCAAGGCAAGGCGAAACAGAGAAGCCTCAAACCTATCGGAAGCCACCTTCATAGCTTTTAACAAATCTGACAAAATCTGCAAATCTATCGGTCGACGGGAATCAGCGCAAGCAGGTGACCCCTTAGCCCAACCCTTCATAGCCTTCACTAGTGCAAAAGACCTGGTAGGGTCGTGTAAACCCTTTAGCCTGCAGAAAAAGGAAACCCCGCAAGCGCAGACCCCATGGAGGCCCTGGATCTATCCTGTTGATATCTTGCCCAAACAAAGGAAGAAATCAACTCATCCAGTGACTTGCCCTCCTTCTCTAAAAGTGCACAATGTGCGCACCAAACCTGCCAAGCGGCCAAGTAAGCCTTGAAAGTCGCTGGGGAAAGCGATTGTAACGCCAAACCCTCTAAGCTGGCCTGATGATCTGCCACACAAACGAGGGGCACACCAAGCCAACGTCAGAAGCCGACGGGACAAGCGCTCGGAAGCGCGCAAATTGAAAGTGAGACAAAGCATCAGCAATCTCATTAAATATACCTGGTACATGTCTAGCTCTAAATCTGATATTAGCCTCGAGGCAGCGCAAAACTAAATGCCGCAGCAAATGCAACATAAAAGGTGAGGATGAACGCTGGTTGTTGATGGCGTGAACCACACCCAGATTGTTGCACCAAAATATAACATGGCAGTTACTCAATCGCACGGACCAGAGTTCAACCGATACGACAATTGGGAACAGTTCCAACAACAGCAAGTTGCTCGTCAAGCCCTCCTCCCGCCAATCAGGTGGCCACGGAGCAGCACACCATTCCCCATTGAAAAAGGCCCCAAAACTGGTCGACCCAGCCGCATCAGTAAAAAGTTGCAGTATGTTGTTCGCCAAAGGAGAGGATGGCCAAATAAATTCGCCATCGACTGTGGCCCTCTCCAATTTTCTGCAAAACACTCTACCCATGGGAATGATCCGACAAGCAAAATTTAAGGAACCTAGAAGTGATTGAACTCTGCGCAACCTAACTGAGGGCCTGATTCAGACCCGCTCGCGAGTGCTGAGCGCTCGCAAGCAGGTCGATGTTGGCCCAGTGCGTATGCGCATGACGGAGGCGGCTCCGTCGTGCGCATGTGCGAGACCCGGATAGCGACGGGCAAACCATCGCTCCGGGTCTCGCACCAAAGGGGGCGTGCTGTCTATGTTGAGTGACAGCACGCCCCCTTTGGTGGGCATGCTGGGGGCGTGCCTGCCCAGACGGAGGCATTCCCATGGGACATCACAAGTGATATCAGTGGGAGTGCCTTCGGCTCTGATAGAGCCGAAAGCACTCCAGGGCTTGCTACAACGAGATCCTACCAAAAGGGTCTCGTCGGAAGCCCTATGGTCATGATGGTCTTGACCATCGCGACCATCTTCCTGGCCGCTCGCTATAGCTGTGGGTGGTCACAAGTGATGTCAGTGGGAGTGCTTTCGGCTCTGTTTGAGCCGAAAGCACTCTTGGGCTTGCGGCAAAGAGACCCTACCACAAGGGTCTCGTCGCAAGCCTGATGGTCGCGATGGTCTTGACCATCGCGACCATCATCATGGCCGCTCGCTATAGCTGTGGGTGGTCACCCACAGCTATGCGAGCGGCCAGGAGGCTGTTCTGCAAAACCAGAGGGCTGGCCCTGATTCAGAGCGAGCGCTCTGTCAGAGCGTCCTGCTCTGAATCAGGCCCAGTGTCTGCACCTGTTTCCTGTGCTTTAGCCCCTGTCTCATCATCCTTCTTATCAACACTAACTGACTTTTTTGCCAAACGCCGCGCAACCATTCTAGCCATCTTTCGGGGGCATGTGGGGGAACCAGAAGAGTGTGATGAGGAAGAAGAAAAATCAGAAGAAGACATTGCCGTTTTATACTCACCGGAACTGGATGACACTGGATCCACCTCGCCAGCTCTTTCTCTTGACGATGCTAATGGCTAATGTCTCGGTCACCGGGGTTGACTCATCTTGTCCCGGATCTGGCAACAAAGGCACCACTGACACAAATCCGACTTGAACGCTCGTAACCTCGGGACCTAATATTGATGAAGATGGGTGAGATACCGGAAACATGGCCAAAGAAACAGTTGCATTTGTGGGTGCCAGGGCATAACTAGGAGGGGGAGTGTGTGGAGCCCGAGTGGAAGATGTCTGATCGTGCCTTGACACAGAAAAGGGTAAGGGCAATGTGTGTGGGATGGGAGGGGGAAGAGGGGGCTGAAGAGGTGGTGCGATGGGGGCAGGGGGGTAAAATTGCCAAGGTGGCTGGTAGGGGTAATGCAATTCAGGATGCTGCAAAGCTGCAGGATATGAGATGGAGGATGTCGCAAATTGGAATGAAGCCTGCGACGCATAACTAAAATACATCCCCACACTCAGTGTGGGGAGCCATCCTTGTGTTGTAATGGGAGGTGTTAAACTGCTAGGCACCTGATTGGCAGTGCCAGCAAAATATGGGGAGCTTGCACCTATAATGTGCGCCTGTTGCAAGATGGCCGCCGGACTGTGCGCTGTGATATTTCATATCCACTTCTTAAAACTTCAGATAGATCGAAGGCTTTTGTAACAACAAATTAACTGATGTTTTAAACCACACATATCCAGTAATTGGTGTATTGTCACATTGTATCTAGTGGTCTGAGGGCCTGATTCAGAGCCGGACGCTATTTACGGACGGTCGTTCAGAAAAAGGGGCCGGCTATTTAAATTGAGTGCTCGCTCTTTGCGGTCTGTTGACGCCTCTATGTCTGAGCGAGCGAACGAAACATGCGCTCGCTATTTTGTAAAGAAGCCCCTTGGTCGCTCGCATCATACATCATCTCCGCTATTTATTGGATTAATCGAGTACATCGAAAGGCGTCTGAACTGCTCACAGTGCTTGTGGTTGGTTTTACTTCCCGCAATCACTGTGAGCAGTGCAGGCTAAAAGACAACCAAGTGACGTGGTCGATGACGCTGCTTTGTTAATTATGCACACCCTTAAAACGCCCTCCGATAAGTTTTCACCTATGAATAGGTGTCGAAAAAAAGTGCAAAATTGGGGGTTTGGGGTACAAATGGAAAAAGAAAACAGCCAGCACCCATGGGACAGCACCCCTAAGGGTAACTGCGTCAACATTTAAAAAAGACTTCAGGACACCCAAAAAAAGTTGGGGGTACAAACTTAAAAACTAGCGAAATAGACCCCATGGGGTTCCCAAGAATGCCCCAGGTGTTTTTATGATTGCAGGTGTTTGTGGCAGGTGGATTTTTCAAGTTTTTTAAACCTTCAAAAATTAGCAACTTCAAAATATGCTCGTATCCATTTTCATGTACCCCAAATTTGATAGGACTAATTATTTTCCCCAAAAAACCCTCCAAAATACTATTCTTCACCAGTTCTGTATAAAACGCTATATAGCTCCAGTTGAGACAATTTAAAAACCCCAAATACCTTCAGCAGGGCTATTCGGGGGTACACAGAGTGATCCCCCATGTCAGGGCATCTTCTGGGGGGTGTCAGGCTGATTTCCCCAAAAATGACAGGACTTTTCGCCGATTTCATTTACGCCGGGTCCCGTTTTTGCCGATTTGGAATTGAATATGGGGATAAGCGGGGACGAGCGCACGATACTTTTCCGCACCAAAAACCTCAGATGATGGCGAAAAGTCCGGCCTCTGACTTTTCCCTTGGAATTGAATACGGCCCTATGTTTACTGTTTATATTATGTTGGTTTGAATATTTTAGATTAAACAATAAAAGTTAAGTTTTATATGGATTTATAAAGAGTGCCCCCCAAAAATCAAGAGTTCCTTTCTTCTTTTTCTGTCTTGACATTATTTATATTAGGGGTGAGCGGGTTCGGATTTCTGATATCCGAACCCCCCCGAGCCCCCCTAATCTGAGGCGGATCCGAGTCAGGCTCGACTTTTCCCGCCTGACTCGGATCTGAAATCGAGGCAAAACGTCATCATCCCGCCTTCCGGGTCTCGCGGGTTTTGGATCCTATATAAGGTACCCGCGTCGGCGCCATTTTCTCACTCGGCTGTGGACAGTGAAGAGGGAGGGTGGGAGTTAGGGCTGGCTGGGCTGTGTAGTGTAGTGTAGTGTAGTGTAGTGCAGTGTTGTCTTGTGCTGTGCTGCGCTGTGCTGCTGTTATCCATAGGGGCTGTGTCCACTACTTCAAAGTCCAAAGGGGCTGGCTGGACTGTGTTGTGCAGTCAGTTGTCCATAGGGGCTGTGTCCACTCCAAAGTCCTGTGCAGTGTCCCAGTCCTAAAGGGGTGCTGTAGTGTTGTCCAGGGGGTGCTCTGTCCATCAGGGGTGCTCCCCCCAAGTGCAAAAAAAAAATATTTTTTCTGTGTTTGTGAATTGTGTGCACTGTGGCTGCACGTGCATCAACAAAGGAGCAGCGCCAAGCGTGCGCCTGTGTCCCATAAATAAAGGGTCGGCTGGATTGACCGCTAAAGGGTGCTGTAACCCCCAAAGGGCACTCCAAACAAAATAAAAAAAAAATATTTTTTTGTGTTTGTGAATTGTGTGCGCAGTAGCCGCACGTGCATCAACAAAGTAGTGCCAAGCGTGCGCCTGTGTCCCATAAGTAAAAGGCCGGCTGGCTTGTCCGTTAAAGGGTGCTGTAACCCCCAAAGGGCACTCCAAACAAAATAAAAAAATATATTTTTTTGTGTTTGTGAATTGTGTGCGCAGTAGCCGCACGTGCATCAACAAAGTTGTGCCAAGCGTGCGCCTGTGTCCCATAAATAAAGGGCCGGCTGGATTGACCTCTAAAGGGTGCTATCACCCCCAAAGGGCACTCCAAACAAAATAAAAATATATATTTTTGTGTTTGTGAATTGTGTGCACTGTGGCTGCACGTGCATCAACAAAGGAGCAGCGCCAAGCGTGCGCCTGTGTCCCATAAGTAAAGGGCCGGCTGGCTCATTTCTTAAAGGGTGGTGTAACCCACAAAGTGCACCAGTCTCCACCAAAAATAAAAAATTATTTTCTGTGTTTGTGTGCGCCTTAGCCGCACGTATATATCAATATAACATAAATGGAGGACCAAACTTTCTCCGATTAAAAATAAAATAGGGAAAGATCCAGAACCACTTCCTCCTAGTGCTGAAGCTGCTGCCACTAGTCATGACATAGACGATAACATGCCATCAACGTCGTCTGCCAAGGCCGATGCCCAATGTCATAGTAGAGGGCTCATACAATCCCAAATGACAAAGTTCAGGAAAATGACCTTGAAAAAAACATTTAAATCATCTGAAGAGAAACGTAAACTTGCCAATATGCCATTTACGACACGGAGTGGCAAGGAATGGCTAAGGTCTTTCCCTGTGTTCATGACTAGTGGTTCAGCTTCACATGACGATGGAAGCCCTCCTCCCACTAAAAAAATCAAAAGAGTTAAGCTGGCAAAAGCACAGCGAAGAACTGTGCGTTCTAAGAAGATGTCACAAATCCCCAAGGAGAGTCCAAGTGTGGTGGTGGTTGCGATGCCTGACCTTCCCAGCACTGGACGGGAAGAGGTGGCTCTTTCCACCATTTGCACGCCCCCTGCAAGTGCTGAAAGGAGCACCCACAGTCCACTTGCTGATATGCAAATTGAAGATGTCACTGTTGAAGTACAACAGGATGAGGATACTGGTGTAGCTGGCACTGAGGAGGAAGTTGGCGAGGAGGATTCTGATGGTGATGTGGTTTGTTTAAATCAGGCTCCGGGGGAGACAGTTGTTGTCCGTGGGATGAAAAAGCCCATCACGGTCATGCCTGGGCAGAAGACCAAACATTCCACCTCTTTGGTCAGACAATATTTCTATCCAAATCCGGACAAAAACTGTCTTGCCATATGTACCATATGTAAAGGTGAAATAAGTAGGGGTAGGGACGTTAACCACCTAGGAACATCCTCCCTTATACGGCACCTGCAGTGCGTTCATAAAAAGTTACTGTCACGTTCAGAAACTTTGGCTAAGACCGTAAGCAGTCCAGGGACACCTAAATCCCGTTGTCCTGTTGTATCCAAGCGCCTGCAAACCACACCGTCAACTCCCTCCTCGTCAATTTCCTCCTTAGTCAGGATCGGAAGTAGTCCTGCAGGCCATGTCACTGGCATGACTGACTCTCCTATTCGGGATTCCTCCGGAGGATCCTGCATTGCTACGCCTCCTGCTGCCGCTGCTGCTGTTGCTGCTGCTGGGAGTCATTCATCATCCCAGAGAGGAAGTAGGAACACCACTACTTTTACTAAACAATTGACCCTCCAACAGTCCTTAGCGAGGAGGATGAAGTTACGACAGCAGTCATCCTGAAGCAAAACGTATAACTGAGGCCTTGACTGCTATGTTGGTGTTAGACGTGCATCCGGTATCCGCCATTAGTGCAGTGGGATTTAGACAATTGATGGAGGTAGTGTGTCCCCGGTTCCACATCCCGTCTAGATTCCACTTCACTAGGCAGGCGATACCGAGACTGTACAGAAACGTCAGAAAAAGTGTCCTCAGTGTCCTGAAAAATGCCGTTGTACCCAATGTCCACTTAACCATGGACATGTGGACAAGTGGAACAGGGCAGACTAAGGACTATATGACTGTGACAGAGCACTGGGTAGATGTATCACCTTACACAGCAACAGCAGCAGCGTCACCAGTAGCAGCATCTCAGAAATGCCAGCTCGTTCCAAGGCAGGCTCCGCTGTGTATCACCGGTTTCAGTAAGAGGCACACCGCCGACAACCTCTTAGAGAAACTGAGGGAAATCATCGCCCAGTGGCTTACCCCACTTAGACTCTCCTGGGGATTTGTGATATCTGACAACGCCACCAATATTGTGCGGGCATTACATCTTGGCAAATTCCAGCACGTCCCATGTTTTGCTCACACAATAAACTTGGTGGTGCAGAATTTTCTGAAAAGCGACAGGGGCATGCAGGAGACGCTTTGGGTGCGCCGAAAAATTTCTGGCCACTTTCACCATTCAGCGACTGCGTGCCGAAGACTGGAGCACCAGCAAACACTCTTGAACCTGCCCCGCCATCACCTGAAGCAAGAGGTTGTGACGCAGTGGAACTCAACCCTCTATATGCTTCAGAGGATGGAGGAGCAGCAAAAGGCCATTCAAGCCTATACATCCACCTATGACATAGGCAAAGGAGGGGGTATGCTCCTGACTCAAGCGCAGTGGAGAATGATTTCTGTGTTGTGCTAGGTTCTCCAGCCCTTCGAACTTGCCACACGTGAAGTCAGTTCAGACACTGCCAGCTTGAGTCAGGTCATTCCCCTCATCAGGCTTTTGCAGAAGCAGCTGGAGAAAGTGAAGGAGGAGCTAAGATGGAGCGATTCTGCTCGGCATGTGGGACTTGTGGATGAAGCCCTTCATTCGCTTTGCCAGGATTCCAGGGTGGTCAATCTGTTGAAATCAGACTACTACATTTTGGCCACCGTGCTCGATCCTAGGTTTAAAGCCTATGTGGTGTCTCTCTTTCCAGCCGACACAAGCCTGCAGAGGTGCAAAGACCTGCTGGTGAAAACACTGTCAGCTGAAGCAGAACGTGACACGTCAACAGCTCCTTCTTCATTTTCTCTCGCAACTGGGGCTGCCAGGAAAAAACTTAGGTATCCTAAGCAACCCGCTGGCGGTGATGCAGGGCAGGCAGGACCAAGTTTGGACATCTGGTCCAGACTGAAGGACCTGGCAACAATTTCTGACATGTCTACTGTCACTACATATGATACTGTCACCATTGACAGAATGGTGGAGGATTACATCGGTGACAGCATCCAAGTAGGCATGTCAGACAGTCCATACCTGTACTGGCTGGAAAAATCGGCAATTTGGAGGCCCCTGTACAAACTGGCTCTATTTTACCTGAGTTGCCCCCCTCCAGTGTGTACTCCGAAAGAGTGTTTAGTGCAGCCGGGAACCTTGTCAGCGAAAGGCGTAGGAGGTTGCTTCCACAAAATGTGGAGAAGATGATGTTCATAAAAATGAATTATCAGCTCTTCCAGGGAGATCAGCCTCCAGAACGTACAGAGGGACCTGTGGTGGTGGATTCCAGTGGGGACGAGTTAATACTCTGTGAGGATGAGGATGTACACAACACTGAAGAGGGTGAGGAATCAGTGGATGAGGAGGATGAGGACATCTTGCCTCCGTAGAGCCAGTTTGTGCAGGGACAGATTAATTGCCAGCTTGTTTTGTTGGGGCCCAAACGAACCAATAATTTCAGCCACAGTTGTGTGGCAGACCCTGGCGCTGAAATGATTGCTTTGTTAAAGTGTGCATGTCCTGTTTATACAACATAAGGGTGGGTGGGAGGGGGCTAGTTTTTCAAACTGTCATCCTGTCTGCCACTGCAGTATCACGCCTAGATGGGTCACGTGTTTGTGCCGCCCACTCGTGTCGCTTAGCATAGTCATCCAGCTACCTCGGTGCAACCTTTTGGACATAAAAACACTATTGTGAGGTGTGAGGTGTTCAGAATAGACTGGAAATGAGTGGAAATTAAGGTTATTGAGGTTAATAATAGCATAGGAGCAGAAAAACCTACACATTCTGTGATTTTAGCTGTTTTTATGCTTTTTTAAAAAAAAATACAGATCCAAAACACAAAACCCAGAACCCAAAACACGGAAGGGTGGTTTTGGCAAAACCAATCCAGATCCACAATGCGAAGAAAGATCCAGATCCAAAACCAAAACACAAAACACGAAAAGTGGCCGGTGCACACCCCTAATTTATATACTCTCAGGGGTGCACCCCCACATGTGTGATTATGTTTGATGGTAACATCTAACAAAACAATGCTCATCGTGGGTAATATACTAATTTTGTACAATTAATATACTCCTATTCTCCTCAACATACCAGTTTTCAGATCTCCCCTAATACCCTCCCCTTCTGTAACAATGTAAGCTTGCCAAAACTAACTTAACTTTTGTCCTTAGATTTAGATGTCGACCTCACGCTTTGCTTTTTTTTCTGTTGTAGGTGATAACAAAAGATACAAAATTAGCGAAGGACCAGCAAGCCTCAGCCAGCATGACAGCCAATGGCTACCAGTCTGCTGGTGGAAATTTCCTACATATCAGTCACTCAGGTGTGGTGCTGAAACCAGGAGACAATCCTACGATCAACTTTGTTATCAAGAACAAGTACCCAGTTCAAAATCAGATCAGTCATTTTAACTATGTGGTAATGACCTACATCATTATTTGTGTGTAAACCTTAATGTCTGAAATGATTGTACAAATGTCTTAGCTATAAGTTGTGCGCAAGTATGTACATCTGAAACCATAGATATCCCATTTTGGGACTGGGTGCTGAGGTGCACCACAGTGCCAGAATTCACGTAAATCAGCGATTTTTTTACTACTGCACATGCTTGAAAATCCTTAAAAACTCATGCAAGGCATGCATTCCACGTTCTGTATGTACAGAGGGCCTGATTCAGACCCGCTCGCAAGCGGGTCGATGTTGGCCCAGTGCGCATGTGCATGAGGGAGCCAGCTCTGTCGTGCGCATGCGCGAGACCCGGATAGCAACGGCCAAGCCGTCGCTATGGGTCTCGCTACAAAGGGGGCATGCTGTCAATGGTGAGTGACAGCACTTCCCGTTTGGTGGGCGTGCTGGGGGCGTGGCTGCCCAGACGGAGGCGTTCCCATGTGAAAGCCTCCATCTGGGGCCGGCCCCACTGACATCACAAGTGATGTCAGTGGGAGATCTCTCAGCTCTGATAGTGGTCACCCACAGCTATGCGAGCAGCCAGGAGGCCGCTCTAGAATTCAGAGGGCCGGCCCTGATTCAGAGCGAGCGCTCTGTCAGAACGTCCGGCTCTGAATCAGGGCCAGAGTCACCAGAAACCCGTAAATAGACATTTTGGTGCCCTTTGCCAGAGAGAGCATTGGCAACCCCCCCTCCCCCATTTTTTAAATAGAGAAATAGGGAAATAAGAGAGTGCACCTGAAAAAGAGCCATGGCCTTATGGGGAAGGGCCATGGAAGAGATAGGGGAGGTCAGGAGATGCTGGGGATAAAAGAAGAGGAAGCTACAAGTGAGAATGATAATAAACAGGAAAATTTACAGGCCCAAACAGCGCCCTCTGCCCTGCGGTGCCCTGTGCCATGGCACTGGCTGCACTACCCTAGTTATGGCCCTGAGAGTCGCAGTACTGATTGAGAAACATAAAAGTCTGAAATCTATTGGAAATGTACCATCATATTGGCATGTCATGGGAGTGTTGCAGAAGTGGTTGCAAAGTGAGGGCCTGATTTGAGATGGATGTTCTTAAACCAGGTACGCATTAGACGATATGTCATCCAATCCTGCGGATCAGATTAACATATTGGGCACATTGTCTAGTGTGTACCTGCTATGTCGCTGATGATGCACACTCCTGCGTGTTGTCAGCGACCACGGCCGTCGACCATGCATGCAGGTCCAACGGGTGATATCCTCAGTGGGGGCCATGCTGCCGGATGCAGCATGGCCCCTGCTGTCACTCCGTTGCTCCCGGCATTGGTATAAATGTACACAATTGCCAATGCCGGCACTCCGCCGGGTCCCGTCGCTGACGAGGACGGTACACACTAGACGTCGTCTAGTGTGCACCGGCCTTTAGTCTTTAGATACAGCAGTGATGCTAATATATGCTAAATCAGCAGTAGGCGTCTGGTGATAGAAGATGCCTTCAGACAGTAATGCTTATCCAGGTGGTGCATACCAAGACACCATTTCGGATCATCTGTGAGACCATTGACCATCTGAGTATCTCAAAGGTTATTCAGATTGGCCCTCACAACTTCATAGCCGAAGCCAAAGAGTCTGCATTGGAAGTTGCAGACCCTGGCCTCTGCACTCCCAGAAAATGGAACAGAGGGCCTAATTCAGACCCGCTCGCGAGCGCAGGACGCTCGCAAGCGGGTCGATGGTGCCCTAATGCGCATGCGCACGACGGAGGGAGCTCCGTCGTGCGCATGCACGAGACCCGCATAGCGACGGGGAATCCGTCGCTCGGGGTCTCGCACCAAAGGGGGCGTGCTGTCGATGGTGAATGACAGCACGCCCCCTTTGGTGGGCGTGCCGGGGTCGTGGCTGCCAGACGGAGGCGATCCCATGGGAACGCCTACCGTCTGAGTCCGGCCCCATTGACATCAGTAGTGATGTCAGTGGGAGTGATTTTGGCTCTGATAGAGCCAAAATCACTCCAGGGCTTGCGGCAGCGAGACCCTACTGCAGGGTCTCGTTGCAAGCCCGATGGTCGCGATGGTCTTGACCATCGCGACCTTCATCATGGACGCTCGCTATAGCTGTGGGTGGTAACCCACAGCTATACGAGCGTCCATGAGGCCGCTCCATTTTCAGGTAGGAGGGCCCTGATTCAGAGCGAGCGCTCTGGTCAGAGCGTCCGGCTCTGAATCGGGCCAAGAGGCCGGAACGCAACCCCCCCAAACAGCCCAAATGTGGCTCACTATCGCCTCTCCTTCTATCTGATTAATGGTTTGCAGATCAAAATTTGATTTGTAGTAGTTGACAGAGTCTTCCAGAACTGTGATGTGAACCAAGGTTCCCTGATTCAGAGATGGACACAATGCCAGTACTATCAATAGCCTGTGCATGCTTCAAGTTTAATTACGGTCGGATGTCACAGATAGTATTCGCCAGCAGTGTGATTTAACCATCAGGTAGCATTTGGGGAGGTAATGGGGCAAGTGGCAGCAAAACCGAAAGTGTGTTGTGACCGCTTTGGGGGCATTTTTTCCAGACTGCCATCCCATACATGGAAAAATGGCTGAGGTGTAAGTTCTGGCGGCCATTATGTGTAAGCATAGTGTTAATCAAAAGGCCGATTATCAACTGATTTCCAAATGATGCTGCGTCTTTGTGTGCAGGGCCTGATTCAGCATCGCACATAGTGCAGAATGGGTCCTGCATGATCGCACGCAGGCCCTTCTATGCCTCTGCCTGATTGGCATATAAGGGGTGCTGCGGGGGCAGGGACAGTCGACATTTCCAGAAACAAGGGCGTATTGGCCCATGTGTCTATTGAAACAGTTTCCTGGCCTTGCAAGCCGGCCAGCCTGAGTAGACCTCAGCTTACTGATGGTCGCAATGGTGATCCTAGTCTGTGAACTCGGTCGCAGTGCTGGGGATCGCATATGCAGAAGGGGGTGTCATACACCTCCGGCTGTTTTTGCATATTGGAATTGCAAAGATGCCTCCGTGCGTCTTTGCAATTCCGCCCGAAGCTGATTTGCCCCCACAGTCACTTGTATTTGTGAAGCCACCAGTGGGCGTCTCAATACAAATCCAGACGGTTGCCACATTTGCATGTTTCCGCACAGCTGCTGCATACACAGACATAGGTGTGGTGGCATTACCATCCATTTCTGGATCAGGTCCCCTGCCCATGGAACGTGGACAACCGTGTGATCTATAGATATGTTGAAGAAAGATCTTGAATGCTTAAAAATAATTTTCGTTAAATCTGTTTTATTAATTTTCCTGAAGAAACAATGGGAAGTGATAAAGTGCGGAGTGATAAATGACCAACCAATCAGCTCCCTACTGTCATTTTTCAAACAGAGCCTGTAACATGACAGTTGGGAGCTGATTGGTTGGTCGTTTCACTCTGCACTTTATCGCTTTACAGAGCTTCATACATCTGCCCCAATGACGGTATGTACCACAATATCAATATAGATGACAATTTTAGTGTACAAAGAAAAAAAAATCCCATATAACAAGACATCATAACGGAGATATCTTAGTAATACTGATACATCTCAAACAAAGTGTCCACAGCCAGCAATTTAAAATAACTGTAAGTAATATTGTGAAGATCTCATCTAAACATCCTCACTGAAAATAGGCAATTAGAACCTTCAATTAAAGAAGAAATTTAGCATATCTGAATAGACATGTGATTCTAATGGTACGTACATACGTAGCGATATAAATGAACAATTTGAATGATAATGATATCGTTCTTATCATTATCGTTCAAATCGTTCATTTTTTGGTCCCTACCAACTCAACTATGACCAGCGATGCGCGGCCACATATGGACGTTAGTGATATCGTTCATCGACTGTGCATGCAGGCCAACCTGCTTGATATCGAGCAGGTTACTATAGGGACCCGCAATAGTTGTTGGTGGTGTGCTGGATGATCGATATCAATCATCCAGCACACCAGGAAGGGTGCAGGACGATCAGCCAGCAATATCATATCTCTAGTAATAGTAGAAAATAACCAATAGGTAATATCCGGGCGCTTGTTAGGGATGTTGTTCTAAAGCGGCTGCTAAACAAATAGTCACCTCCAAACACGTAAAAATATTATAGCATAAAAAATAGCAGTGCTCTTGGTAAATCAATAGATTTAGGATGCACAAATATGTTTCACAATAATAAATTCATATTTAATACATAAAACTGAATAGAATGGTTAAAATCAATTATTACATCAATTCAATGACACAAGAACCATTGTATAAATAAACGCTTGTTCCTATTTGAGATAACTGGATTCTATTGTGGCTGATCAATTTGAGCATAAGGACTTTTTGTACGTGGGGGCATAGTCCACATGAGTGGTATTAACCGTATAGGCACCTCTGGAGGATACAGTCCCATATTAATGTGATAGCAATGATCCAAAGAAAAAGGGGGTTGCAACGTCCTCACCAGTACACGATGTCCTGTTAGTGGAGCCCTATTCACCGGCAGATGAGAGTAAGTCCATGTGCAATGTGAAGTTAGCCGTAAGTCGTAGAATTTCCAGTCCTGGTTCAAGTGTTTCCACTGAGATGCAGAGATTCTTGGTAGATTGTTAAAAATCACCCCTGACGCGTTTCGCTGCTGTTCCAGTGCAGCTTTGTCAAAGGTGACTCTCTGTGTGTCTTAACTGTGTTTAAATACCCTCTATATTGAACCACTCCATTCACATCTGGTGTAGATTATCCATCTAATTAAGTGCATCTTATTTAAAAACAATAAATATGTAGATGTTGACTTCTAACAATCTACCAAGAACCTCTGCATCTCAGTGGAAACGCTTGAACCAGGACTGGAAATTCTATGAGTTACAGCTATCTTCACATTGCACATGGACTTACTCTCATCTGCCGGTGAATAGGGCTCCACTAACAAGACATCGTGTACTGGTGAGGACGTCGCAACCCCCTTTTTCTTTGGATCATTGCCATCACATTAATACGGGACTGTGGGCCTGATTCAGACCCGGTCGCGAGTGCTGTGCGCTCGTAACTGGGTCAATGGTGGGCCAGTGCACATGCGCATGCGCGTGACCCGGATAGCGACGGGCTCTCTGTCGCTCCGGGTCTCACAACAAAGAGGGTGAGCTGTCGATGTTGAATGACAGCTCGCCCCCTTTGGTGGGCGGGCCGGGGGAGTGGCTGCCCAAAAGGAGGCGTTCCCATGTGAACGCCTCCATTTGGGGGCGGCCCCACTGACATCACGAGTGATGTCAGTGGGAGAGATTTCGGCTCTGTTAGAGCCGAAATCTCTCTGGGGCTTGCGCCAACGAGACCCTAACACAAGGGTCTCATCGCGATCGTAACCATCTTCCTGGCCGCTCGCTATAGCTGTGGGTGGTCACCCACAGCTATGTGAGCGGCCAGGAGGCCGTTCTAAAGAAAAATAGCCCGGCCCTGATTCAGAGCGAGCGCTCTGTCAGAGCGTCCGGCTCTGAATCAGGGCCTGTATCCTCCAGAGGTGCCTATACGGTTAATACCGCTCATGTGGACTATGGTCCCGCATACAAAAAGTCCTTATACTCGAATTAATCAGCCACACTAGAATCCAGCTATCTTAAATAGAAGAAAACAAAAAAATCTTGAAGTGCTGTCCCTGAGGACTTCAAAAATCAGTATGATGATATCTAATATCAAGGTTAGAACTGAACTAATCATAAATGGACAATACCATGGACACACAAATAAAAAATATAAAAATTTAATAAGAAACACAAAAAAATTGAATGAACATACACAGATAGAAAGAAAAATAATAAAATTCAGAACCACATGGGATTAAGGGCCTCATTCAGACCCACTGGCGAGCGGCTGTCCGCTCGCAAGTGGGTCGATGGTCTGCACTGCGCATGCGCACGACGGAGGGAGCTCCGTCGTGCGCATGTGCGAGACGCGATGACTGAAGGACTTTCCTTCACTCGTAGTGTCTCTTCAAAGGGGACGTGCTGTCGATGTTGACTGACAGCACGCCCCCTTTGGTGGGCATGCCTGCCAAACGGAGGCGTTCCCAAGGGAACGCCTACCGTCTGAAGCCGAGCCCACTGACATCACTAGTGATGTCAGTGGGAGTGATTTTGGCTCTGATAGAGCCAAAATCACTCCTGGCCTTGCGGTTGAAAACCTCAACCGCAGGCTGTTGCTCGCAGTGGCGATGGTCGTGATGGTCGCGACCATCGCGACCATCATCCTGCATGCTCGTATATGCTGTGGGTGGTGACCCACAGCTATATGAGCGTCCAGGAGGACGCTACATATTACTGGAGGTGGGCCCTGATTCAGAGCGAGCGCTCTGGTCAGAGCGTCCGGCTCTGAATCAGGGCCACAATACACATCAATTGTAGTGATATAATGATGATGCACAATTAGTGGCTTGAAACCAACAAATTCATATTACAATAAAATCATAAAAAAGCTTGCTGAAATCAGCTTAGAGCATAGACCTGTATCTACATAGAAAAATGCCTTAATTGGCAACTGAGTTGTTACACACTAGCAGTAAACTGCCACAAAGTTTGTCAGTATATGTCAAAAGACACTGCAAGTGGTGATTATAACCACCATTGGTAACAATTTAGTCGAAAACAGGTGTACACCTTATGCACGTGAACAAACGCCGGGAGTATATCCCTGTAACACCGCTAGCAAAGTCCCAATTCTTGTCTGTATTTGGGGTCCCAATTAGATACAGGGACAATATATAGGCAATATCCTGATAAAAAGACACTCCGGAGCCAGTGGTGGGTGCGGCAAATGTGGAGATAACAATAATAGTAATGAGGTACCTCAGTGTCCAGTAAATGTATTCCACAGCCGCCGGCCGTCCGGTATAAGGCCTTACACGAGTGCACTCATGGCCGCCTGAGGAGAGACTGTCAGAGCTCTTAGTCGATACGCGGGACAGCAATACTGCAGTGTAGGTCCCTGTGTTGGTGTTCCGGCTCCAGTCAGGCTGTAATGTAGATGGAATTATGCCACAGGGATTACGCTGCGGAACATAAACAGCGCGTAGCCGGAAACTCCTGGTTATGCTTCGGTCAGGCTGCGGTGTATGAATGATTCACCAGCGTCAAGTACAGAGGTGCATGAACAGCAAGCGGGGAATGGAGGCTTGACGCGTTTCTCAGCAGTTGCTGTTTCTTCAACACAGGGACCTACACTGCAGTATTGCTGTCCCGCGTATCGACTAAGAGCTCTGACAGTCTCTCCTCAGGCGGCCATGAGTGCACTCGTGTAAGGCCTTATACCGGACGGCCGGCGGCTGTGGAATACATTTACTGGACACTGAGGTACCTCATTACTATTATTGTTATCTCCACATTTGCCGCACCCACCACTGGCTCCGGAGTGTCTTTTTATCAGGATATTGCCTATATATTGTCCCTGTATCTAATTGGGACCCCAAATACAGACAAGAATTGGGACTTTGCTAGCGGTGTTACAGGGATATACTCCCGGCGTTTGTTCACGTGCATAAGGTGTACACCTGTTTTCGACTAAATTGTTACCAATGGTGGTTATAATCACCACTTGCAGTGTCTTTTGACATATACTGACAAACTTTGTTGCAGTTTACTGCTAGTGTGTAACAACTCAGTTGCCAATTAAGGCATTTTTCTATGTAGATACAGGTCTATGCTCTAAGCTGATTTCAGCAAGCTTTTTTATGATTTTATTGTAATATGAATTTGTTGGTTTCAAGCCACTAATTGTGCATCATCATTATATCACTACAATTGATGTGTATTGTGGCCCTGATTCAGAGCCGGACGCTCTGACCAGAGCGCTCGCTCTGAATCAGGGCCCACCTCCAGTAATATGTAGCGTCCTCCTGGACGCTCATATAGCTGTGGGTCACCACCCACAGCATATACGAGCATGCAGGATGATGGTCGCGATGGTCGCGACCATCACGACCATCGCCACTGCGAGCAACAGCCTGCGGTTGAGGTTTTCAACCGCAAGGCCAGGAGTGATTTTGGCTCTATCAGAGCCAAAATCACTCCCACTGACATCACTAGTGATGTCAGTGGGCTCGGCTTCAGACGGTAGGCGTTCCCTTGGGAACGCCTCCGTTTGGCAGGCATGCCCACCAAAGGGGGCGTGCTGTCAGTCAACATCGACAGCACGTCCCCTTTGAAGAGACACTACGAGTGAAGGAAAGTCCTTCAGTCATCGCGTCTCGCACATGCGCACGACGGAGCTCCCTCCGTCGTGCGCATGCGCAGTGCAGACCATCGACCCACTTGCGAGCGGACAGCCGCTCGCCAGTGGGTCTGAATGAGGCCCTTAATCCCATGTGGTTCTGAATTTTATTATTTTTCTTTCTATCTGTGTATGTTCATTCGATTTTTTTGTGTTTCTTATTAAATTTTTATATTTTTTATTTGTGTGTCCATGGTATTGTCCATTTATGATTAGTTCAGTTCTAACCTTGATATTAGATATCATCATACTGATTTTTGAAGTCCTCAGGGACAGCGCTTCCAGTTGTTTTTTTTGGTTTTCTTTATGGTATATTGTGAGGGTTAGCTCCTCATTTGGCAGCAGCAGTCACCTGAGACCTCTTTGATTGGGTCCTGTAAATTGATTGGTATTATCATTATTTTAATATCATTTACCCTCTTGTTAGTATAGCGCCCCAATTGTGTGTTTTGTTTATCTTAAATAGAACAAGCATTTATTTATACAATGGTTCTTGTGTCATTGAATTGATGTAATAATTGATGTAAACCATTCTATTCAGTTTTATGTATTAAATATGAATTTATTATTGTGAAACATATTTGTGCATCCTAAATCTATTGATTAATTACCTAGAGCGCTGCTATAAGCTATAATAATATCATGTCGCTTGCTGATCGCTATGTGTGTACGCACCATAACACCTGATCCATTAGAAGTAAACAGTTTGTCAATATGTGACATTTATAATAAAGGTACATTAACCATTAGCAAAAATAAAATTCAAAGATAAACAGGGAGAAACAACGATAAAAGACCACACACAAAAAACCAGGGAAGGAATGGGAGGATGATTTTTTTCATGTAGTATAGTATGACATGTCTATAACAGAGTGGGGGCTTTATTCATTATCAGGGGCGATATGGCCTTGCCGCGGGGGATACTCCTCACCGGAGCAATTCATCATTGTAAACGAGTATTTTTTGCTGAAGAGAAAAAAAAGAAAAAGACAAATTTTGTCTATTCTGGGGCACTCTTGGCATAAATATAAAGTATGTGAATGAGATAATGGATAAGCAAGTTAAAACTTAACATTTAATAAAGAACCTTTTTTTTTTTTTTTTTTTAAATGATAGAATATTCTCCAAAATGACCAGAGTATTCATCTGACCATAATGGTCAGATGAATATTTTTCCATTTCTGATATGAATGCATCATACATCTGACTCGTGCTAATTATTGCGGATTATAATTGATTGCTATATCAATTTAGATCATCTTTATCTACTATAATTTATTATACCATATATTTATTCAAGAAATTGCACATGATCATGTGCTATATATGATTTGAATATGTAATATTTTTAGATTTACATGTAAATTTGTCTTTTTCATGAATTTGTGAATACGCTGTCATTTGGGAGAATATTCTATCATTTAAAAAAAAAAAAAAAAGGTTCTTTATTGAATGTTAAGTTTTAACTTGCTTATCCATTATCTCATTCACATACTTTATATTTATGCCAAGAGTGCCCCAGAATAGACTAAATTTGTCTTTTTCTTTTTTTGCTCTTCAGCGAAAAATACTCGTTTATGTGTATAGCACAAATTCTTTGGGTGCACCACCAACCAATGGTTATTCAAAAAAAATTTTAAGTAATAACTTTTATATGTTGGTCTTCATAACTAATTTAATTATCTACTATTTGATTAATGACTAGTGCGGACTCACCTCCTTTCCTATATATCTACCTAGCAATTCATCATTGCTCTGGTGTGGGGACAGTTGCTATGAAAACCAGCTGTCCCCGCAATTAGTAGCACAGCTACAGAAGTAGCTGTGTTACTTACATGGCCCCCAACAATATGTGAGGAGATATCTGAAGATTTGCATTGTAGGAGAGCGCCTTGGGAGAAAGGAGAAGATAAAGCTTTGTCAAGCTTGGAGTCTGTGAAGACATCTCTGTTCAGCAACCAGTCAACAATATATCTAAAGAAGACATAAATGATATTAGGAGGCAAAGTCAAGAACTCCCAAACCACCCAATTTTCTAGATGCCCTAAGTTTGTCCAAGGCGCTTTTGTCTTTTCTTTTGTTCACCAAATGAACCATGTCATGTTTCTCCTCAAAAGTATGATAACTCACTTGGACAAACTGATTGGCTACAGTTGGAGTTAGTAATCTGAGGGATGAAGTAGCTCAGACTTGATGATGATAATACAGTATCCTGCTTTTGCCCCAAAGGCAGAAATTATCCTTAAAAATATCAGGCATAGAAAATTTAGGATCAGAGATAAGTAACAACATGTGTTTGCGAACAGGTTTTTTTTTTTAGTTCTGATGCCCCGAATAGTTGAAGAGGCTCGTAATGCAATTGCCAAAGGTCTCAGAGCTATTGCAAATGATAGAGGGGAAAGAGGGCAACCCTGTCTTGTTTCTTTATATATTGTTATCAGGCATGATAGAAATATATTACAGGATACTTGGGTCTGGGGATGAGAATAGAGCAATTTTAGAGTATACACAAATGACTCAGGGAAACCAAAACGTAGAAGAGTCTGAAATAAGTGGCCCCACTCAACTAAGTCAAAGTCCTTTTTGGCATCTAAAGAATAAAATTTGCTTGGGGAGAAGTAGAAGAAGTAGAGGCATGGATAGTTGAGATGACCAATCTGACATTGACTTCAGAGTGATGACCCCAGATAAAGCCTGTTTGATCAGAGTGAATTATTTGTTGTAGTAAGACTTTCATGTGATCTGCTAGAATTTTAGTTGTCAATTTACAATATAGATTCAGTAATGATAAAACTTTTAATATTGCTGAATTAAAATGTAAGGGTAAGGATTTTTGAGGAAAGCAAGTCTTTAACTACCCTCATCAAGGTGTTGCCTAATCTGGACAAAATAATCCTATAGAAGTCAGCACAATCTGGTCCTGGAGCTTTAACTCCTTTGAGATGTTGTACAACACGCTGTACTTCCTCAATAGTTATCTGAGACGTGAGAGACTGGGCTATCTCATGTGTGATTTTAGGACAAGGTAGGGTGTCCCCGTAATCTAAAGAGTAGGGGAAATCTGGGGTTCTGCGAAATGGAGGAGAGGTAGAACTTGAATAATGGTCAACATAGAAGGAGTTATTTATGTCTGTTATTTCAGCATTAAAGGAAGTTTGAGAGCCCTGATGAGTTTTTAATGGATGACTGACCATAGGGGGTGAATACCATTTAAAAGATTCTTAGAATGTAACCAGATTTATTGCCAAATTTATAGAATAGATAAATAACCAAGAAAGCATAATGATCCCCCATTCCATTCATAAATTAATCAAAATTAGTTTTTGCAATTACATATAAATGTTTGTTGTGGGGAGTAGGATGATATTTATTCTGTTGAAAGGCTGCTGATAGGAACGATTGGAGATCCAAGTACTAATCTGAAAACTTCTTATTAGCGGAGGTGAAAGAAATTATATCACCTCTAAGGACTGAGGAGCTGATTCAGACCCTCTCGCTAGGATATAATCGCTCATAGCTGGCCGATAGTTGCAATCTGCGCATGCGTATGCATTGCAAATGCGCATACGCGAACCACTATGAACGTTCGGGAAGCAATTGCTCGCTGCGCATAAGTCATCTATTGTTTGATTCTTACATTATGTTAATTCACTCACTTAACTACTAACTAGAAATAATCACACAGACACCTATGTGGAATTAAAAGAGGAAACAGCCGAAATTTATTGATCAATTTGTAATTAGAAAGATGGTGGCAGTAAAAAGCAGTGCTCCAAGGTCACAGCCAGGCAAATATATTTGACTAACTGAAAAAAGAGGCGAATCCCCGCCCGGTGCAAACTGGCCTGAAGTAGAACCATTCTCCCTTAATTAGCATAGCCTCGACCCCTCCCTAAGATGATGGCCCAGTCCTTCCCCAAAGGGAATGACCAACTCGCCGCTATCAAAAGGCAAATGCTACCCAGGCATTCTTACGCTATAATAGGCCGCCTAGGAGCACTGCTTCCCGCCAAAGCTCGGCTCAAAGAGCCGAGCCCCGCCACCCATCAGGAAATAATCGCACATCAAGGAAGACTGCAATGTTTAGAAGATAACATTCCAGACCTGCGCCCGAGAGGTGTATCCCATCAGGCCTATAAAAACTCCTCTCCTTGAAAGGCAATCGAAGGTGCCAATATAACTCATCTGTCCATTAGTGACCGGTCTAGACATTACCGCCAGCCTACCCTACTGCTGGCCATCTCTAGCAGACTATTTACAGATCCTTCCTAATAGCAAGTATAAGTGCAATGCAGTCGCAAGAACCCCGATCATTGCCCCTCAAATGTACCACCAATTGTGGTCCCAAATCTGGCTTCCGCTATCCATAAATACCTAATAAATACCACCCTAGTGCATGCTCCTAAAACTAAACCACTGATTCTTATTAGTACCTAATAAATGTGGGGCCTGAAATGCTAAAGGATGCTCATTAGCCCAATAGATACATGAATGTCCCACGAACCACACCCGACAGCTAGCATTGCTATAAACCTGCAAAAAGTGGTTATTCATGCCAGGATAGGTTAATACAATTTATAGAAACACAGCCTAGCCAAGGGAAGGAAAACAATAGTTGGGTGACCCATCTGAAGGTGAAAAACAGCAAAACCTCTTTGAGGCAAAAGCTGAAAAGCCCTTCAAAATCCCTAGCAGCAGTAGGCATAAGGCTCCTGGGTTTCCCAACAAACTTGCAAGAAGCACTGCTAACTATGCAACTTATCGGCACGCAACTAATTCTCATAGGCTGATGACTACCATCGACCTAAATGCTTTAAGGTGTCAATGGAAACACTTGCAGCTGCCTTGCAGGTAGCCGCCCTAATCCAGAAAAATGTGTGCCACGCTGATCTACTGGCAAATCTAAAGCAATCACATAGTTGTGAAAGACCCATGTAAAGTAAAATGTATATAAAGTTGTCTGAGTGACGTGCAGGAGCCAGCGTGCGCTGCTTGGGTGCCGTAATTATCAAACATATACGGCCAACCGACTAGTATTGGTGAAAGGGTGTGCTTGAGCTGGGATAGAGGTCCATCGCCCTTTAGAAGCTGATCAGTTTATTATTCAATGCATATGACACAATTACATGTTAATACTGAAAACTTAATTCTCAAACAATAACCCGCTGATGTCTGACTCATCTTATTTGATAACAACCCACCAATTATAAAGATCTCTAAATAAGCTAACTATGGTAAATGCCAAATTAAAGAATTGTGCCTCTTAATTAACAAATGTGATCCCCGACCTTGTAACGGCCAGCCCTTTTAAAATTGATAGCTCAAACAGGTCTTCGCGAAATCACTTAGAATGAGGCGCTCCACCCTTGACCTCTCCTTACCTAAGCTAATAAAAAGCCATAAGCTCTCGACCGACAGACCAGGAAACTTTGTGAAACTAGACCGAGCTGACGATGCGGACATTCCGGAACGACTTTGTTCGTACCACTTTCAAATAATTCTAACAGGTATGCATGGAATGGTGAACCTCCCTTGCCCTCATAAGCCAAGAAGCCTTGTTAAAACCTTACAAGCCGGCAACTAAATACTCAGCGTATGCGGAGCCAATGACATCAAAACAAACTACTTAAATTCTGGCGCTACCACCATTCGATATTAACAGGACCAGGGTAAAGCGTGTATCTCTGCAAAAAAGGGGGAGGCCAGCCCCCGAAACCCAATCCATGGACAAACGAGACAAGGACATCTGCTATCCGCACTCCCCTCCCGGAACGTAACGTGTCCTAACATCTATGCTCCCGCGCAAGCGCGCAAAGAGGTGAAAAAACACCTAAAACAAACGCAAAGACGGAGGGAACTCAGGGCCTGATTCAGAGCCGGACGCTATTTGCGGACGGTCGCTCAGAAAAAGGGGCTGGCTATTTAAATGAAGTGCTCGCTCTTTGCGGTCTGTTGACACCTCTAAGTCTGAACAAGCGAACAAAACCTGCGGCCGCTATTTTGATAAAAAAAAGCCCCCTGGCCGCTCGCATCATATGTCATCTCTGGTATTTATTAGATTAATCGAGTACATCGAAGGGCGTATGAACTGCTCGGTATTCTTGTGGTAGCATTTTCCTACCGCAATCATGCGAGCAGTTCTGGCTAAAAGACAACCAAGTGACGTGGTGGATGATGCTGCTTTGTTAATTATGCACTCCCATTAAACGCCCGTTTTGACCGTTTGGCACGCCTGCGTTCAGATCTCCACTCCCAGTTTTCAAGCACCTTCCCCTGTTACCACCCACAAACGCCTCATCCTGTCACTCAAATTAGCAGGCATTCGCTATTTTGCGAGCACACTAATTTCGACCGCACTGACTGGTTCGCGCATGCGTATTACGACCTGTACGCATGCGCAGATATGCGAACATCACTCGGAACGAACGAGCGGCTGCTTACGAGCGGCTCTGAATCAGGCCCTGAAGCCCCCTAACTAATGATAGCATGAACTACACTTAAAATATCTCTGCATAACATAAAGCTCCGGCTGCCGAATCTGGTAGCCCCGATTTTGGCTGCAACCATGATTGGAAAAAAACTCCAAAAACAGCATACTGGCAGTTAGATCTTTGCCGCATCCATGCATCCGGCCAAATTCTTGCGCACAGTCGCCCTCCATTAACTCCCCGAAAACTATGGAACTAGACATGTCCTCAAACAACTGAAACCGTGATTGTCCACCTGAGCAGGTAGCCAATTCTAACTCCTTTGGTACTCCCAAACCATTACCAAACAAAAGTGCAGATCCTCCCACAAGTCCCGAGACAAGCGAAAAATGGTGAGATTTTAAATCCCGGCTATGGCGTTGTCCAACGACGACAATTTCCTGTCCATGGGTATTACTCTACAATCAAAATTCATGGCCTAGAAGCGATTGCAACTGCTTTAGTGACATTTCCCCAATTCACTAACTTTCTCCAAAGGCAATCGAAGGTGCCAATATAACAATCGAAGGTGCCAATATAACTTTGCTATAGACCTAGAAAAGTGTCCATATCTATTCCCCAGATAGGACAAACGTGTAAACAGAGACCTCAGTTTTACCACGAGAAATCGGTACGCCTAGAATCGATAAAAATGCCTGTAAAGAAAAGTAAATCCTTGCAAACTAAAACCAACGACTGGCCCCACTACCAATAAAGCAACTGAAAAATTTGTGGTGCCCCCCCCCCCGAGACGTGTACGTGCTTGCACGCACCATTGCAAAATTGAGCTGTAACGGTCGACAAAGGAAAATTAAACAGAACAACCCGTTGGAAAGAACTTATCTACAGAATAAGTGGCAGCGATTCAAATTCACTTACACAGAACACATACGCAGTGAAAATGGCAATAATTGGAAAGTGTTTTCGATATCCACCTTAGCCCGGTGGGCTTGCTCGCCAAAACTTTGCACCCTCACCAGTGCCTACTTGAAGGATTGGTACATCTCTCGGCAAACTGCAAATCTAACGCATTGTTGACAGATCACCGTTCCGGGTAGGAAAGATGCTGGATAAATCTGAACTTGTCCTTCACCCTCTTAGGTACAAACCCCAACGCCGAGGTGCAAAATCCTTTCCCAGGGAAAGACAATAAAAGGGGCCACACATGTGCCCCAAACTAACCATCGCTACCAGGTTACTTCTAATGAGTTCCGGGTGATTGCGCGTTAAGAGGCAATGAAAAACCCAACTTAAAAACCGTCTAACACTATGTAATACCCCCTCACTGCTCGTTTCTTTCAACTCACGAACCGCTCTTGCCCCACCAATATGGCTATATTACTGGCCAATGACCGTCAACACACAGCATGCATAATTTAATGCACCTACGTCGACTCCCTTTTGCACTGGGCATTATTGAACGCATAGCCTTTACTAGTGGTACTTGGACCAGCTGGACAGTGTTGCCTCCGGCTATTGTGGAATCCATAGTCATGTAGGACTGCCGAGTAACCTTCAACCAAAAAACTCCACGTCCTTGGATCACAAACTGAAACACTGCCTAACCTTCCTGCTTCCTCCTCCGGCCGGGTTTTCTGGTACAACTCACCACGAATA
Source organism: Taudactylus pleione (assembly GCA_031769625.1). NCBI lineage: Eukaryota > Metazoa > Chordata > Amphibia > Anura > Myobatrachidae > Taudactylus > Taudactylus pleione. Next base: position 447,508 of record JAUIMM010001003.1, read on the forward strand.
CGAACAAGCCAGCTAACCAAATCATGCATGAATGATGGTAACCGACCCCAAAATTACAAAAAGGCCTTCGCCTTAAAACAAACACTGAGGGAACGTACAAACTCCACAAAGATAAGACCTTGATGGGATTCAAACCTAAGCCCTCGGTACTGAGAGGCAGGAATGCTAACCACTACGCCAATCATGCTGCCCGTTTATGCCTTTAGCATCCGCCGTACTGGCAAACATGCCCACCACTTTGCCTTACCTAAGCCGCTCCTTGAAACCAGAGTACATGGGAGCATAACAAATTCCACATAGTCGGGGCTGCCATAACTTTAACCTCAAATCACCATGTAGAGCTGCTTTTGCACAATGGACAACATCCCCTGCTGCAAGCAGGACCCCAGCTGCTAATTTAGTACTAGGTCTCTTTGGGATTTTATGCTTACCCTTAATCAAAAACCCCCTGAACTTACAGGGCCTACGGTGTATCTGGAAGAATCGCTGTACACAGCAAAGTAAAGTAAAACGCTGCATAAAAAGAGAACATGTTCACGTGATCCAGTGGATGAAGGCCCAGCCCTGACCGATTGCACGCTAACGCTTGTCCCTCGCTGCACGGTGCGCCCACCACGACTTGAGTCACCTTCTGAACATCCCGGACAGCAGAAGACACTTCCTGTGGAACCTTGGAAGACTCTGGGCCTGATTCAGACCTGCGCGCGAGCGCTAAGTGCTCGCAAGCGGGTCGATGGTGGCCCAGTGTGCATGCGCACGATGGAGCCGGATTCGTCGTGCGCATGTGCGAGACCCGGATAGCAACGGGCAAACCGTCGCTCCAGGTCTCGAACCAAAGGGGGCATGCTGTCGATGTTGAGTGACAGCACGCCCCCTTTGGTGGGCGTGGCTGCCCAGACGGAAGCGTTCCCATGGGAACACCTACTGTCTGGGGCCGGCTCCACTGACATCACAAGTGATGTCAGTGGGAGTGCTCTTGGCTCTGTTGGAGCCGAAAGCACTCTAGGGTTGCGGCAACGAGACCCTACCACAAGGGTCTCATCGCAAGCCCGATGGTCACGATGGTCTTGACCATCGCAACCATCTTCCTGGCCGCTAACTATAGATGTGGGTGGTCACCCACAGCTATAACGAGCGGCCTGGAGACCGCTCTAAAAATCAAGAAGGACGGCCCTGATTCAGAGCGAGCGCTCTGTCAGAGCGTCCGGCTCTGAATCAGGGCCTCTGGGACGTCAACCTGAGGACTTGAAATAAACACATGAGGAGGAAGCATGGGACATGAACTCAGCTGATCAGGATTGTGAAACGGTGGTGGTGGGAAAGGAGTAGTGAGGGGGTGGTGTATATAGCTGCGCTGGTATGCAGAGCGACTATAATTGCTTGGGGAATCAGGGGCTAAATGTGAAATGAGGGCAGTCAGGGAAAAACCAGCAGCTTGCAATGATGCTTGGGGGCAAGAACAAAAAACGGGGGGGGGGAGCTGGTGATGCACTGCTGCTGAGGGATAAGGTGACAACCGGTATGATCCCTGGTAAGGACATGTGATTGCTTCGTGCGTGTGCAAGGGGCCATGCTGCGGCCATTGTACATTTGGGGGGTGGGGGGATAATATGCTGTGGTGAGGGGGGGGCTGGGTATTGGACCCAGGCAGCACACTAAGTGCCCTAGGGGAAAAAAGCCCTTAGAAGAAAAAGCTGTGTCTGCCCCCTTGGACTAAATCATGATGGGGGATATTAGCTGCTGTAGGGCACCCTGAATGCCTGTTTATCCCCTGTTTAACGCTGAGGGAGGGGTGCAGGTTATTTAAATAGCCTGGTTGTTGAAACAGCCAGGATAAAATGGCGCTGTGCAGCCGTTTTTCGGGGGCTGAAATGGCTGCCGAAATGCTGTGGGTGGGGCCAGTCGGTGGAGTGGAGCGCATAGGGCCTGGGCTGGGGGGAGGATGCCCAATGCCCAGGGCCTGGGTGGCTTACTGGGCCCCCATGACCAGGGAGGTGGCAAAGGAGGACCGGAGGGCCCACACCGGGCTCTCCGGGGCGTGCAATGTAAGAGGAGGATGGCACATCATCACGGCCTGCTGGATGGCTGGTGCTGCGCCTGGTATAAGGAGCGGCTGCTGCGATATTTGGCAATGGAATAGTGCGGTGGGGGCCAAACAGCGGGGCAGGGCATGGTGGGGATGGGGACACTGGGGTTGAAAGCATGGGGGGGGTGTGGGCTGACAGGGCCCGCTTCACTGGATGCACAGGGAGGAAGGACAAGAGGGCGGGGTTAGGTTGGAGATGAAAGTGGGATATATATGCTATAGCTAGCACAATGCATGGGACAGCAAGATTCATTTTAAACAGTGATACTCAGCCTGGTCAGGTTCCAGAAGTGGAAAAGAGGAAGATTGCTCCTCTTCCAGACTATTTATAATGAATAGCAGGGGCCTTGCCCCTTTTCACTGCCATAGGCTACTATTTTTGATGGACACAATCCTGGCTACGCCCCCTTCATCTCCTTTAACCCCTGGTGAACTAGCAATATTCCATCACTAAACAGGGTGTTTATCTTTCCTCAAACTTATTCAAGTATTCAGATCTATTAGACAGCCCAGCAGAGTGAGTGACAGGAGAAGACGTTTGTGGGTGGTGACAGGGGCAGTCCACTAGGAACAGGGGAGTGGAGGTGCGAACGCAGGCATGCATGAGTGTTTCAACGCCATTTTCAGAGGCGTGCATAATTAATAGTCAGCATCAAAGCACACGTCACTGGGTTGTATTTCACACTGAAGTGTTTGCAGTGCTTGCGGCAGGGTATAGTCAACCTCAAGCGCTGCGATCTCATCCGATGGTGCTTTTCAAGCACTTCCAGTAGATGACGTGCGCAAGTGGGCATCTTATGAATGGCTGGTGGGCGTCTGCATACACAAAGTTGACCGCATGCCAAGACATAGTGGACATGCCTCGCTGTGAGATTGCCTGCCTTTCTGGGCGTGCGCTGGATTTGCATATGCAGGGTGCGAGCGAATGCATCTAGCGAGCGGGTCTGAATGAGCTCCTGAGTTTGCTGTCATCCAAAATAAAAGCGGTTTAGGTTTCAAATGTTTAAGGTTATTGTTCTTACATTATAGTCCAAAATGTCCTCCAACCTATTTTTTAATTTAATAAAATTGGATAAGTGGGAAGGAAATGTCCATAATTTAATAGTGTCATTATCATCAGAAATATGTAGAACTATTGAAACTAGGGCATCATCAGAGAACGCAATTGCTTCAATCTAGGAATCTGTAATATTAGGAAATAAAGCTTGTGACACTAAAATGGAATTCATTTTGGAGAGAGTATGATGCACAGCTGATAAGCATGTGTATTCCCTATCAGTGGCATGTAATCCTCTCCAGATATCAACAGAGTCTTTTAGCAATGAGGAAGACACCTAATTTAGGAGAAGTGGGTGGTTGGAATACAGTGATCTATCTAGAAATTCTGAGGATATTAAATTAAAATCACAGCATAGGATAATGTTACAATCACCTGAAAACCACTGTGTAAGACCTCTAAAGTCATGCTTTAAAGGCCTTCTGCCAGTAACAGTCCCCCATTGTTCCCTTAGAGCTTGGTATGCTCACCAGTACTAAAGTTGACACCTGGACGTAAACTTTGAACAGTAGAGGCTTACAGGGCAATTCAAGTGATCGCTAGGTGTTAAGCTGCTGATGGCACTTCAGATAGAGTAACAGGTCATGACAGTGGTCGCTGTTCTGGAAGAGTCGCAGAGCTGTGACCTTGTTGGCTGAGGTGCGACCTTGATGGCTGAGGTGCAACCTTGATGGCTGAGGTGCGACCTTGTTAACTGAGGTGCGACCTTGTTGACTGAAGTGCTATCTTTTTGATTAAGGTGTGACCTTTGTGGCAGAGGTGCGACCTTTGTGGCAGAGGTGCGACCTTGATGGTAGTGTAAGACTGAAGAGAGATGCCACTGGTAAAGGTGGTAAGAGCGGATTGGATAATGGTGGCAAAGCCTGAGAAAATAAGTCTCTGCTCAGGGCTAGTTGCGGTAAGTGCAGCGGGTCCACAAGCAAAGGCCGTGCTCAAGATGGTAAAGGTGACTGTGCTGTGAGTAGTTCCACTGTCTGAAGTAGCTGATCTCAGTGGAATATGCTGGTTTGGCGAGGTCACAGCTGGAGTTGCTGCTTTGGATGGTACTGACAGCGAAACTTTGACCAGCTAGGTGATAAGCAGATGTCACAGCAAATTCTTAACAGGAAACCATGAGGTCAGGCAGAATTATAACAGACAGAGATTCCGACTTGACTGGTTTATAAAAGATCTTCCACCAATAGCATGCAGGTACAGAGATTGACTGATGGCCAGCAGCAAGGGCACTGCACATCTATCCGGCATTCCCAGCAGTACTCATGGCTGCCCGGCATCCCAGTCTCCCAGCAACCGCAGGCACTGCACCACATTACATGGTGACCAGGGAGACTGTCAGACCCTGCGGCCGGAGATGAACAACAGCAAACAGCAAAGATAACAAGTCGCGACGGTGGCTGTTGACAATAAGAGGAAGTGTGAGCAAAGGGGTGAGGGTCCCTAATATTTTTTGAAAAAAGGGTCTAGAATACTCATTTAGCACATAATTATTACAAAAGAGAAATATACAACCTTTGATCTTAAGCGAGTAAATAACTACAAATGTGTCTAGAATGTCCTGGGAAATGTAATTTTATAAAAAACTGGAAAGTAGCTTGAGCATTAGAGAGACCAAAAGGCAGAGGTTCCTAGACTCCATCCTCAAGGCACTCTAACGGTCATGGTATTAAGGATATCCATGTTTGAGTACAGATGATTTAATGAAATTTGACTGAGGTACTAATTAAGTCACACATGACCAAGTATGGTTATCGTTATAACCTGGACCATTAGGGTTCTTTGAGGAAAGAGTTTGGGAACTCCTGCCAAAAGGCATGACCAGGTATTCAAAATGGCTGTTGTAAGTTTTAAAAGCTATCTTCCAATCATCTCCAGATCGTATGCATATCAGATTGTACGCTCCATGAATATCTAGTCTGGTGAACAATTTAGAAGGCTAACACCTCTCAAAAAGTTCTGGAAGATGCAGCAATAGATAGAAAATATCCATGGTTATCACATTGAGGGCTCTTTAGTCTATGCACGTCCATAAACCCTGTCCTCATTTTCAACAAAGAATGTATGTGCTCCTGCAGGGAATGAAAAACGTCTTTTGAAACCACTGACTAGGTTGTCCTCAATGTATTCTTTCAGATAGAGAATATGGCCCTCATTCAGAGGTGCTCGCAAGAAGCAAGCACTCGCTCTGAATGAGGGCGGCTGCTTGATTTTTGAAGTGCGGCCTCCTGGTTGCTAGCTAAGCTGTGGGTTACCACCCACAGCTTTAGTGAGTGACCAGGATGGTGGTCGCGATGGTCAAGACCATTGGGGCTTGTGACGAGACCCTTGAGGTTGAGTCTCGGCACCCGGAAGCCCAAGGGAGCTTCCTGCTCTAATCAAGCAGGAAGCTCCCCACTGACATCACTGCTGATGTCAGTGTGGCTGCCCACAAATGGAACACCTCCGTTTGGTCAGCCACACCCCCCCCTGGCCTGACTACCAAATGGGGGAGCTGTCGATCAACATCGACAGCCGCCCCATTGGTAGCGAGCCCCGGAGTGAGAGAATTTCTTTCTCGCTCCGGGGCTTGCCCACGCACAGTGAGGCCGCTGCGCGTGCGCGGTCCCTAAACATCGACCCACTTGTGAGCGCTCAGCACTTGCGAACGGGTCTGAATGAGGGCCAATATCCTGCCAAAAAGAACTGGCCTTCCAGGTATAAGATCAATTGGACAGTCATACTGCCAATTTGTTGGAAATGTTCCTGCTTGTTTCCTGTCAAAAACATCAGAGTTCTTTGATAAACTTCCAGTAAATTTCCCTTCTTTGAATCTATGACACCACACACAGTAGATGCCAAATATCACTTGATAAAATATGGTTACTGAAAAAGAATTGTTTGGCTTTGCCAGTTGATCATTAGGCTATGTTTCATTAGCCAGGGTATTCACAACATAATCAAAAAGAAAGGGGAATGGATGATGTCTAAAGTTAATTGTTCCAAATGACCCTGTTTGGTTTCTTTGGTTAAGGCAATAGTCTTAACAGCCCAGAAGAAATAAGGGTTAAATGTACCTGTTTTTAAGGGAACCACTTGTTTCTTAGTTAATAGAGGTAGTCATAATTCTTTTATTAAAGCTTAGTCAATGAAATTTGCCATAGAGCTGGAGTCAATGAGAGCAGAGATTTCTGTTGAGTTTTCCTCAAAGTGGAGATGAAAAATTAGGCATAGATAACTTGAAGGAATTGTATAGTCTTGGGACAGATGGCTAAGGACTAGAGTGTGTTCAGGATCTAAACCTCAACTCATCCTCATTATAAAGTGGATGTTTTGGACTTTCCAATGATTTCTTTCTATTTGAGCATTGAGCTAAATAATGAGTGGCACTACCACACTAGTGACATAGATTATGGACCCTATTTGTTATTTCCAGTCATGGAAGTGCCCCAGGCTTCTACTGGCTTTGCTCCTTTTGAGCTTCTTTATGGAAGGAAGCTGCGGGGTGTTCTCAACCTTCTGCAGGAAGCATGGGAAGAATAACCAATAGAGAAGGAAAGCATTCTTACTATGTGGTCCAGATGTATAATCGCATGGACCTACTAGATCAATTGGTTTTGGGAAATTTGGCAAATACCTAAGAGGCTCAAAAACTTTTCTATAACCGTAATGCCCAAACTTGAGTTTTTTTCTCCCAGAGATAAAGTCCTTTTGTTGTTGCCTACTCAGGGAAGCAAATTACTAGAAAAATGGCAAGGACCCTTTGAAGTAATTAGAAAGGATGGCAAAGTAAATTATGTGGTCTCTCAACCTGTCTTCCGTAGATGTAGGCAGATCTACCATGTTAACCTGTTCAAAGTATGGAAGGACTAATATAGTTTTTTTGTAGACCCTGTTAATGGCCATAGTAACCTTGGTTCACAGATTCCCCAGTCCAATGGGGTTTCTCTCCCCTTGAACCTTTGGATTCAGATGAGCTGAAGCCTTCCTTTGGTAACCTTATAAAGAGTTCTCAGATGTTTTTTTGGATAAACAAGGAAGGACCAATTTAGTCTTACATGACATTGTAACCCCACCAAGGGTAGTAGTTCGACATAGACATTATAGGCTTCCAAGGGGAAAACAAGTGCTGGTAATCAAGTACAAAAAATTTTGAAATTAGGCATAATTGAGAAGTTATTAAGCGACTGGTGTAGCACCGTTGTTTTGGTCCCAAAACCATATGGTACTACAAGATTCTACATAGACTGCCACAAAGTTAATACAGTGTCAAAATTTGATGCCTCCCAAATGCAAAGGGTGGACAACCTGCTTGATAGATTAGGTTCAGACATATATATTTCTATCCTTAATCTTACAAAGAGGTATTGGCAAATTGAGTTGATGTAGGAAGCGAGGAAGAAAGCTGCTTTTTCTAGTCCACTGGGTCTGTTTCAGTGGAAAACAATGCCTTTTGGCTTGCATGGTTCCCTGGCCTCGTTTCAGAGGTTAATGGACTGGGTGCTTCGTCTTTATCAGACTTATGCTTCAGCATACAGTACTTAGACAATATAGTTATCAATAGTCAGCATTGGAATGACCATGTTAATAGGCTTAGGGCTTTTCTTTATGAGAGGTATGTTTAACTGCTGATTTCAAGAAACGTGTTCTAGGTAAAAGCGAAACCAAATACTTAGGGTATGTGGTGAGCAGTGGGTGTCTGAAGCCCCTTGTGAGTAAGGTACAGACACTAGCCAATGCCTCAGTTCCGGCTGACTGCCAGGAAAGAATTATTTCTTCTTGAGTTTGGCGGGCTATTACAGGAGGTTTTTGCCTCAATTTTCTACCTTAATGGCTTCTTTTAACAGATTGTTTGAAAAAATCTGCACCAAGTAAACGTTAGTGGTCTTGGGACTGTCAGTTTGCGTTCACAACAATTAAACATCTTTTGTGTAAAGGTCCAGGTTTAAAGTCCCCAGATTTTATCAAACTGTTTGTCATCAGATGTGGGCTAAGGGGCAGTTTTGTGTCAGTTTTTTGACTGCGTTGAACACCCTTTTCTATATCTTAATAGAAGTTGTTCCCCTGGGAGAATAGGTATTCTGTAATAGAAAAAGAATGCCTCACTATAATATGGGCTTTTGAGGCTTTAATGTATTACCTTTGTGGGTCTAGGTTTACCATGGTTAATAATCATGCACCGTTAAAATGGTTGCAGACCATGAAATATTCTAACACAAGACTGACAAGGTGGTACCTGGCTCTCCAGACTTTTTCTTTTGAAGTCCAGCACAAACCAGGACATCTGCATATGAATGTGGAATTTTGTCCTGAACAGGGCTGGAGAGTCGGACTCCACCGTGGGGGATTTAGGTTTGTCCTTTATTGAGGTAGGTATATGACAGAGTGGGTATCTCACACATTTTGAGGAAAAGGTTAACCTCCTGTAGCCAAGGAGGAACCAAGGAGAAAATGTGAGGGAGAAGTTGCACCTTCGGCAGGCCTCTCTATGCTGTACAATCTTAACCCTGACTTTGCTGTGAATACTCTGCTCATTTGAATTGCTGAGTTGTTGTTCCTGAACTTTTAACTTGTGAAGAAGCCATTACACTAGCTTTGCCTTACGGGAACTCGCCGGGAACTTACCCGCTACATTGCTTCATGTAATGAGTCACCCATGCCAGTGCTTTACCTTAGAGAAGGGTCAAAATCACTCTAATTTTCAGAGTGATACTTGCGCAGACACATCTGAAAAACCAGTCAACATTGGGCCAAAAATTTATACTAATGAATGATCCCCATTGAATTTCTCTAGTAATTTAACTTTAGGTTCAGAATAAGAGGCCAGGTGTAGTGCAACCATATTTTCTTGCTATGCCAGGAGTGGAGGCTGGATGGTTCTGGCTTCCTGATTCTCATCCAGGCATCCCTGCATTATGTTTAGCTGGTATGTAATGAATGCACTGTTTGAATTGAGGCAGCTTCTATCATCTTGATATTCGGTCTGTTGAAGTCCATTTTTTGCTTTATTATTATGTCACAATGTGAAGGTTTTAGACTCTATAGGCTACAGCCAATGAGATTAAGATGCAGGTTTCTCAAATGGAAGATGGACAGGCCTGGCCTGGCCAACAAGGCTTCAGAACATGTGAGGTTACTGAGGCTGCCAAGGCATACAGTAGGTGAAGGTTAGACAGCAGGACATTGGTACATGTAAAATGAATCAGATTGGTGAAGTGCAGGCAAGGGTTAGACAGCAAGACATTGGTACACAGAGTTACTCAGCAAGGTACAGACAGATTAGTCATCAAGACTTTAGTACAGAGAGAATTAATCCAAGGTTGTAAGCAGGAACAAGGCTGAACTTGAAAAGGGTGTTTGAGAGAATAACTGCCACATAAAACCAGCATGCAGGCTTCTCTAATAACCAATCACATGAAGCTGGGTGGTCTACCCTTAAAATAGGGGTTTGGGATTTGATGTCATTTTACTGAGGTTATAAATATGACCTGTAGAGGGCATGCATGCACAGTTTAGTCCTAGACTTGGAGAAGAAGATGGAGCCTTCCCCACTTTGTCCAGCAGAGGCAGCAGCTTTGGTATAGAACCTGATGCGTGAAACAGGCAGACTGACAGTATAGGAGGTGGCTGCCTGGAATACCTATGTGTCTGTGTATAGGCAATCCCTCCGCTAAGTTAACTGCAGCTAATGCTGCTTGTGACAGTCACGAACACATTGTGGATGAGTGGCACTTGATCATTGACTCATCAAAAGTCATCTTAAAAGCTGTCCATCTTCGTAACAGAAATAAATCTCCTTATCTACCTATAGTATTGCACATGCTGCAAACATATAATAGTTGTACGACGACATAAAGTTGTTTGAGATAAGCATACTTCCCAACTTTTGAAGAGAGGGATGCGGGACCCTTCGCCCAAAATGGAGGAGAGGGCCTCCGAAAAGGGGCGGGGCTTCCTGAAAGGGGAGGGACCTCGCGGCAACCCCCCCCCGTTTTCGTCGCTATAGGGGGCATGCCCAGCACTCTCTGAGATGCCAGGCAGCCCCCCAGGCTCTCTCTGCGCTAGTGAACAGATGCCGTGTGATGCGCATGGCATCTGTTCACCTTCTGCACAACTTCCCCCAACTTCCCCCCCACCGCGGTACACTGTGGACCGCGGGTGGGACAGCGGGACAGTCCCATGAAAACAGGACTGTCCCGCTGAATGCGGGACACTTGGGAGGTATGGATAAGTGGAAAATCTGTGGAGATTCAAAGGTCACAACAAGTACCACATCAGGAGAGGAAGGTAAGCAGAAGATATCTGTGATACTAGTGTATGGGAACAGCGGCCATTCTGGGAGAGGAAGGTAAGCAGAAGATATCTGTGATACTAGTGTATGGGGACAGCGGCCATTCTGGGAGAGGAAGGTAAGCAGAAGATAGCTGTGATACTAGTGTATGGGGACAGCGGGCCATTCCGCGAGAGAAAGGTAAGCAGGAGATATCTGTGATACTAGTGTATGGGGACAGCGGGTCATTCCGGGAGAGGAAGGTAAGCAGGAGATATCTGTGATACTAGTGTATGGGGACAGCAGGCCATTCCGGGAGAGAAAGGTAAGCAGGAGATATCTGTGATACTAGTGTATGGAGACAGCGGGACACATCGGGAGAGAAAGGTAAGCAGGAGATATCTGTGATACTAGTGTATGGGGACAGCGGGACACATCGGGAGAGGAAGGTAAGTAGGAGATATCTGTGATACTAGTGTATGGGGACAGCTGGACACATCGGGAGAGGAAGGTAAGCAGGAGATATCTATGATATCTCCTGCTTTACCTTTTTGATGAATGGCCCAAAAACTTAATTTCTACAAAAGCAGTTGAAAATTTTAATTTTCACTGCTTTTTTGAAATTAAGTGATAATCAATAGGGCCCTAAAGGTTCATTTCATAGAGTCTCATGTGGACTTTTTCTGGACAACATGGGTTCTGTGAATGATGAACATGGTGAGGGTTTTCATCACAAGATATCATGGAAAAGCATTATCAAGGCACGTGGAGCCCTGATTTGATGTCTGACTACTGCTGGACTCTTAAGAGAGACAAACTACTGTACAGCAGAAAATCAAACAAAGCTACTTCTTAAACTACACATTTTTAACTGTTCTTCCAATATCCTAGAAAATCCTTCTTAATTATTATTTAATTCAACTGTTTTGTTTAAGCCAATGGGGCTTTCTAGATTTTTCATCTGAAAAATCTAGAAAGCCACTCTTTTACAGAGGGTAATAAATCTGTCCCTACCTCTGTTGGTATTCTTATGTCTTGATAAACTATGAATATTAAGCACATTTCGTCTGTGTTCCAAAAAGCTTTCATTCAATGTACGTGTGGTGCATCCACTATATTACATGCTGCAACCACAATCTATAAGGCAAATAACGTATACTGATTAACAATTTAAAAAAAACATTCAATATTAAAGTTTCTTTTTCGACATGTACTACATTTTTCTCTACTACATTTAAAATACCCTTTTGTTTTTTCACTAGTAAGAAGGATGCCACAGCCACCGGGAATAGCCTGTCCGCATGTGCATCCAACTCAGAATCAGATTCTATACCTCTCCTCTGCTGATGTGTGTTAATACTCTCACACACCCAGTTGTGTCTTGTGTCTCACTGCTCTTGCCCTGTGTGGGGAGGGTTACCCATGGTGCCATGCGGAGAGACATGGGACCTGTGCAACCGCTTGTGGCATTCTCAGGATACTCCGAGCAGTGTTGTAGCTTTCCGGTGATTGTGGTCCCACCCACACACACAATGGGTCACGGCTTTATGATAGAATAAGCTCAAGGGTCAGTAGTGGTGCCATAGGAAGCACTGCTGCCATGGGCTGATTTATGGTGATAGGAGACCACTCTGTGCAGGGCTGCCTGCCACAATGTGACAGCTTTACTTACCTGCTCAGCCTCTGTCTGGGTCCATTCTCTATTATATAATATGCATATTTTAAATGAAACTATGTGTTGTACCCTAGAAAACTTAGTTAAATATTATGTTCTTATTTCAGATAGTGAACAAGGGAAGAATAAAGACAGTGGGCAAACAGGAGAGGTCGAGAGGCGTGGACTTTGTGACTATGATACTGACAATAACTCCGGAATACATCCCATCTTTCCGCTTCCTGGCTTATTATACGTTGAAAACCGATGCAGGGCACGAGATTGTGGCTGACTCCATCTGGGTAGATGTTACAGATAACTGTATGGGGACGGTAAGAGACTTCAATATTACAGATGATTAAAAATGCGTAGTTTATATAACAAAGTTGAAATCAAACTCCACTCAAAACTGACATCTCATTTAGTTCCATGAGTAAAATATGAATCCACTATTTTACTGGAATAACTGGGGTCCACTGTTTCCGATGGGTTCTCCAATACCTACTGGTGTGCAGCAATTCAGTGACTGTGGTGCAAGCTCTTGTCAGCAGTGAGCTGTTAGTTGACAACCTAAAAACTGTATGGAAGTTAGAAGGGTGAAAAGTGCCCTGTTGTGAATGAAGGATCATCTCTGAAGGGGATGGAGATCATTTTTGGATCATTGTAGACAATAGGGAGCCCAGCAGATATGATTCTCAGCTAGTTAATATTTTGAATTTACGTGTAATTTATGGAATTTTATTAGTGCAATTAGTCTTTAAGAGGGAAATCAGATAATAAACAAGATCCAGATGTATAGTATATATATACCCTTCTGACTTAGATCCTCATGTCCATTCTTTCCACTTCCCATACATATCTTTCTTTGCCCTCTCCCTCTAGAATAAAAGCTTTCACAAGCATGGTCCTTAATTGTATTTGCTGTGATACAGTACTTACTACTATCTATTCAACTGTTCTTCACCATAGAATACATGCAGGCAGACCCCCACAGTAGTGGAAAGACTGGTCACAATAGTGGAAAGATTTGGGACTTTGCAGCAAATGGCCATGCCTCCTGTCTTTGTGCAAAAGCATTTGCCAAGACAAAAACCGGGGTTGGCCAGGAACTGCCCAGGCCCAACTATGAAAAACCAGTTGGAAAGACAGGTGAACCAGAGGCTGGCTAAACTAACATGCTTTCGAATGTGCAGAACCCAGACACGTTCAGATAGAGTTCCTGACACTGCAGGAATCTATGGACTGCTCCCTTTCCTGGGATGTGGAGCCAGTATACCCAAGCTTCTGTACCATGAGTGTACCCCAGAACAGCAACAGGTTATTCCATATAACAGTCCTGGTTAACTATAATGAAGTCCTGGCCTTGGTGGATACCAGTAATGAACTCACTCACTTTAGTTTCAGGTTCTTTAATCCTAACAAGCCCAGTACCTTGGTTGCCAAGAGTGAAGGTCCTGTGTATTTATGGGACGTATGGATGTAGAGAAACTGAACTCCAAGGTTACCATGTGGTTCCTGGCACTACAACCTTTTCGGGTTATAGTAGAGCATAGGACGAGGATCCTACAAAAACATGCAGGTGCCCTGTCCTGTAAATTTGCGCTCCTCATGAGGTCTGCACCTCTGAACTTGTTGATGTTAGAGAGAGGGATATATGGCAAAATGGTCAGTGTACTCTGTATGGAGCCAGTGGTGGGTGTTTAGTAGCAAGTCCAAATCATGAATAATATGCTGATGGAGACACTCACATATAGCATTTGAATAACTTACAAAAAAGATGAGCTTATCTACAAAAGATCCACCACAAGGTGTTGGTGAAACTGTCATCCCGGGCCTTGTCTGACGTCATCAAAGTGCACATTTCAGCGGATGTGACGACAGTGGCCCGATTGGTTACAATAGTGACAATAACATACTGAATAAATCCATCATACAAGCAGTAATATAAACATAGCAAATTTTTAACATATATTATAGCCATCTAAGTAAATAACTTGTAAAAGGTAATATATTAGATAACTCATGGGAAAAAAATCATATTCTTCTCAAATACTCATCAAAAATTGCTTAATTTGGGTTTTCTCTACCAAATGGACTCTTTCAGAGCCGTAACTAGACTTTTTGGTGCCCTGTGCCAGAAAGAGCATTGGTGCCCCCCTCATTTTTCAAAGGGACATAATGCACCCAAAAAAGGGCAATGGCCTCACGGGGAAGGGCCAGGGAAGAGATAGGAGAGGCCAGGAGATGCTGGGAATGAAATAAGAGGAAGCTACAAGCAAGGATGATAATAAAAAGAGATTTGACAGATCCAAACAGCGCCCCCTGACCTGAGGTGCTCTGTGCGATGGCACCGGCCGGACTACCCTAGCTACGGCCCTGGACTCTTTATTCCAGAACTTTATACCTCCACATGAATGAGAATATATACAGTCAATTAGCCATGGGTTTAGGCTAATTACCCTTGCCATGTGAGGAAATGCTATTCAATTAAATAGCATTTTCCTCACTCAGGGGTTAAAATGTGCTAACCCACGGATTCAGCGTAAACTGCAGAAACAATGGGTTATTTATTTTATTGTTATTTATTTATTAACAGTTTCTTATACAGCGAAGCATATTCCGTTGCGCTTTACAATTGGAAGCATTTATAGAACAAAACAGGGTAATAACAGACAGACATAGAGGTTAGAGGGCCCTGCTTGCAAGCCTACAATCTATAGGGAAATAGGCATTGATACACAAGGATAGGTGCTATATATTGCAATTTGGTCCAGCCAGAATGCAGAGTTTCTTGGTGGGCTGCATGATCCAGTCACACAGGAATGTCTGCCAAATGTCAGGAGTATGTGAAAGAAAGACAATGTGTGAGGTTATGTGTGGACTGTGAGAGGGGATGTAATAAGACATGGAAGCTATGAAGGTTATGTGGTTGGTTCTGGAATCTGATAAGCTTGTCTGAAGAGATGAGTTTTCAGGGAATGCTTGAAGGATTGAAGACTAGAGGTAAGTCTTATTGTGTGTGGCAAAGGCATTCCATAGAATGGGTGCCGAAGAAAGTCCTGGAACCGTGAATGGGAGCAGGTAGATTTGAATATAATCCGCATACAGATGGTACTGAAATCCAAAAGAGCGGATTAGTTCACCAAGAGAGGTGGTATAGATTGAGAATAGCAAAGGACCTAAAACAGAACTTTGTGGTACTCCAACTGATAAAGGTAGCGAAGAGGAGGCAGTATCCGAAAAACAAACAGAAAAGAGCGATCAGATAGGTAGGAAGAGAACCAAGAAAGAGCTGTGTCCTTAAGACCTAGGGATTGTAATGTTTGTATGAGAAGAGAGTGGTCAACAGTGTCAAAAGCAGCATAAAGATCTAGAAGAATTAGGAGTGAGTAATGCCCTTTAGCCTTGGCAGTGACAAGATCATTTACTACCTTAGTCAGTGCTGTCTCTGTGGAGTGCTGGGAACGAAAGCCAGACTGAAGTGGGTCCAATAAGTCGTGGGTGTTAAGAAAGTGTGTGAGGCGAGTGTAGACAAGTCTCTCCAGTAGCTTGGAGGGGCATGGGAGCTGAGAGATAGGATGGTTATTTGAGAGAGTGTTAGGGTCAGAATTTTGTTTTTTCAGAATGGGAGTAATCACTGCGTGCTTGAACAGTGATGGAAAGATACCAGTAGAGAGAGAGAGATTACAGATTTTAGTTAGGGTTGGGATGAGCACAGGAGACAGAGCTTTACTGATTTGTGAGGTTATAGAATCTAGAGGAGAGGTAATAGAGTAGGAGGATGAGAAGAGTGTAGATACTTCATCTTAGTTTGTGAGATCAAATGAAGAGAATGTGCCAGAGGGTTCAGGTAGTGAATTGAGCAGGACACTAGCTGAGGAAGAACATACCATTATCTCAAGCGCTGACCCCCTGCAGGTGCCTTTTCTTGCAGACTTTTTTCGCAGCTCCTGAAGAGTCTGGAAAAGTCAAGGGAAAGTTCAACTTAAAAGATTAACGTGGGGTTATTGAATTTCCCGATAGAGGTAATTAGCCATGGTGAAAATCCCTTGGCTAATTGAATTCCCCCACAGTGTAGTATGTTTATAAAGCCAAGGTGAACAGAAAAAATGAAACTGTATATGCATACCCAAAAATAATGGTCAATGACATTCGAGAATAAGTGAAGAAAATTGAAAAGATGAAGATAACACCTCCTTTTCCAGTAAAATAACCTCAGGAAAAAAGTAAATAATAATAGTGTAGAATGTGCCAAACTAGTATTACAAGTGAACAATTATATCTTAATACCTTAATAAAATGAAGTCAATGGACCTCATTCAGAGTCTCTCCACAGGGCACACTTGCTCGCTGGGAGCGATAATCGCATATCTGCACATGCGTATACTTCGCAGTGCTCGTGCGCAAGTCATTCGTTGCGATCTGATTTTGGTAGCTCGCAAGCCACTTTCAGGTCGCTGCTTTGAGTGACAAATAGTGCCATTTGTGGGTGTTAACAGGGGAATGTGCTTGTGAACGGGGGTGTGGATGTGCGATCGCAGGCGTGTCTGACCGTCAGAACGGCGTTTAATGGGTGTGCATAATTAGCAAAGTAGCGTCACTGCACACGTGTCTTGGTTGTTTTTTAGCCTGAACTGCTACTGATTAATGAGGCACTTCCCGGAGGTGACGTGTGCTGCGAGTGACAGGTGTGAGGTTTTATAGTCCAGCATATGCTAACTGCCGTCACTCACTAAGACATAGAGGGCATCCTTACAGCGCAAAGAGCGATCGCTTGATTTGCATACCCGGCCCCTTTTTGCAAGCTAGCGATCGCATCTTGCGAGAGACTCTGAATGAGGTCCAAAGTCTTCCATAATAATGGCTTTGTAGGGTCTTCCATCCAGATAGAAATGTATAGCGCCACCAATTGGAGTTAGCAAAGAACCATTTCTATGATAGAAACAAAGGGCCACAACAGTGTAGTAATGTAATGTAATCTTTATAAGGTATTGTGAGAGAAGCACTGGTGAAGTGCTAAATGGAGTGTACATTTGTCCATGGTTTCTGACCTATGTCTTTTAAACCCCAAGGAAAAGTCTGTATCTGCTTTGTTGGAGTTTTGGGCTTTGAGTAAAAGCCAGATAATGGGTCCTAAGGGATTTGGATGTGAGAATGAAGGGAGGGCTCCATCCACAGGGCCTTATTGGCTTTTCCGGCCTTCTACCTGAGAGCAGGCTAATCAGTGCCTGCAGCTGGGAGAACCTTGTATAAGCTGTGTTAGGGCTATGGCTCAGAGTTTCACACCTGGGGAGAGCAAGCAGTCAGGCTTGTTCAGAGACACTATGTTGTACCTCTTGTAAGTAATGTGCATATGCCTATGTTTGTGGTAAGGGCAGTAGGCTTTACCATTTTTGAGAGAGGGAAGTTATTGTCTCGTTAGCGCCCAGACGGTCTAAGATTTTTGCTTATAATTTTCATTTTATTTCTGCACAATAAAAACTATCCTAGGCTAGCTTACATGAAAACCCTGGACTGGTGTGCTGTTTTCCTGGCTGCTGTGTGTTAGGCGGTGTTCAACTACCCCAGGAGAGGGACCTCCTGCCCAAACCTATTACAGCATTAAAAAAAAATAGGGAAAATACACATACATTATAAGGTGTTTAGAAAAGCTAAGGGGGAAATTTCTTTGGTAGAAACATACCATCTTGTTGGACACCAACCTGTTGGATACTTGTTTGGACTTTACCTGTGGAGTCATCCATCTGGCCAGAGGACTCTACGCTTAGAAAGATCTCAGTTAAGCTCAGCTAATCTTGAGAAACCTTGTTGTATACCTGATTTTTCCTACTTTTTTCTAATAAATATAATGTTAATTGCAGAAAAAGAATGTTTTCTCATCTATGCTACTAATATACAACTTCTGTCATGCAATTAATCATATATTTTATTTCATTTACAATTATAAGAAAATATTCCAAGCAAACAGTACGCATGCCTGGGAGTATGTGACTAGCCCAGTTATGATGGCCATGAATTCCATGAGACAAAAACCAAGAAGACCCTCTGAGTATGAGTCTCTCTGCCATGAAGTATTGAATAAATGAATATACGTTGTTATTTATGTGATTAATGGAATTGTATCACACAGCTGGAATTGGCAGCGGACAATCGGAAAGACACTGGACCGCAGAGCCCTAGGGCTATGTTGAATCTGAAACTGAGAGCAGATCACAAGGCCAGCGTGGGGCTGGTGGCTGTGGACAAAGGTGTCTATGTGCTGAACAGCAAGTATAAGATCTCACAGAGCAAGGTACAGTATGTTGAGTAATAGGTGACAGATATTGAAGTTTATTCATAAATAGCAAAGGGACCTGGCTTATGCCAGGTCACCCCAGTCTGCCCCTTTCCTGCTCTGCCCCCTCCCTCCTGCTCTGTATAGCCCCACCCCCACTTTCCACTACTCACGCCCAACCCCTGGCTCCACTCCATCCAGGAGCGTATTAAGAGAGGAGGGAACCTGCGTGCATTCCCCATCCGGGGTCCCCTCATTTCTCCATTATGCCCTGAGTGCAGCAGTAGACTCTGAGCTCTAGTTTGTGCCCAGAGTCTATTTCGCACGAGCAGGTCACTGGGAAAATGGCGCTGCAGCGATTTCCCTACTGCGTATGCGCAAAATGCCAGGAAAATACCATTTTTCTGGCGATTTATGCAGCACTGCTACAGCTGGCGCAGGACTTCGGAATGGTAAGTATTAAAAATATGGGTGCAGGATGTGCAGTGTGGGCCCCCTTGGACCCAGGGTCCATGTGCACCACACACTCTGCCCCATTATAGCTATGTCCCTGGCTCCACTCCAACCACCCATCATTCGGTCACCCTTCCTGCTGCATTCTACTCCCCATAGCTATACTTACCCTGGTCCAGGTGGCTGGCTGGGTTCTCCTATTCTGCAGTGCTAGGTCTGTCCCCTCTCCCTCACAGTGGGAGCCATTGGATGGGTGGCACATGCATGTTAGAGATGGGACAGACCTTAGCAAATTATTATATAGATTATGAAGAACACACAAAGGCCCTCATTCAGAGGCGGTCACAAGAAGCGATCGCTCTCTCTGAATAAGGACGGCCGCTTCCTTTTTTTTAGTGCGGCCTCCTGGTCGCTAGCCAACCAGGGTGATGGTCACGATGGTGAACACCATCGCGACCATCGGGGCTTCCGACGAGGCCCTAAGTTTGGGTCTCGGCAACCGCAAGCCCCAGGGAGCTTCCTGCTCTGATCGAGCAGGAAACTCCCCACTGACATCACTGATGATGTCAGTCCGTCTGCCCACAAAATGGTAGGCATTTCCATTTCCATTTTGGAAACCAACCCCCTGGCCCGCCTACAAAACGGGGCGGGCTGTCGATCACCATCGACAGCTGTCCCTTTTGTAGAGAGCTCCGGAGCGTGAGAATTTCTCTCTCGCTCCGGGGCTTGCTCACACGCAATGCAGCCGCTGCTCGTGCACAAGGCTAACCATCGACCTAGTTGCGAGCGCATCAGCGCTTGCGACCGGGTTTGAATGAGACCCAAAATTCCAACTTGTGACCGATACTTCTTAAATCTTATAACTGATTTGTTTTCATTTTTATTTCTTCTATAATTTTATGGAGGTGATTATGCGTAAGTCTCAGGACTCATGTTTCCTTCTTACAAGGTTTGGGACTCTGTGGATAAGTATGACATTGGCTGTACACCGGGCAGCGGTGCTGATGCTCTAGGAGTGTTTTATGATGCTGGCCTGGCCCTAGATACAAGCTTCAAGATGACAACTCCTCAGAGATCAGGTGATTATAGGTTATAATAGATAAATCAAACCTTGAAGAGTGAAGAAGTGGATAAGTGGAGAAGTTGTCTATAGCAACCAACCAGCCATCAGTTTATAAATTGTACTTGACAAATGCTAGCTAGAAACTGAGTGGTTGATAAGGACAACACCTCCACTTCACCACTCTTTGGAAAGTTTGACACATTTACTCCATAGGTAGAGACTAATCCAAATCCACAAATGGATCAATAATGTGAAAGAATCTATATGGTTCATTGTCCAATATTCCTCTGTTACTCTGGAGCTGAATCAGAATTGAAAGAAGTCTCCATCCTAAAGTGTATTATTAGGTAGAGTTACACTTATTGACGTGATGCAGAGATTCTGGCATTCAGGTCCCCTTCCTTCTGATCACTTCAAGTACCCAAAGCTTCTTCATGTGGACAATCACTATCAGTGTTGTTGATTACCTTTAATTTCCCTTTATACAGGGGCAAGTGAACCCATACCAAAAATATGAATATATTTGCTATGTGCTTTCGTTCATTTTATTTTCTGTCTCATAGCTTTAATAGAAAAGAAGAAGTCCTTGTCACTGGGAGAACTTGGGGAATCATTTTAGATGTGAGATAATCCTTTACTTTCATATATTTGGTATCCGTTCACTTTTTTTTTTTTTTTCTTTACAGCACTATTAGTGATTTACATTCGAGATGCCCTTGTCCTCTCTTTTTTTCTGAATTTGAGAATTATGGTGTATTTCAGATGAGGATTGCTGCCATCCCATATATTAGGCCAATATGTGTTCTGATTTTCAGGATGATTTCCCTTGAGCCCAGAACAAGCGATACTGAGCGTACACACTTAAATATATAGCACATCGTTTCTTCGGATACAATTTATCGTTGCTGCTGTACACACTAGAACAACCATCTTTAAGATCACTGGCTGGGAAAGGCAAGAGGTGATGCCTTCAGAGGCCAAATCGGAATGACATTCGCCTGGTCGTCCAGGTTGCGTACACACTGAGTGATGTCCTGATACCGCTCCAGTATGTACTCATCTTAACACCATTTGGATATTTGGACTTTATCTGGATTAATTTGCTTCATATATTATATACACAGCTGATTATATATATATATATATATATATATAACTTTCATCTTGTGCTGAAATTTAATAGATGGAAGTTGATTTATTTTCAACACAAACGCTGCCCCCTGCCAGTACGGCTCTACAATAAATAAAATACATAAAGACCAGGAGGATGCAATAAGTTTTATTCGTTGATATTTGAAACTTGAAATTAACACTTATCTGAATATCTTTCTGAATATCTTTTCCATTGTAAATGTCGTTTTTTTTAGCAGCTTCGATCCTTCTTGCATAATGTTTATTTGTGAGACATGTCGCTTTGTCACCCAATCACCTTGGTTAAGAGAAAACATTTTACCACTTTTCATCCCCTTAAAGTGTTGAATTTAAAAAAATCCCAGCTTAGTGGGTGCTTACATCATGGAAGGAACATGCTCCCCAAATTTCATTTTTTCCAGGTCAGGGGATTTGGGCAGGGCATTGATGAGTCAGTCAGGAGATTTGTTTTATATAGAGTAGTGATACAGTATATATATATTTATATACTATATATATATATGTTAGGATCTGCAGGTAGTGGATCATCTTGGTGGCAGGTCCCAGCCATAGTTGTGACTGGGAGACTGCATCATGCCCTGTCCCTGTTCCGGCTGTTACAGGTACAGTAGCTGGAAATCCTATCTTGTCTGTGTTTAGCTCATAGCCTGACATACCTGTCTTCAGTTCCAACAAATTAGCAGCGTTAGTCTGGTAATAAAGAAAAAAGTATATGGCAAGGTGAAAAGTAAAGAGCACCTACTAGTGCCACATAAATAATAATACCGTATATACTCGAGTATAAGCCGAATTTTTCAGCACATTTTTTGTGCTGAAAAAGCCCCCCTCGGCTTATACTCGAGTCATGCCCGCATGGTACGCAGCTGAGTAGCGTACCATGCGGGCCACGGTGCAGTCTGTGTCTCTGTGACACAGCTGCACTGCGTGTGTAGCGCTGACCGGACGGATTTCGGTCAGCGCTACACAGTGCCAAACACACAGCCGCCAGAGGCGGCAACTGTGTGTTTGCTGTAATCAGCAGCCGATGAGAGTTTGTCAGACTCTCATCGGCTGCTGCTGCTTCCACTGCGGGAGCCATCTTCCGGCTCCCGCAGTGGGTAATGGGAGAGACGTCGTCATGACGACGTCTCTCCCATAATGCAAAGCGGCCGGAGGAGCCAGTAGCAGCGTCGGGACCAGGAGCGGGGTTTCAGGTAAGTGTTTTTTTTTTTTTATTATTATTATTATTATTATTATTATTACATCTCTCTCTACTGGGGGGGCTACTACTGGGGGCAGTACCAGGGGGGGATTACTACTGGGGGCACTACCAGGGGGGGTATTAATACTGGGGGCACTACCAGGGGGGATATTGCTACTGGGGGCACTATCAGGGGGGGTATTACTACTGGGGGCACTACCAGGGGGGTATTACTACTGGGGGGACTACCAGAGGGGGAATATTACTACTGGGGGCAGTACCAGGGGGGGATTAATACTGGGGGCAGTACCAGGGGGGAGATTAATACTGGGGGGGCAGTACCAGGGGGGTGATTACTACTGGGGGCACTACAGGCCAGGGGGGGATTAATACCGGGGGCCCTACCAGGGGGGATATTGCTACTGGGGGCACTACCAGGGGGGGTATTACTACTGGGGGCACTACCAGGGGGGTATTACTACTGGGGGCACTACCAGGGGGGGAATATTACTACTGGGGGCAGTACCAGGGGAGGGATTACTACCAGTAGCTGCTGCATTTCCCACCCTAGGCTTATACTCGAGTCAATACGTTTTCCCAGTTTTTGTGGTAAAATTAGGTACCTCGGCTTATATTCGGGTCGACTTATACTCGAGTATATACGGTAATCCATGATTATATTACATTCTAGGTTACAATAGTACAGATCTCTTCTTTAAGAACCACACTTACATTCCATATACCAGTTACATACAAATCCCGATGTTTATATTTCATAAATTATTTATTTATTATTAAACTCCAAAAAACAAGGAGAAAATATACCAGAAAACAGTTGAAATTTGCTTAAAAACATATAAAATTCCAGCAATATGCGCGCTAAATTGATATATTGCTGGAATTTTGCTATTTGTTTTTATGGGTGAAACAGGTGATTTCATTGTCTAGCATTGTGCTGATTTATCAGGAGCACCAGGTGGAGTGTTCAAAAATGTTATTTTGATTTATTGTAGTTAAAATGTGCTTACCTGTCCATAAATGAGTTAGTTAGATAAACTCTCCCAACACATTCCATACGGTAAGTCAGACTTCATCATCCCCTTTAGCTACTTACTATCTCTTTTCTATCTATTTCTATCTAATTGTTTTGGGACTTTTTATAGTGAAATTTTTATTAAACAAAACTATCTGGATTTCATATGTATCTAACTGGTATATGGGACACAAGTGTGGTTCCTAAAGAAGGGGTCTGTACTATCATAGGGCCTGATTCAGACCCACTCGCAAGCGGCTGTCCGCTCGCAAGTGGGTCGATGTTGTGCACTGCGCATGCGCACGACGGCGGGAGCTCCGTCGTGCGCATGTGCCAGACGCGACGAGCGAAGGACTTTCCTTCGCTCGTTGTGTCTGATCAAAGGGGGCGTGCTGTCGATGTTGATTGACAGCATGCCCCCTTTGGTGGGTGTGCCGGGGGCGTGCCTCCCTGATGGGGGCGTTCCCAAGGGAACGCCTACCGTCAGAAGCCGGCCCACTGACATCACTAGTGATGTCAGTGGGAGTGATTTTGGCTCTGATAGAGCCAAAAACCTCAACCGCAGGCTCCGGCTCGCAGTGGCGATGGTCGCGATGGTCAAGACCATCGCGGCCATCAACCTGCACGCTCGTACAGGCTGTGGGTGGTGACCCACAGCTATACGAGCATCCAGGAGGACGCTCCATAATTATGGAGGACGGCCCTCATTCAGAGCGTGCGCTCTGCTCAGAGCGTACGGCTCTGAATGAGGGCCATAGTCTTTAAAACAACTCAAGTAAAACTAATGCAGTACCAAACTATATTGGTAAAGCATTATACGCTATGTGCTGATTTTCTGTTTTTTTTATTCATGTATTTGGATCCATAAAAAAGTCCTTGGGATTCTACTGAGAGGACTACTAGAACTGTTGCTGGGTGCTGCATGCCAAATTTCAGGGCAAAAAATTAAATAATGAGGATTTGGGAGTAATCTAAAGTTTAAACTGTCAGTTTTTTCTGCCACTTTCAGGACGACTTTTCTGCTTTTATTTATTTTAGATTTTTGGGAAGGCATATTTCAGGGCAGAGGACGAATTTAGACTTTGGGTTTGTTTTGTTAGGTAGCTCTTGTTCCAGTGTAGGTGCTTTTGGGGTTTAGGTAATTGAGAAAGTTACAGTTTTTAAACTATTAGCCCACAAATGCCCCATTACATAGATATGGAGCTTCAACTTGTAGGTGGCCTCCTGCAGGGGGTGTACTGTGGCTTCACTTGGGTGCACAAAGATGGATTTCCTTTGCATGCGTTAGTGTAGGTGGGACCGGGCAGAGGTAGTGAGCGTCAGCGGTGGTGTAGGCGTTAGCCACAGCTGCGGACCTGGTGATGAGGGTGGCATGACCCGGGGTGGGACCTGGCGGCGGTGTGGGCATTGGCAGTGGGACCCGGCAGCAGTATTGTGTTGGTGGTAGGCCTGGATCCGAGAGGATCCAGTCCCTGACAGCCATTCTGCAGAGTTCAGCTGTGGTGCCCATCTCAAAAATAGTGCTTTAGTGCTTTATTTTAAATTCAAAGATGGCTGCTGTGAGCCAATCACGTCTTGTGATGTCATCGCCCCCATCCCCTCGGCTGGCTTATATAAGCCAGTGTGAGACAGTGGCATGGCAGTCTACCGGCATGGAGGGAGCAGTGAAGAGCTCCTAAAGAAAGAAAATGGCCAAAGTCCATGTAAAAGCGCTCAAAGGCTGCCATCCACTAAGTAAAGAGGACACCAGAAGCCCTGGGGAGGTGGCAGCCATGTAAAAAATCTAATTGGCTGCTAACCCCTAGGGGAAGATGCCTGCCAGATGAAGACACCAGAAGCCCTGGCAGGTTGGTGCTCGCCAGGCGAAGACATCAGAAGCCCTGGCAGGTTAGCACCCACCAGGCAAAGACAACAGAAGTCCTGGCAGGTTGGTGCCCACCAGGCAAAAACGTCAGAAGCCCTGGTGGGTTAGGCTCACAAGACAAAGTTGACAGAAGACCTGGCGGGTTGTCCCCTGCCAGGAAAGAGGATGGTGTTGCTTAATCTTCCCCCCTCTCCACACCTTTCTGTGTACCCCATCCACACTGCTGTGTCTTCTTCCCCCATTCACACCACTCTTATCCCATCTGTGCAGCTCTATCTTCTGCTCAGACCTCAGTAGCATAGACTGTATGTGTGTATTCCAATGAGCACACAATTCTGTAAATTAGCAGCTCCACCATTTTGTGAGTGGTAGCAATCTCACTCTATGAGAGTGCTGGATCTGCAGTTAACCACAGGGTGTGATGACATACCATATCTGTATTGCGGAGGGAACACATTCATTAAGGCGTCAGCCTTAATGATTGAGATTTCATTCCTTTTTTTAGTTTGAGTGGCAGAAATTAAGTAGGTTTTGTGAAATTTCAGATCATGTCTAAGAAGCCTTAATGGGACATGTGAAACTGAAAGGTATTTTGTGCATAGAATATACTGTATAGAAAGAGAGAGATCGCATACATACCAAAACCCTGCAGGATAAGGACAAGACTAGCACTTACATCAGTAGATAAAGCAGAGATATACACTACCATTTAAAAGTTTGGGGTCACCAAGACAATTTCGTGTTTTACATGAAAACTGACTTTTATTTATCAAATGAGTTGCAAAATGAATAGAACATATAGTCAAGACATTAACAAGGTTAGAAATAATGATTTTTATTTGAAATAATAATTTTGTCCTTCAAACTTTGCTTTCGTCAAAGAATGCTCCTTTTTCAGCAATTACAGCATTGCAGACCTTTGGCATTCTAGCTGTTAATTTGTTGAGGTGATCTGAAGAAATTTCACCCCACGCTTCCTAAAGCACCTCCCACAAGTTGGATTGGCTTGATGGGCACTTCCTGCGTACCATACGGTCAAGCTGCTCCCACAACAGCTCAATGGGGTTGAGATCTGGTGACTGTGCTGGCCACTCCATTACAGACAGAATACCAGCTTCTTTCCTAATAGTTCTTGCATAATTTGGAGGTGTGCTTTGGGTCATTTTCCTGTTGGATTAAGAAATTGGCTCCAATCAAGCGCTGTCCACAGAGTATGGCATGGAATTGCAAAATGGAGTGATAGACTTCCTTATTCAAAATCCCTCTTACCTTGTACAAATCTCCCACTTTACTAGCATCAAAGCAGCCCCAGACCATCACATTACCTCCACCATGCTTAACAGATGGCGTCAGGTACTCTTCCAGCACCTTTTCACTTGTTTTGCGTCTCACAAATGTTCTTTTGTGTGATCCAAACACCTCAAACTACGATTCGTCTGTCCATAACACTTTTTTCCAATTTTCCTCTGTCCAATGTCTGTGTTCTTTTGCCCATATTAATCTTTTCCTTTTATTGGTCAGTCTCAGATATGGCTTTTTCTTTGCCAATCTGCCTAGAAGGCTTCTTCACTGTAACGTTGGCACTGGCGTTTTGCGGGTACCATTTAATGAAGCTGCCAGTTGAGGTCTTGTGAGGCATCTATTTCTCAAACTAGAGACTCTAATGTACTTGTCTTCATACACAGTTGTTCACTGGGGCCTCCCACTTCTGTTTCTACTCTGGTTAGAGCATGTTTGTGCTGTACTCTGAAGGGAGTAGTACACACCGTTGTAGGAAATGTTCAGTTTCAGCAATTTCTCGCATGGAATAGCTTTCATTTCTAAGAACAAGAATAGACTGTCGAGTTTCACATGAAAGTTCTCTTTTTCTGGCCATTTGGAGATATAATCGAACTGACAAATGTGATGCTCCAGATACTCAACTAGCTCAAAGGAAGGCCAGTTTTATAGATTCTCTATGGAGCAAACCCATTTTCAGCTGTGCTACCATAATTGCACAAGTTTTTTTCAAGGGTTTTCTAATCATCCATTAGTCTTCTAATGCACTGAGCAAACACAATGTACCATTAGAACACTGGAGCAATGGTTGCTGGAAATGGGCCTCTATATACCTATGTAGATATTCCTTTAAAAACCAGACATTTGCAGCCAGTATAGTCATTTACTACATTAACAATGTATACAGTGTATTTCTGATTAATTTAATGTTATCTTCATTGAAAAAAACAGTGCTTTTCTTTCAAAAATAACATTTCTTAGTGACCCCAAACTTTTGAATGGTAGTGTGTATTGAAACATCTGGTTAATATAACATATACATTCAATGCCCACCTAGAGAGGTTGGAGAAAGGAAAGGAAACTACATTTAAGAGATCACTTTCCTGGGAAGAATGATACCAGCCTTGTCTCCCAGGGGACACATACTTTAACTTTCAAGAAGAACAGTACCTTTTTCATGCCAATGCTAAACCCTTCAATACAAACATTTTCTGAGGGTATAAAAAAAGTAAACAGCCCCATACATCGAGAGGCAACATGTATCCTATTATAATAACATTATAAAAAATTAATGTGAAGCTATCAAAACATTGCAAAATGTTAGCAATCTTGTTATATGAGCTGCCGATAATGGGGGTGGTATTGTTTTGCTCAGATACTCAGACTACTCAGCAGAAGTCCACAGACAATTAGCACAAGAGTGCTATATGAAGCTGCAATATGATCCTACAATGATATACAAGAAAGAACTAGTCATTGTAGTCTTGGTGTGAATAGTTATGTATTACTATAGAAATCCCTATTATATACACTTTGATGAAAGTGGACAAAAAAATTTCACAACCGCCTGGTTGTCTGATCATCATTGCAAAAGACTCTATATTATGTCAGCCGTTGTCTCAATTGTTAGATTTATACCTGCAGCCTCTAGTAAAGAGTTCAGCCAGTTACATAGCTGATATCACTGACCTCTTGCAGAAACTCCAGACCACTAATAGAATCTCTCCATAATCTATGCTTGTTACCCTACATTTCTCCAGCCTCTATACTAACATCTCGCATGAGGAGGGATTGCAGTCATGCCATGACTGGATTAAGAACAATAGCAACTATGTACATCTGCATTACGAGTATCTGACGTTATTGATAAATATCATCTTGAACAAAAATTATTTCCTATTTGAAAATTGCTTTCACCTCCAGAAACAGGGCACGGCAATGGGGTCCAATATTGTCCTATCATATGCAAAAATCTTTATGGCAGCAATTTAAAATATACAAATTTTATCAAACAGCGTTTTCAGTGAATATATTTTATTTTATGTCAGATATATTGATGACTTTTTTCTGATTTGGCAGGGAGGAGAAGATAGGATACTTTTGCTTCATTGTCTATCTTAACCATATTCTCGGTGCAATACAGTTTAGCCTCACGTTCAGTAGAATAGAGATTAATTTCTGAATGTAAACTAAAATAAAAATACTTTATTCCATGCCTCGAGTTTTCATCCACTTCCCTTGAAGAGGGGCTTTCCCTATTCACAACTATTATGGGTGATACATATTAACTCTTCAACACAACTTGAATATACCTTACAGGAGATGGGCAAAGGATTTCTTGATAGAGGTTATTGGAAGGAATGAGCTGGAGGAGGCCTTTAGGAGAGTGAGAGAACTAAAGAGAGAGGCCCTCCTGGAACCAAAACAGTTATAACGGAGGTGCAGACAAATTGATTTTTATCAGTACTTTTATGACAGCATCAGTATTCATCAAAAGCAAAATAATAGAACATTGCTATCCTGTCTTGTAGAAGGGAACCTCAAGCAACCTGAGATTTGCTTAAAAATGAGGATCTAACCTCAAAGATCTATTGGTCATTACAGACAGCTCTGAAGATACTGCATGACACTGGTTGACAAATAAAGCTGGAGTATACAAATGTTCAGGCTGCACGAATTGTGCATTCATGTTAGCAGGAAACGTATTTGTGAATCCGGTAAATAATGCTGACGTTTCTTCCAAGTACAGATTAGACTGTAACAGTAGGTTTGTTATCTACATTCTTAAGTGTCCGTGTAAGCTCCTTTATGTGGGCAAAACCACAAGGATGATTAAAGAAAGACCCACTTTAACCCCTGCCAGTGGAGTCAATGCTAACCTATGCTTAGCTGCCGGCATCTCAGTCTCAGAAAAAAATTGATCTCTCATTGGGTGCTGGGTACTCAGAAACCCCACCTCTGTGTACCACTGTTATACCAATATACATTCAGTAACACCACTCAGTGTTTGAAAAGGTAGTGTACAGATCTAAATTGGAAAGTACAAAACTTGACTCAGTGTTATTATTAAAGTCATAAACCATAAATACATTTTAGCTCTATATTTGTTCCCCTTATACAATATAAAAATGAAGTGATGATCATGTTAAATATTGATGTTATAGGGCATTATTGTGTCTCTATTATGTTGATAGTAAGGCTATTTTCAGAGCACACCAATTACCATTATTTGTTTTTTTCTTCTCAAGGAAGCCTTTTAACTCCTCCTAAAGTTCTCCTGGCAAACTACTCTCCAACCAGCTGTGATAAACCTTTCACAGTACAGTAGCTTAATATTGTAACCTTATAACAATTGATTGTTTTATTTTCATCGGGACTCACCTAAGTTGTCATTATTGTTTTGAACATATCTGGGAAGTTGAATATATGTTTTGGGATTACTTTTGCCATCCCTAACCCACCATTACTTGACACCACTACTGGAGTTACTGTCCAACGGACACTCATTGGCTGTGTCAGCTGTGCATCAACTGTATACAGTAACTGTCACCATCAGTGCCACTACCAGGCTCTTCCACCAACTACCCTAACTGCTTACTTGTGGGTGGTGTGTTCAGCACTTTTTAGCTGGTGACTGTTGCAACATGTTGATTCAGATGATTTACAGGTATACTGCCGACTTTTTGAAAACGCTATAATGAGGATTTTACCAAGGTTGACAAGGTGGCACTGGGAATATTGTCGACAATGTTCTTGTCGAGATTTGTACTGCATACCGATTGGCCAGAATCCTTGAACATTTATGGTAAAATGAATCAAGGAAACTTGTTAATAATGTACATATCCAAATGTTTGTCAACGGGCCGTGTTTCCAGCTTCAGGAAAGATTAGAGCCCTAACATGAATGTTATGTTATTGACCTTTTCATATAAAATTCTTATATCCTGTTAATCTCTTAAAATCGTTGTCTTGTCCTTTCTTCCTCAGAGCCTTTATGTCCAGCAAATCTGAACCGCAGACGACGTTCTTCAGCTGCGCTGATTCAGTTTAAGAATAATCAAGGTAAAACCAGAATAGAAGCCTCCAACCGCTGTTCTGGAGACTTGTTTATATGATATAAAGACCTAGCTCTGCATAACAGAAAAAAACAGTAATGTTTTTCATTAATATTGCTGGCAATTGTTTAAACCAATTTATTAATGATATATGAAGGATGGACAACATGGGAGTCTGTCTCACCCCATACTCACTGTAACTCTCCCCTCACTACACTAAGCTTCAGTGTCCATTGGTTCCTCTACCTGCATCACTGTGTCTTCTCTTGGTGCTGCTGACTAAGCTCTGATATCTAAACACTGCAGTGCATCTTCCTGGTCACATGACACAACCAAGGTGTCCATTAGTCCTCAAGGCATGCACCCATGCTCAAAGGCATGGCTCTGTTAGACCTCTTTCTGTGCAGCTTACTGCCCGTGGTGTGGTCCTGCCCCCAGCTCTGCAAGCAGTGTCTGACTATACAGAAGTGAGGCTAAGCTGTTACTGCCTCATCTCTCATCTCCATGCAATCCCAGGGAGCTTCACAATGCTAGTGAGTGTTAAATCTAAAAATGATTACAATAAACAAAGAAGATTTTTATAATTTTTAAATATATTCTTTGTATTATTCTAATTATTTTAATGTTAAATCTCAGGAGTATGACAGCCCCCTGCCTCCCCTGCCAACCGTGACTGCACTTTCCTACAGTACTTGCTGACTTTATAGGGGCAGCCAGGACGGCACAGCAGGGAACATTGCACGGCATAGGAGGGCATTGCAGAGGTGTGAAAGTGCAATCCCATGGTCGTGACTCCTCCCCTCGCTATAAATAGTGAGATTACTGACATTGTAAGGCAGGACCTGGCTATAGTGACACATTCAGCACAAATTCCCAATGCGGGCAGCTCTCGGGGATTTGAATACTCTTCCAGGTAACCAGAAGCACCACTCAAGATTCTTGGCCAACCTGGGAGAATAGGCAAGTTTGGTAAATGGTACAATTAATTTTCTGTTAAACCTTCTGTCAATCGAGCTCTGTCATGTGTGCAAAATGGTATGCGTTTGGCATCCCGGCAGGTTGGGATGCCGGCGTTTACATTACTGGCGCCAGAATCCCAGCACCGGCATCCAGACCACCGGGATGCCGAAGGTAAGTAACGGGTTGGGGGGGAGGGTTAGGGTCAGGTTTAGGAGTTAGGGTTAGGCACTAGGGGGAGGGTTAGGCACTAAGGGAGGAGGGTTAGGTTTAGGGTGCGGGGAGGGGGAGGTTAGGTTCAGGCACTAGGGGGGAGGATTAGGTTTAGGCACCAAAGAGGGAGGGTTAAGGTTAGGGTAGGGAGAGGAGGAGGGTTAGCATACTGACCAACAAGTGTCGGTATGTTAGCCCTGTCGGGATTCCAGCGTCGGAATTCAGACCGCCAGAATCCCGACTGTCAGTATTTCATACCGATTCCATGCAAAACACTAAATGCTCTATCGACATATGTTGATGGGAACCAGCACATCGGTCACTTAACATTAGTAAATGAAAATGTTTTAAAAAATAAAAGCAATGACAACCATGTGGACTAAAAAAATTGGTCAGCCTTCTATATAAATTTCAACATAAAATTTATGGCGGCAGATAAAAGAACATCAGTTAGTTAGTGACTATGGAGCCTATTCATCAACACTAAAATAAAGTTTTTAAGGACATTTTCCTTAATTACCATTATTTTAGTATTCATGAAGACACTTAACACAGGAGATATCACTGATATCTCCTAGTTAAGTCCGCCTGCATTAATTTCCACACTCCCCATACATTAGTACATTAGTATGGGGATATGGAAATTAGGCTATTCATCAAATTCCGAAAATTATGTATTTTCAGAATTTGATGGTGTTACTATACGCCATTCTGAGGTGGCGAATAGCGGATTACATTTACCTGCTGTCAGCTGGGCAGGTCCTCCGACAGCTCCCTCCGTCACTCAAGTTGCTTCTCAGGCTTCGTCTGCTGTGCTGACTCCTGGCAGAACACAGTAAAGTTTTGAAGAAAAAAAAAAATTTTTTTATTTTTTTTTCTAAACTGTACTGTGTTTTGCCGGGAGAACACAGTGTCAGCACAGCAGACGGAGCGTGAGGCGGCCAGGTAAGTGGGGGGGAGGTGATAGGTGAGTGGGGGGGGTTGGGGCTGACAGAATTACCGCAGCTGTAGGCAGTGCTGCGCATGCGCTGCTTTTACGGATGTAACAGCGCATGAGCAGCACAGATTCTCGGAAAACTTACCGCCGGTCAACGCCTCCCTGCTGATCGCATATGCACTAACATATGCATTCAGCAGCACAAAGGATAGCTCTACCGATAAGAGCTGTCCTTTGCGATCTGCCCTTTGCCATGGACTTCCGGGTTTATGACCCGGGAGTCCATCTGCGCATGCGCAGAGTGGCGCAATGGCCGCAGGGCATGCTGGGAGGGATCCAATCGGATCCCTTCTTGCAGCGCGATGCGGTAGAAGCCCATAGGCTTCTATAGGGTAACGCCAGCAAAAGCTGGCTTTACCCTCTGCGTCGGAGCCCGGCGGCCAGCTGATTGATATACATACGGAAAATGCGGTAAACAGGGGTTTTACCGAATTTTCCATTTAGTGCATCCCGGCCCTGATCAGACTGGACACCACCTAGTACCGAGCTGAAACTGCCTATGGAGTTTTGCATTGTGTCTTTACTTGAGAGTAGCAAGACTGTGGATTTTTTATTTTGTTACCAGAGGAGATAGCGAAGTTATTAGTACAATAAATAGTAACTTTAACCGGTGTTAGTACCAAAAGCTGCATTATTGATGCAACTGATCCAGGGATTTAATCTGAAGACATTTTTCTGGTTAAATAGATTTGTTTTTAACTGACTGTGAGGCTAAATCAGAAGATTTCTCTGTTATTTTGTTTTTACCTTCCACTAAATCAACGCAATCTCAACTAATTAATGGATGATCTTGACGGACTTCTGTCTTTTTTACAGTCTTATTATGTAGGTATATAACATAACATAACATAACTGGTCTTCGTGAGCTTTCAACATTCCATGTTTAAGCATTTATTTTTATAATCCCATCCACTTTTGTTACTGAGACACATGGTCACATCTATTTTTTTTTAGTCCTTATTGTATGTTATTCAACTTATTTTTGGGGTGTGAGGGTGGCTGTATAGAAAAATAAATTAATGCCAATTTTGTGCCTTGATCTTGCAGCATCTCGATACACGGGCCTGGAGGAAACGTGTTGTAAGGATGGCATGCATGTTAACCCCATGGGTCACAGCTGTGAGCGTCGCTCCCGTCTCATACAGGATGGACAGAAGTGCATTGATGCCTTCCTTGACTGCTGCAAGGAAATTGAGAAGCTGAAGGCATCTGAGAGGGAAGCGAAAGATGAGGATGACCTATCAAGAAGTAAGGAGACCAAATACAGAGAAATGCACAATAGTCCATATCAGTTCTCGAAGTGAGAATATTGAAGTTGGGGTATGGCCATTACCCCCTCCCCCTTCCCCCATCACACCCTTCCCTCCACCCATCCCCTGCACACCATACCATGTCCGGAGTCAGCGCTGACAGTCTGTCTTCTCCTCCCGTCCCCCGGTTGGCACTGCAGTGGAGCTCCGCGGCATTTCAGCATCCTCCTTCCATGTTAGAGTAGGTGCCGGCTGTAAACCAATCACGGCAAGGACCAGCAGCCAATCAGATGCTGCAGCCGCCTGGCTGCTTCTGATTGGCTGCCGGCCCGCAAGCCATGATTGGCTAGCGGCCAGCACCAAGTTAAAATGACCACCGCGATGATTCTCGAGTCCTTAATTGGCCGCCGGTACGTTATTGTTTCACGACCGGCGACGTGTTTGTAATACTGTGGCCGCATCTTTCATGGTGACGGGATCCTCACCTCATGCTCGGTCGGGCCATCACTGCTTGGAGGTGTGTCCCTAGCTGGACACATCTCCACGTTATGCTGCAGCTGCTCTTTAACTCAGAGTGCCGACAATAAGTTGGGACACTGGCTGAAGTAGCAATATGGCATACCGCTGTATACCGGCTCACTTCGAGCCATTGTCTGTATAGTATATTAGAAACAAAATACAGTAAGGATGTGTACACCAAGAAGGAAGATAACATGCCAATATAAAGCCCTGTTTCCTAAGATGTGATGATTTCCATGTATGAGGCTCATCACTGGGATTTCACAGCTTGATCTCACAGATATAAATTAATCACAGCTCCATAACAGGGCTTTTCTGTGCTCTGTGCTGGCCACGCCCCCCCTGAGCACATGACTTCAGGCAGAGGGGGAATGGCTGGCAGTGCTACAATTACAGCACTGCCCAGGGCTTCCTGAGGATGCCAGCTAGCCAAATGCAGCAACCATGGGTTAGCGGCAATGCCAGACACAAGGCTCTGCACTCTGGGCCTGATTCACTACGAATGCAATTGCAATTACGCACACAATTCAACTGCGATAGTATGCTAATCCATTGCGATCGCTATTCCACCGCAGCACTACATAAGGACGCCCACTTTACCTTACTCACATCCGTAATGTTCAGCAAGACTACAAAAACATTGGTACAATCGAGTACCATCGCAGCCTCGCGCACACTTGCACAAGCTCTGACCTTACTCAGGAATTGCTAACCTCGTCACACGCTATGAGTACATAAGCTGCGTAAACCGTCGCAGTGGATAATTTATGCACGCCCCTGTAATGACGTTCAAATGCACTGGCTCGCCTGCGTTTCTCCCACCACCCCCCATCACCACCCTAAACAGTACTTCCTGTCAATCACTCTGTGATGGGTCTGCGTAGCCACTGCGATCGTAGTCCCGATCGCAGTGGAACGTTCGCGCACATACACTGCGACGCATACGCATGCGCGGTGTGTAAAAATCGTCCGATTGCGTGAGTATTCGCATTTGCGATCCTTGCTGAATCAGGCCCTCTCTGCGGTAGCACGGTGCGCATTTCTCTGGTAAAGGCCCTGGTTCACCATCATTATAAGCTGACAGGCAGCAAGGTGATGTGTGCCTACTTGTGATGCCCTAATTGTGATTACTTAAGGCTCTAATTATTTACATTTATACTCAAAAGCAAATGACTATTATCAGATGCAAAGTGAAACAGACCACATGTAGCAACACATACAGATGTGTCCTTTCTTACTGTTGCTTAAATCATGCCAAATAGCCCTTCTAGGCGCACCAAGGCCCATGCGACTCTGCCGTTCCGGGTGTCCTCTACTCTCAAAATGTGCCGGGAATCTCGCGCTATATGGTGTACAGATACTTTGTAAGTGAGGACACATCTGTATGGGGTGCGGCATCAAAAATGCGGTCAGATATTCGCTGCACATTTTCCGTCTTCCAACACTGGATAGTTCGGTGAACAATGAAGCAAATACCCCACAATATAAAGATAACTTGTTAATATAAGTGTTATGAAGTAAAAGTTCTTTTTTTTTTTTTTACTAGCAATAAGGGGTAAATTTACTAAAGTGAGTTTTTAGAAGTGAGTTTTAGAAGAGCTGTTGCCCATAGCAACCAATCAGGTTCTACTTAACATTTAACTAGCACCTTCTAGAAGATAATAGCTAGAATCTGATTGGTTGCTCTGGGCAACATCACTTTTAAAACTCACTTCTAAAAACTCTCACTTTAGTAAATTTACCCCTAAAAGTTATTTGTATATACATTGGTGGTGATACAAATGTTCTGTCTCTCTTCATATATTTTGTGTAGTCCTTTACAAAGATGAGTTCCATCTTGTCACTACTAATTCAAGTCTGTGTGTATATATACTGCAAATGAAAGAACATACACTAGTGTGGGGAGAGCAATTCATAGAAACACAGAAAGCTCAGCTTCGCCTCCTGAGGGGAGAAGAGCAGGGAAGACAGCTGTATCCCTCCCTTCTACCCACCCCCTGCTGCTGCAGCAGCCATTCAGAGGGGCCCAGGTAGAAAGTATCAGAGAGAGACTCCACCCCTGCACCCTGATGGAAAGTTTTCCGCAGTGTATGTAGAAGTGACCCGGCATATGCCTGCCGCGTCACTTCATACCGCTGACTGCCCGATGCCCCTACCCTCCCACGGCCACCCCCATTCTGTCCTGTATGTGTGTGTATATATAATATATACACACACTACTGACTCCCCGCTGACCCCCCCCCCAGCTGCCGCCGCGACCACTGATCAGCCGCTCCCATTGTGGAGGGTATTGGTGGCGAATGCGCAGGACACATGTCCAAGAGGACAGCACATGCGCAGGCTGAGGCAGACCCAAGGGACATCGGTAAACCCACAGAAGGAAGGAGAAAACAGGATCACCAGGACCTAGGATACCGAATCGCATCGCGGAGAGAGGAAGTGTACATGAATTCCAACATATTACACCATGACATTGCATTTGTAAAATGTGATGTCTGGTGTTAATTAACATATCGCTATCGCAAATGTACATGAACAGACCCCTTAAACTTGCTGCCGAGCATCAAGGGTTTTTACAGAAAGTGGGATCATTCCTCGGCTAAGCCACTAACAGCTGTGTGGCTTGCTGACAGAACAAGTATGTTCACACTAGGGGTGTGCACCGGCCACTTTTTGTGTTTTGGTTTTGGATCTGGATCTTTCTTCGTGTTTTGGATCTGGATTGGTTTTGCCAAAACCACCCTTCCGTGTTTTGGGTTCTGGGTTGTGTGTTTTGGATCTGTATTTTTTTTAAAAAAAGCATAAAAACAGCTAAAATCACAGAATGTGTAGGTTTTTCTGCTCCTATGCTATTATTAACCTCAATAACCTTAATTTCCACTAATTTCCAGTCTATTCTGAACACCTCACACCTCACAATAGTGTTTTTATGTCCAAAAGTTTGCACCGAGGTAGCTGGATGACTATGCTAAGCGACACGAGTGGGCGGCACAAACACGTGACCCATCTAGGAGTGACACTGCAGTGGCAGACAGGATGGCAGTTTGAAAAACTAGGCCCCAAACTGTACATAATGCAAAGAAAAAAAAGAGGTGCAAGATGGAATTGTCCTTGGGCCCTCCCACCCACCCTTATGTTGTATAAACAGGACATGTACACTTTAACAAAGCAATCATTTCAGCGCCAGGGTCTGCCACACAACTGTGGCTGAAATGATTGGTTCGTTTGGGCCCCCACAAAACAAGCTGGCAATTAATCTGTCCCTGCACAAACTGGCTCTACGGAGGCAAGATGTCGTCCTCATCCTCCTCATCCACCGATTCCTCACCCTCTTCAGTGTTGTGTACATCCTCATCCTCACAGAGTATTAACTCGTCCCCACTGGAATCCACCACCACAGGTCCCTCTGTACGTTCTGGAGGCTGGTCTCCCTGGAAGAGTTGATCATTCATTTTTATGAACATCATCTTCTCCACATTTTGTGTAAGCACCCTCCTACGCCTTTCGCTGACAAGGTTCCCGGCTGCACTAAACACTCTTTCGGAGTACACACTGGAGGGGGGGCAACGCAGGTAAAATAGAGCCAGTTTGTACAGGGGCCTCCAAATTGACTCTTTTTTCTGCCAGTACAGGTATGGACTGTCTGACATGCCTACTTGGATGCTGTCACCGAAGTAATCCTCCACCATTCTGTCAATGGTGACAGTATCATATGTAGTGACAGTAGACATGTCAGAAATTGTTGCCAGGTCCTTCAGTCCGGACCAGATGTCCAAACTTGGTCCTGCCTGCCCTGCATCACCGCCAGCGAGTTGCTTAGGATACCTACGTTTTTTCCTGGCAGCCCGAGTTGTGGGAGAAAATTAAGAAGGAGCTGTTGACGTGTCACGTACTGCTTCAGCTGACAGTGTTTTCACCAGCAGGTCTTTGCACCTCTGCAGGCTTGTGTCAGCCCGGAAAGAGAGACACCACATAGGCTTTAAACCTAGGATCGAGCACGGTGGCCAAAATGTAGTGGTCTGATTTCAACAGATTGACCATCCTGGAATCCTGGCAAAGTGAATGAAGGGCTTCATCCAGAAGTCCCACATGCC
This sequence comes from Taudactylus pleione, assembly GCA_031769625.1. Taxonomy (NCBI): domain Eukaryota; kingdom Metazoa; phylum Chordata; class Amphibia; order Anura; family Myobatrachidae; genus Taudactylus; species Taudactylus pleione. Next base: position 485,930 of record JAUIMM010001003.1, read on the forward strand.
GAGCGGAACGCTCTGTCTTAGCTCCTCCTTCACTTTCTCCAGCTGCTTCTGCAAAAGCCTGATGAGGGGAATGACCTGACTCAAGCTGGCAGTGCTGAACTGACTTCACGTGTGGCAAGTTCGAAGGGCTGGAGAACCTTGCACAACACGGAAATCATTCTCCACTGCGCTTGAGTCAGGTGCATACCCCCTCCTTTGCCTATGTCATAGGTGGATGTATAGACTTGAATGGCCTTTTGCTGCTCCTCCATCCTCTGAAGCATATAGAGGGTTGAGTTCCACCGCGTCACAACCTCTTGCTTCAGGTGATGGCGGGGCAGGTTCAAGAGTGTTTGCTGGCGCTCCAGTCTTCGGCACGCAGTCACTGAATGGCGAAAGTGGCCAGAAATTTTTCGGGCCACCCAAAGCGTCTCCTGCACGCCCCTGTCGCTTTTCAGAAAATTCTGCACCACCAAGTTTACTGTGTGAGCAAAACATGGGACGTGCTGGAATTTGCCCAGATGTAATGCCCGCACAATATTGGTGGCGTTGTCAGATATCACAAATCCCCAGGAGAGTCTAAGTGGGGTAAGCCACTGGGCGATGATTTCCCTCAGTTTCTCTAAGAGGTTGTCGGTGGTGTGCCTCTTACTGAAACTGGTGATACACAGCGTAGCCTGCCTTGGAACGAGCTGGCGTTTCTGAGATGCTGCTACTGGTGACGCTGCTGCTGTTGCTGCATAAGGTGATACATCTACCCAGTGGGCTGTCACAGTCATATAGTCCTTAGTCTGCCCTGTTCCACTTGTCCACATGTCCGTGGTTAAGTGGACATTGGGTACAATGGCATTTTTCAGGACACTGAGGACACTTTTTCTGACGTTTCTGTACAGTCTCGGTATCGCCTGCCTAGTGAAGTGGAATCTAGACGGGGTTTGGAACCGGGGACACACTACCTCCATCAATTGTCTAAATCCCACTGCACTAATGGCGGATACCGGACGCACGTCTAACACCAACATAGCAGTCAAGGCCTCAGTTATACGTTTTGCTTCAGGATGACTGCTGTCGTACTTCATCCTCCTCGCTAAGGACTGTTGGAGGGTGAATTGTTTAGTAAAAGTAGTGGTGTTCCTACTTCCTCTCTGGGATGATGAACGACTCCCAGCAGCAGCAACAGCAGCAGCGGCAGCAGGAGGCATAGCAATGCAGGATCCTCCGGAGGAATCCCGGATAGGAGAGTCAGTCATGCCAGTGACATGGCCGGCAGGACTACTTCCGATCCTGACTAAGGAGGAAATTGACAAGGAGGGAGTTGACGGTGTGGTTTGCAGGCGCTTGGATACAACAGGACAACGGGATTTAGGTGTCCCTGGACTGCTTACGGTCTTAGCCAAAGTAGGTGGTTAACGTCCCTACCCCTACTTATTTCACCTTTACATAAGGTACATATGGCAAGACAGTTGCTGTCCGGATTTGGATAGAAATATTGCCAGACCAAAGAGGTGGAATGTTTGGTCTTCTGCCCAGGCATGACCGTGATGGGCTTTTTCATCCCACGGACAACAACTGTCTCCCCCGGAGCCTGATTTAAACAAACCACATCACCATCAGAATCCTCCTCGCCAACTTCCTCCTCAGCGCCAGCTACACCAGTATCCTCATCCTGTTGTACTTCAACAGTGACATCTTCAATTTGCATATCAGCAAGTGGACTGTGGGTGCTCCTTTCAGCACTTGCAGGGGGCGTGCAAATGGTGGAAAGAGCCACCTCTTCCCGTCCAGTGCTGGGAAGGTCAGGCATCGCAACCACCACCACACTTGGACTCTCCTTGGGGATTTGTGATATCTTCTTAGAACGCACAGTTCTTCGCTGTGCTTTTGCCAGCTTAACTCTTTTGATTTTTTTAGTGGGAGGAGGGCTTCCATCGTCATGTGAAGCTGAACCACTAGTCATGAACATAGGGAAAGACCTTAGCCATTCCTTGCCACTCCATGTCATAAATGGCATATTGGCAAGTTTACGTTTCTCTTCAGATGATTTAAATGATTTTTTCAAGGTCATTTTCCTGAACTTTGTCATTTGGGATTGTATGTGCCCTCTACTATGACATTGGGCATCGGCCTTGGCAGACGACGTTGATGGCATGTTATCGTCTATGTCATGACTAGTGGCAGCAGCTTCAGCACTAGGAGGAAGTGGTTCTTGATCTTTCCCTATTTTATTTTTATTGGGGAAAGTTTGGTCCTCCATTTATGTTATATTGATATATACGTGCGGCTAAGGCGCACACAAACACAGAAAATAATTTTTTATTTTTGTTGGAGACTAGTGCACTTTGTGGGTTACACCACCCTTTAAGAAATGAGCCAGCCGGCCCTTTACTTATGGGACACAGGCGCACGCTTGGTGCTGCTCCTTTGTTGATGCACGTGCAGCCACAGTGCACACAATTCACAAACACAAAAATATATTTTGTTTGGAGTGCCCTTTGGGGGTTACAGCACACTTTAGCGGTCAATCCAGCCGGCCCTTTATTTAAGGGACACAGGCGCACGCTTGGCACTGCTTTGTTGATGCACATGCAGCTACTGTGCACACAATTCACAAACACAAAAAAATATTTTTTTTTATTTTGTTTGGAGTGCCCTTTGAATTTCAGCACCCTTTAACGGACAATCCAGCCATCCTTTTACTTATGGGACACAGGCGCACGCTTGGCGCTGCTCCTTTGTTGATGCACGTGCAGCCCCAGTGCACATATTTTGTTTGGAGTGCCCTTTGGGGGTTACAGCACCCTTTAGCGGTCAATCCAGCCGGTCCTTTATTTATGGGACACAGGCGTACGCTTGGCACTACTTTGTTGATGCACGTGCGGCTACTGCGCACACAATTCACAAACACAAAAAAATATTTTTTTTTATTTTGTTTGGAATGCCCTTTGGGGGTTACAGCACCCTTTAATGGACAAGCTAGCCGGCCTTTTACTTATGGGACACAGGCGCACGCTTGGCACTACTTTGTTGATGCACGTGCGGCTACTGCGCACACAATTCACAAACACAAAAAAATATTTTTTTTTATTTTGTTTGGAGTGCCCTTTGGGGGTTACAGCACCCTTTAACGGACAAGCCAGCTGGCCTTTTACTTATGCGACACAGGCGCATGCTTGGCGCTGCTCCTTTGTTGATGCATGTGCAGCCACAGTGCACACAATTCACAAACACAGAAAAAATATTTTTTGTTTTTTGCACTTGGGGGGAGCACCCCTGATGGACAGAGCACCCCCTTTAGAACTGGGACACTGCACAGGACTTTGGAGTGGACACAGCCCCTATGGACAACTGACTGCACAACACAGTCCAGCCAGCCCCTATGGACTTTGAAGTAGTGGACACAGCCCCTATGGACAACAGCAGCACAGCGCAGCACAGAACAGCACAACACTACACTGCACTACACTACACTAACTCCCACACTCCCTCTTCACTGTCCACAGCCGAGTGAGAAAATGGCGCCGACGCTGGTACCTTATATAGGATCCAAAACCCGCGAGACCCGGAAGGCGGAAAGATGATATTTTGCCTCGATTTCAGATCCGAGTCAGGTGGGAAAAGTCGAGCCTGACTCGGATCGGCCTCGGATCGGGGGGGGCTCGGGGGGGTTCGGATTTCTGAAATCCGAACCCGCTCACCCCTAGTTCACACTTGACCTTGAGAGGCTGAGCCAAAGAGAATCTATGAAAGATTGCAGGGTGAAAAGCCAAACTGTGTAACTTTAATGTTCCTAAATTCAGTAGTAGTTCCACCCTAAGGGTCCGATTCTAAATCAGAATGATTTTGGCCGTATCTCACTTTGCACAAAATGGGTGTTTTTGGGTTGGAAACTGAGCGGTAACCATGATGGATCAGATCCATCTTATGGGAGTGTCTTGGGAGTCCCGTGGGTTTGAAGCTAGACTTCCAAGCTCTGCTGAGTGATGTATATGGAGAAGAGAAGACTGTTTCTGATGGATCTCTTGCAACTAGCATGGGGCTGGTGCACTAATGACGATGTTTGCGGCTGTGGATGGAAAACAGTGTGCAGAGCGGCTTCGGGTATTTGCATTGGCCCTATGAAAACGGGTTCCATTCAAAAGGTTGACGATGAAAAGATCGACAATGATTTGGTCAACACCAGAAGGTACACATGGAAGAAGGTCAACATGTCAAAAGGTCGACAGTACAGAAGGTCTACAGGTACAAAAGATTAGCATGGCAATGGTCAACACAGAAATGTTCAACACTTTTTTGTTTCTTAAGGTTAGGCAATTACCGAAGGTTTAGGGTTGGGCACTAGGAGGGACAATTATGGTTAGGCACTAAGGGGAAGATTAGTGTTAGGGTGAAGATTAGGATTAGAAAAAAAATCATGTATAAACCATTTCTGTCGACCTTTTCCATGTCGAATTTTTTTGTACCTGTCAACCTTCTGTGCTGTCTAACTTTTGTCACTTCGACCTTTTTTTATGTCAACCTTTTTATTGTCGACCTTTCGTATCACACCCATGGAAACCTGCATTAGTAGAAGGTAACAAATCTGTGGCTTCATGCAAAAGCAGCCACTTTCCATCTGACTCAAAATCAGCCTCTATAAGTATCGATATCGAAGTGTATTATTTAGTGCCAGTATCTAACTTATTTCTTATGTTGTGAGTACCCATGGTACTAAATAAGCTCTGTGTATTTCTCTTCCCTACCTGCTTGTGCCAAGTTAGGGTGTCAACATAAAACTAAAAATATTGTTAAAATAGAACTAGCATAGTTTGGACTAAGGAGGCTTAGGAGTTGATTCTAGAGTCAGACACAATGGGGGCTGTGTTGGCGTAATGACTTGGCAGCCAGATTTACAACCTCAAATCCACCAGTTGTTTTTCTGTAGGGCTAATATCAGAATCCCTGCAGCTGAAAGCCGCTCCACAAAATCTCTTTCCATCCCCAGCTGCAACCATTGTCTTGGGTATTGACACGTGCACCAGCCTCGTGTGGTTTGCAAGAGAACCATCAGAAACAGCATTCGCTTTTCCATATGCCAAACATAGAACCGCACGGAAATCTAGCTATGCACCCATGAGGCTCCCACAAAACTAATCTCTCTCAGAATTGCCTGGAGATAATGTAAAAATGTATAAATTCTCTTCTGTTTACATGCCACATTCTAAAACTCTCTCTTTGTGGCCAGGAAATAGATGCATCCGATTCAGAATGAGTCCCTTGGGTAGCAATTTGTTATAATCGACAATGAACAGAAATGTGCAATAATTGTTATTTTCTACCCGTTAGTAAGAGAGCACTGAAATAATCTTTTGGGCAGAAATCATCGATTTTAATAGAATTCTGTCAGAGTAACTTGAAAGAAAAATTATTTTGGAGAACATGTGAAGTTAAAAAAAATATTTTCTATATTTCAGGTGATGAATTCAGCGATCTCGAGTTAGATCATGATATAGTGTCCAGATCAGAGTTCCCGGAAAGTTGGTACTGGAAGATAGAGACAATGACTGAGGAACCAAAAGACGGGTAAATATTAGCAATGTGCGATTTGGTTCTCCAGAAATCTGAATGCACCCGAATTTGGTGAATCCAGACAAATTCGAGTTGCTGTTCTGATTTCCTGATGAGATTCGGACAGATTGGAGTCACAGTTCTGATCTTCCCGTGGTTCGGAGTTCGGATTTTAAATCCAAATATCAAGTTTTGAATTGCAAAGGTTACATGATTTTAGCTGTTTTTAAAAACTGTTTATCAATTTTTTTTATTTATTTTTACAGCACAGACCCAAAACCAAAACATGGGGGTCAGCACACATCTCTATTAAATATTGTATGCTTTTGCAAGTAAAGAAATTTTTTGTGAATTTTAAGTGATAATTGATTGTTCCTTTCCTGTAACATCAAACAGACAAAAAATGCATGCCATACAATTTATGTTGGATTCCAGTGACCCATTTTTCCAAACCAAATGTACACTGCTAACTACTTTCAATGACAGTGGCTTGCATTCAGTAGTCAGTACCCTAAAATAGGAACAGATTGGTCTGTAATACACATACTGTTCCAGGCAGCACTTTTATAAGTGTCACACCCTGTCGTCACCCAATTTCACACACTCGGTCACATTGCGTGATTCAACTTACAGTATATATGATCATCCTTTGAATCTCCTGGAATTAATCTAAATTGCATATACTGGTCCCAAATGTGTGATCCGATAAAAGTGGGGAGATTTTTGTGCAGATAGCAATTCCCACAAATCTGAATCATTCTGAAGTGTGCGTATATATATATATATATATTTTAGAGATGGACGGGTTCAGATCTCAGAGATCCGAACCCACCCGAACTTAGGTGATCCGAGGCAAAACTTCATCATCCCACTGTCAGGTTCTCGCGGGTTTTGGATTGTATAAAGGTCCCGCGATCGCTGCCATTTTTCATTCTGCCTGTGGAGAGTGAAGAGGGAGGGAGCTGGGAGCTGTGCTGCGCTCCTGTTGTGCATAATAAATAATTGTGAGGTTGTCCTGCCCATAGGGGCTGGCTGTTGTCCATAGGGGCTGGCTGGCTGTTGTCCATAGTAATCCATATAGGGGCTGGCTGTTGTCCTGTCCATAGGGGCTGGCTGGCTGTAGTCCATAGGGGCTGGCTGTCTGTTGTACATAGGGGCTGGCTGGCTGTTCTGCTGTATTGTCCAGGGGGTGCTCTGTCCATCAGGGGTGCTCTTCTTCACCCCCAGTGTAAAAAAAACAAAAACATTTTTTTGTGTGTGCATGTTAGCCACACCACCAGTGTGAAATAAAAAAAAAACTTTGTGTGCGTGTTAGCCTGCCACACCACCAGTGTAAAAAAATAAAAACTATTTTTTGTGTGGTTGGTTGTGTGCATTAGCCGCAACTTAGCTGCTTGGTGACACTGCTGTAAGACCGCAGTATGGAGGACAGTCACATGACAGGAGAGCAGAATCCACATACCAGTCTTGTAGCTGCCAGCAGCAGTCATGATGACGATGAAGGCTGTCAGCGTCATCTATGAAGGCCGATGTACCAGGGTTTAAGTCAGGCCAAAAAGTCAGGCTAAAAAAATCTACTTTACCCTGTTAAAGAAAAAAAAATCTAAAGCTAAGTCAGCTTTAGAGAAACAAAAAATTGGCAATATGCCATTCCCTACACGAAGTGGCAAGGAAAGGATAAGGCCTTGGCCTTTATTTATGAATGGTGGTTCTAGTGATGATTTAAGCCCCTCTGCTTGTAGGAGAGGTACAAAAAAAATTCAAATTGTTAAGACGAGTAAGACACCGGAACCAACTGTGTGCTCTGAAAAATCACAAATCCCCAAGGAGAGAAGTGTGTCCGCGGTTGCCATATGTGAGCCTGACCTTTCTAATACTGTACTTGAAAAGGATCCTCCTTCCACCATTTGTGTGCCCTCTGCAAATGTGGGGAAGACCAGCACAAGCCAACATGCTGACGTAGAAATTCGAGGATGCTTCTGCATGAGGAGGATGAGGAGGATATTTATGTAATTGGCGATAACAACAAAGATGATGAGGATGTTGATGATGATGAGGATGTTGATGCCGAGGATGTTTGTGTAAAAACTGTAAATCAGGCAACAGTTGTTGCCCATGGTGTGAAAAATCCCATTGTTGGCATACCTGGGCAAAGGACCAAAAAATCCACTTCTCATGTGTGGAATTATTTCCACCCAAATCCAAACAACCTCTGCCAAGCCATTTGTAACCGTTGCCAAGTAACAGTGAGTAGCGGTAAGGACCTTAACCATCTTGGAACCTGTAACGTCACTTGCAGCGCATTCATCAAATTGGAAAGGGTATTTCAAATTCTAAAACTTTGGGGACAAAAAACCGAGCAACAATCAGTCCAGTGTCACCTAGCTGCTCCCTTCTATCTGGATCCAAGTGCCTGCAATCTCCACTACCAACACCTGCATCATCATCAACATCCTCATTCATGATCAGAAGTAGTCCTGCATCCAAATTCATAAACATGACTGACTCCTCTCCTATCTGTGATTCCTCAGAAGGATTCTTGAGTGCTACACCTGTTGCCTGGCGTGCCGAAAGGGGGAGGGGAGCTGGTACAGATTACCCAAGCCCGGGCTTCCTGAGGGGCCCGGCGGGGGCCTGGGTCTGGTGCCGCCTCCCCCCACCCTCACGGCAGCCAAGCACTAAGCGTGTGCTGAGCTGCAGTGGGAGACTGCTCATGGGTGCTGGGCAGCAGCCACAGCAGTCTCCTATGCCTGTGGGGGGAGTGATTACACTGATCGTGCCCCCCCTGGCTTTGAGCAGGGCTGAGGGGGCTCAGGGGCCCCCCCAGTGCACAGCGGCGCTGCAAAGCTTTTTTGGGGGGAAGGGGGCATGGCCACGCCTTCCGCGATTAGGCCATGCCCCCTGTTACCCGGGCCCGCCTCGGCTCTTGGCGGGCCTGCCTGTTGCTGCTGCTGGGGGTGGATCTTCATCCCAGAAAGGGACCAAGAAGACTATTACTAGCAGTAATTTAAAAAAACAATTGTCTATTAAACAGTCCTTTGGTAGCGGATCACTGACGCCACAACATGATGATGGTGAAATAATAAAAAATGAGGATGATAGTGTGGAGGAAGTGCAAAAGGAGGATGAGGGGGAAATTTGTGTCCTATCTGACGCTAATGAGGATGTTGATGATGAGGATGTTGTTTGCATAAATCAGCCACCAGTGGCAGCAGTTCTTACTCTTGATAAAAAGTAAGCCAGAAAAGCAACGTCTTGGGTGTGGAATTATTTTAATCTAAATTCTGACAACAGTTGTGAAGGCATCTGTTCCATTTGTAAAGCCAAAGTTCGCAGAGGAAGGGACATTAACCATCTAGGCACCTCCTCCCTGTTACGTCATTTGCAGCGAATTCATGCAATTTGTTTAACAAAATTATAATAATTTGTAAAATAATAACAAGCAGTCCAATATCAGCTACCAGCAGTTTGGACCAGCACATGCAATCTCCACCACCAACACCCTCATCATCAACCTCCTCCTTAATAATTAAAGGTAGTCCTTCCAAAAAATGTTTTGTGGGGGCCAGAACAAACCAGTTCAGCGATGAAAGTGTCGGTTCTAGTGGCTAAAGTGCTTGGTTTGTTAAACTGTGCATTTCCTTTTAAATATCCCACATAAGAGTGGGTAAGAGGGACAATTACACCCTGCACCTCTTTCCTTTACATTTTGCACAATTTGGTGCATTGCCGACTGACATTATTATAGTTTATTAAACTGCCATCCTGTCTGCCACTGCTGTGTGGCAATGTTTTATAGATGTCCTGTATTTTTTTAAACTGCCGTGCATCTGTGCCGCTGCTCTGCCGCTTACTTTAGCCAGCCAATTCGCTGCAGCCTTTGGCCTATATTGGTGAAAAATAGTTAAATCAATATTGTGAGCTGTGAGGTGGTTAAAAATGCCTAGAAATGCCTGAAAATCATTGTTATAAAGGTTAATAATACTGTAGGAAGAAAAACAGGCCCAAATTATGTGGTTTTAACTGTTAATATAATTTTTTGGAAACAATACCGATCCAAAACCAAAAACAAAAAACAAAACACCAAGGAAAAAAGATCCAATTCCAGATCCAAAACCAGGGGAGATACAGATCCAAAATCAAAACACGGGTTCGGTGCACTTCTCAAATATACATATATATATATATATATATATATATATATATACACGCTGGGTGTGGAGATCCATCAGCCTTAAGCTGGCTGGTTTAGAAGCAGAAATTTCCTCTGTATGATTTAGGTAAGTTGCTAGTCTGTTTAATATTATATTTTTAAAACTGATTACGTAATACAAATAAGTAAAGCTGTGCGTCGACTCCCGTGATAATTTTCAACATTTGAAAACATTTCTTACTGATACAACTATCATTTATATATTCAGCAATCACCCCACCAATAATGATAGATAGCAGGTAATCTAAATGTTACAACTTTAGCAAAGGGTGAGACGATGTAATGGAGTGGAATCATCAACACAATGGCTCACGGGATGTAGTCAGCATACCGGTGTGTGGGATGCCGACGGTTTAAATACCGGCTCCAGAATCCCGACCGCCTGCATCCCGAAGGTTTAGGCACTAAGGGGGGAGGGTTAGTTTTAGGGTGTGGGGAGGGGGAGGTTAGGTTTATGCACTAGGGGGGAGGTTAGGTTCAGGCACTGGGAAGGGAGGGTTAGAGTTAAGGGAGTGGTAAGGGTTAGCGTTAGTAGTACTTACCTACGGGTGTTGGGATTCTGACTGTCCAGATGCCACTGTCGTTATTCTGACCAGCGGCATCCTGACCACCGGGATCCCATACCCAATCCATGGCCCACATCTGAGCCCTAATGAAAGGACACGATTTATATGGTTTGAGATATTGCAGATCTCCCATTGGTAGCGGCTGCAGATTCTCATTCTAGTATCTCCTCATATTTCCACAGCACAATTTTCATTTCCTTTACAATTATTTATATTTTGTCAAGCATATTTTGTAATATGGAATTATAGTTAAAACTCTTCCCAAGGCTCAGTCTATTACTGACTGGTTCTTTTCTTTGTTTTTTTCATGTATAACAGAAAAAAATTGTTTGTTTTTTTTAACAGAATTTCAACCAAAATTCTCAGTCTTAACTTAAAAGATTCAATAACTACATGGGAAGTTTTGGCTGTAAGTTTGTCTGCAAACAAAGGTAAGCGTATTCATTTCTTATTAAATGTTAGTTATGTATTATTTCATTTATTATCTCTGTGAGGATACGGGGTTCTCTCAATCACCCAGACACCGAGCAGATGGTTTATTTTTCACGGCACACAGAAATAGGTAATATGCAATGGCAAGGGGTAAATACAGCGAACAGGCAATATGCAAGTAGCAGTCCAGACAGAGGCAGTCCCAGTAGAGTATAAAGGGGTCTATGTACTAAGCAGTGATAAGAGACAGAGTGAAAAGTGATAAGGAAGTGATAAGTGCCAGCCAATCAGCTCCCAACTGTCATTTTTCAAACACAGCCTGTGAGATGGCAGTTGGGAGCTGATTGGCTGGCACCTTATCACAGACTTATCACTTTTCACTCTGTCTCTTATCACTGCTTAGTACATAGACCCCTACATCCCAGGACAATTCCGCAAAATAGCTAGAGACACCCAGTCCCCACAGGAGAAACTATTACCAAATCCACACAGCGGTAATAGCGGATTAGTCCACACAGTATTTTCCACAGTATAAATCCACACAGAACTGGTGATGCATTGCACTAAGCACCTTGGAAGAGCGATACCTCTTAGCCAAGGTCAGTGACTAACATGAGGATCTGCCCTTGGTGATCTCTTTTGAAACCTTCCAATTTCCCATGGTGCTTGTGACCACCCAGGGGAGTGGCACCATTTCCTGATTGGTGTGGGTCCCTTATCCTGTCCATTCCTCCTCCCTCCCCCAGATATCTCTTCCCTGACAAACACCTGCTGGCTTGGCTCCGTGCAGTCTGCCAAACTCCAGTGAGGGACAAAGGCAGGCAAACGGAAGGAACAATGACGGGGTAATTGGTTTAAGTCCTGTGTCCCCTGCAGAGGTATTATTTAACCCATGAGATGCTTTTCTGTGAGATATTACATTGCTTTGCTGGTTACTTCCTGTGTGGCCAGGTCAGAACAACAAATGGATAAAACAGACCTATGGACAAGGGCTAAACATAACGGCTTAAAAAGTATTAAACATTACATTTTCTCACATTAGTACAGTATATGAATGAACACACATACACCAGCAGACAGATAAGGGAACGAAAGGGCTAAAAAGTTCATTAATCGCTGCAGAGAACGAGATGCTGCAAATACATTTTTAACACACATCTCATTTCCTCAATCCTCATTTAAGTTATGTATTAACTAGGGATGAGCGGGTTCGGATTTCCGATAGCACGCCATGAATGCGCAAAAGCCGCTCAGCCAATTCGTATTGGATTTATAGGAGTCAAGAACCTTCTCTTTCTTTGCTACTGCTATCGCCTTATGGGCTTTGGGAAGTAAGCACAAAAATGTAATCATAACGGCCTACCTGAATTCGCTCCCGAACTCTAGGGCAGATGCCTTTAAGCACGGACGTATTTGCGCAATGCACGGCTTCCTTGGGATCCTCCAATCCAAAGAACTAAAACTACTAGACCTATGCCTACGCCACTTAGCAACCCGTTTTCCATCACCGGACGATTGCAATGAGGTCGACTCCGTGGATGACGTGGAAGACTCCCCGGGCTGACTCCTCATAGAGTGCCTTCTCCGCTTGCGCAACCTATCCACAGGCTTACGTCTAGCAGCCTCAACTCCCGAAACCTGTGAACTATCCCCGCCCCTGAAGCACTGTCTAAAGAGCCTGAATCAGTCTGCCAATCCCTATCAGAAGTAGTACCTGAATCACCAAAGCCGCTCACCTGATCCCCCACACCAGAGACACTACAGCTCCAACTCCGTCCCTGACAGGAAACCCAGTCTCCGAACTCACAGCAGTAGCATCTGGGGAAGAAACACATAAAGAGGCAGTAGGTACCAGAGCCCCTTTCATCAGAAACGGAAGCCACAGTAGAAACAGGTGCATTGCCAAAATATTTGACACCCCTCCCTGTGCACTCACTACTGGACCCAAGAAGGGGGGGGAGCCCCCGCACCCCTGAGAACCGGTGCCAAAAGTTGAAGAAACTGAATGGCCAGTGGAACTAATTGAGCCCCCCAGCCACTGCAAATCCACTGGTGGCACTGGCACCCCCGACGCCAGAGCACCTTGCGATGCCGGCAGCAATGGGACCACAGCAGCAGCCACCACCGACATTAATGACGCCAGCAGGGATGGCGCTACACCAGCCAATGCATCAACATTCAGGGCGGGGGGTGCAGGTAGAGAGGCCGCAACCTGAAGGATAAGGGCGGAAGCCAATGGGCCAAGGGTGGCTGCAGGGAGTACTCCAGCCACCACCTTCGCATATGTCAAGGCTCCCTCAGCACAAAATCTGCTGTGCTCGGCAAGCGGCTGAACCAAACCCCTCTTCCTGTTGCAACCCCTGTGTACCCCCAGCACCACAAGGTGACACTGTGCACTGCCGGCGCTGACTAATCCTACCCCCCTGACACAGCTCAGGCCCAGGTCCAAAGTCCCCTGAGCCAAGCCAGGACTCTGAAGCTGAGCCACCTGCGTAGACTATTCGGGAGCACGAAGAGAAGGGTGATCTGCATGCCCGGCAGTGGGAAACCGCAGCTGCGGTGTCGACCGCCAGGTGATCACCCCCCATTTGGCGGCCGCGAGCTCCCTTGTGGGCTGCAGTCCCTGATGATGCGGCCGGGGAGTCTCCAGCCGATCGACGCACCCGATTCCCCGCATCACCGCCGGGTGCACCTGCATGGCGCGCAGGACACGAGCCCCGGCCAGAAGCTGTGGCAGGGGTCTGAGCCTGATCTACATGTCCCCCAGCCTCCGCATTGCGAGCGGGGACTGGGACAAAGAGACTGGGGCGAGGCATACTGGACAGGCGCAGAGGGAATGCGGCCAAATGATAATGAAGCCCGAAGAGAGACAGACAAAAGGAAAGAAGACAGCGCTAAAAGACAGAGGTGGTCAGAAGGGGACAGAAAAAGGGGGCAGAAAGAGATGAAAGTCGAAAGAAGTGTGAGTAAAATAAGAGTAATAACAATACTTATATTGCTTCACAGATCCAAGACCCTTCCTTGCAGCTGAACCAACCAAAGGAAGATGACCTAAAATGGCTGCAAGAGCAATCTCCCTGAAATGTCCCTGAATCCCCACCCCCCAGCATCCTTCCTATAGGCTGACCCAGCTCACCCCATCCCCTATAACTGCCTAGTAACAAAATCTTAACCCTCTATAGCCCGTAGTCAGACATACTGGCTCGGGTGTTTCATTTAACTCCTTGTATATGAAATGCACTCCATCTTAATGATTTTTAATCAGGATGATGTTAACTCATGCAGGTTGTTTCTAATTTAAGATCAGGATAAATTATCCTTATGTAGGAGGTTTATGATCTAGGATCCGGATAATGTGTAGATGTGTCCACAAACACTTAGAGGTATATTTACTAAAGTGAGAGATTTTAGAAGTGGAGATGTTGCCCATACCAAGCAATCAGTTTCTAGCTATTATCTTCTAGAAAGTGCTAGTTAAACGTTAGTAGTAGTCAGTAGAATCTGATTGGTTGCTATGGGCAACATCTCCACTTCTAAAAACTCATTTTAGTAAATATACCCCTTTGTATCAATACGTTATGCAGCTCGAGACACCTGGTGTGATTGAGGTGCCAGGCCTCATGTGCCTCGACTTGCGTCTAATGCCTTTTTTGCCTTTAATTGCATCACAAACGGAGGTGACGAACCTCTTCAGGAGACTGGCACTGATTGATTTGATAGGTGACACTTGCATGACTGTGTGCATCTTATTCTGAATCTGTATACAAACTGCTACAATGCAGAAGCTCCAGCTTTATTCCACACCAAGGTCCTTCATGCTTTGTATACAGATTCAGTCATTCGCAGTCACATATCAAATTCATCAGTGCAGTCTCGTGATGCAACCTAGACACAACCTTGTGCGAAATATATGCAGAATATATTGAGGCTAGATGTATGATGACACCTCAGTAACTTGCTCAGTCTGGCCATTGGGCTGCGGCTGATCTGCCAAAGAGAAATTTAGCTTTATTTGGAGAGCTTTACACAGGGAGTGCCAAACTTTGGCCAAAGTGGATTCCACAGTCAGACACAATCTCATCTGGGCACCCATGAAGTCGGAAGATTTCTCAAAACTTTGTGCCAACACTGGAGCTGATGGGAGGGCCTCGAAGTGGAAAAAAGTGAACCGATCTACAGTGACCGATTGTAGTAAATTTATTGGAGGAAGGAAGATCTGTTACAAAATCTTGCATGTGAGTTCAGCGGGTGCTTGGCACTGCCAAAGGGAGAAAGTAACCCGCAGGTGCTTGTCTGGACACTTTATTCTAGGCACATTTGGAGCAGGCTTCTACAACCGCTTCACATCTTCTGCTGGTGGCCCAGCAGGACTGCTGGGCCACCAGCAGTCCTGAAGCATTAGTTCCTTAGTCTTATAAACCCCAGCATATCCAGCAAATCAGGAGTAGTGATCACATTGAAGTAATTTCTTGTGTAGCTTTGTATGTATGAAAGTCTTCCTCTGAGGGGGGGTGGAGACTTAAGTGACAGCTGCTGCACACTGAAGATTGTGGATGGGGTGTCTATTTGTGGCTGAGGGACTCTTGTCCTCAATCATTGATCATGGTAAGGCAACAGCCTAGCAGTTTCTGAAACCCATGTGTAAAGACACTTGGATATCAAATCAAAGCATGAAAAGAATAGAGATTACCAGGCCTGATGCAGATTCATGCATTGGACTGACTTGAGAAGAAGCAGATTCTTGTGGTCTATGTAGATAGTGACTTGATAACGTTCCCCTTCTAGCAAATGCCTCCATTCATCATGTGCCAACTTCTTGTCAAGCAGTTCTTTATCCCCAATAGAATCATTTCATTAAAGTAAGAACATTCAAGAAAATAACCCACAAGGATGTAGCTGATCATCAGGTGCTCCCTGACAGAACTGCACCCAATCAGACAAATGAGGCATCTTCTTCTAGGAAGAAAGGAAGGTCAACATCTGGCTGACTGATGACAGGGTCTGAGATAAAATCCTGTTTAAGTTGTTGGAAGGTGATTTGGACAGACCAGTTAGCTGCGTTGGCACCTTTCCTGGTAAGGGCAGGGATATGTGAGATCACCGTGGAGTACCACCAGATAAACTTGCAATAATAGTGAGAATTGCTGGACCGCTTTCAAGGTGGTGGGCTGAGGCCAGTTTAGAATCACCTCAACTTTTTCTGGATCCATTCACAAAAGTCAGAGATGATATACTATACCCACGTACTGTAAGTGATAATCCACTTCAAACACACACATCTCAAGTTTACAGACCAAGCTATTCTGCCTGAGACATCGTAAGAATTCTTTGATATGCTGGAAATGAGACCAGGGGGTAAATTTACTAAGAATCGGGATTGACCCAATTTGCAAAGTGATTAATCTCAGTATAAATCGCCGGAACTCAGGTGATTTTTTTACTTTTTTTTTCCAAATTTACCAACAGGTGATTTGAGGCTAAACGAGTTTACCGATGGTGATTTAGGTCGAGATTCTCGGGTGATTTGTAAGCAAGCTCGAGTAAGTTATCTCACCCGAGATTGCAGTGATTTCTCTCTACACAACTCTCCCTAGCAAGCAGTCTGCACATATCAGTGAGATATGTGTAAGCTGCTTGTATTCAATTTGGAGCGGAAAGGCGTTTTCGGGGAAACTTTTTCGCCGATGATGTCATTTTCGCCGATTTCATTTATCCCCGTATTCAATTTCCCTGACTTTTCGCCGATGAGAAAAGTTTGCGCATTGTGACCAGCGGAAAAGTATCGGCAATGGATGCCCGGCGGAAGAAAAGTGCAGAATTGGGGTTTTGGGGTGCAAACTTGCGGGGACCACCCTAAACCCTTTTTACACCCCCCTTGATGCTAAATGCATCAAAAATGCAAAACATTAGACAAGGCACACCCCCCCAAAAAAATCACTTTTTAAAAATGGGCGAAAAAAAAAAGTTGGGGCACAAATTCGGAAACAAGTGACTATGGGGGATGTTTTTTTTTCCTATTGCAGGTGCTTGCTGAAGGTGCATTTTTTGTGCACTTTAAAGCTTTACTTTAGTAACTTTGAACTATGCTTGCACCCATTTTTATGTACCCCAAATTTGATGGGAATACTTATTTACCCCTCAAAAAAGCAAAAATGTATTCTTCATCACTTGCTCAATGATGCAAAATAGCACCTATTGAGACCATTTTAAAACCCCAAATACCTTTAGCAGTGCTATTTTGGGGTACCCATAGTGATCCCCCATGTCAGGACTTCTTTAGAGGGGTGCTAGGATGATTTCCCGAAACTTGACAGGACTTTTTCGATACTTACCTTTAATCCGGCCCCCCTTTTTCGCCAGCCCCAAATTGAATGCGGAGATAAGCGGGCACGCGCCCGATACTTTATACCAGGAAAAAACAGTGATGATGGCGGAAAGTCCGACCTTGGACTTTTCGCCTAAAATTGAAAGAAAAAAAATTACGTGAAGTCACCCTCCAAAAGACTAAACAGCCAGTCCTGGTTCTTAAAAGTACAGGGAAAAAATGTGTAGGGTTCCACTGTAATTTAAGAATCAGCACCAGGCAGCAAGGACAGAGCTGGTTTTAAATATAGGGACAAAAAAATTGGTGTGAGGTTACCCCTATATTAAAAACCAGCCCTGGAACCTTTCTAGTGGGGAACTGATGCCACAGCCAGGGGTGCCCTTTCACCGGGCCCTCCAGCCACAGCATCAGCCCTGACCGCTAGTCAGCCCAGTCCAGGGATCCCTGGGGAGTAAAAGACCCCTCCATTAAAGTGGTCCCCCTCTCCAGGGCACCCCTGGCCTAGGCTGATAGCCTGGGGCTATCCCTGGCACCCTAGGGCGGCGGGTGCCGGGTTGATAGTGTTAGTGTGTAGTGTAAAATAAATGGTTAAATATTGTCTTTAGTTGTGGAACTATATGCACCAGCAAGCCTCCCCCACATGCTGGTATTTGGAGAACCACAAATACCAGCATGTGGGGCATTACAGGCCCGCTGACACTTGTAGTTCCACAACCAAAGCAATACGAAAAAAAAACACAACATACACCGTGAAAGTAAAATTTTATTATAACATACATGCGCACTCACTATCACACTCACTCTCACACATACTCACCTAGTTTCTGTAGTAATCCAGAGGGGTACCTATAAAAAAAAATCCATACTCACCTCTCCTATGCGTAGTTCACGTCCTCTTCTCCTAGTAGACATCCATGGGTTAAAACAAAAAAAGGGTGCTACCGAATCCAAGCCGGACTGTGCAAAGCTATGTGTTTCCACATAGCTTTACTCCGCGCAAATGACCGGGGCACACATGTGCCCCGTCATTCAAGGATCCGCCCGCCAATCAGCTGGCATCTTCATTCTAGCAGCTCGCTGATTGGCTGTGTGCGGTCAATGTGTCTCCCCTTAGACTTCAATGGGGAGAAATCTCCATTGAAGTTTATGGTGGAAACCGTGACATTGTATCTACTACTGTAACCACAAGGTTAATTGAGGTTAACCTTGTGGTTACAGCAGTAGAGAGTTTGCGCCTATCTCACCCGAGCTTGTCATCACGATTCTTGGTAAATTTGAGAGATGTATGTTTTAGGTGAAAAGTACTACCGATTTGGCTCGATGGTGATTTGATTTGAGATTGCTATCTCATCCGAGTTTTACGAGTGAGATGAGAGAAATCTTTCTCTAACTCACCCGACTTTTGCCTTTAGTAAACTTGCAAGCAGGAAAAAAATGAATAAATCACCCAAGATGGTCATCTCTACCTATCTTGATTCTTAGTAAATTTACCCCTAAGCGTCAGTAGAGAAGATGAGGATGTTGTCTAGAAACACTACTACATTGACATAAAGCAGGTCCTGGAAAGACAATTGACATCACTAAATACTCATAATGCTTATTCTTGAAATTGAAAGCTGACTTTCACTTATAGCCCTGGCAAAAGCCTGGATAAGATTATATGCTCCCCTGAGATCTACCTCATGAAAATGGTGGCTTCTTTGACCCGAGATTAGAGGCACCTATTCTTGACAGTGTTAGGCCCTGATAGTCAATACATACCATACTGTAGTCTCCACTTTTTTCTTAATGAAGAAAAACCCTACTCCGGGAGGAGAGGTAGAAGGCTGAATGAAGTCTTTCTCCAGATTCTCCTTTCGGACATAGACTGAGTCTCTGGAAGGGAGAGAGGGCAAACCCTTTCTCTGGGTGAAGTTTTTCTGGAATCAATTCAATAAGGAATTCCCAGTCCCTATGTGAAGGTAAAGTCTCTATTACTTGCTTATTGTCACAATCCTGGCTAGTTTTTACCTTTTGTGACTTACCTCTGCCAGCTGCTCCATGGATCTGTGTTTGTAATTCTCCTGGGACATCTGCTCTGGCTGAATCATGCTGGCTGTAACATCTCTGTGTG
This sequence comes from Taudactylus pleione, assembly GCA_031769625.1. Classification (NCBI taxonomy): domain Eukaryota; kingdom Metazoa; phylum Chordata; class Amphibia; order Anura; family Myobatrachidae; genus Taudactylus; species Taudactylus pleione. The sequence continues at coordinate 505,102 of JAUIMM010001003.1, forward strand.
TGCAGACTGTTCTCCCCCCACACTGATTAAACACCTGGACCCTGCTCTGTCTGTGAGCATTGCTAGTGTTAATTGGAATCACAGGTGTGGTCCTGTTTCTCAAGGGCTGCAGAGATGAATACTCCCTCTGCATGCTGTGCCTTGCTCCACTCTGAATGCCACTGCCAGACCACCTGTCTGTATCCACCAATCGCTGCCAGACTCTAGGTATATAGATCCTCCTCTAATAGCACTCAGTGCTTGAACATCGTGTTCCACGCTACCATCTCTCACCCACGGTTCCCAGGCCGCACCAAGTAGCTTTCACGCTACCATCTCTCACCCACGGTTCCCAGGCCGCACCAAGTAGCTTTCACGCTACCATCTCTCACCCACGGCTCCCAGGCCGCACCAAGTAGCTTCCACGCTACCAGCGTCTACCCACGGCTATCCAGCCGCTCCCCAAAGCCATCCAGCTACCAACGTCTACCCACGGCTATCCAGCCGCTCCACGTAGCCACTCAGCTACCAGCATCTGCCCACGGCTATCCAGCTGCTCCACGTAGCCACTCAGCTACCAGCATCTACCCACGGCTATCCAGCCGCTCCACGTAGCCACCCAGCTACCAGCGTCTACCCACGGCTATCCAGCTACTCCACGTAGCCACCGAGCTACCAGCATCTGCCCATGGCTATCCAGCCTCTCCACGTAGCCACCCAGCTACCAGCGTCTACCCACGGCTATCCAGCCGCTCCACGTAGCCACTCAGCTACCAGCGTCTACCCACGGCTATCCAGCTGCTCCATGTAGCCACTCAGCTACCAGCGTCTACCCACGGCTATCCAGCCGCTCCACGTAGACACCCAGCTACCAGCGTCTACCCACGGCTATCCAGCCACTCCACGTAGCCACCCAGCTACCAGCGTCTGCCCACGGCTATCCAGCCACTCCATGTAGCCACCCAGCTACCAGCATCTACCCACGGCTATCCAGCCGCTCCATGTAGCTACCCAGCTACGAGCATCTACCCACGGCTATCCAGCTGCTCCACGTAGCCACCCAGCTACCAGCGTCTAACCGGCCGCTCCACGTAGCCATCCAGATACCAGTCTTCCTGCCGGTCCCAGTCCGGTTCCTCCAAGCCCACTCACCTCACGGCTCGTTAGCTGCACCAAGTAGCTTCCATGCTACCATCCATCTGCAGGCTCATCTACTGGTACCCCGACCAGCTCAGTCAGCCTACCTGCCGGTCCCAGTCTGGTCCCTCCAAGTTCCTTCTGGTCTCATTCCAACATCTCCAGTTTCCAGTTCCAGTCACTCATCACCAAAGGCAGTTCTCACTGCTACCCACTTCTTATAATAAAGAGCTATTCTTGTTAACCATGGTTCCAGTCCAGCCGGCCTCCAGTGATTCCAGCTCATCACCTGATACAGGTAACTCGCTAGCACCAACTGTGACAGTATGTTCAAGCCTAACGATGGTAGCGGATCAAGCACTTAATCCTGGATCAAGTGCTTTCTGTAACCTAATCACTCGTTTGGATTCACAGGAGGCGGTACAGCATCAAGTACTACAGCTTCTGCAAATTCTGATTAACCGGCTAGATGATACCCAAATCTTACCTGAACCCCTAACTACTTTCCATCAACTGCTGGAACAGCTACAGACTCTACTCAACAAAATCTTTCAGATCATTCCTGAATTTCTTAGAGCTACCTCTGTCTCAACTAAAAACTCTGTCTTGGAATCTCTAAGAACCAAAGATTCTTCCTTGCCAAGTAAAGTGAGACATCGAAGTTACCCGCGCTCCAAGCTCTCTGTGGCTGAACGCCAGCGGCGTAAAGATTTACATCTCTGTCGCTATTGTGGAGCTTCTGACCACTTTCTCAAAGGCTGTCCCCTTTGCAATTCCAGCAGTATAACTATGTGTCAACGTCTCAATGCCTGTTCTGGTCCCGTCCCGGATTCTGCCTGTTCCGGTCCCGTCCCGGATTCTGCCTGTTCCGGTCCCAGCCCGGATTCTGCCTGTTCCGGTCCCAGCCCGGATTCTGCCTGTTCCGGTCCCACCCCGGATTCTGCCTGTTCCGGTCCCAGCCCGGATTCTGCCTGTTCCGGTCCCGTCCTGGATTCTGCCTGTTCCGGTCCCGTCCCGGATTCTGCCTGTTCCGGTCCCGTCCCGGATTCTGCCTGTTCCGGTCCCGTCCCGGATTCTGCCTGTTCCGGTCCAAGCCCTGATTTTGCCTGTTCCGGTCCAAGCCCGGATTTTGCCTGTTTAGGACCTAACCCGGATTCTGCCTGCTCTGGTAGGGGACTTCAGTTGGCTACCCCAGGAGGGTCCTCAAGTCTCGTAACCTAAGAAGGGGTTTTGAGTCACTCACCCCAGGAGGAAGTCTCTGTCCTCGCATCCCAAAAGGGGGGTTCATGTTCCATACCCCAAAAGGAAAAGTCGAGTCAGCTTCCCCAGAAGGGGATTTTGGGTCCCAGACTCCAACAGGGAGTGTCAAGATCTGTACTCCAGGAGGGGACCTTAAGTCTCTCACCCCAGGAGAGGGTTACAAGTCTCACACCCCAAGAGGGGGTCCCAAGTTTCGCACCCCAAGAGGGGGTCCCAAGTCTCACACCACAAGAAGAGGTGCCAAGTTTCGCACCCCAAGAGGGGGTCCCAAGTCTCTCACCCCAAGAGGGGGTCCCAAGTCTCTCACCCCAAGAGGGGGTCCCAAGTCTCTCACCCCAAGAGGGGGTCCCAAGTCTCACACCCCAAGAGGGGGTCCCAAGTCTCGCACCCCAAGAGGGGGTCCCAAGTCTCGCACCCCAAGAGGGGGCCCCAAGTCTCGCACCCCAGGAGAGGGTCTCAAGTCTCGCACCCCAGGAAGGGGTCTCAGGTCGCGCACCCCAGGAGGGGGTCTCAAGTCTCGCACCCCAGGAAGGGGTCTCAAGTCTCGCACCCCAGGAGGGGGGGTCTCAGGTTTCGCACCCCAGGAGGGGGTTTCAAGTCTCGCACCCCAGCAAGGGGCCTCAAGTATCGCACCCCAGGAGGTGGTCTCAAGTCTCATGCCCCAGGAGTGGGGTCCAGGTTCCAGTTCCCAGGGAGAAGTGTCATGTACTACTAATCCTGATCATGGCTCCTGTTCAGCATCTCCTGAAAATATCGTTCCAGAGGATGACAGTTTCTGTAGCCTGTTCTCAGCCTCGAATGTTGAAGCTGCTGTCTCTGGCTCTTCAGGACTCCTTTCAGTTCCTTTAGTTGGTCCAAGTACCGAACAGCTGTCAACTTCAGTTGTTTTGATTCCTCAACAACCAGAGCATCCTCAAGTCTCTTCCAGCCCTGCACCTGAATGTGCTCCACAATCCTCGAACACACAAACTTCATTGGATACTCCAGGATACATATATTTTGATGGGGACTTCTCGCAATACTTTGCATTACTGACGCAATATGCTGCAATCATGGAAGCAGATCCAGCTTGTGGTATCACTCCTACCAACCTTACTAAGTACCTTCTCTCTTCCTTTAGAGATAAGGCATTGGACTGGGCCAATCCTCTCATCGAGTCTAAAGATCCTGTGCTTCTAAAAACAAAGACTTTCAGTGAAGCTGTTATTAAAGAATTTGGTCTAAAACCTGTCAAACGAAATTCTAGTTCTGAAAATCGGTCCAAGCAGTCTGTTGGTGCTACTAAAGAATCATCCTCTGCTGAGTCCTCCACTTCACTGAACATGAGATGTGCGGCCACCTCCTTGTCCTCTTCATACTGCGGTAGCTCCCAAAACACCATCAAACTTGGTTATATTTCACTTAGTTCCTCCCAGGAGTCCTATCAATGTTCAAGTCCTACTAAACCTTCGATTTTACCTTTAGATACTGACTCGGAATCTGAACTTGATCCTGCATATGATAATTCTCCATTCCCTGAAAACCATCTGCCATTTGACCCTGTCCTTTCCAGTCATGTGTTTCCACAGGAGTTACCAGAGATCCCATGTCCATTGGTTGGCACAAAACATTCTCGCAGCAGAAAGAAGAATCGACGAAGGTCTTGAATCATCCCCTTTGAAGAATTTCCACTTCTGGTATCCCAATAATGCAGAATTAAGAAGATGTCTAAAGAGATGTTTCTAGAGTGATGGTGTTCCTATGTTTGAAGCTCCTGTAATGTCATGTTTGGAAGAAAGTTTTTCAGTTTCCTGGGTGTCTCATTTTTTCATGTTCTCCTATGTATTTATTTGGGTGTTCGGAGTCCACCCTTGAAGAGGGGGGTACTGTCACAATCCTGGCTAGTTTTTACCTTTTGTGACTTACCTCTGCCAGCTGCTCCATGGATCTGTGTTTGTAATTCTCCTGGGACATCGGCTCTGGCTGAATCATGCTGGCTGTAACATCTCTGTGTGTGCAGACTGTTCTCCCCCCACACTGATTAAACACCTGGACCCTGCTCTGTCTGTGAGCATTGCTAGTCTTAATTGGAATCACAGGTGTGGTCCTGTTTCTCAAGGGCTGCAGAGATGAATACTCCCTCTGCATGCTGTGCCTTGCTCCACTCTGAATGCCACTGCCAGACCACCTGTCTGTATCCACCAATCGCTGCCAGACTCTAGGTATATAGATCCTCCTCTAATAGCACTCAGTGCTTGAACATCGTGTTACGTTCCGTGGTGTACTGCTTGTGCTATAGCTGTTCCTCTGTGTGCCAGTATGTCCCAGGCTCCTGCTGGTTCCTAGACCAGTGCTATCCGTAAGCCTGCTGCATTCAGCTATCCATGCTACCAGACTCTCACCTACGGCTCCCAGGCCACTCCACGTAGCTTCCATGCTACCAGCTTCTCCACACGGCTCCTAGGCCGCACCAAGTAGCTTCCACGCTACCATCTCTCACCCATGGTTCCCAGGCCGCACCAAGTAGCTTTCACGCTACCATCTCTCACCCACGGTACCCAGGCCGCACCAAGTAGCTTTCACGCTACCATCTCTCACCAACGGCTCCCAGGCCGCACCAAGTAGCTTCCACGCTACCAGCGTCTACCCACAGCTATCCAGCCGCTCCCCAAAGCCATCCAGCTACCAACGTCTACCCACGGCTATCCAGCCGCTCCACATAGCCACTCAGCTACCAGCATCTGCCCACAGCTATCCAGCCGCTCCACGTAGCCACTCAGCTACCAACGTCTACCCACGGCTATCCAGCCGCTCCACGTAGCCACCCAGCTACCAGCGTCTACCCACGGCTATCCAGCTACTCCACGTAGCCACCGAGCTACCAGCATCTGCCCACGGCTATACAGCCACTCCACGTAGCCACCCAGCTACCAGCGTCTACCAACGGCTATCCAGCCGCTCCACGTAGCCACTCAGCTACCAGCGTCTACCCACGGCTATCCAGCCGCTCCATGTAGCCACTCAGCTACCAGCGTCTACCCACGGCTATCCAGCCGCTCCACGTAGACACCCAGCTACCAGCGTCTACCCACGGCTATCCAGCCACTCCACGTAGCCACCCAGCTACCAGCATCTGCCCACGGCTATCCAGCCGGTCCATGTAGCCACCCAGCTACCAGCATCTACCCACGGCTATCCAGCTGCTCCACGTAGCCACCCAGCTACCAGCGTCTAACCGGCCGCTCCACGTAGCCATCCAGATACCAGTCTTCCTGCCGGTCCCAGTCCGGTTCCTCCAAGCCCACTCACCTCACGGCTCGTTAGCTGCACCAAGTAGCTTCCGTGCTACCATCCATCTGCAGGCTCATCTACTGGTACCCCGACCAGCTCAGTCAGCCTACCTGCCGGTCCCAGTCTGGTCCCTCCAAGTTCCTTCTGGTCTCATTCCAACGTCTCCAGTTTCCAGTTCCAGTCACTCATCACCAAAGGCAGTTCTCACTGCTACCCACTTCTTATAATAAAGAGCTATTCATGTTAACCATGGTTCCAGTCCAGCCGGCCTCCAGTGATTCCAGCTCATCACCTGATACAGGTAACTCGCTAGCACCAACTGTGACACTTATTAAATACATCCTAGAAGGATAAGGAAAAAGAATGGTTGAAACTACAGAAGCTGTGGTGGTATTGTGAGTAAGTACATGACAGAACTTGCAAGTTGTTCCCCAAGCCAGAACTTGAAGGGTAGTCCAGTCAATATGTTGGTTATTTTGCTGGGGCCAGAGGAACCCAAGAAAGAGTTGAGTGGAAGCCTTTCATGTAAAGAGAAAAGACAGGACTTCTGAATGGAGTACGCCCACCGTGAGTTTCATAGGGAAAGTCTGTTGATTGATAGTTCCACCAGGAATGTGACTTCCATCTACTGCTGTGAGATCAGAGTGGAGGTGAAATTTATACCTCTTTTACACCAGAGCAAAAACCTGGGTTTTTGCTGGGTCTACCCGGGTTGCAGCTCAGTGTAAAAGGGTCCCTGAAAAAATAACCCAGGTCAAGTGACCCAGCAATCCAACCCAGGTAGCTACCAGGGTTGGACCCAGGATGGACCCGGGTAATGGTGCAGTGTAAACGGTGCAACCCGGGTTATCTGACGTGGGTCATGCCTAAAATGAGCTGATTGGTGGTTGTGGATCATTCACCTCCCACTTTTTATGACCTCACAGGTTTAGCAGGGCAGACCTGAGTTCAGTGTGAACAGGGCTGACCTGGGAGTAACCCAGATCGAAGGTGCAGTGTAAATGGGTCTGACCTGGGTCTGACCAGTATTGGAACCATGTCCAAAAACCCAGGTCAGACCTGGGTTTTTGGTGAAAAAGAGGTATTAGTTCAATTTACAATTTCTTACCCAATGTTGCTGTCACGAAATTCCTAGCTGCTTCTGAGTCAAAGAAGGACTAGTAAATATTCTGACCCTATAAGGTGCTTTAGAGTGCTTTAAAGTAGCAAAAATGATACACTCACTCTTGTGAGGAGAGTGAGTAGATACTCCTAAGTTGACCTCTTCATCATCAGCTAAGAGTGGGCATTTACTGACTTTTTAGGATGACCACATGACTGGAGAAGAAACTATTTAAGTGTCTATTATTTTATGTTCAACATTTTTATGTGAAAATTTTGTCTTTGTATAGGACGAAACTTTCTAGAGACTATATACATTTTTTAATATTCTTATATTATTGTAATATAATAAAAGGAATTGGTTTTCAATAAAAAAAAAAATTGGAAACAAACTTAGTGGCCTTTAATGTAAATAGGCTCATTTTTATTTTATGTCTTTACTGTGAACAAACAACAAAGCATCCCCTTTTAAATCCACACCAAATTCCAGGGCAGAACCGGGTTCAGTGTGTAATTTGTAGTCACTTTTAAAATGTGTTTAAAAAAAACATTTTATTCCTACCTGCAAGCATAAACACACTTGTTCCATCAATGCAACACCCCATATACCTGTCCCACATCAATTTACCCAGTATTTTGTATTTAGCAGGACATCACCCGAAAATGACATGTCACTATTGGCCAATTTAAGCTAATTAAAGACTTCTAAGTGCAGAATTAATCATCAGGGTGTTAACCCCTGTAAATGGGTTTGCATGGCTAACTGAATCCCCCCTAGATTCTCTTGGCAACGTCTCTCGCGTTCTCCTGGAGGACGCCAGAAATAGTCTATTTTGCATAGGTCCTTCGGAAACTGGGTGGCTGAGGCCGAAAATGGGGAGCCGAACGAATTTTGAGGCACTTTTGAGCTCTCTTGCAAAAGCGGAGATCCACTCTATTGCAGAGAGATATTAGTTCACCGAGACTGGTAAATCCAGGGCAGCCAATTAGTCTTTCACTCGATCTAAAAGGCATTGCCACAAGACAGCAACAAGGCCCCTCATTATTCCACTAGTATTCATTGGATAGGGTTAAGAAGAATTGCACTACATATTGTCCCACAGTATGTGAATCTTGACATACTGTAGTTGCAAAATGTTGGATGCAGCTGAGATGGTTCTCCCAGGCTCATCAAAGATCCTATGGAAAGTGGCTAGGAAGTTGTCAGATATTTCCCACAGCAGTGATGCCTATGCCAGGGCATGCCCAGAGAGTGATGATATGATATAGACAAGCTTTGTTCTTTGCTTTGTAGTTCAAAGTGGATACTACACTGGTTGATAAATTATCTGCATGTTTTGGGATTCCCATCATATTTGATTGGGGTATAAAGATGAAGCCTTTTCGTACAGTAAAGAATTAGATCTCACTTGGCCAGGCATTAGAGGTGTGATTTGCCTGTTGAAAAACACTTGAATAGAGTTCATACAAGTAGACAGGTCTTGAAGGCATTGCATGAATTGGCCCAGGTTAGTTTCTCGTTTCTACAAATGGCTTGCAAGGGAGTCCATCCTTGGGGTCGGCTCCCTTGCCGATTTCATTTAGCCAGAACAAACTTTTATATCACTGGGGAGTTTTTTATTCGGGTTGGAACCTCTAGTGCTAGATACACAGAAATGGAAGCTGGAGATGATACAGGAGAATCTGTGCACAATGGAAGCAGTCTGCAGGTGCAAAATGCAGTAACAATACTTGTGACTAATATGAATGCAGAATTATATATCTTACCAATGCAGGAGACAGATGACTACTTCAGAATCAGAATACTGTCTAGCAATACAGGAGACAGATGACTACTTCAGATGCAGAATGCTGTCTAGCAATACAGGAGACAGATGACTACTTCAGATGCAGAATGCTGTCTAGCAATACAGGAGACAGATGACTACTTCAGATGCAGAATGCTGTCTAGCAATACAGGAGACAGATGACTACTTCAGATGCAGAATGCTGTCTAGCAATACAGGAGACAGATGACTACTTCAGATGCACAATGCTGTCTAGCAATACAGGAGACAAATGACTACTTCAGATGCAGAATGCTGTCTAGCAATACATGAGACAGATGACTACTTCAGATGCAGAATGCTGTCTAGCAATACAGGAGACAGATGACTACTTCAGATGCAGAATGCTGTCTAGCAATACAGGAGACAAATGACTACTTCAGATGCAGAATTCTGTCTAGCAATACAGGAGACAGATGACTACTTCAGATGCAGAATGCTGTCTAGCTATGCAGGAGACTGATGACTGGATCAGATGCAGAATGCTGTTTTGCAATGCAGTAGAGTAGACAGATTACTGGATCAGATACAACACAAGAGACACTGGATCAGGTGACGAATGCAAATGGAACCATGAGCCACAGTATTGATCTCTATGGAGAGAAGTTGTCCTGGCAATCTATACAGGTTTAAATAGGCTGTCCTAGCATCAGTAGGCTAAGCCGGGCTTGTAACCATGATTGCTGGTATCCGATTGGCCAGAGCAGTCAGGTGAGCACAACCACGATGGCGGCACTCATGTTATGCAGTCACTGGAAATGCTGGGAACTGATGCCAACCACATACGTTGGTGCGCAAGCATAGCCTTCAGGAATGCCACATGAAGCCAGGAGGGACACAGATGGCTGTGAGATGACATTGTTGGATATGACATAATATCATATAATAATGTTTTCTCTTGTAAGATGTGTATGTTCTAGTATAAGAAATTATGGCCCTCATTCAGAGCCGTTCGCTATTTGTGGTCGCTCGTTTAAAAACAAGGGGTGGCTATTCAAATGATCCGTACGCACATTGCAGTCTGTTCACACCTCTAAGTCTGAACGAGCGAGCAAAACATACGCTCGTTTATTTGTTAAAAACGCCCCCTGGCCGCTCGCATCCTACGTCATGTCCGCTATTTATTAGATTAATCGAGTACATCGACCAGCGTATGAACTGCTCGCTAATCTTGTGGTTGGTGTTTGCTACCACAAATTTGCGAGCAGTTCTGGCTATAAAATAACCCAGTGACGTGGTCAATGACGCTGCTGTTTTAAATATGCACACCCATAAAACGCCCGTTTTGACCTTTAAGCACGCCTGCGTTCGGATCTCCACTCCCCATTTTCAAGCACCTTCCCCTGTTACCACCCACATACGCCTCATTCTGTCACTCAAAATAGCAGGCCCTCGCTATATTGCGTACCAACGATTTTCGGCCGCACTGACTGGTTCGCGCATGCGTACTAAAAACCGTACGCATGCGCAGATGTGCAAACATCGCTCGGAACGAGCGTACTGCCGCTAACGAGCGGCTCTGAATGAGGGCCTATGTTCCCTCATGTAGGATGTGTATGGTCTAGGATTAGGATAAGGTGTTCTTGTTTAGGAAACATGTGCTTTAGGATTAGGATAATGTGTTCAAATGTAGGTGACATGAGATTTAGGATCAGGATGTTGTTTTCTCATGTATGAGTTGTGTGATTTAAGATCAGAATTATTCCCACAAGGTGTGTTGTGAACATTTAGGATTGATATGCTTCCTCACAAACATTATGATGTTTCATTCTTGTTTTTGTTTCATCATTGACAGGTCTCTGTGTGTCTAAACCCCATGAGATCCAAGTTTTCATGAACTTCTTCATTGACCTAAAGTTGCCATATTCGGTGGTGAGGAATGAGCAATTAGAGATACGGGCCATTCTTTACAACTATGGCAACTTTAACCTTAAGGTAAGTCATCCAGTTTACGGTCATAACAACAATTACAGTCACAATCCCACACTGAAAATTCTCTTTTGAGATGTTACAATCCAACTTTTGTGCAAATGCTTTGGACCCAATAGGAAAGTACAAAAATGTTTGGACTGTGATGGTGGTTTCTTTATAGTTTCAAAAGTGTTCAACAGCCTATTGGGTAGTGTTTGGAAGATTAATGCTGTTGCCAGCTGTGAAACATAATCTTAAATGTGCTTATTTTGTAACTAAATGCTAAAATTATCATTTGTCTTGCAGGACAGGATTATTTAAATTAGATAAAGGAAAAATAATGTAAATTTAACAGAAGCATTCCCTGTATGTGGGAGGGCACAAAAGGAGCACCATTTGTCCACCACCTCTGAGGTGGTCCTGATTCAGCAAGGATCACTATTCTGCTAGAACGCACGCACCGCAGTTGCTAATATTAGTAGTGAAATGCAAATGTTTGCAATCGCATTGCGATCACATCTTAAGATAAGGACGCCACTTCCCCTCGCTCACATCCGTATACTTGGGCAATACAGCGAAACAATCGGTAACATCGAATGACATCTGACCCATACGCACAGTTAAGGCAGGTCAGACCACACTCAGGAATTGCTAACTACTGCGCATGCTATGAGACCTCAGGCTGCCTAGGGTATTGTAGTGGATGATTTCTGCATGCCCCTGCAACGTCGTTGCAACGCACTGGCACGCCTGCGTTCGCCTGACCACCCCCCCCCCCGTCACTACCCACGAATGGCACTTCTTGTCAATCACTCTGCGATGGGAACTGCATGGCATCTCCATATGCAGTTCCCATCGCAATTGCTAGTCCGCGCACGCGCAATGCGGAAACATCAGCCGTGGGCGTGCGCTTTCTCCTTTACGTTCCTTGATGAATCAGGCCCAGAGTACGCATCTCAGCTCGCACATACAGTGGCATGTATTGATATAAATGAGGCTACATCAAGATACATGTCTAGAGAAATCTGTATACATACAGTAGAAATGAGTAAAGGGGGTGATCCTACAGTGTAAGTAGATCACAGACCCTGGGCCTGATTTAGAGTTGAATGCAAGTGGAATTGTGGATGGATCTCATAGATATCTCATTCTGGGAGATAATCAGTCAGTGACCATGCGGACCTATGGAATTTTTCCATCTAGTGAGAGTGTCATGGGTCTGTAAGCTGACAGATCTTTTGCACTGACCATGGATTAAGTGCATGTCCAGACACTCATAATAACAACTGAGGCTGTGGATTGAAAAACAGTTGGCGTGATGGCATTTCTCATGCAGACACATGCAGGGGGCCCAGGCCCTGATTCAGAGCCGGACGCTCTGACAGAGTGCTCGCTCTGAATCTGGGCCGTCTTTCTCTTTTTCTTAGAGCGGCCTCCTGGTCGCTCGCATAGCTGTGGGTGACCACCCACAGCTATAGTGAGCGGCCAGGAAGATGGTCGCAATGGTCAAGACCATCGCGAGGATCGGGCTTGCGACGAGACCCTTGTGGTAGGGTCTCGTTTCCGCAAGACCAAGAGTGCTTTCGGCTCTAACAGAGCCGAAATCTCTCCCACTGACATCACTCGTGATGTCAGTGGGGCCGGCCCTAGACGGTAGGCGTTCCCATGGGAACGCCTCCGTCTGGGCAGCCACGCCCCCGGGCCGCCCACCAAAGGGGGCGTCCAGTCACTCAACATCGACAGCACGCCCCCTTTGTAGCGATAAACGGAGCGACGGCTTGCCCGTCGCTATCCGGGTCTCGCACAAGCGCACGATGGAGCCGGCTCCGTCGTGCGCATGCGCACTGGGCCAACATTGACCCACTTGCGAGCGCATAGCGAGTCTCAATCAGGCCCCCTGTGTGCAGCCTCCGTTTGGGCCCCCTCCTCCATAGCAGCGCAGTAGATTCTGGCTTAATGCTAGAAACAACTGCGCATGCGCGGGTCTCCAGGAAAATGGGGGCTGCGCCTTATTCCCGGGGACATCTTTTTTGCACATGTGCGAGTTGCCAGGTAAATGGCCACGGCCATTTTCCCTGTGATTTTTGCTGCTCTGCAGTGCCGGCCTGTTCCTGCAGAGCAGCGCTCTGGAGACTGTGGAAAGGTAAGTATAAACTAAATATGGGTGCAAGGTGTGAGGTGTGAGCCCCCCTGGACCTAGGGTCCCATGTGCACCCATTATAGACACGCTCCTGGACACATGGTTGTGCAGCATACAAGGGTGGATTCTGCAAAATTTGCATTCATTTTAGCTATTATTTTATGTAAATGTCATGTTTATATGTGTGTTGTTTATAATGTTTATATTCACCATTTTGGAGAACTCACGCGGTTCCTTTACTAATTAATTAATAGGTGTAATAGATCTATAATGATCTTTACTTCTGATTAAATAGTAAATAGTTGTATACAATAAGGGTGGATTCTCTCAGTCACATCAGCTATTAAGCAGCCTGCCGTGGCCCTTTGGAAAAGCGGTAGCAGAAGCATCTGACTCAGGTTCAGTCCCTCTGTTGTGAAGTATAAAGAATAAAATATAAGGGCCTGAAATGTCTATTAAAGGTCACAGAAAGGTGCACAGCTGCCCAGATGCTTTGAGCATCTCTACACACTGCAGGCGCACTCCAGGCATCTCTGAGGCGGTGCTACAGGCACCCTGCTAGCCACATGTAGGCAGGGGTGTAGGGACTGCGGATCCAGTGGAGCGCCCGCTCCAGGCGCCGAAGGTGTCCGGAGGCACCGCACGCTTAGCCTGCTGGCTTCTACCCGGCAGTTCTCTAAGTTGACAGCCGCCGGGGGCCGTTGCCCCACCACTTCTGCATGACTGAGCACGCTGGCCTCTGAAGTGATCGGAGGCTAAGGAAGGAGGCCAGCGTTCCCAGTGATGCAGTGTGCAGGTGACATCATGATGTCACCCACGCGCTGAGGAACCTGCGTGGCCGCACCTGCTGGATCTAGTTAGAACCAGTCAGCGCGGCAGCTGGAACAACAGCCCGGACGACGGCCGCAATGGATCAGGTAAGTACAGGGGGGGGGTGTGCACTACTTTAAGGAACAGAACTACGGGGGTGGGGTGCACTACTTTAAGGGACAACTACGGGGGGGCACTACTTTAAGGGGCAGAACTACAGGGGGGGCACTACTTTCAGGGACAGAACTACGGGGGGGCACTACTTTAAGGGGAAGAACTACGGGGGGTCTACTTTAAGGGGAAGAACTACTGGGGTGCACTACTTTAAGGGGCAGAACTACAGGGGCACGACTACTTTAAGGGGCACCACATATGGGCATCTATACAGGGGGGCACTGCATATGGGCACCACTTCAGGGGGCATTGCATATGTGCACAACTACAGAGGGCATTGCATAAGGGGTACTACTACAGGAGTGATACTGCAGGAGGCTGGAAAGCTGGGGCAGGAGGATGGAGAGACAGGGGGATAAGGCAGAATATATTTAGTCCTCCCTGCCCCACTTTGATACTGCCCCTAATCTTATTTTTACTTCTCTTTACTTTAATCCCATATGGACCCACCTCCTCCCTGGAACATTTGGGGGGGGGGTGCCATAGCACGCACGTGGTCCGGGCACCCTGGCGACACGCTACTCCTCTGCATGTAGGGGATGTGGGGGGGCAGCAATGGTGCTGCCACTAGGGCCTTGCACCTTGGGCAACAGCATCACTCTCAAACTCCCCCTGTGGCCCTGATGCAGAGGATATTAATCCTCAGACATCTGCACCATCATTATAAGTGATTTTAATAGCCAAATTGATAGCTCACATTCTCATTGTGCCTCCAAACTATGCTCTCTAACCTCCTCCTCTCTTGGCTTCTCCAAGAGGAATGACTCCTCTACTCATAAGGATGGCCGCTGCCTTGATCTTGTATTCACCAGACTATACTCCGTTTCTGAATTCATTAATGCTCCTCTCCCTCTCTCAGATATAAACCTTATCATCTGCACATTCTCCTCCATTACTTCAAGCTCAGTGTCACTGAAGTCTTCCAAGACTCCTCCAAAATGCAGAAATATTAACTTTCTACAACTTTCCACCTCTCTGCAACAACTTCTCTAAGTAATCGCCATCTCCTGAAAACAGGGTGAAATGCCTCCAGCTTGCTCAGGAACACTGGACAACTGTTTGTCAAATTTACCCCTAAGAGCAATTCAAAATGCAGATAATTTTGCTAATGGAATGTTAATGCGACTATCCGTGCCACCATCCTTACTGAGTACTCATAGCGCCTCACTCACCTGGTTCATTACCGATTGCAACTGCGATGATGCACGGCATCGGACGACTGTTGCATTCTGCGCATGCATCGCAGTGCACAAACGCTCCACTGCGATTGGGACTGCAGTGACTACGTAGACCCCTCGGACAGTGATTAACAGAAGTGAGCATTTGGGGAAGGTGATGGGGGTGTGGTCGGGGAAACACAGGCGTGCGAGTGTGCGTTTGAACGCCATTGCAGGGGCGTGCATAAATTAGCCATCGCGATGCCATACGCAGCTTGGGCTTCCACTACGTGTGATGAGGTTAGCAATTCCTGAGTAAGGTCACACCTTGTGCAAGTGTGCGTGAGGCTCGGATGGTACTCCATGTTACCGACTTGCTAAGTATTACGGATGTGTGCAAGGTAAAGTGGGCATCCTTATGTTAGGCTGTGATAGCATAGCGATAGCAATCATTAGCATATTTTTGCAGTGAGATCGCGTGCGTAATCGCTATTGCGATCGCAATAGCGATCCTTACTGAATCATGCCCTAAGTCCTGTCCGCAGTTGCAGCTGTCATCTCTATTATCAACACATACACCCATCCCATGGGGGGGGCAGAGAGATCCATCTGAAAAAGGTGACCCTTTGGCATATGCATGACTCAGAATAGGATAAAACTATTCTGCCCACGGCATTTGCATCACTCTCTCACATGATGGTTCTCTTCAATGCCTACGCTGAGTTGCCACCTGATTGACACCCAGAAATTTCCAATTTACATACTGGGAGACGCGGCCGAGATGCATCTGATACGCCAAGTTGCGTAAGTTCCCTACCGGCATATGGCACATTTTGCTAAAATTCTCTAGCTGTGGCCACATACACAGTGCATGTGCCTCATAATCAGGACCTTGTATTAAATAAGGAGCAAATAACAGAATAATTCTCTCATCCACTCCTAGGCCCTGATTCAGACCCGCTCGCTGCGGCAGGCAGTTCGCAGGGTCTGTGGGCGTTTCTTTTTTGTTATCTCCAGGCCACTCGCAGAGCTGTGGGTGACCACCCACAGCTTGAGCGAGCTGGAGACCGTCGCGATTATCGCAACCATCGGGCTTGCGAGGAGACTCTGGGGTTGGGTCTAGCTGCCGCAAGCCCGAGTGGACTCCCTGCTCTAATAGAGCAGGAAGTCCACTACTGACATCACTAGTGATGTCAGTAAGCCCTCCTACAAATGCCAGGCGTTCCTAAGGGAACACCTGCGTTTGTCCGGCCACCCCCCCTCATTCAACATCGACAGCCGCCCCGTCTTGTTGCGAGCACTGGAGCGACTGAACTTCAGTCGCTCTGCGGGGCTCGCGCATGCGCACGCCGGATGTGGCACATGCGCAGGGCTATAACATCGAGCTGCTTGCGAGCGCTGTGCGCTGAATCAGGCCCCTAATGCGATCCACTGACTAGGTTTCATGCACTAGGTTCCTCTATACCGACTGCTCATTCAACCTTTGTGCCACCACCAAACCTTCTTCCTCCAGCCAGCTGGACTTCTCCTTCACTCTCCTCCCCATTGACACCTTCCTTGGCCTGTATCCTGGACCAATGTTAACCTTCTCCCTCCCTGGATCTCCATTACAGACTTTGCCATTGACCGAATGCCTATTTAATAATTCCCTGTTAAATTGCTTCAATTCCTTGTATTCTGGACCTATTGCTAATCTCCCAGCCATTTATTGTCTGATCTCACATCTATATGCATATTATTGTTCTGTTATCATTATTTTTACCTTGCATTTTACCATTGCACCTCACCATTGCTATACTATCAATGTTATTATATAGTATTATAAAGTATTATAGTCTTGCCACTGTCTAATTTGTCATATTAAAGTATTGTAGTTCTGCCAGTGTCACATTTGCCTGCACTGTCTTCGCTACCTGCATATTGTCATATTTAACTGTACTGAAATTGCACCTCACCATTGTAATTTCTATTACTATTTCTCCCCCACCCAATTCCCCTCATCTACACCATTTCTCCCCCACACTTATGAGACGGACAGTCAAGTCATCCATTACGTTTTATCTTCTTCCCTCCTTCCTCCTCCCCCTATTCACCCCTCCTCACCTTGGAACTATCCCCCCCTCCTTCTACGCCCTATAACCTCACTTCGCTCTACAATGTCTTTGCTTCCCCCACTAAGCCCCACACTCTCCTATCTTTTACCTCAACTTCTCCTAACCTTCAAATGCCTCTTGCTCCACTCCCACTCTGTCCTCAATTGACAGTTCCCCTGTTTGACTAGGCTGTCACCCTCTACATCACCCCACTCCAAATCCATCTCACTACCCTGTTCCAGCAACCCTGACAATCTCATTCACATCTCTAACATCAGCTCTGTCCTCTCTCCTGTGCCCTTGGGAACGAAGTCTGCTTGTAACACACAGGCATCAACCCATGACCTTCTCACCTCCAACTTAGCCATCACTGAATCATGAACAACTCCGCCTTCACTGATTATTAGGACTCTCACCACTTCTCCCACCACCTCTCCTTTGGTGGCCTCTCATTCAGTACCCCTTGTCCTTAGGTTTCTTCTATTCTCCTGCTGCTCCTTTCAGTTCATACACTCAGAGCCTTCCCCGTCATTCTCTTCTATTGAGATTTCTGCAATTTGCCTCTTTCACGTCACTCTCTTTTGTGTAACTGTCATTTATTACCAGGGGGGCCTCCCTGGTCCAATCTCCAAAATTAATTGATAACTTTACTGCCTGGTTTCCAGGCTTCCTCTTTTCTCCTATTGATGTCCTTCCCAAATATTTAATTTGATTAGGACAGGAATCTTATTTTATAATTATATTTAAGGGGCAATTTTAATTATTAATGGGTGTAAAAAACTGTTTTGATGATGTGGCCACAACATAAACTAATAAATGTGGACCCATTTAACAGTACCTAGAATCTCCCGGAATTCGTCTGTGGGGTCGAGCTTTCATTTTTGTGGCTCCGACCTTATGGAACTCACTTCCCTGTACAGTTCGAGAGGCCTCCACTCTAGAATCCTTCAAAAATAGACTCAAGAATGACCTGTTCACCCAAGCATTTCACTAATGTCCCTTGTTAAGCTTGTTTTGTATTTTGTACTGTAAAGGCAAATGTAAAGCACTTTGAGACCTTTAGGAGTAACACATTATATAAATAAAATTATTATTATTATTTCAGTAAATATTTAAAAAAGTAATATCTCATATGCTTCTCGCGTTTATCTTCTCTGTTTGGTGTAGATGCGAGTAGAGTGGGCTCATAATGAAGCATTCTGCAGTCTCTCCAATACTAAAAAGAATTACCGTCAGTTGGTAACCATTAATCGTCTATCATCAGTCGCTGTCTCATTTATCATCGTGCCACTGACTGTGGGCTATCATGAAGTGCAAGTGACGGCAGTGGGTCAAGGCGGATCAGATAGTGTCACTAAGAAGCTGAAGGTTGTGGTGGGTAATAGAGATAGTTATATTGCTCTTCTTGCATTTGAGTCTATAGTATCTCTGAGATGTAAAAGTCTGTAGCGATTAGAGATGTGCGCCATCCCTCATGTTCTGGTTTTGGTTTTGGATACAGATTAATCTCCGTGTTTTGGTTATGGTTTTGCAAAACCACCCTTAGATGTTTTGGTTTTGGTAAAAAAAAAAACAGCTAATATCATGTCATTTTGACATGTTTGGGCAAGTTTACATGCAATCTAAACCACGAGTTTGATTTTTAAATCCGAGTTCTGAACTGTGGGAGGATCTGAAGTGGGACTAGGTTTGACTCAAGACCCCTAATTTCGGTTGTCATCGGTTCTCTGGGAGCTGAACCCACACATCTCTAGTAGCAATAATTATTAATTTACAATACAACTTGAGTTCTTTCATTGTTTTGCTAAAAATAAAGTGACAATGATCAGCAATCTGTACATCACACCTCAGGCCTCATTATTCAAACTTTGTGGACTCTTCTACCGATCTCAGGGGCATTAACCTATTTTTTTTTCAGTCGGAAGGAAGGCTGGTGACAAGCACTCTAGCATCTGTGACTTTGGAGCCAGAAGTACAAGGCAGAGGTCTGTTCTTTTTATCCCTATTAGTTTGTATAATAGTGTGAAGTTGATATGATAAGTTATTGCTGTTGAAAATCATTGGGCTTAATTTACTAAGCGCACTGGATGCACAATGTAAAACGACTTGGTCTAGCCAGTACTTATCAAGGTGCAGGCCTACTCTCCAGTGGCGTAAGTTAACCCCAGACGCCCGGAGACAAGTTATCAATTGGATATCAGTTGGTGACCCCCCCCCACCTACGCATATGTGACTATGTTTTTATTAGGCCTATTTACTAAAGTTAATTTGCAGGATATCCCCCCAAAACACCCTTTTTCGGACATGTCTCACTGGCATAAGAAGCTGCTGAGGAGCC
This sequence comes from Taudactylus pleione, assembly GCA_031769625.1. Classification (NCBI taxonomy): domain Eukaryota; kingdom Metazoa; phylum Chordata; class Amphibia; order Anura; family Myobatrachidae; genus Taudactylus; species Taudactylus pleione. The sequence goes on from JAUIMM010001003.1 coordinate 524,298, forward strand.
AATGAGCGGGAACAGGCTATAGATAGATGTAAGCGGCATCTGATGGTCTGACACAGAACTCTCCATTAGTATATGGTTATGGTGGCTTCTCAGGTGCCGGGAAGAGGTGCCATGTATTGAGCAGCCATGACGGTACTCTCCGGGTACATATTCACAGACCTAACTGGGGTGAATATATTAAGGTGGAGGAGGTGCCCCTTCAGTGCTGGCGCCCGGCGGCAGGCGACTCCATTGTCTCCCATAGTTCTGCCCCTGCTACTCTCTACTCTAATCAGGTGCCTCCACAAATTAGATGTGCATTTAGGTGTGTGGAGCATGTTTCCAAAATTAAGTGTAAACTTCCTACCATTTTAAAACAACCGCATATTAAATACGGTATAACTTGCTAGTATTGTTCTAAAATGCTGCTTTATTCTGATTCAACTCATGGGAGTGATGAGACAACCTAGCAGCCTTTATTTACAGGTATGTATTATTTACTGTAAATGACAATCTCGTGTGTTTGAATTTTTGTTCTTCATTGGAAAAAGAAATTTCCTTCTCCACCATAGTGCAACTGGAGAGTGCAAGCTGCCTCCAACTAAAGTCGTAGGATAAAAACGGACTTCGATCACGACAAGAATATCCTCACAACTCATAATTTCCTTAAGAGTAAACTTCCAAAACCTTTTTAATCTCTTCCATCAGCAATCTCACTCTGCAGAATGGAATCTTGTTTAGGAAACTGCTCCATATAGCTAGTTGATCCAGGTCACTACTTCAGAATAAAGCAAGGGCAAATGCAGGATTTTTATGGGGGGTTTCCATAATATATATATATATATATATATATATATATATATATACAATTCCAATAATCCGGCACTCCTTAGCTATTCCACAACTTTAAGTGTGCACGTGCTATAAAGTATAAAAAATGAGTCCTCAGAAAGAATCCCAAGTCCACGCACGGCACTACTGTATCAAAAAGAACATTTATGTAGTAGAAATGCAAGTTAATACATGTTGCAAATATCCAGTATTAAAGCAACGTTTCAGGATCCCTCCGGACCTGCTGTGATGTTAATAATGTTTGCCTGTATACTTTTTTGCTGACAAACATTATTACTACATAAATGTTCTTTTTGATACAGTAGTGCCGTGCGTGGACTTGGGATTCTTTCTGAGGACTCGTTTTTTATATATATATATATATATATATATATATGACTGGGAAAGGACCTAGCAGGCTGGCAGAATGTTCTTAATCCCCGCCCCCTCACGGCAAATTGCCACGATTCGTGGGTCAATCTGGAGGGGGCGAGGCCAAATGATTTGATTCTAATGAAATAGCGTCATATTAGCTCCGCCTCCTCCATATTGACCCGCAAATCATGGCATTTTGCTACGAGGGGGCAGGGCTTAAGAACATGGTTCCTGCACTTCAGTCAGTTAGGGGGGGTTTCTGTGTACTCAGAAACCCCCCCTGCATGCGATACTGTGAAGGGCTGGTTCTGGATCAAACTCACAGTGGCTGTAGTTGCGATCAGCTGCAGGAGCCTGATTACTATCTTCTGCTAATATAAGAATCTGTGGGGCTAATGTGGGGGTTCATGCATCTGTAAGTGGAAAAAAGAAGTAACCAATAATGGCACTTTCTCTGCAAACCACTAAAAACCGGTTACCGCTGCCCTGAAAAAAAAGGGAGTGTATATACCTTCAAAACATATACAAATAAATATTAGGGCTGTGCAGTCCGAATTTTGGTGTATATATTTTCAAAAAGATGTATGTCAATAGATAAATGTTTGTGAGGATGCTTTTGGTATTTAAATAAAAAAATTATTATAATTTTAATGTAATCAAATGTAAAAATACATGTACTATAAAAGCTTACAAAGAATAACACATATAAATGATTAAAAAAATAAAAGATAAAAAAATTAAGTGTGATATAATTGTAACATATGTTATTTCTGACTTCTAACTTCTGCTACAAAGTTGCCAGATAGTGTGGCGAATAAATAATGTGTCATTTTCACATTCACAGCTGAGACTCTCATTTGCAACCCATAGCCTCCTCATTGCGTTCATACATTCGAGACACCACTCATTTTTTACAGTTGTTACAGTCTATTAGTTATATATTAGTTATATATTTTTAACTTGCGATGTACTGTACAAGCACTGTACACCCATATTCCACACGATATGGGTGTAGAAGCTGTAAGAATTTTCTGGACAAGGATACATTGATCAATGATAATCTAAAATGTTTCCTTACTGATAGTATTCACCATATTTTGACACAACTATTTTGTTTTTAACTGTCGGTACTATTTACAGACACAAGGCACAGCCATGGGGACCAGGTTCGCACCGAGCTTTGCCAACCTATACATGGGTCTCTTGGAGGAGAGACTCATCTGGGGGGGGCGGGTTCATGGCGAACCTGGTCCTCTACGGCAGATATATCGACAATTTATTTTTTGTTTGGGATGGAGATGGGGGGTCGGCACAGGGATTTGTGAACTATCTTAATATAACTTAATTTCAACTCAAATTTACTAATACACTCAATAGAGATGTGATAAATGTTCTTGATATTACTGTCTCTATTAAAAACAATGAGATCTCAACATGTATATATCGTAAAGAAACTGACACATATAACTTCATTCCATTTTCAAGCAACCACTACAAAAAATGGTTGCAGAACATTCCCTCAGGACAGCTGCATAGGGTACATTGCAACTGCTCTGATGAGAACGAGTATACACAACATTCAAAAATTAAAAGGATATCCAGAGTCTCTTCTACAGGATTCATTTGCAAAAATCTCCAAATTAAATCGTAAAACTTACTTCCAGCCGAATAATAAGAAGGAGGAACAGGACAAACCAAAATTCAATAAAGCTCTCAAATTCATCATGAGATATAGATCAGCTGCTAATGACATCAAAAAGATAATTAACACCAACCAGAAAATCTTATATACTGACCCTTTGTTAAAATCAGATTTAGAGACAGGTACAAAAGTTATTTTTAGAAGGGCCAAAAACCTGGGGAATCTATTAGCCCCTTCCCATTTCATAAACAGGACAAGTACTGATGATAAAAAAACTGAAGAGAAAAATTGGCTTAAAAAAGACATCAAAGGCTGCTATAGGTGTGGAACCACACAATGTATTACATGTAGTTTCATCCAACACAGAGCACTCTCCTTTACATCGTTTGCTACAAAGGAAATTTCCTTTATAAATACATATATTAATTACAACTCCACATATATTATTTATCTCTTCCAGTGTTGCTGTGGAATACAATACATTGGTCGAACTGTCCGAAGATTAAAAGATCGTTTCCTAGAACATTGTAGGAATGTAAATAAAAAGTCCAAAGAACACTCAGTATCATGCCATGTTTTGGAAGAACATGGCCGTAATTTTAAATGTATGCAAACTATTGACATAGAGTCTATCCAACCTACAGCGAGAGGTGGGGACAGATATTCTCATCTGTGTTTAAGAGAAACATATTGGATACAATACAATGCGTACAACCAGATGGTCTAAATGAGGTGGTTGAGACAAAGTTCGATTTCTAAGGGGTCCGGCGCCAGAGGTCCCTATGGGCTACTCCCCCCAATCTATTGACATATACTATCACTTTCCTCATTGCAAAGGCCGACGGGCATTTGTATTCGACGACTCTTCCACTCAAATTAAGAAACATCCGGTGATGATAGAATAGCAATAGGCAATAGATATAAGTTCAGCTATCTACAAAAATAGATATAAGGCCACCAATAACTGTATCCTTTTTCTTTATATCTACACAAACTAATTTACAAAGCAGGGATAAGGTAGAACGATGACCAGTAAAGAGATGTAATTTATGCAGCTACTTCTCTACAACAGCATCACCTAATAGATATAGATAGTGTCCGTATAATAGGATACTCACGGTCTTTCAATTTCTAACAGCTAGAGAGAATAAAAAAAGTTTTAATAATTAAGTCCCTCTAAAAGGATCAATGTATGGCAATAATAGGGATATACCACTAGTTAAAAGACACTCTATATGCCAATAGCCGACATTTTATTGTGAAGTTACAATAGAAATGATACAAATATAAAAAGTACTGAGTATAATAATTTTTCGAATACACATTTCTATGAATATAATATTCCACGGTTGCACACTTGATGAATTTACCATAAGGAACAATATATTGTCGTTTGCGTTACATTATACACTATTTTGATAATGTACTTTAACATTTATGTATCTTGGGTCTAATTAATATAAAAGCTTTTGTCATTAACATTTTTATTTTTTAAATTTTATTATTTTTCATTTAAGTAATATATTTTTTACATATACATATTGTCCTTGTGTATATATATATATATATATATATATATTAAAATGTGTGTGTGTGTATATATATATATATATATATATATATATTCCTATGTTTCTATTTATTATATACATGTATCTCCTTTCTCTTTTCCATAATTTCATGATCTCTATATTAATCTATAAAACAAGTCACTCACTATTATATTGGACGCCTTTGGTACATATTGTAAATATATAATGGTACACACATTTATTAATATATTTATATGGATTAGTTTATTTACTAGATGAATATAAACATACATGTTTTTGCACATGTCTTTATTTGTATATTCTTTTACTATAAGAGAAGGCATGCTACTAACAACCAAATAGAAATGTTTTATCCTAGCATGCGGTGGTATAAAGGTCTGTTTTTATTATCCACAACTAATTTAATGTGAAACACCTGCACCACATTTCCCATATCCCTTTAAATAGAACTACTATGGGAAGTAGTAAAACATGCTCCTGACGAAGGTGCTGGTAGCACGGCTACGCGTTGAGCCCTGAAACACAATCCCGATCACAGCTGACACAGCCTTGTCTCCGTGATCTATGGACACATGAAAGAGGGAGACCGGAGACTGCTAATACTATACAACAAGGAAGCTCCGGCCACGCATACAGGAATACATCCATTGTCCAACCTGTACCTTCACTACAAATACAGGAGAACAACAGCGGCAACAATACGGGGAGCCCAGCACTCAGTGCACGGAGTGCAGGCTCCCAGTTTACAACATTGACCTAACAACGGATTCGTATAGGAACAGCGCTTAACCAATTAGTAGATATTGAAATCATCCCATACACAGACAATTGAAATCACAATTGACATAATTTATTAAGATATACGCATATATTGTTGCATGGGTCCCAGCAAAAATAAATAAAAATATAATACACAATTAATAGAGAGTAAATATTATGCAATGACTGCAATAATAAAATGTAGCCTTTAAATATCCAATTATCTGCTGAGAAACACTGTTGTTATTCCAACTTATAATAATATAACAGTCTGTTGATGAATTGTGGCAATGTCTGTATTATAAATATGTAAAGATACAGGGCCTGATTCAGAGCCACCCACAGCTTATGCAAGCGTCCATGATGTTGGTCGCGATGGTCAAGACCATTGTGACCATCGGGCTTGTGACGAGACCCTTGCGGTAGGGTCTCGTTGCCGCAAGCCCTGGAGTGATTTTGGCTATTTCAGAGCCCAAATCACTCCCACTGACATCACTAGTGATGTCAGTGGGGCCGGACCCAGACGGTAGGCGTTCCCATGGGAATGCCTCCGTCTGGGCAGCCATGCCTCCGGCACGCCCACCAAAGGGGGCGTGCTGTCACTCACCATCGACAGCACGCCCCCTTTGGTGCGAGACCCATAACGACGGCTACCCCGTCGTTATTCGGGTCTTGCGCATGCGCATTTGGGCAACATCAACCCGCTCGCGAGCGGGTCTGAATCAGGCCCACAGTTTCTCATCCTGATGTCTGCACAGTGATTCCGCTGTAATCCTTTAGTAGCCCGTCGACGATGGGACATATAGACAGGGCAGCTTATCCGGATATACGGAGTGTCCGATCAGGGTCACCGGACCCTTGGCTTCCAAAAGCAGTCCCCGTGCAGACATCAGGGTGAGAAACTATATCTTTACATATTTATAATACGGACATTGCCACAATTCATCAGCAGACTGTTATATTATTATAAATTGGAATAACAGCAGTGTTTCTCAGCAGAATTGGATATTTACAGGCTACATTTTATTATTGCAGTCATTGCAAAATATTTACTCTCTTTTAATTGTTATTATTTTTGTATTTCTCTTTGCTGGGACCCATGCAACATTATATGTGTATATCTTAATAAATGATGTCAATTGTGATTTAAATTGTCTGTGTATGGGATGATTTAAATATCTACTAATTGGTAAAGCGCAGTTCCTATACAAATCCTTTCACTATTTCAATATCTTGTTAAGTCTGCAGAGACTTAATTTGGAACAGCAGCTAACCAATTAGTTTATGTTATATACCAATAACAGACAGGAATAATTAGTGCCTACTGGTTTTATTCATTCTGGTTAACAACGGATTCCCCTCACGATTACATGGTCCAGGAGACAACACTTTACCCCTTCCCTGTCCGAGTTTTGCATAAGATCCTCACAACAACCTTCATTACAAAGGTACTGTTCATATGACATTGTTTCAGTACGGGACATTGTAATACACAAGTGATTCACTTTCTACAAAGAGCAGAATCTACAAAGAGCATATCCAATTACCCGCAGGACCTCTCCCGCGAGTAATTGAGGCTTGGAAGTCCCGCGGCGCGGGGTTAAGCTATTCAATAAAATAGCTTTTTCCCCACGCCTTTAAATCTGCTGTAGGTCCGGGAACACACTGTTTCCGCGAGCGACGCGGAAACAGTGTGTTAGTGCCACTAGCGCGAGGCCGATTAGGCCGGCTTCACGCTGATTTTACCATCGAACCTACATTAGGTGCGAAGTAAAGTCCGACAGCGGGGACTCGCGCGCGGGTGTCCCCGAGACCCCGCGCGTGAGTCCCCGATGTCGGACTTTACATCGCACCTCATGTGCATTCCCCTCTAATTGACTTCCGACAAGCGTGATAATTAGCCGCGGGGTAAACCCCACGGCTAATTGGATATGCCCCATAGATTGCAGCATTTGACATACCAACCTGTGACTATCACATTATATGCACTCCAAAAGGGACAAAAAACAGTTATTTTTCATTAACATTAAACTGGTAAAACGAATGAGGTTGAACAACTCTCAGCTGTGAATGTGAAAGTGACACATTATTTATACGCCGCGCTATCTGGCAACGTTGTAGCAAAAGTTAGAAGTCAGAAATAACATCTCTGTTGTTACAATGATATCACACTTTTCATTGTTTTATCTTTTATTTTATTAATCATTTATATGCGTTATTCTTTGTATATTTTGTATATTTTACATTCGATTACATTAAAATTCTAATATTTTTTTGATTTAAATACCAAAAGCGTCCTCACAAACATTTATCTATTGACACACCTCTTTTTGAAAATATATGCACCAAAATCCGGACTGCGCAGCCCTAATATTTATTTGCATCTGCGAGTGGAAACCCAGGGCGCCCACTGGTTTTACATCAACCGCTGCAACTGTCATCATCAACATCGCCACTTGCACCAGCCCTTCTCCGTATGAATGACTTAAACTGGGTACACACTGGAGCATAATAACAAATTACCTATACCGCTCAGTTTGTACCAGAGATTGTACGCTCTCGCGGTGGCTATCGACGGTCCATAGGTTTGATGTGCTGCGCGTCAAACCTGACGACATTGCTAGCGACCTATAGTAAGTTAATGAAGGACAGTACGGTGATTATTTCATCGTTCATCATCTCATTCACATGTGGACGGGCAATCGCCGTTCGAGGGCATTCGTTCTAACATTGCTCCAGTGTGTACACAGCTTTATATATGCTCCCACATTACTCCTAGGACACTAACGATTTGATCATGTTCTGTATGACTCTAGGATAGGACAGGGATACATAAAGATGCATAAATTCGCATTTGCGCATTCGCTCTATGCAAAAACTCCCTATTTCCGTCCGGGCGCACAGGTTTGCCCAACGCAGAATAAGCCCCTGGCGGCAGAACATCCTCACTTTTCCCCATGGTCTGTGCACACTCCTGCTATGCAAGCCCTGGAGGAAGTCTAGCACCACCAAAGCATATCTTGCATTGCACAAATGAGGCTCATTGTAATTTAATCTCCTGGACAAAATACAAGATTTTTGTTTTATGGTGAAAAATGGTCTCTTTTTTTTTTTTTTTTACATATACGAGTAATAATTAATTTGTATCTTTATCATACTAATTGCTTATCTTTAAAATATGTTATCCATGGTAACCACAGAACTTCATATCTGATGATGTACAAAATGTTCTAATTAATATATATATATATATTTTACAGCTGGGGTACAGGAAGAATTTATCGAAGCAGTGGATGTTAAAAATATTGTTCCCAAAACAGTTGTTGAGACATTTGTCACTATACAAGGTAAGCATCTAACATCAAAGAGATCAGTATCAGGGGTGGCTTGCAACTTTAAACCATGGGCAAATGTCCTCCTAAGTGGCCTATTGTGTACCACCAGAAGGGGTGCAGACAAGCCACAGGGTTTATGGCTAATAATAGACCACACTCAAATTCTTTCCTCTCTATCCTTTCCGAGAAAGCAGAGTGCACCAGTGTTTAGGGAATCCAGTGCAAAGCAGCATAAAACAGAATGGTAATCCCAACTACCCATGAATTCAAAACAAAGTCCTGTCCATGGAGCACAGCAGTTCAAACTGTCAATTATTATAATTATTACGTAGTTATAGGCGTCAATCCAATTAGCCATGATGTTTTAGCGGATATGAGTCATCGCTGCAATAGCCGCACTTGATGTTAACACGAACTCACTCAAAAGTGCTCGTGCAGCCCCTTAGGGCTGCAAGCAACATTGAACTAATTTGGGCTGAGAGCAGGCTGTGAGGGCTGCAAGATGAGGTGCCATTGCTGGCGATGTAAGGCAGAGGCAATGGCAACTCGCAACCTTCACAGCTAATTGGATTGACTCCATGGAGTCTGCAGTGATATATAAAGTGCACGCAAACAGTACATGACAAAAAAGTACATTCATAAGAACAGTAAAAATATAAAATGATGACAAAATTATATACAGGTTAGTAACTAGCAGGGCTGCCATCAGAAATTGTGGGGCCCAAGACTGTCAAAATAGGCACCACCTCCCCCCTGCGTTTCTGCAACTTGAGCCCTGCAGTGTCAGCCAGAACCCCATTTGTCTTCCACAGCCAGCACCCCTTCTCTCTGCCCAGCCAGCACCCCTTCTGTCTGCCCAGCCAGCCCCCCTTCTCTGTCCCCAGCCAGCCCCCCTTCTGTATCTCCAGCCAGCCCCCCTTCTGTGTCCCCAGCCAGCCCCCCTTCTGTATCTCCAGCCAGCCCCCTTCTGTGTCTTCAACCCAGCCCCCTTCTGTGTCTTCAACCCAGCCCCCTTCTGTGTCCCCAGCCAGCCCCCTTCTGTGTCTTCAACCCAGCCCCCTTCTGTGTCCCCAGCCAGCCCCCTTCTGTATCTCCAGCCCAGCCTGATTTTGTCAATTTCTTGTCTCCAGTCCCAGCCACTGGGTTCTGTTATTAAAGGGACACACCTTATCAAACACATAGACGCACAAACACACACACATAGATACAGAGGGTCACAGAGATGGAATGGGAATGAAATGCCGGCAGCTGTTTAGCCACCAATTCAAATCCCGACAGGATGAAAATCCCGACAGAGGCAGGTAAGTATGCTAACCTCCCCTGTCCCCCCACTAACCCTAACCTCCCTTACTGGTGCCTAACCCTAACCTCCCCCACTAGTGCCTAACCCTAACCTCCCCCCGCTGGTGCCTAACCCTAACCTCCCCCCTGGGGGTGCTTAACCCTAAGTCTCCCTTACCGCTGCCTAAACCTAACCCTCCCGGGGGGGGTGCCTAGCCCTAACCTCTCCCTGGGGGTGCCTAACCCTCGCCCCTGGGGTGCCTAACCCTACCCCTCCCCCTAAAGCTTAACGCTAACCCTGCTAACTGCCCTAAACCTAACCCTCTCCCCCCACCGCAACCCCCCCCCCGTGGCTAACAGGACAGGCACCCCGGACTTGCCTCATTTGGGCACTCGTCGTCCTGGATTCTGGCGCCGGGATTATGATAGGCGTCAGTATTTTGACGCCTGTCATCAATCCCTAGCCAGCACTCTGCTGTCGGGATTGTGGCCGGCGGCTGCAGAATAACTTTATCCCACAGAGATACACAAAGTCACACACACAGATGCCCAATGTCACACGTACCAACCCATAAGGTCAAAAACACACACAATGTCCTTTATAATGTGAGATCTGATGAGTAGCACCCTCCATTGTATTTTGTTCCATTCCTAACTATGTGCCTCTAGTGCTGCAGTATTTTGGCACCTAACAAACAAGCAGATTATGTCTGGGGTCATATACTGTACATACATAGACGAGCTGGGTTGCACAAACTGGGTGACAGATACACCCAAAGACACACAAACACAGACACAATGAGTCACATACTGTATGTAGACACACTAGGATACTGAGATATGCAGCTTACACACTGGATCACACAGGCAGGGATGCACATTGCCACACAGAGAAATGCACAGGGTCAGACACACAGGTACACACTGGTTCTAGCAGACAAACTGGTTCACTCACATAAAAAGCATAGAGACACAAAGTTACATTGGGTAATAACACCGTGATTACTGGGTCACATACACAAAGACACATGGGACACACACACAGAGACACACTGGAAGTCAGAGACTCACCGGTTCCTACGCACAGAGGAGCTGGTTGTGAGTTGGATGCATCTGCGGATACTTTTACGGACATCTGCGGACACTTTTACATCTGGTAGCGGATTATGGTAATGTGAAAACCTGGCTTTGTACAGTAAAAATATGTTGCATCTGCATGTGGGAGCCTGTCCTGCCAATAGTTTCTCACATCCGCTGCCATCAGTAGTATTGGGGCTTACACCGGCCCCATTCTAGGTGCAAAAGATCTGGCTACAACAGACATCCACCTCTGTCCGCATGCTGTTGATGAGCACAGAAGTCAGCCGGCATGTCCATGACATTCCCACGAGACAGAAGATGTCTGTGTGCTGCCCAGAAACGCCCATTTAACATATATTGTGGTCTGTCAAGGGATGGATCAATATGTGCGCAGTAGCAATCTGAGGGCCTGATTCAGGAATGGACGGAATTGCAGAGCCGCACACAGGCGGCCGTACAAATCGCCGTCTAATATGCTAATGCAGAAGCAGGTGTCTGTAGATAACCATCGCGACCATTGTTCCCGACGGCTTCCCTTGTGGGCCAGGCTGCGGTAGCTGAAGCTTACCGCAGCCTGACCGGGTCCTGGCAGCTGCGAGGCCAGGAACTCTGTGTCCATCAACACGGACCATGGCCTCGTCCATCCCAGAATACCCGGCAACAGTATTGAATCAGGCCCTCTGTCATATTGGCATAAGCCAATATTTTTAGGGCTCATGAACACTGTGCTGAAATACATGAGATCAATGCCCATTGTGACTTGCACTGAGATCAGCCACAGAGACAAGAGACACAAAGTGTGGCAGACACACACAGACACACACTCACACAGATACAGGGTCACAGAGGCACTATGGGCCATATGATATAGCCTGAGAGTTTCAGGATCCGGCAAGATCCCATTGATTTATTGTAGCCTGTGGACAACAATAATTGAAAAGACAAAACTGCTTTAAATGTACGGCGTGCAGTAAGTTGCAGGAATAGTGCCAGATCCTGCAGCTCACAGGCTGTTACATATGGGCCACTGTGTTACACAAACTGGGTTTCCCTTGTAAATTGAGACTGCCGCATTTCCAATACTCCTATGTCGTATGGTGCCTGCAGTACTGTACATGTAGCCATGTCTCTCTGCACGGTCTACACTCTATCCTCTCCAGTTCTCCACTGCAGAGAAAAAAAAAAAAGGGGTTTGGTATATAAGATCTACAGTAAAAAGTTAGACAATGTCTACATAGACACCGAGGGGTATATTTACTAAGGTGCGGATTTTCAGAAGTGGAGATGTTGCTCATAGCAACCAATCAGATCATTTATATAGCATCTTCTAGGGGATAATATTTAGAATCTGATTGGTTGCTATGGGCAACATTTCCTCTTCTAAAAACCCACACTTTTGTAAATATACCCCCTAATGTTATACAACCAATAAGTAGATAGGGACAAAAGGTCATCACACAAATGGTCAACATGGATGAAGATAAACAGGTACAAAAGGTCGACAAGGTCAAAGGGTCGACATTGAAATGGTGTGTCTAACTTTTTTGTAGGCATAATCTTCACCCTAACCATCCCTTTGGTGCCTAACGCTAACCATGAGGGTAAATGCCTAGTCCTAACAATCCTTCCTAGTGCCTAACACTAACCCTCTGGTAAGTGACTAACCCTACCGTCCCTCCTGGTGCCTAACCCTAAACATTGGGGTAAGTGCCTAACCACCCCTCCTAGAGCCTAACTCTAACCCTCCAGTATGTGCCTAACCCTAACCATAATCCTTCCTAACCCTAAAAACAAATGAATGCGTTGACCATTTCAATGTTGACCTTTTGTACCTGTCTGTATTCATCCATGTAATCCTTTTGTATATCGACCTTTAGTGCCTGTCGACCTTTTGTCCCTGTCTACCTATTGATTGTCTACCATTTGGTGTCTAGCTTGACATTGCCAACCTTTTTATTGTAGATCTATTGACAGGAACCCATATAATAATAGTAGATAAGTTGGAAACATCTAATAGATAAATTATAACCTGCCCCCTGAACCAGCTCACTCCTGCTCATCATCGCACTCTTAGTGAAAATAAATGTTATGTTCCTTTCCTGGGTTTTTAACTGTCCTCTCTGTATTACTCTGTATCACTCAGGGACTCCAATTAGTGAAATGGTGGATAAATCCATTGACGGCATCAATCTGAATCCCCTGATCTCAGCTCCCGGGGGATGTGGGGAGCAGAACATGATGAAAATGACTCCTACTGTAATTGCTACACATTACCTGGATAACACCGGCCAATGGGACAGAGTAGGCGTACAGCGCAGGGAGCAGGCCATCCAGTACATCAAGGATGGTAAGAAAGTCCAGACTGTAAATGCTAAAACATTAGTTTGCATTCTAATCTTTGGTGAGTACAGGTGAGGCAAAAGGTGACATCTCATTCCCTCTAATAGCTGTATCGAATCGTGATTCACAGATTAGATATAGGCTCGGACTTGGGAGTCAGAGAAATCCCTGGTGGGTCCCACAAATTCATAGCCACGCCCTCTATCACAGGAGGGAGGGACCTACGGCAACATCACCATCCACTATAGCAGGGAGCAGGCTGCAGTGCAGCCGCTTGCCGGGCAGTCATCAAGGCCGCATGCGGCGGGCAGGTTAATGGGGCCAACAACCAACTAAACTTGAAACTCACTTCTGAAATCAATAAGACTCACGTAAACTTCTTAGACCTCAACAATTTTCAACAACAAATGAGGTAAATATAGCTACAGACATGTACCGTAAACAGAGAGCTACAATCAGTCTCTTACATTTTACCAGTGCGCATTTCCATCCAACCTTAAAGGAGTTCACCTAAAGGTGACATGCTAAGAACATGGAGAAACTGCTCAGATGAAACAACATTTGTAGAGCCAAGAATTCAAATTTAGGCTTCAATCCAAAACAGAGAAATGAAAAGAGCTTATAAATACAGGGCCGGATTAAGGCTTGTGGGGGCCCTCTTCAAGCCACACCGAGTCTACCCCCCACACCCCCAGCAAGCCAACGGAGCCCATCCCCCACCACCACAACCACCAAGGCACACGGAGCCTTCACCCCCAAGCCACACAGAACATATCTACCACCGCCCTCCCTACCCCCTGATCACTTGATTACTTACCTCGAGTCCCATGACTCTGGCTCTATGAATACAGCAGCACAGTCAGCGCTGCTGCTTACAGTGTACTGCGGCTCCTGAGAACCCACAAGTGTCACAGACATGAAGTGTCACGTGACACTGATTAGGGGACTCTGCACAGTGCTGCTGCATTCAGAACACAGAACCGCGGCTGCTGAGCTCCATCCGGGAACAGGTGTTGCTGGACACTTTTTCTCAGCAGGGTCACACTGAGTGTGTTGGGGGTCCCGGGCGACCCCCCCCTTAATCCGGCCCAGTATAAATATGCAAAATCCAACAACCAAAATAGACTATTGATTCCTCCAAAAAGGACACAACAAAAGAAGGATGATCAAAATAACTAGATTCACTGGATCTTATAATAATCAATGGAAAGCAATAAACAATATTATCCAAAGACATCGTCATAGATCGCCTAATTTGAGAGATCATCTGATACAAAGTAATTATACAGAAAATAACAAAAGAAATGACATGTCTAAAGTAGTAGGAGGCTAATGCATGTGGTACATAGAGATCCAAATCCATCATCTCAAATAAAGAATATACTAACAGATACTGTCAAAACAACAGAGTAAAGGAATACATCAATTGTAATACATAGGGGTGTGCACTTTTCGTGTTTTGTGTTTTGGTTTTGGATCTGGATCTTTCTTCGTGTTTTGGATCTGGATTGGTTTTGCCAAAACCACCCATCCGGATTTTGGTTTTGGATCTGTATTTTTTTTTAAAAAAGCATAAAAACTGCTAAAATCACAGAGTTTTTTTTTTGTTTGTTCCTACGCTATTATTAACCTCAATAACATTCATTTCCACTAATTTCCAGTCTATTCTGAACACCTCACACTATTGTTTTTAGGCCAAAAGGTTGCACCGAGGTAGCTGGATGACTATGCTAAGCGACAAAAGTGGGCGGCACAAACACGTGGCCCATCTAGGAGTGACACTGCAATGGCAGACAGGATGGCAGTTTGAAAAAACTAGGCCACAAAGAGTACATAATGCAAAGAAAAAAAAGATGTGCAAGATGGAATTGTCCTTGGGCCCTCCCACCCACCCTTATGTTGTATAAACAGGACATGCACACTTGGCTGAAATGATTGGTTTGTTTGGGCCCCCACAAAACAAGCTGGCAATTAATCTGTCCCTGCACAAACTGGCTCTACAGAGGCAAGATATCGTCTTCATCCACCGATTCCTCACCATCTTCAGTGTTGTGTACATACTCATCCTCACAGAGTATTAATTAGTCCCCACTGGAATCCACCACCACAGGTCCCTCTTTACGTTCTGGAGGCTGGTCTTCCCGGAAGAATTGGGGTAAATTTAGGTAAAATAGAACCAGTTTGTACAGGGGCCTCCAAATTGCCTCTTTTTCCTGCTAGTACAGGTACGGACTGTCTGACATGCCTACTTGGATGATGTCACCGATGTAATCCTCCACCATTCTGTCAATGGTGACAGTATCATATGCAGTGACAGTAGACATGTCAGAAATTGTTGGCAGGTCGTTCAGTCCAGACCAGATGTCCAAACTTGGTTCTGCCTGCCCTGCATCACCGCCAGCAGGCTGGTTAGGATATAAGTTGTTTCCTGGCAGCCCCAGTTGTGAGAGAAAATGAAGAAGGAGCTGCTGCCGTGCCACATTCTGCTTCAGCTGACAATGTTTTCACCAGCAGGTCTTTGCACCTTTTGCAGGCTTGTGTCCACCGGAAAGAGAGACACCAATTAGGCTTTAAACCTAGGATTGAGCATGGTGGCCAAAATGTAGTGGTCTGGTTGCAACAGATTGACCACCCTCAAATCCAGGCAAAGCGAATGAAGGACTTCATCCACAAGTCCCACATACCGAGCGGAATCGCTCCGTCCTATCTCCTCCTTCACCTTCTCCAGCTGCTTCTGGAAAAGCCTGATGAGGGGAAGGGCCTGACTCAAGCTGGCAGTGTTTGAACTGACTTCACTTGGGGCAAGTTTGAAGGGCTGGAGAACCTTGCACAACACGGAAATCATTCTCCACTGCACTTGAGTCAGGTGCGTACCCCCTCCTTTGCCTATGTCATAGGTGGATGTTTAGGCTTGAATGGCCTTTTGCTGCTCCTCCATCCTCTGAAGCGTATTGAGGGTTGAATTCCACCGCGTCACAACCTCTTGCTTCAGGTGATGGCAGGACAGGTTCAAGAGTGTTTGCTGGTGCTTCAGTCTTCAGCACGCAGTCACTGAATGGCGAAAATTTTGGGCCACCCAAAGCGTCTCCTACACGCCCCTGTCGTTTTTCAAAAAATTCTGCACCACCAAATTTATTGTGTGAGCAAAACATGGGACATGCTGGAATTTGCCCAGATGTAATGCCCGCACAATATTGGTGGCATTGTCAGATATCACAAATCCCCAGGAGAGTCTAAGTGGGGTAAGCCACTGGCCGATGATTTCCCTCAGTTTCTCTAAGAGGTTGTCAGTGGTGTGCCTCTTACTGAAGCTGGTGATACACAGCATAGCCTGCCTTGGAATGAGCTGGGGTTCTGAGATGCTCCTACTGGTGACGCTGCTGTTGTTGCTGCGTAAGACGATACATCTACCCAGTGGGCTGTCACAGTCATATAGTCCTTAGTCTGCCCTGTTCCACTTGTCCACATGTCCGTGGTTAAGTGGACATTGGGTACAACCGCATTTTTTAGGACACTGAGGACACTTTTTCTGACGTCTCTGTACATTTTTGGTATCGCCTTCCTAGTGAAGTGGAATCTAGACGGATTTGGTACCGGGGACACACTAGCTCCATCAATTGTCTAAATCCCACTGCACTAATAGCTGATACCGGATGCACGTCTAGCACCAACATAGCAGTTAAGGCCTCAGTTATCCATTTTGCAACAGGATGACTGCTGTCGTACTTCATCCTCCTCGCAAAGGACAGTTGAATGGTCAATTGCTTAGTTAAAGAATTAGTGGTGTTCCAACTTCCTCTCTGAGATGACGAATGACTCCCAGCAGCAACAGCAGCAGCGTCAGCAGTAGGCGTAGCAATGCAGGATCCTCCGGAGGAATCCCAGATAGGAGACGAGTCAGTCATGCCAGTGACATGGCCTGCAGGACTACTTCCGATCCTGATTGAGGAGGAAATTGATGAGGAGGGAGTTGCTGGTGTGGTTTTCAGGTGCTTGGATACAACATGACAAAGGGATTTAGGTGTCCCTGGACTGCTTACGGTCTCAGCCACAGTTTCTGAATTTGACAGTGACTTTTTATGAATGCACTGCAGGTGACATATAAGGGAGGATGTTCCTAGGTGGTTAAAGTGCTTACCCCTACTTATTCCACCTTTACATAAGCTACATATGGCAAGATAGTTGTCCAGATTTGGATAGAAATACTTCCACCGAAGAGGTGGATTTTTTGGTCTTCTGCCCAGGCATGACGATGGCCTTTTTCATCACACGGACAACAACTGTCTCCCCCAGTGCCTGATTTAAAAAAACCACATCACCATCAGAATCCTCCTCACCAACTTCCTCCTCAGTGCCAACTACACCATTATCCTCATCCTGTTGTACTTCAACATTGCCATCTTCAATTTGAATATCAGCAACTGGACTGTGGGTGCTCCTTCCAGCACTTGCAGAGGGCGTGCAAATGGTGGAAAAAGCCACCTCTTCCTGTCCAGTGTTGGGAAGGTCAGGCATCGCAACCGCCAATACACTTGGACTTTCCTTGGGAATTTGTGATATCTACTTAGAACGCACAGTTCTTTGCTGTGCTTTTGCCAGCTTAACTCTTTTCATTTTTCTGGGAGGAGGAGGAGAGCTTCCATCGTCATGTGAAGCTGAACCACTAGTCTTAGGCCAGGGCCTTAGCCGTTCATTGCCACTCCGTGTTTTAAATGGCATACTGGCAAATTTACGTTTCTCCTCAGACGATTTTTTTTTGGGTCATTTTACTGAACTTTGGCTTTTTGGACTTTACCTGCCATCTACTATGACATTGGGGATTGGCCTTGGCAGACGACGTTGATGGCATTTCATCATCTATGTCATGACTAGTGGCAGCAGCTTCAGCACTAGGAGGAAGTGGTTCTTGATCTTTCCCTATGTCATCCTCCATTGTTTTGTCCTCCATAATTTTTTATGGAGTGTATTATTTTTATGGAGTGAATCACCCCTGTAGAAATTATTTGTATGAAGGGCAGTGTACCCCTAGACCACACAGGGCAGCCCCTGTAAAAATTATTTGGACTGAATATAGTATATATATATATATATATATATACAGCACAGGACAGCACCACTGGAGTGGACTGGACTGATACAGCAGAGCAGGTACCCCCAGACTGATACAGCAGAGCCACTCTCCCACAGACACTACACTACACGTCCTCTCACTACCCTCTCCAGGACTGGAGTGAAGATGGCAGGACGGGAGGCGCGAAATGTGCAAAGTCCGGGTCTCGCGAGAATCCATCACAAGGATGGTGACGTTTTGCCTCGTTCCGGGAACTGAGTCTGGTGGAAAATCTGAGCCAGACTCGGTTCCTGGCTCGGATCGGGGGGGGGGTTCGGATTTCGAAAATCCGAACCCGCTCATAATACATTGGAATATATATATTGTTTATCATGTCGCTGAGCAGGAAATTTAAAAGTGTCTCCTTGAACTAGTAGGAAACACTAAAAAAGCTCAAAATGATCACAGAAGGTTTAAACCACTTACAAGTGTCGCTCGAAAAAAAAACACAACGGAGATCCAAGTGATCTATAAGCATTTGGTATGGAGAAAGTCCAACTTGGAAGCAGAGGAGGGGGCTTCATTAAGGAAATACATAAAAGAGAAACTAGAATGATCTTTATGATAAATAACATAACCCATCATGGCCTAAATGAGAACAATAACTGTACAATGTTTCTCACATCATTTCAAATGAGAACAATGACTCGAGCAACACTTGTAAGTGGTTTAATCCTGCTCTGACTTTACTACATATCCAACATAATTTCAATTAGAAAACACAATAGTCAATCCACCCCTAATCTCCATAAAAACTGCCATCCCTTAAAACTAGAATTATCGCCGCTGTAGGCAGTGCTGCGCATACGCTACTTTTACGGATGTAACAGCGCATGTGCAGCACAGACTCCAGCTGCGGTAAGGTAGAGTAGAGAGGAAAAAGTATCTATTTCCTAAAAAGCTGTCATCGCAAAAATGACAGCTTTTCAGAATAGATACTGATGGAGAGGGGGGATGATGAATTCCTCCGGTAATTAGGTAGAACTCCATGTGAGTTCTAAACCTAATTACCTCCATCGAATTTTTAGTTATGATGAATAGGCCCCATTGGTAGAACAATATCAAATAAGATTAAACCTTAACAGCCCTGTACTAGTAGAGCAATCTGTAAATATCCTAGGAGCTTAAGGTCTGTCTTGTAATTGTAAATTAAGTGCCTTCCATCATTAGTTTAAACTTTAAAGGCAAAATCATGTTTGTTTTGTCTTACAAAGAATTGCTGCATTAAATCTTAGGGGTTTATTTACTAGGAGCTGGGTTATAAATCTCGCCACTTCCAATCATGCTTTTGCCTGAAATTTAAAAGGACAATTTGCTAGAAACATCACTGCCCTTTCCAACTCCGGGCACAAACAAGACCGGCAATGGCGGGTTTTAGAACCTGATCCTTGATAAATAAACTCCTTGGACTTTCAATTGTGAAACTGTGGCTAATGCTAGGGGAATTTCCTACTGAAAGCACATATGAAAGATACACATAAACCATAAAAACTAAATTTAAACTGTCAAATATTGACACATGAAATAAACAACCTGCTTATGTCCCTATTCTGTCATTATATAACATGTAAGGAAACGCTCAAATCAACAATGGACGAGTTCAACTGTTTTATATGTGGATTTCTGGTATTAACAAAAATACATAAATTGTGAAATAAAAACATCTCTTTAAGCAAAATATAGGTCTATTCAGAAAGGGGATTTGGACTCATACATCATTATATGTACTAAGATGTAAGATAAGCACACCTATGTGTAATAGTATTTGCTGCACACATCCAATTGCTTCCAGCTTGTACAGGTTTAATGTATTAAGTTTCTAATTGTTCTATATTATCAAAATATTCACTTTTGCCTTTTAAACAGGTGTAGATCACCAAATGATATATCGTAAACCGGACTCTTCATATGCTATTTTTACAGACAGACCATCCAGCACATGGTAATTTAGACCTCTGTTATCTCTGTATACTTTATATTACATTCACCTTTTCACTGGTGACCCCATTCCCAGCTCTATTAAACAACAATACCCTTTATATTGGTACTTTCTTATATTCAGCTAACCCCCTGCTGGCTCATAGGGGCATTTACAAAACAAACCACATGTAGTCCTAGTGATAATGAATGCTATTTGCAATGTATGATTTATTGTCGGGATCTGTTTTCCCATGTGTTGCCAAGATTATTTGTTCATCCTAACACTTCTTCCTTCCTCCTTACTCTATCACTTTCTCTGTGTACTATGACTAATGTAGTCCTCAATAACATTACAATTATTCCTCCTATGGTTGACCATCAACAGCTCCTTCAGCCTTGGTCGACAGTTTTGTACCATCTGGAAGAAACCCTAGATGGATAAACCCATTGATGGTTTCGCTTGTGCGTACGGACAGTCGACACCATCAGGCTCATCCATCGATATTTTACAATCAGTGGCTGGCCATCGATGGTGAAAACACTCGCCATCAGACCAGTTACTGATAGTTACTAAAACATTGATGGTTCCTCTACTTCCTCCATTTACTGTTGCATACTCTCCCTAGGCTCACTGCATATGTTGTGAAAGTATTTGCCTTGGCTTCAAAAGTTATCGACATTGACAAAGGTGTACTGTGCAATGCAGTGAAGTGGTTGGTACTGAATAAACAAAATCCGGATGGGTTGTTCCAGGAGGATGCACCAGTCTATAGCCATGGAATGGTGGTATGTACTAGCAAATTGTAGCTGAAGCTTTAAAACAAAAACAAAAAACAAATAGGCTGGGTCGACGAGTCTTTGTTTTATACAGGGGTGCATTTGACTGCAAAGTTGTCCTGCCCCAAAGTGATAAACTTAGTACTCCATGCTGTTGTAGATCCTTGTCCCTTCTCAGTCTCTGGTTTCCTGATGACCTCCATTCTTCTCTTTGCACCATGACACTGCCCCTGTCACACGAATTACTGCCCTCACTAATATGATTATATGAGTTGACAGGTCACTACTTACAATGTTAGTCCTCTAAAATGTAAATGTGACCATACTGATTATCTGATATGATCTAAAGGACATTTTACCTATTTATAAACTTAACATTGCAGACGGAAGTTCACTCGGACTGGTAGAGATTAAATACTGATGTAGAGCCAGGCTTGTGTTTCTGTGTTAAAGCCCTAGTTAGAGGTTTTTTTTCCCCTTGGATTGTTAGTTCAAGCAATCAGTGAGTTGTCCTGGGTGGAGTTGGGCCTCAGGAGTCTATTATCTATAACGGTATCATAGGACCTGCCTGCCCCTTCACGCCATGCCACCATTTTTAGTTTAACTTGTTATAAATAAATGATGATCACATTCAAAATGCTTTATTTTTTGTCAGTGCCATTTATTTAGCATTCAGTTATGCCTATATGTATATATATATAAAAAACTTCGCCAGCACTCCACAGTTTTAACTCAATACTTGCCCAGGTGCCATCTGAGGCAATAAAATACCTATGGTACAGGTGGAGAAAATAGCAGCACTCACAGGACTCAGAAAACACGAGTAGACTTCACAGCAGTGGCTGGTTCAATGTTTCAGTCAGCCAAGACTTTTATCAAGAACGTTCTTGATAAAAGTCTTGGCCGACTGAAACGTTGAACCAGGGCCGTAACTAGGGTAGTGTGGCCAGTGCCATGGCACAGGGCACTGCAGGGCAGGGAGCGCTGTTCGGCCTGTCAATTTTTTGGTTTATTATCACTCTCACTTGTAGCTTCCTCCTCTTTTATCCCCAGCATCTCCTGGCCTCTCCTATATCTTCCCTGGCTCTTCCCCATGAGGCCATGGCCCTTTTTCAGGTGCACTATCTTATGTCCCTATTTACAAAATGGGCGGGGGGGGCGCCAATGCTCTCTCTGGCACGGGGCACCAAAAAGTCTAGTTCCATCTCTGAGTTGAACTACCCACTGCTGTGAAGTCTACACGTTCTTTCTAAGTCCTGTAAGTGCCGCTGTTTTCTCCATCTATACAGTATATATATATTGGGTTTTTATGTAAGGGAACAATAGGCAGTTTGACCTCAAGCAAGTAGGATGAGAAGGTTGAACAAAAGGTGCTCAACCCCAAATAATTTAAAAAGAAAATTAAGAAAACAAAAGGGTTTATTGTGTTACTTATAAATACTCAGATTGCCTGATTGTAACTTCAGTGTATGACAAGATTTGTTTTTGTCAAGATTGTATCTAGGAATGATTGTGATATATAATAACATATATATATAGTCCAAATTAGAGGTGTGCAGGCTCGGATTACTTTGGATATTCTCACCAAATTTCAGGTCTCAGAAAGATGATGTTTGTCCATGAATGATGACGTTTTGCCTCTTTTTGAAGAAAAACATATTTGGCTAGAAAATCCGAACAAATCGAAGCCTGGACATCTTTAGTACAAGGGTTCCCAAACTCCGCCATTACAGTCCAGGTTTTAAGGATATCCATACTTGAGCACAGGTGACTTAATTAGCACCTCTTTCAATTTGATGTAACCATCTGTGCTCAAGTATGCATATCCTTAAAACCTGGACTGTAATGGCGGAGTTTCGGAACCTCTGCTGTAGTCTATAATGTGTGTAGTACTTATTTTACTTTAGACCGGGGACATATCCAAAATTAATCTTGGCACCATTTACATTACACAGTCATGGCAATCTCATGTCTCCATCTGTTACAAAGCTACATGTTTGTTACCTGCTGGCCTTTCTTACACAGGGTGGGATAACAAAGGGAGCTAAGGAGTTGGAGTCTACACTCACCGCCTTCGTCCTCATCGCTATGCAGGAAAGTCAGGAATCCTGTAACCGACAGATTGGAGTAAGTGGCCGAAACTTATTTTTACTTGTCTTTATCTCATTCTCTCACCGTTGCCCCTATAGATCGGTCGATGTTGCATATTATGCAGACCATGGAGAGCCATCGCAGGGCAAGTGACAGGCAGTGGGCGTTTGGGGGTGGTAACGGAGGGGTGGTCAGAGAAACACAGGCATGCCTGGCCGTTTGAACGCCGTTGCATGGGCGTGCATAAATTCAGTACTCACTGCGTGCGATGAGGTTAGCAATTTCTCAGTAAGGTCAGACCTGCTGTAATTATGCGTGAGGCACCGATGGTACTCGATGTTACCGATGTTTACGAAGGTTTGCAAGGCAAGAATGATGTGAGATAGCGGTAGTGGGTATCTCGCTATGCTGGCTGTGCAACTGCTTTGCAATTGCATTCCATATTTTTGCAGCCGCCCTGCGTACGGATTTGCAACCACTATCGCAATAGCGATCCGTACTGAATCAGGCCCTAAATTAGAAGTATCTGAAGGTTTGGAAGGGTAGCGCAGCACAGGTGTAGGTGGGGAATGGTGGTGACTGGGGGAAAGGTGGGGGAGGGGGGATGAGGGTGTACGGGGAGGGGGAAGAGGGGGCAAGCGGATAGGGGAAGTCCGTGAGGTGGGGTGGCTGTATGTGGTAATCTATACTGGTGTGGGGTGGTGTGTGATGCTGGCGTGAATAAATACTGGACAGTGAATACAGGTTGAACAGGTGTTTATTGCAGTGTACAAATAAGAGACACAGTGCTCGAAGTACTTGTGCAAGTCTCTCCTGGGCTCAGAACCGTATGAAGCTCATTACAGTCCAAGGGGAAAAGTCCATACCCTGTTGGTGAGGGGGGGTTTGAATAGTTCTATGGAGGGGGTAGCCTGGCTGGCTACGTGGATGCACAGTCCGGGGTGTTCCAGTACTAGAGCGGCGTCCCGCTTAGACTTTATCACTTACCGGTAAGTGTGGTGGGTGGGGCAGGGGTCCAGCTGGAGCCTCGTTTCCTTGTCGCTTGGGTGCGCTGGTGTTGGACCGGGGGCATTGTGCTGTGGTGCCTGTGCGGTCCTGGCTTCTCAAGGTAGGATCACGAGTGTGGGTGTTTCACCGGTGGTTCGTCTCACTAGTACTGGTGCATAGCATCACCTTGCCGGTGGTGTGGGCAGGGTGGTGGTTACCGTAGCAGATAACTTTTGATGTCTTGGCGGTGGGTCAGGACCCTTCTTGGGGGGCAATCCTGTGGCTCTCTTAGCCAATGTAGACACCCATGCATCCGCGTGTTCCTCACTGTGTGCTGGTGACAAACTGGGAACGTGATGTTCAGCGTTCCTCTTATCCCTAACTTCCAGCTCCAGGGGCAAGCGGGTTGGGCTTTCATGGTGTTGGCTCTGGTTTCAGCTGGAGATTGGTGTGCTGAGTAGGCAGATAGCGTCGATGCGTGACAGCTGGTGTAGCTGTGTGTAGCTTGGTCCTGGTAGGTCTAACGTGTTTCAGCACAGCGTGCCTTTGTCAAAAGATCACGCTATGCTGAAAAGCGTTAGACCTACCAGGACCAAGCTACACACAGCTACACCAACTTTCACACATCGACAGCGTACCTTAATAAAAATGATTTTTGATCCTGCTAGAGGCTGTTGAAAGTCACAGATGTTGCTGTCAGTCTCTACACAGCCAGGTAGTAAAGGCAATCCAGCAAAGAAACAGTGTCTTAGTACCACATCAGTGGATCCTCAATCAGCTGCTAGTGCCCATGGTGTTCAACAAAAAATAAATGGTATATGTCCGTGGTGTTTCGGTAACGCTGCTGTTTCAATGACCCACCGGGACCAGTAGTGCCATAAAGGTAGAGCGGCCATGGACACTTGTAGGCTGTAGTAATCGCTTTCTGCAGTGGGAGAATAGGGAACTGTGG
Source organism: Taudactylus pleione (assembly GCA_031769625.1). NCBI lineage: Eukaryota > Metazoa > Chordata > Amphibia > Anura > Myobatrachidae > Taudactylus > Taudactylus pleione. Next base: position 549,310 of record JAUIMM010001003.1, read on the forward strand.
GCCTAATTCAGCAAGTAACGCAAGTGAAAGAGCGCACGCACCCGTCCGCTGCAAGAATATGTTAATCAATGCATGCGTACGGAGACCACAGCACAAGAAGCAGACGCTCAGCCTCATATTAAGCCGCCCATCTCCCTTTACTCACAGCCTGATCAGCACGCAAGATAGCATAAACATCGGTAACATTGAGAACCATTGGACCCATTAGCATATTAGTGGTTGACCTGACGCAGGATTTTGGCCTCTTCCTGTGTAGAGCTTACGGTATGGCTGTGTATACTGCCACCGCACTACCTTATTTATGCATGCCCCTGTAACGGCGTCCCGACGCACTGGCACGCCTGCGTTTGCCCGACCTCCCCCCCCCGTCACTCCCCACAAACGGCACTTCCTGTCAATCACTCTGTCTTGGGTCTGAACAGTCTATGCTCACGCAGGTCCCATCGCAGTTGGTAGTTCGCGCACCCGCATTGCGATGCATACGCATGCGCAGTGTGGAAACATCGGCTTAATGCATGTGTTCTCTCACTTGCGTTCTTTGATGAATCAGGCCCTATGCTCAAGGGAAATTTGCTATTGTAAGCTGCTGTAGCTGGAGTTTAACATAGGTTCCAACTTCCAAGTGCCAATGCTTGTCACAGCAGTGCCCCGCAGCTGGCATACCTGGGCAGACTTGTGCAGATAGTGGGAGCTGGGTCTCAGTAGCGCAGTGACTGATCAATCTGTATCCTTCAACATGTTTCGCTGCATCCAAAGCGACTATTGTTAAAAAATGATAAAATGATAAATACCTGTGAATGGGAATAAGTACAATGCGAAAGGGTAATAAGCTGTCTATTATTTGAGGATTTTATTACTTGCAATAATAAAATAGTAAATATAATAATAAATATATTGACTTTGTTATATAGCACTTAATGCTTTTGTTTTAAGAGCTAACATAATGTCTTCTTCTTTTGGTGACCCAACATTTGCCCCATACTTTGTCTCCTGTTCTGTAAACACATTTATTTATTTGCAAGTGTGCTTATTCTAATAATACTCATTTCACCATGAAGTCATTACTTTGCACCCCAGAGTCTAGGTGGAAGCATTAATAGTGCAGCAACATTCATAATTGACCAGTATCCATCTCTGAAGAATCCATATTCTATTGCAATCACCTCGTATGCCCTGGCCAGAGCCGGAAAGCTACAAGACACAAAGAGACTGATGTCTGCATCTACAGGTATAGTAATGGCACCTGCAGGACATAACACATAGGACACAGGGAGACTGATGTCTGCATCTACAGGTATAGTAATGGCACTTGCAGGACATAACACATAGGACACAGGGAGACCGATGTCTGCATCTACAGGTGTAGTAATGGCACCTGCAGGACATAACACATAGGACACAGGGAGACCGATGTCTGCATCTACAGGTATAGTAATGGCACCTGCAGGACATAACACATAGGACACAGGGAGACCGATGTCTGCATTTACAGGTATAGTAATGGCACCTGCAGGACATAACACATAGGACACAGGGAGACTGATGTCTGCATCTACAGGTATAGTAATGGCACCTGCAGGACATAACACATAGGACACAGGGAGACTGATGTCTGCATCTACAGGTATAGTAATGGCACCTGCAGGACATAACACATAGGACACAGGGAGACCGATGTCTGCATCTACAGGTATAGTAATGGCACCTGCAGGACATAACACATAGGACACAGGGAGACCGATGTCTGCATCTACAGGTATAGTAATGGCACCTGCAGGACATAACACATAGGACACAGGGAGACCGATGTCTGCATCTACAGGTATAGTAATGGCACCTGCAGGACATAACACATAGGACACAGGGAGACCGATATCTGCATCTACAGGTATAGTAATGGCACCTGCAGGACATAACACATAGGACACAGGGAGACCGATGTCTGCATCTACAGGTATAGTAATGGCACCTGCAGGACATAACACATAGGACACAGGGAGACCGATGTCTGCATCTACAGGTATAGTAATGGCACCTGCAGGACATAACACATAGGACACAGGGAGACCGATGTCTGCATCTACAGGTATAGTAATGGCACCTGCAGGACATAACACATAGGTCACAGGGAGACCGATGTCTGCATCTACAGGTATAGTAATGGCACCTGCAGGACATAACACATAGGTCACAGGGAGACTGATGTCTGCATCTACAGGTATAGTAATGGCACCTGCAGGACATAACACATAGGACACAGGGAGACTGATGTCTGCATCTACAGGTATAGTAATGGCACCTGCTGGACATAACACATAGGACACAGGGAGACTGATGTCTGCATCTACAGGTATAGTAATGGCACCTGCAAGACATAACACATAGGACACAGGGAGACTGATGTCTGCATCTACAGGTATAGTAATGGCACCTGCAGGACATAACACATAGGACACAGGGAGACTGATGTCTGCATCTACAGGTATAGTAATGGCACCTGCAGGACATAACACATAGGACACAGGGAGACTGATGTCTGCATCTACAGGTATAGTAATGGCACCTGCCTACCCTCCAACATGACCCGTTCCATTAGGTACAAAACACTCTGCTCCTGGACTTCCCACCTAATGTATGATTGCAGTCACCTGTGTTGAACTAGGTAATAGATGAGACAGGTGTTTCAGCACAGGTGACTGCAATCAAAAATTAAGAGGGAAGTCCAGGAGAAGAGCATTTTGTACCTAATGGAAAGGGTCATGTTGGAGGGTCTGCACCTGCAGGACATAACACATAGGACACAGGGAGACTGATGTCTGCATCTACAGGTATAGTAATGGCACCTGCAGGACATAACACATAGGACACAGGGAGACCGATGTCTGCATCTACAGGTATAGCAATGGCACCTGCAGGACATAACACATAGGACACAGGGAGACTGATGTCTGCATCTACAGGTATAGTAATGGCACCTGCAGGACATAACACATAGGACACAGGGAAACTGATATCTGCATCTACAGGCATAGTAATGGCACCTGCAGAACATCATATATTACATGGAATCTACTTCTCACCTTTGCATCACTTCCTTCACCTATCATTGCAGTTTTTCTTGCTTAACATCTGGTCCTTAGTTATAAAATAAAATGTGTAAAAGGAGGAGTATATTGTACATTAATGTTTTAGTGTTAAATTAATTTGAAAAGTTCAACATCCTTCTAAATCCTGTAATGAACTTAGGGGCTCATTTAAAATTGGTCATATATTTTTTATTGCTTAAAATTCTTATATCTGTACTGTACGGAATGGGTATGTAATACCGGCAGTCTGCATGCCTCCTGTTAAAATACAGACATCGGCATCCCTATGGTCTGTATCCCGACAGGGGTTAGGTAAGTATACTAACCCTCCCCCTTCTCCCCCTAACCCTCCCTTCTTGTAGCCTAACCCTCCACATCCCCCACCCTAACCCTCCCTGTTAGTGCCTGAACCTAACCCCCCCCTTTAGTGCCTAACCCTACACCACCACCCCCAGTGGTGCCTAACTCTAACCCTCCTTAGGGGTGCCTAACAATAATCTCCCACCCAAAAAAACCTAACCCTAACCTCACTATGCTGCCTAAACCTAACACTCCTTCCCCCGCGGCCAACAGCTAAGACGCCCTCATTCTTACCTCATTCGGGATGGTGTCTGTCTAGATTCTGGCGTCGGTATTTCGACGCCTATCTTAAATCATGTGTTGGGCTTGCACCGTCGGGATTTAGACCGGCGGCATCCTGTCCGCCGGTCTGCTAATTACATACCTGCTGTTCATGTGTGGAAAAAAATTGTGTACTCATATAGATATTCAGAAGGATAGTGGTAGTCCTGCACAGAGGATATTTTGTTGAAATCTTTCTCTTGTTTGTAAGTAAAAGGCTATACCGCTTCCTCATGTAATAATTTGGGATGTGCAGGCTCGGATTAGTTCGGATTTTCTCGCCAAATTCGGATTTTTCCCGCAAAAAATCGGGTCTCAGAAAGAGGCAAAACGTCAACTTTCATGAACAAACATCACATTTCATGGACTTTTGTCCAGGAATGAATGTGCTTCCTAGTCACATCACCTTTTCAGCAAAAAATTCCGTAAAAAATATGCAAGCCCATAGCAGAGTGTCACCAGACCTTGACCTTGCCTGCCGAGAGGGGCTTTTTACTGCTACTGCAGCAAAGATGTATAAGGACGTATCTGGATTAGCACATGCTTTGTTTAGTAAGCATTTGTCTTGTTAATTAGTGTGGTCACCACATCAAGTTGCTCAGGTCTATTCTCATTTCTCAAATAAATTTTCACTAGTAAAGGGGCCTAGCATATGTCGGCCTCACACCATCTTGCCTTGGCACTCCGCTTTATGCTTTGACTGCTGCCCACAACTGCCTTCTCCCCCACCCCTCCTCTCTGTCCCGCCCCTATCTCCCATACTTACCCATGGTGGTCCGGCAGGTCCTGCAACGATGGTTCATTCCTGTCTTCCCATGAGGGAAGCTGTTGGGGCATGCACACCGGTTCCCACTGTGTTCACATTCAGAAGACAGAACAGACCTAATGAAAAGATTATATAGATTTGGACTGTTGCATGAAATACAATTCTGCTTTTTTTCGTTTTTTTAAAGGGTTTTTGAAGGGTTTAAAGTACAACTGTTGATGTTGATTTAAACAAAAATAAATTCGTTTTGCATTTATTAATAACTGTCAACAAAATTTTCTGTCTTGTGTATATGGCACTTAATCACATTATGAGTTTGTGTAATAGTACTGACTCTTAATCCACATTCACCATTTGATGCTAAGAGGGGTATTCAATATGAAACGTTACCTTCACTGCCGAAGTTAACGTTTCATATCGGAGTTTTTACCTGCGTTAAAGTTTGGTGCGCGCTCCCGCTTATCCCCGTATTCTATATAAAATTAACGAAAACGGGAAACTCCGAAGTTGGATTTGCGTAAAGTTACGAATTTTTCCTTAAAATTATTGTAAGACCCCCCTAAAGTTGTAAAAACATGGGGGAACACTATGGGTACCCCCTTTTTAGCCTTTAAATGAAAGTCGGGGATTTAAATAGCCGCAGCAGGTGTTTTTTTCCCGACATTGAAGAAGTGATGCAGAAGAGCACTTAGGTTATTTTTTTTCATTTTTTTAAGTGGTGCCATCAAATTTGGGGTACATTAAAATGGGTACTAAGTTTACTAACATATTTTTAAGTCCCTAAAGTAAGTTTTTAAAAATTCTGCATTTGTGCACCTGCCGCTATAATTCTATTCTAGAAAACACCTGCCGCTAATAGCCTATTCTAGAAAACACCTGCAGTATACTTGCAGAATAGCCCTGAACCTATTTCCCTATTGTTAATCATTTTTTCCCATTTTTTTTTTTTTCACCCCAATATTTAAACAAATTTTTTGGGGTGTCCCTATTTTTTTTTTAAAACTTTTCTTGACACAGTTCTTTCTTAAATGTCATTCCCAGGGGTGTAGGCTATTTTTTTTTAAGCCTGCACCCCTAAACCCCAATTCTGCACTTTTTTTCGACACCTATTCAATGGTGAAAAGTTATCACCGTTTTTTATCACAGACTTTTCAAAAATGCGACAAGTCTTTGAAATTGAATACGGTGTAAAAGTAAAACCTGCGATAATGACGTCATACCTCCGATATTAACGCAAAAAAACGATGTTTTCGCTCCCATATTGAATACCCCTCTAAATCTGTCAAACCCACATATCTGCTTTCGAGGGGGATACACACTTGTAGGTTTGACATACAAAATACCTACTGTTTTTGAGCTTGGCAAAGTTTGTGACGCATCTGAACTCAACTTATTTAAGTACACTTTTCCTTGCATTCCCCTTTTTCAATTTACATTCAGAAAGCAAATGTCAAAGTCAGCCCCTAAATTTACATTTACGATACCAAAATCTTCCATGTTAAGTATCATGTGGAGCTGCTACATGCTCTGTAGTGTCCTACATACACATACTGTATTCAAATCTATTAACAAAAAGTGTTTGTTTTTTCAATGCTTTGTGCTGATTCCACGCCCATTGCTCATTGTTTCTGTATGTTTTTATGCATGATTCAATTTCCATTAATATTCTTTCTACATTATATTTCTTAACCAAGATAATAATCACTGGGAAGAGCTGGGCTCCCGTCACTTATCCCTGGAGGCTACGTCCTATGCGCTCCTCACACTTCTGAAGATGAAGCAGTATGAGCAGGCTGGACCATTAGCTAAATGGCTCACAGAGCAGAGGTTCCATGGAGAGGTTTATGGATCCACACAAGTATGTAACTCTTTCATCAGCTCGCATTACAGAAATGCTCCTTCCTTGGCCACGGTCTGCTTCTTGGTGCATAAATTCCCAACATAAAGTTCCATTAAGAACCGTGAAATTGTGTAAACATTGTATGAACCATTCACAGAAGATTTACTATGGAATCTTGTTTGCCCTTAGTTACTAGCCTGCGAGTTGCAAGCAGTGGTGGAATTCCATAGACTCCAGTAGATTTAAGGCAGCAATAATTTATAAAATACAGCTAGCATTAGTCCATTAAACACAGGAAATACATGAGCCTCTTAGATGGACAAATATTTTCGTTTGCTATAATCCATATTGTTTCTACTCACCAGGTGAAGGTGAGTTTCCAGCTATTAAATAATGATTATAATAATAATGCAATAAAAATAACAAGAATTTATGCCCAGGTAATGTATTTGGGTAGATAAAAATAACATCAAAAACATGTAGTGACTGTTGTATAAACCCATACCAGAGGAATACAGTCTTATAGCTTATCACATAGATGTAAAGTCCACTAGGTGGTACAGAGCAAGAAGCCAGCAGCCATCTCTGTTTCTGTGCCATCGTCAGTCTCCTCTACTGGTCAGAGTAAGCCGTCCTCACCTGTTTGGTTTGATCAAGGCGTTTCACTCTTGGAGGACCTTTATCAAGAATGCCATACTAGTGTGCCAAATGGTGTATTTACCCCCTCATTGACTGAATAATTGCATTAATCTGTGTATGTGTCAGGATGTGGCCTGGAATCGGCAGCTTCTCACCTATGTACCAGCATCTTTGATTGCTCAGGCGGTCAGATACTAGGCGCGTGGGTGAGTAGTGGACTGACTATTCTCAGGATCTGCTAGGACTTCCATGCTGCATCTCCGTGTCGTGATCGCGTCATGGGTGCAGCTATGTTGGTCTGTGTCACCTGATCCAGTTCCCTCCAATGGTAGTCTTGCAGTCACTCAGCTGATCTCTGCATCCAATGACCAGCTACCTAAGGGTTCTTAAGTTCGGCTCCGGGAACAGGAAATTGCCTGTGCAACTTCGCTTCTCTAGTGATTATTTGCTGAGATTGTGTCCTAGGCTCCACACTATTCAATAGTGTTTTCTATCAATCTGCGATTCCATGTGTTTCCCAGCGTCTGGTTACCCAGCTACCTAACCTTCGCTATACAGCGTCAAGATCACCAGAGCTGCCACCCATCGCTATTCAGCGTCTAGTACAGCTACTCGTGACACAGCAGTATTTGGAACTCCGGAGTTGTCCCCATCGCTAATCAGTGTCTGCCTTCATAGCTGTTACTCCTATTCTCAAGTTATTCCTCCAGTGCATTCCATTATTCCTCAAGTCTGCCAGTACCAGTTCCTACATTCCTAGTATATTCTTCTTTTCCTGCTTCTCTCAGATACCTACCCTGGGGGCTGCAACCTGTTCACTCAGGGCCGGATTACTAATGGGCCGGGTGGAGCTCCAGGCCAACCATTGAAATAGGCCCAACGCAGTGCAGACAGGAAAAAAAAATCCCTGTGAACACTGTCTGCACTACTTTGAATCCGACATTGCAGTGATGGAGGATTCGAAGTCTGGTCCATTCACCCCCCTCCGCGCATCGGCAGTCCGAAGCTCCGTCACTGACTGTATAATTTCTCTCCCTGGCCCTGCAGTCTGAGGCTCCGCCCCCATGCCGCCCGAAGCTCCGCCCCCATGCCGCCCGAAGCTCCGCCCCCCGGTCGTACTAGCTTCCCTGACCATGTGAAATTGGCTCCGGTTCCCTGGGTCATCGAAGCCCAGCCGTCTCACCCAAGGGGCCACTACTCCCCTCCTCCCTGCGCAATGAAATTAAACTATAAGGTTAGCCTTTTGAGCAGAGTGCAGAGGCTGAGCTGCTGTGAGAAGAAGCCAGCATGCATAACCAGCGTTCCTTCCCACAGGTCAGTGTAATGTCTGGCATCTATTAAGTGTGTGTGTGTGTATGTATATATGTGTATATATACACAAATGTGTGTGTGTATGTATATATATATATATATATATATATATATATATATATATATAAAATGTGTGTGTGTGTATATATATATGTATATGTTTTTGTATATGTGTGCACATGTATGTAAATATATATATGTATATGTTTTTGTATATGTGTGGGTATATATATATATATATATATATAGATCAGTTGTTGAACCTGGCACTCCCATACTCGCAGTGGTGTATCTATAATGAGTGCAGTGTGTGCGGTGTGGGGCCCCCGGGTCCAGGGGGGCCCTGCACCGCACACACTGCACCCATATTTTTTTTAAACTTACCTGTCCGAGGTCCCGCGTCGGGGGTCACTGCTGCTGAGAACACCGGAAAAATGGCTGCCCCGCCCATTTTCCGGCGTTCTGCGCATTTGTAGTAGACTCCGGGCACACTCTAGTGCCCGGAGTCGACTAATGCTCCAGTGGCTAGCCAGCCGCGTTAGTCGGCGGCCAGCCACCAGGGAGAGAGGAGGGGGCCCCGCACGAGGAGTGCACACGGGCCCCCTCCTCTCTTAAAACGCCCCTGCATGCTCGTAAATAGAATTTGCACCAGTGTCCTCCTTTATTGCCAACTTCTGCAAGAGGTTGGCATCCACACAATTATGCCAATAAATGCGACCCTGATGGTGATTATGGACCACACAGGACATCCAATTGCTTTCAAAATACAATAACTCTTTACTTAAGCTGGGTACACACTGATAGATATATCCCCCATTTCACTGAACAGGCGATATATCCATAGTGCATCACCGTGTGTGTACAGCGGATATGTCTGTGAACGACATGGTTCACAGACATATCCGATCTGCTGTGCAGCTGTCAAGGCCGGGTCATCGGGCAGATGATTGGCAAGTGTGTATACACTTAAAAATCAGCAGGTCGCGGGTCAGTCCAACATCGACCTAGTGTGTACCTGGCTTTAGGTTCTTTCATGATTAAAGAACCTAAGTAAAGAATTCTGAAACATTGAAAGCATCTTGGGGGTCTTGTGTGATCCACAATTGCAGTCAGAGTGTCGCCTTCACTGGTATTGGATGCGGTCATTATACCGACAGTCGGGATTCCGGTGCTTACAATGCCAGCGCTGGAATCCTCATACCTGTCAGAATCCTGGTCCCGGCATCCTGACCACCGGCATTCTGACTAAGTACCGGGCTTAGGGTTAAGCATTAGGGGGAGGGTTGGATACTAAGTAGAGAGGGTTAGGTTTACGGGTGCAGAGAGGAGAGGTTAGGATTAGGCACTAGGGGGGAGGGTCAGGATACTGACCAGCAAGTGTTGTTATCCTAACCCTGGCGGGATGCCGGCGCTGGAAACCCATACCCAACCCATTGATATATATATTAGTGTTTATATACAGTGTGTCTGTGTGTATATATATATATATATATATATGTCTCTGTGTGTATGCATATAGGGAGCTGCTGCATCTATGAGGGGTGATTATGATCAATCATAACCTCCAGAGGTGCCGCAGGCCGCAGATGGCAGCTGTGTTTGCACTTTCACAAAAGAAACAAAACTTTTTTGTTATAGCTCCACTATAAATTTGTTAAAGGTAGGCGCAAGTTTTGCCCCCATGGACATAGCCATGCCCCCTGTGTAGACCACATCACTGGTCACACTGCCACAGAAGTTATCACACTCCTCTGCAGCGCCACACAATAGGCCATTCATAAATTTCAGCTCCAGGCCCATGTGGACCTTAATCTGGCACTGTGTTCACTTGGTGCAGCAAAACCCATATTCCGCTTGGAGGGGTCACTGGAGAATACGATCAAGTGGATGTAATTTTTGCAATTCAAAACTCGAAATTCGGATTTAAAGTCTGAATTCCGAACCCCTGGAAAATCAGAACAGCAACTTGGATCTGAGTGGATTCAGAGTTTTGGAAAACAGAACCCCACATCTCTAATCATAACAATAATAGTAATAATAGAAGAAAAAGAAGTATTATTATCGTTATTTTTATTATTATTTTTTTATTTATTCATTTTCGTGTTTTGGTTTTGCAAAACCACCCTCAAATGTTTTGGTTTCGGTGGTCTGGATTTTTGTAAAAAAAAATAGATAAAAAGTTTTTAAAACTGCTAAAATCAAGTCATTTATGCAATCCAAAACCCGGAATTTGGATTTCAAATTAGAATTTTTAACCCCGGGAAGATCATAACCGCAACTTGGATTTACCTGGATCTCCTCAGGAGATCAGAACAATGACTCTAATTTACCTGGATTCATGAAATCCAGGTTCGGATTTCTGGAGAACCGAACCGCACATCTCTCATTTTTATTATTATTATTATTATTATTAGAGGGTAATCCAGATAGTAAATATAATTTGCATATTCCCACCTTGCAGGTCATACACCCTCCCCTAATTTATGGTCTCCCTAACCCAGTGGTTCTCAAACTTTATCGAATCACGGCACCCTAGAGTATCAGCATTTTTTCCATGGCACCCCTGGGCCAAAAGTTTCTTATTGAGAAATGCAGCAAAAATTAAATGAATTAAATTGTGCTTATATGTCACCCTTAGGTTCATTTATGTGTTGGTTGACAGGGATGCGCTTCTGTTTGTCCACATATTTTTTGATTGCCAGTCATTAGCACTGGATTTGCCTATCACACAGACTAAAAATCATTTTATTTGGTACTGGATCATCAACCTGAGGCTCCCTTGCAAGTGCCCTGAGGCGCCCTAGGGTGCCACAGCACCCAGTTTGGGAACCACTGCCCTAACCTGCCTTGTGAGTGGGTTGTTTATGGTGATGGTGTGCATTGTTAAAGTGAACCCTACGATACAAAATGCCTCAGGCTGTGAAGTGAGGAATGTTATTCAATTCTTGTTCTTGACAATGTTTTTTTTTTAATTTTTAATATTGTTTGTTTGTTTGTTTGTTTGTTTGTTTTAACAGACAAATGGTCTTTATTTACTGGATTACCCTTGTATTAATATTATTATTATTAATTATTTTTGGGCTTGTAGATTGGACATTAAAGTTATAATTTATGTTTATTAGGATAACAGTTTTCCCTGCCAATGTCTGTACTGTGTTTTCACATAAATGCTATGCTTTTTTTATACAACACTTCTGTTCTAGGCTACAATCATGTTGTTCCAAGCTCTTGCTCAGTATCAGATAGACGTCCCCCCTGTCAAGGATTTGGATATGGATGTCTCTTTCCAGCTCCCCGGCAGATCATCAAGCACAACTCATCGCATCAATCTTAGAAACGCCATGCTGGCCCGCTCTGACCAGGTGAGAACGTATGCATTGCGATGATGTCAGTGGTAATTATACTGTAGCACTTGTTCCTGTGATGCAGATATTGGAATGAGCTGAGGTGGGATGTCTACAATGATCTCACAGAGGACGCTTGCTGGAAATGTTCTGCTGTGTTTGTTGTACGTAATTGAAGAAATGTGTCTCAGATGGTTTTGATGAATAATGTAAATATAATGGATCATAGGCAAAACCAGCTGGCCAGCCACTGTCGGCTGCAATATCTGCCATGGTGAAAATGTTTCAAGTTACGTCATTTGTCTCTTTACAGACATCCGTATATGAAAACTTTACAGTCACTGCACGAGGGAAGGGAAAAGGAACGTTAACAGTAAGTTTAGTACAGGCTTTATAGTCAGTTGATGTTCTTTGTTATGTTTTTAATGAGTGACACAAACAAAACGATCACCCACAAAACTGAAGAATTTGATATGGCCTTTCTTCCAAAATGATCAGGAGCTGAATCAAAATTAATTAGATCACTATCGGACAATTTGGTATAAAACCTTAGATAACATTGAATTAATTAACACATGGAATAAAACCTTAGATGAATGTTCCTACAGATTGATTGAGTTACTTATTTCCTATAGAGAGCAAAAAGTTGTAGAAATTGGTCAGAAAATTGATGAGGTCAAAGAGTTTTTGACTAAATATAAGGATAGACCCATCTTCAGTGAGAGGGATAAGATCACAAATCAAAAAGTAGAAAGATTTGAGAAAGATCTAGTAGATATGAAAAATAAAAAGCTGGTGAGGGATGATAGAGATTAGAAGGAAAATTTATAGGAAACATCCTAATCCTTATGCTCCACCAAACGAATTTCTTGATACAGACCAAGGGACCCCTAGGATGTTCAGGAAAAGGGAGGTTGAGCCTCAATCTTATCACCATACTAATAGTATTTCACAGAACTATAAAGAACATTATAATAGGTGGGATCAACACTATAAGAAGGATGAGGTGTCACCCCAGACTACATGGCGATCACGCGATAGCAGTTTTAAAAGGAATTACAATCACCAGCACGAACTAATTCAAAAGGTTCTTCTTTTTTAGGACCAAGGAGGGTGGGAGGATTCACAACACAGAACAGATTTTCACCATTAGCCAGAGACACTCCTAAACGATTAAGAGAAGTAGAGAAAGAAGAGGTGGTAGAAAGTTACATAAGGAAACCAAGACTAAATTAGAACAAGATGGAATGTTCAACTTGACAGGGAAAGAACTCTCAATGGATCAAATTAATCTTTTGAAAAAGGGCCTAAATTTTGCGCCCACAAAAAATCCAAATTTATTTGATCTTTTTGTTGAGTTGAACTATTTTGTGAGAGATTTATGTAGAAAACGTTATTTCGCATCCAAGAAGCTTGCTAACAAGTCCATGAGTCCAGTCATTTTGGATGACATGGATTTGGAAATACTACTAACTTTAGAAAGTTTATGGGATGATAATCATGTATCTATTGAAGATTCACCCATTAAGATTTTTGATATTCAGGATCAAAATATCTTGTTGAGAGATGGGAAATCTTTCAAAAACAAATCTCAATTTTATCCTGTTTTTTAAAAATCTCCCACCATACTCTACTTCTATAAAAAAACAATGGATGATTTTCGTAATATTTGCACTAGGAAATCCAATTGGTCAAATTTGACCAAAAAAGAGTCTATAGAGTTGAAAAAATTTGAGAAAAATCACTCCATAGTTATAAAAAAATGCCGATAAGGGTGGGGAGGTGGTTTTACAAACACGAGATATGTATCTTAAAGAAGCTTATTCTCAATTACATGACACCACCTTCTATAGAAAAATAAGAGGGGATCCTACAACTAAATTTGCATTAGAACTAAAAGGACTACTGTGTGAAGCACTCAGAGGAGGAGTCATATCTAAGGAGGAATTTAATTTCTTGCACGTTGATTTCCCAGTTATACCATTATTTTATCACATACCTAAAATCCATAAATCCCTCACAGCACCCCCGGGCCGCCCTATTATTGGTATTGGGTCCCTCACAGCCAACTTGTCACAATTTATTGATCACTTTTTACAGAAGCATGTTATCTCCCTGAAATCCCACATCTGAGACACTACACATTTGCTTAATATACTCAAAGATATCCAATGGAGGGCTGGATATTCTTTCTTAACTTTGGATGTACAGGCTTTATATACCCACATTCCACATGCAAAAGGGACTAATATTGTGGAGTGTTTCCTGGATAAAGATGTTGGGATTTCAGGGGGACTTAAACACTTTTTACTCACGGCCATCATTTTTATTTTGGAGCACAATTATTTTGTATTTGAAGGTGATTATTATATACAGGTACTTGGGACGGGCATGGGCACTAGGTTCGCGCCGAGTTTTGCCAACCTATATATGGGGGCATTTGAGGATGAATTCATCTGGAAGGGTCCATTCGGCGTGAACCTGGTGCACTATGGCCGTTATATTGATGATTTATTTATTATTTGGGATGGGGATATAGTTTTAGCACAACAATTTATTTCACACTTGAATAACAATGATTATAATCTTAAGTTTACTTACACTCACAGTTACACTATGGTGAATTATTTGGATTTGACTATCTCCTCTGAGGGGGGAATCATTAAGACAAAAAATTACAAAAAGATAGTGGACACAAATAACTTTCTAAATTTTTCAAGTAACCATTACAAACCTTGGTTACAGAATGTTCCTTATAGTCAGTTCAGCAGACTACGTAGGAAGTGTTCTTCTATAGATGATTTTAGAGTACAAGCTGAACATATGTTTAAAGATTTTGCCTCTAGAGGTTATCCTGTAGATTTATTACAGACAGCATATAAGAAGGTAGAAAATAGTGATAGGACACAACTCATTAAAATGAGGACTAAACCCAGAGTTAAGGATTTTTTTGATGAGGATTATAGAGAGACTCAAATGAATTTAATTTTAAAATACAATAACCAATCGACCGCTATTAAGATGACTTTACAAGATAACTTTAGAATTCTACAACAAGATCCCATACTACAAACTACTCTAGCACCACGGCTAAAAGTAGTTTTTAAGAAAAATAAGAACCTAAAAAACCTTTTGGCACCTAGCATGCTTAGGAAAATTCCAAAAGAAAAAAGTATTACCAAAACCCCTCTATGGCTACCCACTCCTACAATAGGATGTTATAAATGTGGGAAAACGAGATGCCTGACGTGTACATTTATTTCTAATAGAACTACAGAGATTAGGTCAAACACTACTAAAGAGGTATTCCCCATACGAGAATTTATAAACTGTGACACCACATATTGTATATACTTACTGCAGTGCCCATGTGGCCTGCAGTATGTAGGTAGAACTACTCGATCACTTAAAACTAGATTCAGAGAACATAGAAATAATATAAAAAAGGGTTATACCAAACATAGTGTCTCTAATCATTTTTTGAATATGCATGATGGGGATCCGACTGGTCTGGTTCTAATAGGTATACAACATATGGCTCATACTAATAGGGGTGGGGTCAGACATAAACATTTATGTGAAAAAGAAGCATTATGAATATTCAAACTGGGGACTTTATTTCCAGCAGGTCTCAATGAGAACATAGATTTTGAATCTTTTGCCTGATTAGTAGTCTTCCCATATTAGTTATGATATATTCCATCTGCCTACCTACCTATAAGAGGAAGATGGATAGAACTACTTCTTTGTAGGTTTTTTCAACATGTGTTAAGGTCATCTCTGTTGGGAATCATGTTTATTGATTATAACCAATTTATTATTGTATTCATAAAAACACTCTCGATATAATATATTATACCTAAACCCAATATCATTAGAATGCTAAAATTTATTATCAAAGTCATGGTACCTTGATATGGTTCTAGGTATAATATTTCGATATGGGATATATACTCATTAGTGCACAAGAGTCAGCACATACTTGTATTAGGGAGATATACCATCTACCTAGTGATTGGTTAAGAACAGTAGTGTAGAGGTAGAGAAATGGTTTGGGATACATTAGGTTATGTGTTCGAGTCATACTGAACCCTGGACAGGGATCTGTTATTATCATTATTATCATCATTTTTATGTCCAACGATAACGTCAGCCATACAAAGTATCTGAGTCATTAAATAAGTGACTTATGGATTTAAGAGTACAGAATTGTGGGGATAGTAGAGTAGATGTTTTAGATATACCCCCCTAGATGGTATTTATCATACATCTTCATTCCACTTACCATCTATAGTAAAATAGCAGGTTCACCAACCATTTTGTAGGTTGGAGTAATAGAACCAGTATGATAACCATATGTGAGTGCAGGTATGTACGTGCATGCATATATGTCTTTATCATGCTTGGATTTATATCGTGTACACATTTATGTTTGTGTGTACACATGTATGCATAAGAGGCGTGTGCACGTAGGTCTTTATATATGTGCCAGTAGGTTTATGTGTCTGGATTCTGTTTATATATACATGTGGATGTGATAATGTAATAACATTAGTGTTGGATCTCTTGGGTTATTTTATATACCTTCAGTGATAGGCCAAGTGTAATAGCGTAGAGGTATAGTAACAGACTGGGATGCCCTAGGTCATAGGTTCAAGACACACCAGACCAAAGACAGAGATTTAATTTAATTGATATATTGTTTCCATGTATACTTATATTTTTCAATATTTTAAATATTGGGGAACCTCCAGTAAAAATAGGAGAGGATCTAATCTCTATAATATATGTCCATATTATTATACATATATATAAATGAGGTAATTAATGAGATCTATAAGTTTGAGACTATACAGGAAATGTATATCTGCTGGGGGAGGTGAATAGGAGGTGGATCATACACAGGTGTTAATAATTATTTTTATTGAAACATCAATTAAGCTGAGTAGCTTGCTTTTAAAAAAGGGGTCCATGTGGAATATGCCATTCACTCTTTGAAAAAGCCCCAGCTTTACGGAGCGAAACGCGTCAGGGAACTGATCTTTGGACCCATCTGTAGTGTCAACTATTTGTTTCTATCAACCCTTCACGGGCACATGAGATTCGGGGTTTCGCTGGACAACAGCTGGTTACCAGGAGCTTGAGGCAGGATCGTGACGCGGCCGGACGGACATTGGTACATTGAGGAGCCGCTTACAACTCGTCTCTCCGGAGCCTCCTCCGATGCTCACAGCTATCTAATTATGTACACAGGATTGTGAACCGTAAGGTGATATGCTTATTTAAGCAAGAATACATGTTTCTATGATTCCTATTATACAATTGATCTCGCTGGGTGAGACTGAAGATTTCTAACATTGCTTATATGTGAACACTATAGAATAACATTTATATTTTTAAAAAAACAAATTCTTTTTACATATATATATATTTTTTATTATTTTTTGATCCACCTCCTCCAGCCGATTTTTTCAGATTTTTTCAGATCTGTTTAATTCCATTTAGAATATTTTGCTAGCTACAACTTTACTATAAAATAGCATGTATTAATATTTGGGATCAATTTATAATCCTACAAATGTCTGACTCATGAAGTCTAAATCACTGTAGGTGATTATCATTATTGTATGTATTATATTTTGTTTTGACCAGTCAAATAATTTTATTCACTGTATTAAATTGTTTGTATTCTTTATAATTTAGTCTTGGTGGTGATCTGCTTGTATCAATTCTCCTTATCATCTATTAGCGCAGATATTTTCAGTCTATTGTTTGTAATTTGGTATAAATGGTCTGAAGATGACCAGTAATGAACTCTATTGATCTGCGCTAATAGTTCTCATGATACCACAAGAGCTTGGATTGCATCCAGTATAACCACCTACACTCATTTCAGTTTACTTTTACTCTATGGGTACGATTCTGAGTTGGGAAAACCATGTTTCACTGCAGCTGGGGCAGATGTAACATGTGCAGAGAAATTTAGGGGTCAATCCTATTCAATGCAAAGGGTGCAAGTTGCCGTTGCAACTGCGTTAAAATGCTCGCAACGGACCGGCACCTTGCACCCTTTGGTTTGTAAAGTTCCTTCCTTTATATATATGATGTCAAAAGCAGGGGCGTATCTATAATTGGTGCGGGGAACACAGGCCCCTAGGTCCAGGGGGGCCCCGCACCGCACACCCTGCACCCATAATATTACTTACTTCTCCGGAGTCCCACGTCAGCGCGGGGGGTATTTTCCCATCGTTTGCGCATGCGCAGTACAGGGAAAATGGCCTCCGCAGCCATTTTCCCGGTGACCTGTGCATTCATTATAGACTCTTGGCACACTCTAGTGCCCACAGTCTATAACTCCAGCGCTGGCCGCGCACAGCTCAGTGCGCTGCCGGCCGCTGGGCAGAGAGGAGGGGGCCCGTGTCGGAGACTGCACACGGGCCCCCTCCTCTCTAGAAACGCCCCTGGTCAAAAGAATACTTTAATGTTGACCTTGTTCAAATTCAGCTTCTTGCAAAAATGTTCCAGGTCCTCCTTTGGACTATTCCACAGAAAAAATACATTGTCTATATATCATTACCAAATACCTGACAAAAGCTGCAACTTCAACACCAGTTCCTCCTGGAAAATGTACAACTACAACTCATCTTTTGAGTCTCTCCCTGCAGCCTCTTTTATCCCCTTTCTCATGTCCAGGTATGGGTCTTCACCCCCAGTCACTGATCTTCCAGTAATTTCCAGTCCTGGAGATTTGCACATGTATGGGTTTTGGAGTGAGTTAGCTGACAGGGAGAAGTTCCCTGCCCTGCATATTAAAACTACATATTTACTACATTAGGAACCGAATACAAAAACAGGTCATACTTGCAAACCTGGCAACTTTATACATGCTATTACAATTTACATTACAATGTACCCAGTCTTTTACATAACAGTTAATAAGTATAACCACTTAGAAGTAAGGGAAGACCGTAAAAAGTGCAATCTCTCTTTCACTAGTCTGTACGAGGTGAGATACAGGATTAATGACCGGCTAATGAAGCCTCATCTCATCACAGAGGGTGTGTGCAGAAGTCTTTATTTTGGAGCTTATTTTTGTCATGGTGTGTACACACTGTTGTGTTTGTAATTTTGATTTTGTAGGTGCACTACAGGTCTCAGTGGACCCTGTCTGTGAGGGCGTGCTGGCACATTTGATCCTAAAGGTGCGCATACACTGGATGATTTTTTGGATGATGGAACGATAACGACAAAAAATTGTCCAGTTTCAGCCCCGAAACGATGAACGATAACTACCAATGCGCGCTCCCGTTTGTAGTTGGTAGTTATCTTTCATCGCCCGAACCTCCCGTCCAACCTGCTGATATTGTCAGGTTGAACATGTTCGGGGATGAGGTAGGGAGCCCAGCACTGAACGATTTCGTTCATGAAATCATTCAGTGTTTATGCTCAGTGTCATTAATGACACTGAGCACAGCCCTGCCGGGGACACACGGGACAATTTTGTTCATGGAGCTAATCGTCCCATGTGTATGCACCTTAAAAGTATCAGATTTTCCTCTGCAGCCATCTAAATTGTGCATGACAGGGCGTTTTAAGGATGACTCTAGTGCTGTGAGCACGGTCTGGTTCTTCCTTGTGGGGGCAACCAGCTTTTTTTTGCAGGCCCATCTTCTAGTAATTCCATCCCCATGCTGGGCATCCTAGGATTGTTTGGCAATATGCCACAGTTCAACCAGTTTTGGCTAGTAAGGTTTATTGGTGGTAAGTGGAAATATGCGGCGACCCCATACTCTTTGTACTCCTGATTTTTTTACTGCCAGCCTAGCCTAGGCCTAAAGCTGATTACTAAAACATTATGGCAGAGCCTGCATGGACTCCATGCAGCACTTCAAAAACATGTCGTTTTTGCAACTGGATCAGGTTTTAGAAATAAAGGGGGTGAGTTGAATTCAGGAGGTCAAGCTAACCGTTAGTAAATTCAGTGGTTTGGATTTAGAACCTGCAGCAGGTTCCATCAGTTTCTGAACCACTGCAAACTAGCTGCTGTGTAAATTTAGCCCACATGCCCCTTAAGATGGATGCCACCATTCTCTTAAAGCAACTTTCATTGCTAGCAATTCCTTACCACTTTTATAGCAAAATTATTCTCAGCAGCTTTACATTTCTGATAGAAAAAAAACACACAGATGAAACTTGCCCCAATAAAAACATTTTAGAGAGAATTGCTCCTACACCTACTATTCATTTATCTACCTCCTGATTGCAGTGTTGTCGCCGGAGCTAGAGAGGGCAACTACGTGCCCAAAAATTGGGCATGGCCATGAAAAGGGGGCGTGTCTATAAGACGCGTCCCCTTTTCGTCACACTAGAGGGCGTGCCCGGCACTTACGGACACGCCGGGCAGCCCCCAAGCGCTGCAGACAGGGAGAATAGATGCTGGGCGCATGCGCCCGGCGTCTATTCTCTGGCGGTGACCAGGTCACCGCAGATTTCTCCACCCGCGGGACACTGCGTCCCCCGGGTGAATACAGCACCCGCAGGCTGTGAGGGCAGGGTGGTTTTTGTCCTCCAGAAGGAGGGCAGGGTGCTTTTTGCCCTCCAGAAGGAGGGCAGGGTGCCGCACCCTGCTAAAACAGCCTAGCGGGAACGCTATGATAGAATGGAGCATTGACATCAGACTACAACATTCAGTGTGTGTGTCATGCCATGTGTCATATCATCTATTGTATATTTTTCCACAGTGGGCGTATAGGTAGTTCTACAAGTGCCATAGGACAGGCTACCTGGGACTTGTATCCCCACTGTGAAAACAATATAAACCCTTATTTATACTATTACCCCTGCACCCACTGCCACCATGGGTGCAGGGAAAAGCCCTGATCTTTCAGCGCAAGGCTGGTCAATTCTCGGGATGGTGGTCCCCACTTTCCAAGGATTGCCAGCCCTGGACTGACCAGTTTGGGGGCTGGTTTACATTATAACAGGGGTACCCCACACTGTGTGTGTCTCCTTGCTATTGTGTAAGCTCCGCAGCTGGCTCAGCCCGGTGCTGGTTAAAGGAACATAGGGGGAACCCCACTTCGTTTTTTCCCCCGGTTTCACTCTACTAGACCGGGCACTGATGTCCAGGACCGGTTATGATTTTAAGGGGGAACCCCACACTTATTTTTTTTTTTATTTAAACCTTTTATTACTGTATTACACACAGAAACATGCACAGATCACAGTGATATGTGCAGCACTTCTACTAAACACACTGTTGATAGGCAGGTCTATTGCCCTCAGTCCAAATAAAACTGAACTCATAGGACGTATACGGTATTCTCTAAAGTGAGAGTTTTTAGAAGTGGAGATGTTGCCCACAGCAACCAATTAGATTCTACATAACATTTAACTAACACCTTCTAGAAGATTATAGCTAGAGTCTGACTGGTTACTATGGGCAACATCTCCACTTCTAAAAACTCTCACTTTAGTAAATATAGCCCATCCACTTGCAAACACGATTCCAAACTCCATTGAAAGACGCGATTCAGTCAAACATGATTCTCAGTAAAATTGTGAGTTTGAGTTTGTGTCCGTGAGATGCCCAGCATGTTTAATCCTCGGCCAAACACTATTCTTAGTAAATATTCCCCCTAGGACAGGGATGGGGAACCTCAGGCCCGGGGGCTGTATAAGGATCGCGGAACCATTTGGTCTGGCCCTTGGAGATTTTCTCTGCTAGCCTCATCTGGCTAGTACGGTGCCTACAATGGCACCCTGCAGCCAGAATCTATGCAGCAGTGCAGTGATCTTACAGATCCCCAGAGCATTCTCAGGATGCTCCGGGCATTGCTCTAATCACTGGCAATTGTGACCCCGCCCTTGTGTGACATCACCGTCACATGTTATATATATCAAAATTTCCCTCGGCAGAAAAAGTTTCCCCACCCCTGCCCTAGGTGAAGGAATGAGGTGACCAGCCTCACCATAATGTAGACACAAATTGTCCCTGAAACAGCGCCCTTGTTCTTCCAGTGTTATTTGTGTTCTACCAAATTACATGGGTTTTTGAGCCTGGGAGACTGGTAATGTAAAGTTGGATCAGCAGAATTTTTATTTCTCCTGTGGCACCTCCATGAATTGGTGGTCAACCTTGTTACACAGTAAGACAGGCACATCTAGGGTAGTAGGTAAATCATGATAGGCTAATTCATCCTCAATATGATGAGACAATTCATTTTAGAAGGTCACCATTAAATCCTCATTGTTCCACTGAACTGCTGTGGAACTAGATTGTGCATAGAATCGGAAGACGTAACCCATCCAGGTTCATGCATTCACTTTCCGGAAACCACTAAGGAAGGCATTAGAAAGTATCCCTTTCCCAAAGTGGAGTTGTCCAGAAGAGGGCCTGACACCAGGAACCCCCACCTGACAAATCCCTAACCCACTATTGACTCAGATCTCAACAGACATGGCTCAGATAACCATAACTGCTCAGAGCACTGGAACATCAGCCAAAGTGCACAGAACTCATTGCAGGGTTTGAAAAGTTTATTGGTGATTCTGTGGCTTTTCAGATAATCTACCAAGCTCTGGCAAGTGATAAATTGGAGAGTGATAAACTAACAACCAATCTGCTCCTTAAGCCGCATACACACTATACGATGTGTGTATGCAGCGACATCGTCAGCAGCGGGTCCAGTGGGGGTATACTCACTTGCCGATGTCGTTGAAAAACGGCGGGGAGGGGGAGGGGAAGCGGGGCCATGCAGCATGGCTTCACTAACGATATCTCCAGATTGGACTGTATGAAAAGCCGACTGGAGATATCATTAACGATCCGCTGGAGCGCGCGTCGTTTGTCGTTCAGTTCATACACACTGGGAGATTTGACCGGTATATCGTTGAACGATATCGCTATCGTTCAAATCATTCATCAGAATCGTCCATTGTGTATGCACCTTAACTGTCATTTGTCAAACACAGCCTGTAACGTGACAGTTAGGAGCTGAGTGGCTGCAGTTTATCACTCTCCACTGTACCACTTTTCAGAGCTTAGTACATCTCTCCCAACTGCCAACAGAGAACAGACAGATGTAAACAGACTTAAGATACTGTTTATAAAATTGCTTTCTTCTACACACAGTGTAGGTGCTGGAATAAAGTGAATATGAACGAGGAAGTAACATTAATTTCCAGTCATTTTCAGTCAATTTCGACCAGCTCACAGCACCTGAAATCACAATGGATGGACTTAAGCTGCCCACACAGCGATTTTTTCCCAATTTGTCCGATTTCGACGAATCGTGAGGATAAATCATGTAAAATATGGCCAAATCGTGAGTTTCTACCTCGCATCTTCAGATCTGCCGTGCTGTAGGGCAGATTTGCCAATCTGGGACACAATGCACTGGATGCACGACAGATCTTAAGTCAATTGGACATTTTTTACTCCAAATCGTGACCACGACTGCCGGGGAGCTGCCTGGGGAGAGTTCAGGGGAAATCGTGTACATCGGCTGATCGGGAACACATCGCTATGTGTGTGGGCACCTTAAAATGCAATCAAAAACACACGAGATATGGTTTTTAAATCCGAGTTCTGCATTGCAAAAAGATCCGAGTCAGGACTCTGCTCAAAACCCCATAGTTACTCCGAACTGGGACTTGGTTCAACTTGGAACCACAAAGTCCTGGTGTGTTTGGATTTTAGTAAAACTGAACAGTTCATCTCTAGTTAATAGTAAATCTTGCAGCATTATAATAAAATCATACAGAATCGTCTATAAATGTTGACTGGGGTGTTGGATTTAAAAAAAATAAAGCTTTGTAGGACCTCCAGTTGGACAGACCTAACTCACTTAGGGGCCTATTCATCAACACTAAAATAACGTTTTTAAGGACATTTTCCTTAATTAACCTTATTTTAGTATTCATGATGACACTTAGCACAGGAGATAACACTGATATCTCCTTGCTAAGTCCCCCTGCGTTAATTTCCACACTACCCATACATTAGTATGGGGATATGGAAATTATGGTATTCATCAAATTCCAAAAATTATGTATTTTCGGAATTTGATGTAGTTACTATCCGCCACTGTGAGGTGGCGAATAGCAGGTAACACTTACTTGCTTACAGCTGGACAGGTCCTCCAACGTCTCCCTCCAGCGCTCTGGTGCGTCCTCTGGCTCCGTCTGCTATGCGGTCATGTGTTCTACCAGCAGAACACAATAAAGTTTAGAAAAAAATATATATTTTTTTCTAAACAGTACTGTGCTCTGCTGGGGAGACCACATGACCGCATAGCAGACGGAGCCGGAGGCCGCTGCGCGAGCAGGTAAGTGCAGAACGGGGGGGGGGGGGGCGAGTGGGGGGGGGGCAGGTGAGCAGAGGCGGGGACAAAAACTTACCGCATCTGTAGGCAGTGCTGCGTATGCGCTGGTTTTACAGATGTAACAGCGCATGCGCAGCACTGCTCCCAGCTGCGGTAAGTTAGTGTAGAGAGGGATAACTATCTATTTCCCGAAAAGCTGTCATCGCAAAAATAACAGCTTTTCGGAATAGATAGTTATAGGGAGGAGGAATGATGAATTCCTCCGGTAATTAGGTAGAACTCCATGCGAGTTCTAAACCTAATTACCTCCTGGGAAACTTTCGTTATGATGAATAGGCCCCTTAATGTCTTTATTACTGATAAATAATGTGAGGTGTATGCTATTTTCTAAAAAGAAATCTAGAACCGTCCACACTATGCGATAAGAGAGGGCATGGTACAGACTGTCTATAGAGCCGATTTGTGTGGCGGGTATAGAAAAATAATTTATGTATAGTCACCCCAAACTACCTTATGTCATTAATACAACTGATTATTTTATATTGCAATATGTAATGGATGGTGTCTTTATCTTTCAGGTGGTGTCTGTGTATTACGCTATTGAGACAGAAACGGAGAAGAAATGTAATAACTTTTATCTCTCTGTGACAATAACGGATGCGCCTTTAGGTGAGTACATGCGTCCTAATAATTGTGGTTTTGCATGTTGTGTTTGTTGTGCTGTACAGATAGGACATCAGTTATATCTGAAACCAGCGGTAGGTTTTCCCCTATGTTTCTAGGGATGTCACTTTCTGAAGGCGGCACAGCGGGCCTCCTACATCAGAGCCCTGGTAGTCTCCTGGCCTAGTAAGGCCGCTCAGATACTGGGTTTTTAGAGGTGAACTGTGGTGCTGGAGGTTGGGGGAGTTTGGGGATGCCTTGGCTGTCCAGAGGCACTGGAATCGGCACTGACATAAAAAGGCGAGCTGGCAGTGACATGGTGTTAATGTGATAGTCTGCTGCTACCTATTAATGCTGATGAACACACTAAGATCTACCTTACAAGTAAGAACAATATATAATTATAATATATATAATTATTTTTTTACTAGAGGTGAGTAGTTTTTTTTTTTTTTAAAAACGAACTTGAGGGTTCCTAGTGGAACTGAGGCCCTGATTCAGAGCCGGACGCGCTGACAGAGCGCTCGCTCTGAATCAGGGCCGGGCTTTTGTTTTTTTAGAGCGGCCTCCTGGCCGCTCGCATAGCTGTGGGTGACCACCCACAGCTATAGCGAGTGGCCAGGAAGATGGTCGCGATGGTCAAGACCATCGCGACCATCGGGCTTGCGACGAGACCCTTGTGGTAGGGTCTCATTGCCGCAAGCCCCAGAGAGATTTCGGCTCTAACAGAGCCGATATCTCTCCCACTGACATCACTCGTGATGTCAGTGGGGCCGCCCCCAAACGGAGGCGTTCACATGGGAACGCCTCCGTTTGGGCAGCCACTCCCCCGGCCCGCCCACCAAAGGGGGCGTGCTGTCACTCAACATCGACAGCACGCCCCCTTTGTAGCAAGACCCGGAGCGACGGTTTGCCTGTCGCTATCCGGGTCTCGCGCATGCGCACAACGGAGCCGGCTCCGTCATGCGCATGCGCACTGGGGCACCATTGACCAGCTTGTGAGTGCATAGCGCTCGCGAGCGGGTCTGAATCAGGCCCTGAATCCCAACTCGAGTCTTCCTGCCAAGCTCGGATCACAGAAAAGATGCAAAGCATAATTTTTTCTGGAATTGAAGGATCTCGGGTATTTGGGATTGCATATTACAGTGCCTCCCTTGTAGTCAGGTGCCAGTTCACACTGGAGTGTTTAGGGAATGGGTGTGGGCTTGTTGTTCTAAAATTACATGCAATTAGGATGCACAGAGAGACTTAGGGCTCTATTTACTACAATCCGCATATTGAATGCAGATTGTAGTGTGATATTACTGAGTGAATTCGCATTGCGAATTCAGGCAATATCACAGGGATTTACTACAAATCCCTTGCAGGGACAGAGCTTGTGAGAAAGCTCTATCCCTGCGAATCCCCTCCGCACACTTATCACGGTATTTTCGCAAAAAAATACCGTGACAAGTACCCCGTGCATGCGCCGACAGGCCGCTGCTGCTACCCCCTGGCGCTAAGCCCTCCCCCTGTCTCCAAGTCCCGCACCCCACGATCACGGACCCCCCGCGACCCCCCATCCCCCCCCCCCGTGACCCCCTCTCCCTTAATTACACTTACCTGCATGATCCAGGCTCTGGTGATGTCCTCCATGTCCTCCGGTCAGCTGACATCCCATACTGCACTGGGATCCTGTCAGGTGACGACCGGGCCGCAGTGCAGCATGGGAGACCAGCTGACTGGAGGGAGGACATCACCGGAGCCCCGACCACCGGTCCCTGGAGTCAGGTAAGTTTGTTTTGTTTTTTTTTACTTTTTTTTTGGCAGAGATCAGCTTGTGGTCTCTTTAGACCACACAGCTGATTACTGGGGCCGGCTCCCAGCTCTGCTCTCCCCGTTAGAGCAGAGCAGGAGTCCGGTAACCGGGGGAGACCCTGGAGAATGCCACCTCCAGGTGGCGTTATTATCACAGGGCTTCCCCCGGTATTTTTTCACAATTTATTTTTAGTGACTTTGGCCAGGAGACATTTCCCATTACAATTATGGGAAATGCGATCTGCTTACTAAAAATAAGTGATACTTAGGGGTTGGAGTAGAATTTTATGAATTCTACTCCAATTACACTGTAATAACTATAGGTGATACTAAAATAATGTGAAAAGGGTGTGAAAATACAATTTTTCACTTTATTTTAGTAAAAATAATGTTAATACATAGAGCCCTTAATAAGTGGATGGGTAGTACAGCAGGAGGGAAGGATGACAGGCTGCAGGCTTCTTTCTCACTGTGAGTGTCTATACTGTATGTGTTTGTCTGACATAGTAGCACCTGCAATCTAGTGCTGCAAAGCAAACAGGCTGTTGTGTATGTTTTGCGTATGAGCTTGCAATTGTTTCCCACAAGGATATATCAGTTTCTTTACACCGCAGTGTATATAACATATATTGTGTCAGTCACTTGTGTATAAGCACAGAGACAGTGTGATTTCAACTTCAAGATAATAAGTTATTTGTCCAAAATTTACCATGCTATGTCACTGTGAGTGAGCTGCACCCAAAGAAAGAACTATTTCCCTGCTATTAAACGATACTAAATTCAAATCTCAGTTCCACGTTTGTCATTTGTTGTTCAGATTCACTTTCTTTACTGCAATTATGTCTCAACCTTAAAAATTGGATTTTTGGCATGCTGCTTAGCCATTTGTTGTGGTGGTCAATTGTGGCTGCTATATAGTTGTTTGCATCTATAACGTTTTGTTTCTATATTTCCTTCATCTATGTAGATTTCTAGATCCCCAAAAAATTATTATTTCTTCACTTTTCTTCAAGTTATATTTCAGCCATTATTAAGACTCTTACAGATAACATTTCCAGATTTTCTTCTGATCCTTTCCAGCAAAATAAAATATCAAATAAAATAAAATATCATCAATGAAATGGTACTAGGACACTAATGCTGGGTACACACTGGCCGATATATATTGGCCGATCAATTGATTAGCCAATATATCTGCTGCACGTCAGCCAGTGGAATTGGTATGAAATACCGTCAGCCGCATGGCCGGCGGTTCAATTCCCGTCAGCGGCAGCCCGACAGCAGCAGAGTGCGACGCAGCGGAAGCCCGACAGCACCGGAAATCCCGATCGTGGATAGGTAAGTATCCACTAACCTAACCTAACCCTAACCCTCCTTAGGGGTGCCTAACCCTAACTTCCCCCCAAGTGCATAACCCTAATCCCCCCTCTAAGTACCTAAACCTAACCCCCCCTTCCCCACCATCTAAACCTAAGTCCCCCAGGGGTGCCTAACCCTAAGTCCCCCCCGGGGGTGCCTAACCTCCCCCTAGCCTAACCCTAACCCTCCCGGGGGGGTACCTAACCCTAAGTCCCCCCCGGGAGCCCTAAACCTAACCCTCCCCCCCGTGGCTGTCCGCTCGCGGTGCCCGGCATCACTACGATCGTGATGCCGGGCGCCGGTCTCCCAGCGTCGGGGAAATGCGGGCATCTATATCTAGACGCCCGGCATTTCACCCATGCCGGGATAAGACAGTCGGGAAGCCGGCTGCTGGTATTTAGGCAGTCGGCTTCCCGATTGCCTCCCCAGCCAGTGTGTACAGATGAAATGTCTGTGAATGACGTCTTTCACAGATATATTGCATTGGTTGTGCAGCACAGCCGATGGACAAATATATCTGTCCATCAGCAAGTGTGTACGGGCGATCAGCCGATCGCCTGTAAACACACAGTGGCAGCTGAGGGGAGGTGGGGTGGCTCTGCCCCAGATCCGCCTCCCGGCCAGCGGGACCCATGGCTCCCGCATAGATGATGGTCATTCAGTGTGTATGAATGACCATCATCTTCAGATATATCGGCAGATCATTCAATCTGCAGATAAATCTTTCAGGTGTGTACCCATCTTAAGTCTTTGTTCAAAGTTTAGTTGTTCCAAACCTGTTCATTCTCCCAATGCACCATGAACAGTTCGGTGTAGCCAGTAGCGAACTTGGTGCCCATGGCTCATTTGATGACAAAGTCATTCTTATATTCTGTGTTGTCAGTTTGCTTAAGGAACCATTTCACTGCTTCAATACCTTTCTGTTGCGGGATTTCAGAATATAATGATGTCACATCAGCAGTATCCAGGATAATTCCAGTTTTTCCAGTTACTGTCTATGATTTTTAATAAGGTGTATCTAATGTCTTTCAGATATGACTTGGTCTTCATTAAATGTGGTTGAAATACTGCATCACATATTGAAACAAATATTTGGTTAGGCTACCTATACCCGCCTTCCTGGTGGTTTCAATGGATTGTTTTGTTCTCTTTTTCTATACAATATATTAAGAAAATCATATTCATATTTTATTACTCTTTTATCCATGTACTTATTTAGTAATTTTAAAAAATATAGTTTTAATCTTCACTGTTGGGTCTCCCTTTAGATTAGTATATGTGACCCCATCATTTAATTGGTGGTATCTTTCTTCCTTGTAGTCTTCTATATCTAGGTTTACTATTACCCCCTCAGCTTCCCATTCATTACATGATAAGTTGAATTTCATTATCTTCCTTTTTTCCAATGTTTCTATATCTTCAATTATGGATTTTTGAAAATGATCTACGAGACTGCCATTTAGATGTTTTGGATAAAATGCTGATTTTTTTCTTGAAGTTCTTATTTTTTCCTCTATTCTCCTCCATATCCTCTCCATTTTTATTTAGCTTGAATTTTTTTTTCGAGTTAACGTTTTTACAAACTTCCTGATATCTAAATTGGTCCATGGTAGCATCAAATTTAAGTTTTTTTAACAGTACTTTTCTTCCTCCTTTGTCAGTACTTAAATTGAATATCTTACCAGTTTATGGTTCTGTGTTTCCTTGTCTCTAATAAAGGTATGTATTCTTCTTCTCTCTAATACAGTTAATGTTCTTTCTGACAGTCATACGGATGGTCCCTCCAAGTGGTTGTTCTTCCTTGTCTTTGATCTTTGAAAATGTTGGGTGTTTTTTCTCCCATCTATCATAGGTTCATTGATTGTTCCCCATATTTCTTCTATATGTTTTAGTTTCTTGATATTATTTCTTGATTGTTCAGCAAATTTTAGCTAAAACCTGAAATTGTTTCATTCTCTTTTTCTATAATGTGGTGGTGTCCAATCCTGTTTTGGCAATCTTAATCTTCCCATCCATCCATTCTTCTTTAATTATTTTCCTCTTCAAAATTCCTTGGGAATTGATTTTTCCTCCCATCTGTTCTTCTTCTTTCCTCTTCTTGTTAGGATGAAATCTATTAAACACACCTCATTGTTTGAAGATGTGGATTCTTTCATAATGATACCTTTATGGATTGCTGGTGGTTTCTTTTTACCTCTTCTGTAATAATCATGATCTCTCTGTAATTTATTTTGTTTCTTTGAGTGAATATCTTTTCCATGATAACAAATTCAGGTAGGCCTTAGAATGGTTTCACCAGAGTCTATAGAACATCAATTTGTTGTTTTATCTCCTCAAGTTTCTTTGTTCTTTCTCCTAATATGGTTTCCATTAGTGTAAAGGAACAAACATCCAAAATATAACCCCAGTTTAATTTGAGCTTTTCACTTGCATCCGTAAATTATGGTAACTCCTTGATTCTTAAACCTTTGGGAATTATTTGGTCTGCCATATATTTTTCCATCATTGCCATTTCTCACCATAAGCGTTTTTTTTTCATTACAATTTTTCTAATCATTCCATTGCTGAATCTAGATGGTCATCACTAAGTTCTGTAGGGTTACAATTGAGAATCTCTTTTACTGATTCTTTTCTGTGTTTCAAGTGGTTGAACATACTGCGGCCTTGATGTTCCTTTAGCGAGTACAAATCTAATATAATGTGTGGGAACACCAAATGGCATTGTATTAGGATGATAGCAGCCTGGTTCTAATCTTTGGTTCCACCCTAAAACCTATTGATACATGCCAATGAAAGAAAGGGGCTGCATGGAGACTGCACATAGGCCCCCTCCTCTATTAATCTGCCACTGCATGTATACCACACATCCTGAACCTTTTATAGGTCCGCCAGTGGCAGGACATTTTGCTATATATAGCTACCACCATCTTAAAATGAGATAAGCTAGCAGCATAAAGCTATACTATGTGTTGCTTGTTAAACTAATCCATAAAGGCATATAAGATTGGAGAGGTACCACAAGAGAAACCACTTATTTCTCAATGGTTTATACTTTGGTCAATTTGGAGAAGCTGAGAAAAGCTCTTTCTCCAGCAAACACGTAGGAGAAAGTTTTCTCAGTTTCTTAAAATAGAGCAGTGGTTCTCAAACTCGGTCCTCAGGACCCCACACAGGTCACATTTCCAGATCACCCAGCAGGTGCACAGGTGTAGTCATTACTCACTGACACATTTTAAAAGATCCACAGGTGAAGCTAATTATTTCACTTGTGATCATGTTAGGAGACCTGGAAAACATGCACTGTTTGGGGTCCTGAGGACCGAATTTGAGAACCTGTGAAATAGAGCATCGGTAGATAGATGGAAACTTATGGACGGAGTTATAATGTCACAGTGCATTATTAGAAAGGGATTATGATAAAAATAGTAGAGCATTGGCAAACACAGTACTGTATGATTGGATAGAGAAATAAGGGATAGAGGCTTGATTCAGCAGCATACAGAGTAACTATCGCAGCTACTTACATGGTAACAGCTGCGATAACTCTAATATGGTAATGCAGCAGGAGCCATCATGCCTACTGCATGCATTACCGATCCAAGTGGTGTTCTAGAAGGCAACATCGGATCATCTGTGATACCATCAGCCAGCTAAGTGACCCACGGGGTCACGTAAGCCGACCACTGCAGATGCAAAAACGAGGCCAGAAAAATCTCTGTGAGTTGACGCCTCCGTTTTGGTTAACGGAGGCCGTCCCCCGCCCCCTCCCTGCCCTGAAACGGCAGCACTCTGTCAATCACTGACAGCCTGCTGCCGAACTGCGAGCAACATCGCGGACCCGTAGAACACATGCGCAGTATGGATCCGGTGCACGCGCAGATTCCATAAATGTCGGGAATCCTGGTAAAGCATCAACACTGTGTCTTCTGTGGAATCAGGCCCAGACTTGTGGTTAATTGGAAACCACCAGTGACGTTATGTAGGAGTGGGCATACATTGAAAGTCTAACAGATTACATGCACTTTAATAATAATAAAATATTTAAAACTTTCCATGCAGCTAAGAAGCCAGAAGGTGCAATATCAACTGTCTCCATTGAGATCTGCACCAAGTAAGTCACATTATTTACTAATCAAGCTAAATTCTACTTTTACTGTGTGTGATAAACTTCGACATTTCCTGGAAGAAAGAGACCTTCAATGTAGCAATAGTATTTTTTTTCAAGCTACTTTATGCTGCAAGGAAAACAAACTAAAAAGTATATTAATGGATTTAGTAATTTACTTAATAATTGGCCTGTAAAGAGCTAAATATACCTTAGTGCAGAGGCTCCCAAACCTTGGCCCTCAAGGCACCCTAACGGTCCAGGTTTTAAGGATAACTTTGCTTGGGCGCAGGTGACTTAATTAGTACCTCAGTCTTTTGATTTAACCATCAGTGCTCAACCATGGATATCCTTAAAACCTGGACTGTTAGGATGCCTTGAGGACCGAAGCTTGGGAACCTGTGCCTTAGTGCCTGTAACTTATATTGCAGATTTCTTGGATCTAAGGACGCCACCATGACCATCCTGGAAATTTCTATGATGACCGGCTATGCCCCAGCTATCAGTGATCTCAAAGAGGTGAGATCCAAAGCTAGAAAACTATGAACAGCGCTATAGTGACTAAAAGGTGATGAATTGTTAAATTAACATATAGTCATAAGTACTCCTGCATTAAGATATGATCCACATAAACAGCAGATACTATAAACATAAATATATTTAGCATTGGAGAGTGACGACTCTATATGGCTTGATTAAAAGAAAGAACAATTTATTATTGTAAACAGATATTCAATAATGTGCAAATTGAATAAAAAACACATATAGGATGTCATGAATACAATAATACAAAATGAACACAATGAGAGACTCATAAAACAATTATAATCCAATGGATAAGAATGAAAGTCATTGGCCTATTTATGTGGGTCGGGTTAATGTCCAGCTAATGGTGTATTACCAGCCTTTCAGGCTGCGGATATTTGTACCATCATTGGTAATACACCATTAGCTGGACATTAACCCAGACCCACATAAATAGGCCAATGACTTTCATTCTTATCCATTGGATTATAACTGTTTTATGAGTCTCTCATTGTATTCATTTTTTATTATCTTATTCATTTAATTTTTTAGGATGCCCAAATGACATCCTATATGTGTTTTTATTCAATTTGCACATTATTGAATATGTTTACAATAATAAATTGTTCTTTCTTTTAATCAAGCCATATAGAGTCGTCACTCTCCAATGCTAAATATATTTATGTTTATAGTATCTGCTGTTTATGTGTATCATATCTTAATGCAGGAGTACTTATGACTATATGTTAATTTAACAATTCATCACCTTTTAGTCAATATAGCGCTGTTCATATTGTATTGTTTGTTTTTTCCATGTTCTATTGATAAAGAGTTGACACCTCTATTGAACCAGCTGCTTAATTGACAGCGCCTACTGAAATCCTTTCCCCCACCTTCCCCAATTTTATCTACACATATGGACATCAGGTTCCTGTTATCAAAGGGACTTAGGAAAAATAGCCCCAGGTTTCTCTTACTAATTAGAATAAATGCAAATGTTCCTGTATAGATGCCTGCTGATCTTATGCAGAGAACTTCTGTTTTAAGTGCTTTCACAACTTGGGTGAGAACGTAAACATATAAACCATTCTTACTACTATAAATGTTCTCTTCACTAATCTGTATGTTAAGGATTTTCTCCAATGTACGAATCAAGCGCTTTCTCATAAGCATAGGAATCACACATTCTCTGAGCAAGCTGACGCATTTCACTACAGTGGTACAGAGGCTGTTCCCATTTGTAATGTTGAAAGATCATGCAAATCGCAGTACAGGTTGAGTCACCCATATCCAAAATGCTTGGGACCAGGGGTATTTTGGATAACGGAATATTCCGTATTTTGGAATATTTGCATACCATAATTAAATGTCTTTGGAATGGGACCCAAATCTAAACACAGAATGCATTTACGTTCTGTATACACCTTAGACACACAGCCAGCAGGTAATTTTATACAATATTTTTAATAATTCTGTGCATCAAAAAAGTATGTGTACATACATGATATTCATTTATGTTTCATATACACCCTATACACACAGCCTGAATGTTATTTTATACTGTATTTTAATAATTTTGTGCTTTAAACAAAGTTTGTGTACATTGAACCATCAGAAAGCAAAGGTTTCATTATCTCAGTCATGCTAAAAATATTCCGTATTTCAGATTATTCCGTATTTAAGAATATTTGGATATGGGAGACTCAACCTGTATATTTGAATAAACGGTGCTTTCTCATGTCATGTTATTGATTCATTCTTATGCCCATACATACACTTCTAAGGGGTCAATCCTATTAGGTGCGAGTTGCGATTTTCACTTCAAATTCATATAGCGAATTAATTTTGCAATCCAATTAGCAATTCGCACTGATCAGGCAGACTGAATTCGCAACTTACCACTCGCACCTCCCAGAGGGTGAGAGATGGAAAGGAAAATCTTTATTTTAAGGATAAAATGTAGGGACACTGTGGTAGACCCCTTGGACACCCCCCCCCCCTCCCCTAATGACCAGTTAGGCAATTGGAAGTTTCTAATTAGCTTATTTAGTCCAATGATTACATGTCATTTTTTTAGGTTAAAAAAAAAAATGGCCTCAAATTACCCCCAAAATCTATTTTTTCTTTAGTTTAGGCACCCCACGTTTAATTGCAATAATTTTTTAGTGAAAACTCATTGTTTTTATCATTTTTTTTTCCATTTTTCAAGGTGCCCTCAAAGTACCCCAAAATCACCCTTTTTCCTATTTTTTTTTGCATTTTTGGTTTAATTCATGTGAGATGAAATGAAAAAAGTTTGTTCTTGATCATTTTCTTGCATTTAAAAAAAAAAAACACAAATCAGCCATTTGACACCATTTCAAAACCTACAGTAACTTCCTAATGGCCACAACCAGCCTTCTATATGGTCCTGTTAATGAAATTATCCTTTTTGGGGGTCCAGAATGGTCTCCCCACATTTTCATACATTCCTCGCAAATCTCATTTGGCAGTCAATTCGCACCCCTCCACTGCGAGTAGCGCGAATAGGCATTTTTTATTGGATTGGAGAATTCTCAGGAGCGCGCTTCACGGCGAAGTGTGCGAGTTTCAAGAAGCAAACTCGCTGCTCGCCATTCACACCTAATTGGATCGAGCCTTAAATGTACTTTGCAGGATGCACTCCAGGTAACCTTCTTTACGATGTTTATTATTATTATTATTATTATTATCATTTATTTATATGGCACCACAAGTGTTCCACAGCGCCTTACACAGTACATAACATGCTATTTGTATTCAGTATTCCCTTTAATTACAGCTTAAAGACAGAGTGGACAGATACATCTCCAACTATGAGATCGACAAAGGAGCATTTGATAAAGGCACGCTAATCCTGTACCTTAACAAGGTGAGAAATGGGAATAGGTATGAAATACCGACTCGCGGGACCCAGGCAGTCAGAATCCCGACGCCTGGATCTCGACAAGGTTAACATACCGACACTGAGTGGTCGGTATGCCTAACCTCCCCCTCTCCCTACCCTAACCCTTCCTCTCTAGTGCCTGAACCTAACCTCCGCCCCTAGTGCCTATACCTAACTTCTCTCTCCCCACACCTTAAACCTAACACTCCCGCCTAGTGCCTAACCCTAACCCTCCCTCTCCACCCCGGTACTTACCTTCAGCATCCCAGCGGTCGTGATGCTGGAGTCGGTATTCTGCCCGGCTTCGGTATTATGACACCGGGATTGTAAGCATTCGGCATCCCCTCCGCCAGGATGCCAAACGCATCCCGAGAAATGACTTGCACTGATGGATCATTACACTAAGGGCACAGTCAGAGACAGGTACTATATAAACGTGTATCAGTGTAAAGATATTTGGAAAATGTTTGTGATTTACAAGGGAGGACAATACATAGAACTCCTTTTAAAAGACGAATGTTCATAAAATGATGACAATATTCATTCCTGTCATGCTTTGAGCTTTTACATGTGCTTTATTGGGTTGGGTGTGATATGTTAACAGTCATAGGAGTATATATACTAAGGTGAGGGTTTTTAGAAGTGGAGATGTTGCCCATAGCAACCAATCAGATTCTACTTATCATTTATCTAGCACCTTCTAGAAGATAAATGCTAGAATCTGACTGGTTGCTAGGGGCGACATCTCCAACTCTAAAGGTCCGCACTTTAGTAAATATACCCCCTAATGCCAACATTCAAAATGTCGACATGACATAGACCATGACAACATTCATCATCTGTAGACACTGATGAAATGATGACATGTTAGAATGGCCCATGCTCCTGATGGCTTCAGTGGCCAGGGGTGTTGAGAGCCGTGCCGGGCCTGGAGGAAGGGGGCATGGCCTAATTGCGGGAGGCAAGGTAAGAGGGAAAGGGGGCAGTGCTGGAACCGGGCCCGGGTAATTAGTACCCAGTCCCCCCCCACTCTGAGCGCCCCTGGCAGTGGCTCCAGCATACTGTAACTTCCAGGTCCTGGTGGTCATGTGCCTGTCAATTCAGTGCAGACCTCTGATCCTCCAGCATGCTGATGCCTATTCTTCCCCTAAACCTAACCCTCCCTCTAACCTCTGCCACCTGCAGCCTAACCCTAACCTTCTTCTAGTGTCTAATCCTGACCTTACCATCCGACGGGCTAACCCAAATGTCGACACTCTGACCATGTTGACATTTCTGAGAATTTCGGCATGTTGCCTGTCGACGACTACGTACTGTATTATTAAGGGCAATAAGATGAGTTTACCATTGTACCAGCTAAGGGCCTGATTCAGGTTGGTATGCAAACCAGGTGGTTTAATGGTTAACTGCGCACGTGCAGGAACCGTTTTGCTCACGCTCGCAGTGTTCCCAACAGCCCCAGCCAGAGTGACAGGCTGCGGCCCATTGGGAGCGGGAAGGGGGTGGCGCCAGCCTGCGTTCCCGGAAATGGGGGCGTGTCAAGGTCAGGCTCTGCATTTAAAGACACAGCTATCCTGGATGCAGGCAATATGGTCATACTGAGTAGCCTTTGGCTTTCTCAGATGGCCTGAAGCAGCAATCGGATCGCAAATGCTGATAGTAGGTGTCTATTTCCTGTAGACGTCTGCTGCAGCATTTGTGTACTGTATTCACGTCACAATCAGGCCCTAAGTTCATATGGGTTTTACGATGATTAATGGTTAAAGTTGTATCTTTCAACCTATAGTATATAACTGCATTCACTGTTATTGCATTTTATCCTCACTCAGACATCCCACACAGAGGAGGAGTGTCTCAAGTTTAATCTCCATCAGTACTTTGATGTTGGTTATATACAGCCGGCGTCTGTCACAGTGTATGACTATTACTCTCCAGGTAAGAGATGTACAGGTCAATGCTTCTGGGCCCTGTGGTCTGATCACTAATTAAGCCTAAAAACAAAACAGAAAATGATGTCACTGACTGTGCTCATTTACGAGGATCTCATGGGTGGCACAGCCATATCTCAGGACACTGACAACCACCACAGCCCGGTGGATGTCTACATTGGCCTGGAGCTGAAAATGATCAGAAGCTGAGGAGGTGTGACCAGTGCTGTGTGGGTGTGGCTAGTGTCCAGTGGGCGTGTCTACCCCCTGCACCATCATCCCTACTTAAATATCTAAAAGTAGAAAAATTTTAACTTTTTTTGAGGGAAATAGAAATGTAATACTTACTGTATGATTTATGGCCAACTGTGCGGCCAGCTGGGAAGCTGGTCATCACCATGCTATCTTGGTGATCAGCCAATTTTTATGTGGAGGATTGAAGCTGTAGTCCCACTCACCCCAATGTTAATCTGGTCCTGACACACACTAATGACGGGTGCACACTAGACGATATGTGGTCTGATCCGGCCGGATCGGACATCGTATCTGGCACATCGTCTAGTGTGTACCCTGAATATCACTGAGGATGATGGTCGCTCCCGGGCATCGGCAAGTGTGTATGCACTTACCGATGCAGGCACCCCACCGGGACACATCGCTAATGAGGTCGGTACACACTAGACATCGTCTAGTGTGTACCAGCCATAAGAAACAGCATGTCCCTGAGATACGATGGGGCAGATACATCAAATCTTTAATAGAGATAAACTGTAGAGAGATAAAGTACCAACCAATCAGCTTCTAGCTGACATTTTACAGGCTGTGTTTGAAAAATCACTGAAGCTGATTGCTTGGTACTTTATCTCTCTCCACCTTATCTCTCGCCATGGTTTGATACATTTCCCCCTAAGTTTTTTACTCCTAATAGTGTACATGACTGACTATAGTCTCCACCTTCAGGCCTTAGAGCAAAGAACAAACATTTGGCAGTATCTTGGGGTTACTCGGCCTAATCCTGACCCGCTCGTGTGGGGGAGTTTCTATTTGTAATATTTATTTATTTATTTATTTATTTATTTATAGTTTATACTGTTGTTTACAGGTGCACTACTGGTCACAACAGGCCCTAGATATCAGGGCATGTAGGGGCTTATAATTGGTAGCATGGTCTGGCAGCCATGGAGTTATCAACAATTTCTACTTCTCTTTAACTACTTCATGTTCTCCTCTCCTGATCTGGCAGTACCATATATTTACCAAATCATGCATGCAATTGATCTAATAACTCCATTTTCTCTTCAAATTACCCATTGACCTTGGTGTCAGCCAGGGGCGGATTGGTAATTTAAAGTGGGCCTTGAAAAATTTCTGAAAGTGGCCCTATGTAGGCAGGACC
Source organism: Taudactylus pleione (assembly GCA_031769625.1). Taxonomy (NCBI): domain Eukaryota; kingdom Metazoa; phylum Chordata; class Amphibia; order Anura; family Myobatrachidae; genus Taudactylus; species Taudactylus pleione. The sequence goes on from JAUIMM010001003.1 coordinate 587,921, forward strand.
AAAAGCATACGATGGTGAGGTTAGCAAACCATTAGCCCTAGTACAGGTGAAATATATATATATATATATATATATATATATATATATATTAGGGATGAGCGGGTTCGGTTCCCTGAGAACCGAACCCACCCGAACTTCGGGGATCCGGGGCGATCCGAGCCCAAGCTCGGATCTCCCTGTCTGCCCCGGATCCCTCTCCCGAGGCAAAACCTCGAGATCTGCTGTCGGATCTCGAGGTTTTGCCTCGAGCGGCCATTTAAAAAAAAATGCCTTTGCCTTTAATGGGCAAAGTGCTGATTGGCTGACAGAGCCGTCTGTCACGGCTCTCAGCCAATCAGCATTATGGTGCTCATTTGCATGTAGCACGGACTCGTGAGATCCGTGCTACATGCATCTGTGTGATTGACAGTGACACAGAGCACAGATGGGTCAGTGAGACCCGTCTGTGCTGCTGTGTATTTCAATGACACAGATGCACGCACGGACCAGGAGATCCGTGCTACTTGCATCTGTGTCATTGACACAGAGCACTAACGGGTCCGTGAGACCCGTCTGTGCTGCTGTGGTAAATAAAAAAAAAAAAACCTGTGTAAAAAGAGAAAAAAATGGCGTCCTCCCCCCCAAAAAAAGAGCAACCAGTCCCGGGCATTAGTGACCCAGTGCTGGGTGTGCTTAAATACAGGGGACAAACGACATAGGGGTCCCCTGTACTTAAACACAACCAGCACCGGGCTAGTCAGAACCAGAGCTGGTTGCCAAAATACGGGGGACAAACGACGTAGGGGTCCCCCGTATTCTGCGCAACCAGCTCTGGGCTCTGATCCGGTCCTGGTTCTGGAAATACAGGGGAAAAAAATGAGTAGGGTTCCCCTGTATGTTCCAGAACCAGCACTGGACTTTTTCTAGCGGGGGGCTGATGCCACAGCCAGGGGAGCCCTTTCACCGGGCCCCCCAGCCGCAGCATCAGCCCTGACCGCTAGTCAGCCCAGGCCGGGGATCCCTGGAGAGCTGGGGACCCCCCCAATAAAGGGGTCACCCTCTCCAGGGCACCCCAGGCCCAGGCTGATAGCCCGGGGCTATCCCCGCCACCCCTGGTGGCGGTGGGTGGCGGGTTGATTGTGTGGTGTGGTGTAAATAAAGAATATCAAACATTGTCTTTACAAGTAGAACTGCAAGTCCCAGCAAGCCTGCCCCGCATGCTGGTACTTGGAGAACCACAAGTACCAGCATGCAGGGCATTAAGGGCCCACTAGTACCTGTAGTTCACCTGTAAAAAAATGTTTAAAAAAAACACAGGACACACACACCGTGACAGTATAAGTTTATTAAACATACATACACACACACACACACACATGTACACATACTCACCTATGTAACCCTGTAGCATCGGTCCACTTGTCCGGTAAAGTATCCCTAGGGGACCTGTGAAAAAAAACATACTCACCATCTCCTATGCGAGGTTCTGTCCTCTTCGTTCCAAAGTAGGCATCCCCGGACTTGGCAAAAAAAAAAAGCGAAAACGCGATCCACGAACTTAGTACCGTTCTATAGAACGGTACTTCCCGAATGAGAGCTTAGCGGCGGGGTATCACCATGGAAACCCCGCTGCTAAGCGTTCATTGGCTGAGAGAGGCCATCTCCCGTCTCTCTCAGCCAATGAACGGCTCCCTCCATTGTAGTCAATGCTGGGAGCCGCAAGGTTATTAAAGTTTACCCTGCGGTTCCCACCATTGACTACAATGGAGGGAGCCGTTCATTGGCTGAGAGACGGGAGATGACCTCTCTCAGCCAATGAACGCTTAGCAGCGGGGTTTCCATGGTGATACCCCGCCGCTAAGCTCTCATTCGGGAAGTACCGTTCTATAGAACGGTACTAAGTTCGTGGATCGCGTTTTCGTTTTTTTTTTTTTGCCAAGTCCGGGGATGCCTACTTTGGAACGAAGAGGACAGAACCTCGCATAGGAGATGGTGAGTATGTTTTTTTTCACAGGTCCCCTAGGGATACTTTACCGGACAAGTGGACCGATGCTACAGGTTACATAGGTGAGTATGTGTACATGTGTGTGTGTGTATGTATGTTTAATAAACTTATACTGTCACGGTGTGTGTGTCCTGTGTTTTTTTAAACATTTTTTTTACAGGTGAACTACAGGTACTAGTGGGCCCTTAATGCCCTGCATGCTGGTACTTGTGGTTCTCCAAGTACCAGCATGCGGGGCAGGCTAGCTGGGACTTGCAGTTCTACTTGTAAAGACAATGTTTGATATTCTTTATTTACACCACACCACACAATCAACCCGCCACCCACCGCCACCAGGGGTGGCGGGGATAGCCCCGGGCTATCAGCCTGGGCCTGGGGTGCCCTGGAGAGGGTGACCCCTTTATTGGGGGGGTCCCCAGCTCTCCAGGGATCCCCGGCCTGGGCTGACTAGCGGTCAGGGTTGATGCTGCGGCTGGGGGGCCCGGTGAAAGGGCTCCCCTGGCTGTGGCATCAGCCCCCCGCTAGAAAAAGTCCAGTGCTGGTTCTGGAACATACAGGGGAACCCTACTCATTTTTTGTCCCCTATATTTCCAGAACCAGGACCGGATCAGAGCCCAGAGCTGGTTGCGCAGAATACAGGGGACCCCTACGTCGTTTGTCCCCCGTATTTTGGCAACCAGCGCTGGTTCTGACTAGCCCGGTGCTGGTTGTGCTTAAGTACAGGGGACCCCTACGTCGTTTGTCCCCTGTATTTAAGCACACCCAGCACTGGGTTACTAATGCCCGGGGCTGGTTGCTCTTTTTTGGGGGGGTGCACGCCATTTTTTTCTTTTTTTACACAGGTTTTTTTTTTTTTTTTTTACCACAGCAGCACAGACGGGTCTCACGGACCTGTCATTGCTCTGTGCCAATCACACAGATGCATGTAGCACGGATCTCCCGGGTTCGTGCTACATGCAAATGGGCACCATAACGCTGATTGGCTTCCTGTCTGCCACTGCAGTGCCACTCCTAGATGGGCCACGTGTTTGTGCCGCCCCCTTGTGTCGCTTAGCATAGTCATCCAGCTTCCTCGGTACAACCTTTTGGCCTAAAAACAATATTGTGAGGTGTGAGGTGTTCAGAATAGAGTGGAAATGAGTGGAAATTAATGTTATTGGGGTTATTAATAGCGTAGGAACAAAAAAAGGCCCATTTATGTGATTTTAGCGGGTTTTTTTTATTTTTTAAGAAAAAATCCAGATCCAAAACACAAAACCCAGAACCCAAAACACGGAAGGGTGGTTTTGGCAAAACCAATCCAGATCCAAAACACAAAGAAAGATCCAGATCCAAAACCAAAACACAAAACACGAAAAGTGTCCGGTGCACACCCCTAATATATATATATACTGTATATACTATATTTTTTTTTACAGAAAACCGCTGCACTAAATTCTACCATGTGGATGAGGACAGTAAGCTTCTGGGCAGGATCTGCTACGGAGAGGTGTGCCGCTGTGCTGAGGGTAAGATGCAATGCAGCACATTGTTGTGGGTGTTGAAGAGTGGATCGTGTGTATTGTTAGGATACATCAATAGAAAAACTGTATCTAAACCAAATAAAATAAAATAAGAGCTGTAAGCAGTTATTTATTACAATCCATTTAAATGGAAAAATATATGTTATTGTCATACAAAAAGGAGCCAGATAATGGTCTTATGACTTGTAATATTCCAACTGTACCCTACTACGCTTGCAGTATATCTTACTGCATTTTCCCACATATTACTTATTTTCTCTGTGGCTCAATATACTTTAGCAACACATAAGGGTGCTGATCTAAGGTGGCCACCTTTTTATTTATTTTCAGATTACTGGACAGGGGGTGTGGTCAGGGGACTTGGACAGGGGGTATGGTCAGGGGACTTGGACAGGGGGTGTGGTCAGGGGACTTGGACAGGGGGTGCGCTCAGGGGACTTGGACAGGGGGTGCGCTCAGGGGACTTGGACAGGGGGTGTGGTCAGGGGACTTGGACAGGGGGTGTGGCCAAAACCACATGGTTACAGATATTTTAGTTATTCAGCCTTTTTTAAACACTTCTCTATATCATCATATTTCATCCACGTGCCCCCTTTTTTTTGCCTCCAGAGCCCTGAGTGGTACACGAGAGTCTCAGCCCCTTCATGAAAATGTTATGTCATCAGGGTCCCACATGCCCCTTTATATGCCATCTAGAGCACCTATGTGACCCTTTATATGCCATCAGAGCCCCTATGTGACCCTTTATATGCCATCAGAGCCAACATGTACATTATATGCAATCCCCACATGCCAAATTATACAGTATATCATCATAGCCCACACATGCACCTTCATATGCCATCTGCCCTTTTAAATGTCATCCGATCCCCTCATGCCCCTACATATACCAGAGCCCTATTTATACCCATTTATATACCAGAGACCCTCATGCCTTGTTATATGACATGGTCAGAGCCCCCTCATGGCCAGCATGTATATGCCACGAGAGACTTGTTCGCCTTGCTTTAATTACCTTGTACACAGTAGTACAATGGTAGCCAAGATTGCAGGGGATTGTAGAGATGCTGAGGCAATGGAACGCTCACTGTATGACAGGATATCAGGTGGGAGCAGATTGGAGGTGGGCTGTGGGAGGGAAGCCCAGCAAAATGGAAGCATTTCCATTTACAGACACTGCCCATCCAGAAATGCTAGCCCTCCGGACTCTGGACAAAGGGCCGGATTTCCATGTTGTTCGGAGTAATCCCTGATGGGTGGTAACCCTGTGCTAATTGCAATAATAAGCACTTCAATAGCTTCTCAATTACATCCTTTATCCCTTGCCATTCCCCATTGCAAATATATTTCTATTACTGTATCTACAATCTGGACAGAAACAGAAGCAATTACAGGCTTTTGTAGCATTGTAGAAATCGCATACTGTCGAAAAGGCTTCAGACAGGAGCTTTCAAATAATTGTGTTGGTTAATAATATACCTTTTAGACATGGATGACTTTGCATTTTCTATTTTGCAGAAAATTGTTTCATGCAGCAAAAATTAGATGCCGTTGATGCCTTTGTGCGATACACCAAAGCGTGTGAGGCGTCTGTGGATTATGGTGAGATCATTACGATATCATTATCATATCATTATGCATCTGAAAGCTGCCTCCAAACATTAAAGATGTAGAGTGATTGTTAGTCTATTAGTCACTTAACCATTACCTTTAATTGTTTTTGTACAATATCAGTAACTGATGTTTTCCTCCACAGTCTTCAATGCAAGACTCCATGAAATTGACGACAGGGGCAACTATGACGTCTATGTGATGACCATCAACACCGTCATTAAGGGAGGTAAGTAGGCCACAATGGGGATCCGGTCAAAGTCCAGACAAAGGGGATGTCGGAACTTAGAATGCTGGCGCCGGAATCCAGACACCTGTCAGAATCCCGGCACCGGCATCCCGAAAGTGAATAGCGGTGTTAGGGGGAGGGAAGGGCACTAGGGTTAGGGGGCGGGGAGGGGGAGATTACGTTTAGGCACGCAGGAGGGAGAGTTAGGGTTAGGGGTAAGGAGAGGGAGACGGTTAGGATACCGATCTACAGGTGTCGGTAACTTAACCCTGTCTGGATACTGGCATCAGGATTTTGACCACCGGGATCCTGAGCGCCGGAATCCCATCCCCAACCCAGCCTCTATATATCTATTGACAATTATCATACACTGAAACTTCTTATATCCACCAATCATACAACCATCACAATAACAGCAGCCTGTAGGTATACAGTATATACTGTAGCTGTTTCTGCTGTGCTGGTGCTAGATCTTTTAAAATTATATTTTCTTATATAAAGTTCATGTTTAGCGACCCCTCTCTAATGCTGCTCCAGATCGTCTCTCTCCGTGTATCAGCGGTAATAGGCGGGCATACAGCAACGTGGGGAGCAAATCTATTGACTAACAGTGGACTAGGGGGTCTGATTCAGAGACTGTTAAAGCACAGCTTGATGTTTATCGCTCAGCGCATACACAGGAACCGTACTGCACACGTGTCAATCACTGACTGTCCCTGACTAGTCCCTCCTAAGCTGCACCATTATTGGCATGCTGCATTTGTTTGAGGGGGAGGGGCAGTGATGGTACAGCCTTCTTGAAAATGGAGGGGGGTGTCGGCCCAGTTTTCCAGGCGGCCTGAGGTCGGGGTCCGTGTCTTCCAATGTAGAGTTCCTCAAACCGGCAGCGTGAAAACACCAGCCACCCTGAGTAACCGGAGGGTCACTCAGATGGCCGCTTTTCGCGCAAGTGATCCAATGCTGCGTTCTTGGAGCCGGCAGCGGATCACAGAAGCCGGCAGGAGGTGTTTATTTTTACAACATGCCTCCTGCTACATCAGCCTATTATCACGCGGCCGCCCGGACCAATGATGCAGCCGCTTTTTGTACAGTGTGCCTCTCTGAATCAGGCCACAATGGGCGTGGGGATATCCATTAATACCCCTTTTCCCCTGTTGCAATAACCAGGGTTATTGCCGGGTATACAAGGGTCCCTTGAAAATAGCCCGGGTCAAGTGTCCCGGGAATCCAACCCAGGTAGCTACCATGGTCGGACCCAGGATGGACCCGGGTAATGGTGCAGTGTAAACGGCACAACCCGGGTTATCCGACTGAGCTGATTGGTGGTGGTGGAGCAGTCAACTCCCACTTTTTATGGCCTCACAAGTTTAGCAGGACAGACCCGGGTTCAGTGTGAACAGGGCTGACCTGGGAATAACCCAGATCGACGGTGCAGTGTAAACAGGGTCTAATCTGGGTTGGAACCAGGGCCGGCCCGAGCCAAATATTTTTTGTAATTGAAGATACATTTTGGCGCCCCCTGACGGAATTTGCACACGCCTAAGGTGTGGTCCCATGGAAAAAGCCATAATCACGAGCGCCGCCCCGTAATTCCAATCATGCTGGGTACATGCCCAGTGCTCTTGGAGCTGCTCCCAGTCCCTTTCTACAGTCAATAGATGCCGCATGCATGCACATGGCAGCTATTCACCATTCCCCCCCCCCCCCCCCCCATCTGGGACACTTTGTCGCCAAAATAGGGATGGTTGGGAGGTATGCAAAAGGAAAGGTCTCAAAAGAAAGGGACGTGGTCAAACAATAGTATTCCCAAATCAAACTACACCACACAGTAGCACAATCTTATTCATATTACACCGCACATAGTGCCCCTGATTCACATTACACCACATAGTAGTGTCCCTTATTCATTTTCTGACACACAATAGTGCCCATTTTACACAATGTCAACATTAGTGCCCCTTATTATTATTATTATTATTGTTTATTTATATGGCGCCACAAGTGTTCCGCAGCGCCTTACAAAGTACATAAACAAATTATTTGACAATGGACTTACAGTAAAAAATAGGACAAGGACATGGATAATATACATTGCTACATAAGTGACCATAACACCTAGATATGCAACAGAGCGTAAGCAACCAAGTGTTAGGTGCCATGGTGGGGGGTAAGAAGTAGGTGAAAGTAAAGTAAGGAGAAGCACAAGAGGGTAGAGGCCCTGCTCGTAAGAGCTTACATTCTAAAGGGGAGGGGCAGACAAACAGGTGTGACACAGATGGGGTAAACGGAGGAAGGAGCATGTTGCAGCAAGTTAGGATGGGAGCTGGAAGGCTTTGACATAATGCCCTTATACATAATGCCCTAATCCCTTATACATAATGCCCACAGTAGCAGTGCCCCTAATACAATGTCTTCAGTAGTAGTGCCCCTAATACAATGCCCACAGTAGTAGTGCCCCTAATACAATGCCTACAGCAGTAGTGCCCCTAATACAATATCTACAGTAGTAGTGCCCCTAATACAATACCCACAGTAGTAGTGCCCCTAATACAATGTCTACAGTAGTAGTGCCCATAATACAATGCCCACAGTAGTAGTGACCCTAATACAATGCCCACAGTAGTAGTGCTCCTAATACAATGCCCACAGTAGTAGTGACCCTAATACAATGCCCACAGTAGTAGTGCCCCTAATACAATGTCTACAGTAGTAGTGCCCCTAATACAATGCCCACAGTAGTAGTGCCCCTAATACAATGCCCACAGTAGTAGTGACCCTAATACAATGCCCACAGTAGTAGTGCCCCTAATACAGTGTCTACAGTAGTAGTGCCCATAATACAATGCCCACAGTAGTAGTGCCCCTAATACAATGCCCACAGTAGTAGTGACCCTAATACAATGCCTACAGTAGTAGTGACCCTTATACAATGCCCACAGTAGTAGTACCCCTAATACAATGCCCACAGTAGTAGTTCCCCTAATACAATGCCCACAGTAGTAGTTCCCTAATACAATGTCTACAGTAGTAGTGACCCTAACGCAATGCCCACAGTAGTAGTGCCCCTAATACAATGCCCACAGCAGTAGTGCCCCTAATACAATGCCCACAGCAGTAGTGCCCCTTGTACAATGCCTGCAGCAGTAGTGCCCCTTGTACAATGCCTGCAGCAGTAGTGCCCCTAGCACAATGACAACAGTAGTATTGCCCCTAATACAATGCCCACAGTAGTAGTGCCCCTTGTACAATGCCCACAGCAGTAGTGCCCCTAATACAATGCCCACAGTAGTAGTGACCCTGATACAATGCCCACAGTAGTAGTGCCCCTAATACAATGCCTACAGTAGTAGTGCCCCTAATACAATGTCTACAGTAGTAGTGCCCCCAATACAATGCCCACAGTAGTAGTGCCCCTAGTACAATGCCCACAGTACTAGTGCCCCTAATACAATGCCCACAGTAGTAGTGCCCCTTGTACAATGCCCACAGCAGTAGTGCCCCTAATACAATGCCCACAGTAGTAGTGCCCCTAATACAATTCCCACAGTACTAGTGCCCCTAATACAATGCCCACAGTAGTAGTGCCCCTAATACAATGCCCACAGTACTAGTACCCCTAATACAATGCCTACAGTAGTAGTGCCCCTAATACAATGCCCACAGTAGTAGTGCCCCTAATACAATGCCCACAGTAGTAGTGCCCTTAATACAATGCCCACAGTAGTAGTGACCCTAATACAATGCCTACAGTAGTAGTGCCCCAATACAATGTCCACAGTAGTAGTGCCCCTAATACAATGTCCACAGTAGTAGTGCCACTAATACAATGTCCACAGTAGTAGTGCCCCTAATACAATGCCCACAACAGTAGTGCCCCTAATACAATCTCCACAGCAGTAGTGCCCCTTGTACAATGCCCACAGCAGTAGTGCCCCTAGTACAATGCCCACAGTAGTAGTGACCCTAATACAATGCCCACAGTAGTAGTGCCCCTAATGCAATGCCCACAGTAGTAGTGCCCCTAATACAATGTCCACAGTAGTAGTGCCCCTTGTACAATGCCCACAGTAGTAGTGCCCATAATACAATGCCCACAGTAGTAGTGACCCTAATACAATGTCCACAGTAGTAGTGCCCCTAATACAATATCCACAGTAGTAGTGCCCCTTGTACAATGCCCACAGTAGTAGTGCCCCTAATACAATGCCCACAGTAGTAGTGCCCCTAATACAATGTCCACAGTAGTAGTGCCCCTAATACAATGCCCACAGTAGTAGTGCCCCTTTTACAATTCCCACAGTAGTAGTGCCCCTAATACAATGCCCACAGTAGTAGTGACCCTTGTGCAATGCCCACAGTAGTAGTGTCCCTAATACAATGCCCACAGTAGTAGTGACCCTTGTACAATGCCCACAGTGGTAGTGCCCCTAATACAATGCCTACAGCTGTAGTAGCTCTTACACATAATGCCAACAGCAGTGAAAACCTTCTGCAATGCCCCCATTAGTGGTGGCCCAGTAGTAATGCCCTCTGCAGTAGTGCCCCCAGTGGTAGTGCCCCTGTAATAGTGGCCGCGAAAGTAATGCTCCCTGTATTAGTGCCCACAGTAGTAATGCCCCTGTAAAATTTCCCCCAGTAGTAATGACCATGTAAAAGTGCCCCCAGTAGTAATGCTCCCTGCAGCTGCAATGGGGTTTGTGTCCACATCTGATCTGCATCAGGCCCAAAGTATTGCAACCAATCAGCTTCTAATTTAAAGACTTTAAAATGACAGAAGCTGTTTGGTTGCTATCGGCAACTTCTCCACTTTCTCTCTCTGTAAAGGCTATATTTACTAAAGTGAGAGTTTTTAGAAGTGGAGATGTTGCCCATAGCAACCAATCAGATTCTAACTATTATCTTCTAGAAAATGTTAAGTAGAATCTGCTTTGGTTGCTATAGGCAACATCTCCACTTCTAAAAACTCTCACTTTAGTAAATATACCCCTAGGATTTGATGAATCTCTCCCTTTTAATAATGAATTCCTTGGTAAAATAACCACTTCAATCATTTCTCCTATAATAACCAGGAATTACTAAAAAAAAACACCTGATGACAGTCACACATGTTATTTGGTTCATTTTCTCCGCGACAGAATGTGATTTGTTTTCTGATTCTGTTACAGTTCAGTTGATTTGCTGAAAAACCATCTTAATAATATGCCTCAATTCTCCCCTTCTTAGGCACAGACCCAGTTTCTAATGGTGAGAATCGCAGTTTTATCAGTCATTCAAAATGTCGCAACGCCTTAAAGTTACAGGTGGGCCGAGATTATCTGATCTGGGGTGTGAGTAAAGATCTGTGGAAAATAAGTTCTGGGTAAGTAACAATAAAGGAAAAATCCATTAAGATAAATTAGTAGTTGATGACTTTATTCAGAGTCAGTCTAAACTTAATAGCAATTGTGTTATTTTGAAAAAAAAAAGTTTACACTCTCTGACTTACTCAGAGTCACATCTGCAAAACTCGAGATGTGACTCTCCTCGGCAGTGAGGTGTGGTGAGGTGAGAGGCTGGGGAGGCACTGGCTAGTATTAGAGCCAGGTTTACACATACATATATAAAGTTAACCCGAGAGTTCATGTGGGCATTATACAAAGGTGCAGTCTATGAAACCGAGTGCTGAACCGCAGGAAGATGCAAACCGAGGCTCAGTTCGACTCGGTACCCCAAAGTGATTCTGAACACGGATTTGGTTCGACATGGAACAACTAAATTCGGTTGTTGTCGGTTCCCAGGGAACCAAACCCACACATTTCTGCTAATAACTTGAATTTACAGTACATTGTATAGTTGGGGTATTTTGACCAATAAAGAATAAATAAGTGCTCTTAAATACATTTAAGCAGTATGTTGTGTCATAGTCAAGAGGCAGGTGGATTGTTTATTTATTTCATAGAACAGTCCCCTCCTTACATGACAACAGGATGCCTACAGAATGTCTGTGACCTAAGGCTCTATGGGGTCTATTTACTAAGCAGTGTTAGGAGACAGAGGCCCTGATTCAGAGCCGGACGCTCTGAATCAGGGCCGGTCTTTTTCTTTTTCAGAACGGCCTCTTGGCCGCTCGCATAGCTGTGGGTGACCACCCACAGCTATAGCGAGCGGCCATGATGATGGTCGCGGTGGTCAAGTTGCCGAAAGCCCCAGAGAGATTTCGGCTCTAACAGAGCCGGAATCTCCTCACTGACATCACTTGTGATGTCAGTGGGGCCGGCCCCAAATGGTAGGCATTCTCATGGGAACGCCTCCGTATGGCAGCCACCCCCCCCCTGCCCGCCCACCAAAGGGGGCGTGCTGTCACTCAACATTGACAGCACGCCCCCTTTGGTGCGAGACTCGGAGCGACGGATTGGCCGTCGCTATCTGGGTCTCGCGCATGCGCACGACGGAGCCGACTCCGTCGTGCGCATGTGCTCTGGGCCACCATCGACCCGGTTGCGAGCGCACAGCGCTTGCGACCGGGTCTGAATCAGGCCCAGAGTGAGAAGTGATATAAGGTGGCAGCCAATCAGCTCCTAACTGTCATCTCACAGGCTGTGTTCGAAAAATGACAGTTGGGAGCTGATTGGCTGGCACCTTATCACTTTTCACTCTGTCTCCTAACACTCCTTAGTAACTAGACCCCTATGTACTAAGCCTTGGCGAGAGATAAAGCGGACAGAGATACAGTACCAAACAATCAGCTCCTAACTGTCATTTTTTAAACAGCCTCTAAAGTGACAGGAGCTGATTGGTTGGTACTTTATCTGCGTCCCTTTTTTTCTCTCGCCAAGTCTTAGTACATAATCCCCATAGATCCCTAGGGATGCCAGTTAGGGTAATGAAGGTTGATTGAAAAAAAAAAATGTTTGGATGGAATTCTAAAGTCCCTTCAGTCTCCTCTCTTGACCAGATGTGCTGCTGCGAGTCTCCACTGATCTCACAATCCAAGGAACACTACAGAATGCTAATGCAGAGAAACAACTGGGATGTGCAGGGCTGTAACAGCATTTTTCTGCACCCTGTGCCGGCCACGCCCCCCTGAGAGCATAGTGTCATGTGGAGGGGGCGGGGCCGGCAGTCCCGGCAATTACAGCTCTGACCGGCGCATATTTAGGATACTTCGGGAGGCTGCAAAAGCTGCAAAGTGTCTGCCTGGAGAGTCCAGGGGGCGCTGTGGCGGCACTGCAGCAGCAATTCTGGAATGGCGCCCTGCTAGCCAGAGGCAGGGGCCATGCATGAGTGGTGGTGCCGATCTCGGGCAGGGCCATCTCCAGGGGTAGTCGCTCCCTGTGCCGCCCGGGTGATGACCGCCCCCTTTTGTTGCACTCAGCGAAGCCGCACGTGACCAAAAATGGGATTGTGCCCTAATTTCCATAGACCATGCCCCCTAAATGATGTTATTTGGGGCGTGCCCGCATGGCACACCTCCCGTGTAACGTCAGGCTGGGGGGAGCCCAGCACTCCGTCACTAGCTGAGCTTCCCCCAGCCCTCCCCCGGCACTGAATGGATGCTGCGCATTCAGGCTCCGGGGTCCGGCACCGCCGCACAACTGCTGCAGTGGGGGTACCTAACCTCCCGACCAGACCATCCACGGGTCACTTCGGCCCACGGGTGGAACAGCGGGACAGTGCTGTCCCGCTGAAATTGGGATCTGTGGGAGGTGTGTGCCCTCTATAGGGTGGCGCCCCTGTTTGACCACACTGGTCGAACACCCTAAAAGCCGGTCCTGATCACAGGGTACTGCGCTCTGTGCGGCGGCACCACTCGCATGCCCCTAGTTAGGGAACTCGAAGTGCACATGACACCGCATCACTCAGAAGTTTACATGAATCAAGAAGAAAGGAAAGTGGATCTGTATTGGGTGCACTTTTTATTAAAATCAATCTTTATTAGTATCATAATGACTCACATAACATATTAAAATAATAGAGAGAAAGGTTATAAAGTCAAGAAATTAACGTGATTTAAAATAAAGAATAATTATTCTTTAAAACAGCCGAGTGTCTAATTCTTATAATAAAGAGTTCAGTTAATACTCTAATGAGGTTGTCTGATTTATTGTATGGATAACTAGGCTCTTCTCCCATAAGCTGATATAAATATGTGGAACTTATGACTGTTGTTTCCACACACTATATCAATTGAAAAGATATTATGTTGCCGGTCTTGTTAGCCTGAAACAGTTATAGTAGATACAATTGTAGCTTAATTGCAAGTAATATTATCCTGTTCACAACAATTATCCAATAGACTAGGATAAAAGAAAGAAACTCCTTCGTGGGGGGACTCTTAGTAATTTATATATGTAAGCAATAAGCTAATACATGACTTTTATTTATACAATGCACTTAAAAGAACAACGACAGACAGACAACACTAAACATAAATCACAGAGTATACATATATAGTATAGAATATATAGATTCTCTTCAGCGGTGTCATGTACCATATATAACCGTGAAGGAAGAGAATCAGATATAAGATATATTATCCTATCTTATCTCTTCACATAGCGTTCTTAATGGAAGAGATTTTTTGGCGAAAATATAAAAAAAGAGAAAATATTCAGATGCTTGACACCATACAAATGAGAAAATATTATCCTATTTATATGTTCAAGCTCAAACAATAAACGGCATCTGGTATAGTAATTCTTATGTCCCAATATATAACCATCATCACAGTAGTCGATTCCTTGTTTCCTGATTACATGTTAATGATGTGGTTTACCACATTAGTACTGGGGTAATAATTTCAACCTCATTAACCCAGAGAGATACAGTTAGTAAAAATCCTTTGTTACTGTTTCTTTAGTTCAGTATCCCATATAGATGAGTATTGAGCCTATTCCTTTTATTTAAAAGCCCAAGTCTATGCCAATCTTTATATGGGAATGTAAATTTCCCTATGTTATGTCCAGTTATTCGGGATATATATATACACACATATTATTGCAGACATATAGCGTATAACATTTTATCGATATGCATGATTAATTACACATATTTGCTCAGTTTATTTAAATATTATTTGAGTGAAGCATATCTCTAAAAGTTAATATCGTTGTCCCATCGTGACAGTCTGAGGAACATAACAATAAGGAAAAAGCCTGTACAGTACCTCTCTGGAGTCCCCGCGGTGTATGGCGGGGCTATACACAGATGCCTGCCGAGAGTTCAGCTGGGCACAGCTGATACTCACATGACCTGCTGGACGCGCGTTTCGCCGTTCTGGCTTTGTCAAACAGGAAGCCAAGTGTTAGTGTCATAATGCAGCGACCACTATATACGCTGCGTTGGCGATGACCTCATGTGTCTCCACCCCTGTTATTCTACCACGTGGGGCGAGATAGACACAAAGAGAAGACGGTTGTCATAGCAGTATTTCCTGTTTACCTATTGAGTTGTCATAGAAACATATATTGTTTATCAGCTATTACACTCGGATTCCAACATTTGCATGGGGGAGGGTGAATTGTATTAGCGGTATTCAAGTAAATGCAGGCTACATTATGCTCCATGAAGGAGTTGCCATAAGTTGCATATCACATAGACATATTAATAGAAACAATATTATTATTATTATGCAAACTGAGTACGTTACATAGACATCAATACAGTAAACATTACATACGTTGCAATTGATAGTAACTTCATGTGTCTCCTCCCCTATTTCTCCACTATAAGAGAGGAAATGAACACATAGTGGGGAGGGTCGTTATAGCAAGATTTCTTGTTTATTTACTGGTCTGATAGAAATCCAATGTTTTTCAAAAGGGGAAGATACATTTGATAAATTTAAATATAGGAGTGGTCAGAGCTGTAGTGTGTTGCATAGTGAAATAGCAAAATAACAAAATAACTAAATATTGCATACCACACAACAAGTGTATATATATAATATTATAGTTTGAATAGTCAGTGTATAGATAATAAGTAATTATATAACATATAGAATTTCCTAAATTAAGTTAGAATCATTGACTTGTTATATTACTGGTGATCATACTCAGTTTAATAATTAATATATCAAGTACTTCAGGTCAGCCATTTTCTATTGTTCCATCAAGTTATTTAACATTATATAATAAGTAGTGTAAAAGGAGTTATACAGTAGTTGAGTAAACGAGTAGTGACCCTATAGCCTCAAACTCCTTTCGGTTCGTGTGCAGTGAACGGACCTTACTCAGGTATGTGTTGTACAGGGTAACTATTAGAAGAAAGACAAGATCACTTCTGCTGTTCGTATTTGTAGTTAACCGACAAGAACCATGATATCAAGCATACATTGCAGGGCATAATATCGGACCGAGTGAGAGAGTGACTAAATTAGTAGAAGGAGTACACTAGATAAGTAGTTGTTTGGTGGTTATTCAATTAACAGGGTATATCATATAAATGAGTACATTAGATTGCTCATAAGTATACCAGCCATAGGATTGTAATAATCTAATATTATGTCCATAAGCAGGTATAAAGTACACAGTTGTAGTATAAACGAGCTATGATCCTATAACCACAAAACCTTTTTAGTCCGTGTGTGTAATCACAGTGAACAGACCTCACTCAGGTATGTGTTGTATAGGACGTCAATTGGAAGAAAGATGCAATCACTTCTGCTTTTCGTCTGTCTTGTTAACCGACAGATACCCTGGTGCTTTATGACCTACTGCACCTGGTATTCCCAGGTGGTCTCCCATCCAGGTACTAACCAGGTCCAACACTGCATAGCTTCCAAGATCAATCGAGATTGGGCATGTCCAGGGTGGTATAGCTGTAGATTTATTAGGCATTGCAGGGCATATCGTCGGACCAAATGAGAGAGTGACTAGGTAGAAAAAGTAGAGATACCATGTAGCCAAAATATAGGCTTTACATCAATATGAAATCACAGACAAGATAATCAAATGTGATATGTTCAAAGGAAAAGAAATATAGAAATATAGCTATATTAGACTAAATACGTATGTATTAACCATATTAGGAGATACGTATACAAAAAGAAAATAAAAAATGTATATAAAGTAATATATATATATGTGTAATTAAATAAATAAAAGTGAAAATAGATGTAGTTAGAAAGTGAATATAGTGCAGGTAGTAAGGGATACATTTGTATATATCCATAATAAATGTCTATTATCTCAGAAAAATAATATATAGGAGAGGGGAATACGTTATTTATTAATATATTGATCAAGTGAAAATATAATGAGAAAAAATATTAATAAGAGATTAAGTGGTAATCAAATAACTTCAGCTGGGTGTTAAAAAAAGAAGAAAAAAGAAAAAAGAGAAAAAAGAAAAAGAAGAAGTGAAGTGAAAGAAAAGTGAAACAAGTGTATACGTACTAAATACAAACAAACAAAAGTGAAAGATACACTCGATATCAAGCATACATTACAAGGCATAATGTCGGACCGAACAACAGCAAACAAAAGTGAAAGATACATGTAAGTCAGTTCACTTATCATGGAGGTAGAAAAATTCCATAATTGATTTGTTCATTTAGACCCCTGGGTGCTACACTACCCAATCTAAAGATCCATTGGCATTCTTTTTTAAGAAGTTCCATTGTGATATCTCCACCTCTGATACCCAATCTTATTCTTTCAAGGCCAAAAAATCTCATGGCCTTGTCTTTATCAATATGTCTAGTGTGGAAATGTCTCGCCACAGTTGTAGTTTGTTTCATTTTTGCCAGATCTGAACTGGCATTTCTTACATTCCCTATGTGTTCAAGTATCCTTGTTTTGAAAGGTCTCTTCGTCATCCCCACGTATCTCACGTCACAAGTACATGTGATACAGTATACCAAACCCGAGGTATTACAGTTGACAAAATCTTCCAGAGGAATCACCATTCCATCTTTGTCCTGAATACAATCGGCTTTAGTGACCTAATTGCAGGCTTTACATGAGCCACATGGGTAAGTTCCTTTTGTTTTAAGATGACCTATCTTAGTGTTGGAGAAATGACTCTTAACAAGATGATCCTGTAAGTTAGGTGAGCGTCTCCAACTCATGGATACTTTGCTTTTAAGTTTAGTTGCAAGGTCCATATCAGATAATAATATGGGCCAATGTCTGTTTATAGATTCCTGTATCTCCTTCCACTCTTGACAGAAATTACCGACAAATCGAATTTCCTGGCTGTCTGATTTTTTCTTTATTGTTTGAAATATTAGGGATTCTCTCTTGGTATTATGCAATGATGTTTGGGCTTTTTTGATGATTCTGTTGCTGTAGCCTCTTTCTTTGAGTCGCATGACTAGTTCTGAGCTCTTCTCTTTGTAAACCTTATCCTCAGAGCAGTTTCGTCTCAGCCTGAGGAATTCTCCTCTTGGGATGTTATTTACTGTTGGTGGGAAGTGAGCACTGGAGCTGTGCAAGAGACTGTTAGTTGCAGTTTGTTTTCTGTGTATTTCTGTGGCCAACATATTGTTGTGATCTTTGTAAATAGCCAGATCCAAAAAGGAAATCCTATTTTTATTAATGTCATGTGTCAATTTCAGATTCAGATTATTGTTGTTTAGTACATTGATGAATTCAAGGAGTTTATCCTCGCTGCCATCCCATATGACCAGAATATCGTCAATATACCGCATCCAACTGATGATATTGCCAGTATATTGATCATTCCCTTCGTGGAATACCACTTCCTTCTCCCACCAGCCTAAGTATAAGTTGGCATAGGTGGGGGCACAGGCTGATCCCATTGCCGTGCCCCTCACCTGCCAGTAAAATTTATCATTAAAGGTGAAGAAGTTTTTGTGAAGAATAAAGTGTAACAGTTGTAAAATAAACTCATGAAATTCATCCACGCCTTCCATGGTCAGAAAGTATCTCACTGCTTCAACCCCCAATTTATGTTCGATGCTGGTTTCTTTAAAAAAAAAATGTTTTATTTTATTATTTTTTCATAAGGAATGACATGTGACATATTTATTTTGCTATATATTCTTATTAAGTTTTATTTTTTATTAGATTTTGTTATTTTTGGTATTATGTTCATTAGGATAATTGTGGGATACTTTGTGATAAAAAAATTATTTTTATTTTTATATTTATATTTGTATATGGGGTTTCATGAATGTATTTATTTATTAATAATGACACTGTATTGATCATAATAATGATTTGTTTTTATAGTTAAAATTAAATAATTAATTTAGAGATCCCTAATACTAATTTAGAGTATATATAATTTATCACATTATTAATAAATTAAATGTTTTCCTATAGCTGGTAAATTACTATTTGAAGAATCTCCAGATGAGCTTTCTCTATTAAGTTAAAATGTATCTAAAACTAAGAGTATGAATAGGATGATTAACAGCTACCCAATTAGGATGATTTTATTTCATCCAGGGGACAAGGGGTTACCAATATACTGATGTAACGGACATTGCGCCCATTCTAATTTAAAAGAAATCAATTGAATGTGATTGGCTGCGAGACATATTTAAGGATTTCCTGTATTCCGGCTTCGGTTGCCTTGACAAAGCATTATATGTGAAACGTACGTCAGCAGTAACAGCCGAGTGTCCCTTATGTTGTTACCGAAATAAATTAATTTAATTGTATTGTCATATGTGCGGGCAGAAAACTGTCTCTCTTCTCGTTATACCACAGAGTAATCTGTATTAACAGACACGGGAGATCGAGCTCCACGTGCGCGGTATATACAAACAAGAGAGACTTCTCCCTCTTATACTACATAATAGATCCTATTTGAAATTAGACCAGTAATGGGAGACTTTACTCTCCAATATACGTTATACATTATTAAGGGTATAGTGTTATGAAGCTGTGATTTCAGCGGCAACACATACCAAAGATTTATTTATAACAGGCACTGAATTGAAGTGCAGTTATTTACAGATCTCTACTGTGGCAGGATCTATGTGATATATACTATTAACAGACATATAGTATATCAATTTGGCGTGAGTCCATTTATTGTGCTCCTTTGTAATCAAAAGGCACATATATTATATTCCTATTGGACCTACTAGAAGCCGAGAACTTAGCGGCAATACACATCTAGGATTTACTCACAATAGGCACTCAATTTGGAGTGCGATGATCTATAATATAGTAGATTACTATTGCAAAAGGCTCCGTGAAATGGTATAAGTACACTGTCCTTATTGGATTAATTACTGAATAATGAATGCTAACTGCCTTCATATGTACATACTATATGATTACTTAGGACCATTCGTGTATGTTTAAGAGATCTTATCACACTATGTAGTAAAATATTGCTGGTAGCTGATGCAGTGAGATATATAGAAGCTAGAATTATTTTGCTGGAGGATAATATTACTTGCAATTAAGCTACAATTGTATCTACTATAACTGTTTCAGGCTAACAAGACCGGCAACATAATATCTTTTCAATTGATATAGTGTGTGGAAACAACAGTCATAAGTTCCACATATTTATATCAGCTTATGGGAGAAGAGCCTAGTTATCAATACAATAAATCAGACAACCTCATTAGAGTATTAACTGAACTCTTTATTATAAGAATTAGACACTCGGCTGTTTTAAAGAATAATTATTCTTTATTTTAAATCACGTTAATTTCTTGACTTTATAACCTTTCTCTCTATTATTTTAATATTCGCTCTGCTTTTTCATGTTATGTGAGTCATTATGATACTAATAAAGATTGATTTTAATAAAAAGTGCACCCAATACAGATCCACTTTCCTTTCTTCTTGATTCATGTAATACTCTGGATTTGTGGTAGCACCCCCAACTGTAATTAGAATTTCTAATCATTATTATTAGGGGTATTTCTCCCTTTTTTTTCATATTACTGATTTATACCTTCCTGTGCAACAATCCCTCTCCACCGTTTTCCTATCACTCAGAAGTTTACAAAGATGCCGCCTGCAATGCATGTGTATTATTTTGACTTTCAGACTTTCATGTGACTGAGAATAAGGTCCATTATCTTTATACAGGACACGATAAAGCAGGATACTACATGAACAGTAGACACCGTAATCTTGCTTGCAGGGACGTACTGGGGCTTTCATTTTGCCCCGGCATCCCTCTGTGCTCGCGCGACCTAGGCAAGCATGTGCACATAATAGGGGGGTTTGCTCATGCCTCTTGGGGGCGTGTCACAAGGGTGTGGTGTCACTTTACAACCCCTCTCTTGCTCTCACTGCCTGCTGGCCCAGCTGCTCGGCCAGGCATTTTGGGCCCTGCTTGTCAGAGCCAATCATCACACAGTAAGGAGTTGATTGCCTGTACAGACTGTTCCAGTGGGACAATGTATTTGTCCAACTTGACATGATCTTCATTCTTTCCCGCAGGTATGCTTACATGGTGACCACGGACACGTGGGTGGAGGTTATGCCAAATAACAGGGACTGTCAGAAGCCTGAGAATCGAGATCTCTGTGAGGAATATATAGCATTTATAAATAAGCTTCGTGAAGAAGGCTGTGACCAGTAAATCACATTTTGCTTTTCAAGATTCAGTAAAAATGTATTGATTCTATATAACAATAAAAGAGATGTCTATCATATTGTGTTCCTTATTTAAACAGTTTATCAGCTATATCTTATTTAGGGCTCAATCCAATTAGGCGCGAATGGCGAGCAGCGAGTTTGTTTATTGAAACTCGCACACTTTGCAGCGAAGCGCACCCCCGAGAATTCTCCAAGTCCAATTAAAAATGCCTATTCGCACTACTCACAGCAGAGGGGGTGTGAATTGACTGCCAAATGAGATTCGGGAGAAATGCATGAAAATGTGGGGTGACCATCCTGGACCCCCCAAAATGGATAATTTCGTTAGCAGGACCCTATAGAAGGCTGTTTGTGGCCATTAGGAAAAGTAGGTTTTGAAATGGTGTCAAATGGCTGATTTGTGCTTTTTTTTAAAAAATGCAAGAAAATTATAAAAAAATTACTTTTTTTGTTTAATCTGAAACGAATTAAATGAAAAATACGAAGAAAAAAAAAAGGAAAAAGGGTGATTTTGGGGGTACTTTGAGTGCACCGTAAAAATAAAAAAAAGATAAAAACAATTATTTTTCAACTAAAAAATATTGTAATTAAATTTGGGGTTCCTAAACTAACGAAAAAGTTGATTTGGGGGTGATTTGAGGACTTTTTTTTTTACCCCAAAAAAATTACATGTAATTATTGGACTAATTAAGCTAACTGGAAACTTTAAATTGCAAATTGGTCATTAGTGGGGGTGTCGAAGGGGTTCAGCACAGTGTCCCGACATTTTAACCTTAAAATAAAGATTTTCCTTTCCAACTCTCTTTGCGAGTGGAAAGTTGCGAATTCAGTCTGACTGATTCAGTGCGAGTTGCTAATTGGATTGCAAAATTAATTCGCTATATGAATTCGAAGTGAAAATAGTAACTCGCACCTCGCAATTCGCACCTAATAGAATTGACCCCTTAGTTTTATACAAAGTCCACTCCTTGCAATAAATGGACTAGGGTGGTATACTTCCGTATGTATCCAAAAGTGAAATTGGGGAACCTCTATAATGTACACTCATATAAAGCAGAAATATGGCTCAGCTTATTTATGAAACAAATATTAACATTAAAGATTGATTAACCATGAATACATGTATATTTGTCATCAGTATTTCCTTTCTGAAAAATTAGAGCTAGTTAATATTTCTCCTAGTCCTTGTACTAGTTTAATTCCTGATTGTATTTAGCAAGTATTTTATAAAGCAGCTTAAAGCAGCTTAAAAGACAAAAACTGTAATAATTGTAATGCTCGTGTGGTGTATATCGCTAAGAACACTGGAATAGAACCCTATGTAATACTACAATAAAGTTAGAACTGCGTTAAATAAAGATATATATTTATGTTTAAATATGAAATGTTTGCTATGAAGACACGCCGAGGATGCGGGATGTATCCCGGTAGTCAGCATCCTGGCTTGCAGGATTCCGACAGTCAAAATACCGATACCAGAATCCCAACAGCGTTGGGATCCCGACTCCAGTATCCTGACCACCGGCTTCACAATGGTAAGTGTCTGGGGTTAGAGGAGGGTTAGGTTTAGGGTTAGGAGTTAGGGTTAGGCACTATGGGGAGGGTTAGGGTGTGGGGAGGTGGAGGTTAGTTTTAGAGTCACTGTGGGGGTTAGGTTTAGGTACTGGGGATGGAGGGTTAGGCACTAGGGGGAGTGTTTGGTTTAGGGGTTAGGGTTAGGCACTAGGGGGAGGGGGAGGGTTAGGATTAGGTACTGGGGATGGAGGGTTAGGCACTAGGGGGAGTGTTAGGTTTAGGGGTTAGGGTTAGGCACTGGGGTAGGGTTAGGCACTAGGGGGAGGGTTACGGTGCGGGGAGGTGGAGGTTAGTTTTAGAGGCACTGGGGAGGGTTAGGATTAGGTACTGGGGATGGAGGGTTAGGCACTAGGGGGAGTGTTAGGTTTAGGGGTTAGGGTTAGGCACTGGGGTAGGGTTAGGCACTAGAGGGAGGGTTACGGTGCGGGGAGGTGGAGGTTAGTTTTAGAGGCACTGGGGGGGTTAGGTTTAGGTTCTGGGGATGGAGGGTTAGGCACTAGGGGGAGTGTTAGGGTTCGGGGAGGGGGAGGTTAGGCATAAGCACTAGGGGGAGGTTAGGTTTAGGCATCGGGGAGGGAGGGGGAGGAGTAAGGGTTAGCGTTAGGGAGCTTACCTTATAATGTGGGGATGCCACTGCCTGTATTTTGACCGGCAGTATCCGGACCACCATGATCCCATTCCCAACCCGCAAGGAGGACCTGCCCAATAGAATGAAGTAACTGATAAGGAATTATTTTGAGAACACCTTATAAGGAATATAAAATGTGCTTTGTCTAAACCTTCCACATTATATATACACATACATATATAAGCACACACTAAAGATACGCTAAGATGCCTTTTATGCGAACATATACAGTGTTAGGAATAAAGATATTAATTACTTAACAGCAAGGTAATTCTGATTAAGAATGTGGCAATAAAAGTATAAATATTGAGGAATGTGATTTATATATATATAAATATATATATATATAAATGTCCAAACATTTAGCGGCACTCAAGGATGCAAAACTGTTGCCAGTAATCCGACACTCAAGGATACAAAAAATATAATATCGAAAAAGCTTACCTTTACAGAAGATGCACCCTAAGTGCACAGGGCGCGCATCTGGCCGCACCAACCCACTCCAATGACGTCATCACTGTGCGCGCAGGACCTGACGTCCACACAGACACTGGCAGCAAGCCAAGGTTATGTACGGTGACATAAGGCCGAGGATGACATGTACACAGGGGCGGATGGGGATGGAGAACCAGCCCAGGAAATTTATGGAAGCAGCCCTAATGCCTGGAGTCTGGGGGGGAGAGAGAGATGTTCATATAAACGTACAAATACATAATCCAGCATTGCCTGGGCTTCTTTTTCTTTTTGTAAACTATTGCGGTCCTCAGCGCATGGATTGTGAAAGCAGGGACACTGATGGGGGAGTTACAGGGAGGCTGAGTGTAGGGACACAGCGTGGCTTGCTCGTAAAGTAGGCGTGGTTTGATGGCACTACAAGTCCCAGCACATTCAGTTGACAGTGTGCTGGGACTTGTAGTCTCATCACAGCTGGATATGCAGTCAATGTTCTAGTTACATATAGGATCCCCAGACTTCTTACCTTTAAATGTAGAGCGCCAGGCCATCCTGTCCTAGTGCAGCCCCCGCAGGGTCCAGGATCACGGTGTGTGGACTGTGGAAACAGGTGGTAGTTCTGGACCACAGGGAAGGGGGAGCTGAGAAAGATAAGAAGGCACAACACCTCCGGCTATATATACCACTGTGATTGTGGTAACTGTGAGTGGCCCGCTCCTGTGTCCTCCTGCCCGACGTCGGCATTGCCTGCTGCCCGGCCCCGCACTGCTAAGGGGTGGTCTTCTTGTCACAAACGGACCATCCCTTGGCTTCACCTGGCCCTGCTAACAGTGCCGCACTCTGCCCCCGGCCGCTGTGGTTCCCTCGTAGGAGCACAAGCACAAGGTCCATACAGTGACACTGCTGCTCCTGGCTGACGGGCCGCGCTCCAAAATGGCTGCTAGCCGGAGCGGACGACAGCTTCCGGTTTCCTTTCCTCATAGGAGCGTAAATCCAGGAAGTGATGCAGCCGGCCCAGGCATACATGGGAATTAGCCTGTGCCGGCAGCCAATGTCAGCCGGCCTGGCAGGGCATGTCAGCCGGTCCAGCAGTGAGGTGCATTGGACCGGCCCAGCGGGACCTTTCCCGGTGGCCCAATCCGCCCCTGACATGTACACAGGTCTGCACGGGTCAATATGACTCCAAGATGGATCCACAGATTGAGAGAGATAAGAATGACCATCTGGATAAAGCTTAATGACATCATCTGATAGACAAAGATAAATATAAGTTACATACTGTAGGGGAAAAACAACCCTCACTAGTCAACGACCTTCTCTTCTTCTTTTTCTTCTAATTTACCTGATATAATGATTTATAACTGAAGGTGTTACCCACTATAATTGATCAGAGAGAAGAGAAAAAGGACTCCGTATGTGGGGCACACTCCTATAGAATTACCAAGCTATAAAAAATACCTTTTATTGAAATTAATTAAAAAGGAAAAGAGAAAAAGAGAAAAAAAATGCCCCAAAATACCTATCAGGTTGAACAATACAAACAAACAAACAAACAATTCTCCAATAGTAGGAGATACACTGTAATATTACTGCAGTTTATGTTGTATATTTTGGTCAATACCTATGGAAAAAATATATCATGTTTATATCTTTCAAAAACCACAAGGCAGGACTTTTAGGTATTAAGATATACAATTTGGATGTAATCGGCAATCACAATAGTTTTTTGTATATATTGAAATATATACAACAGTTGATAATCACAGTTGTTTCTTATATATACATATATATATAGCATTGTAGGTATTCAGGATTGCCTCTAAGCAGATTCCTGCCAAGCAATCATCTCAATTGGTGTTGTGTATTTAGTCAGAAACTATGGAATAAGTATATGTATCTTAAGTTATGTTAATATCTTTCAAAACCCACAGGACAGGACATTTAGTCTTGAGATATACAATTTTAAATGCAATCGGCAATCACAATAGTTTCCCTTTGTATATTGAAATATATATAACAATTTGTGCTCACAGTTGTTTCATATATGTATATATATATATATATATATATATATATATATATATATATATATTAGGGATGTGCAGGCTCGGATAGGTTCGAGTTTGCACGTTTAGTTCGGATTTTTCCCTCCAAAAAAACGGATCTCAGAAAGAGGCAAAACTTCATCTTGCACGGACGAACATCATCATTCGTGGACTTTTGTCCAGGAATGATGATGTTCGTCCGTGCAAGATGACGTTTTGCCTCTTTCTGAGTTCCGTTTTTTTGGAGGGAAAAATCCGAACTAAACGTGCAAACTCGAACCTATCCGAGCCTGCACATCCCTAATATATATATATATATATATATATATATATATACATATATATATATATATATATATATATAGCATTTAACAATGCAGGTATTCAGTATTGCCTCTGAGCAGATTTCTGCTATGCATCCATTCTCAATAGAGGAATGAGCAGGGAATCTTCCTAAGTGCGGTAGCAGCAATAAAACATATGCATATTAAAGTGAAATAAGCACACATATATATATATATATATATTAGGGGTGAGCGGGTTCGGATTTCTGAAATCCGAACCCCCCCGAGCCCCCCCGATCCGAGGCCGATCCGAGTCAGGCTCGACTTTTCCCGCCTGACTCGGATCTGAAATCGAGGCAAAACGTCATCATCCCGCCTCCCGGGTCTCGCGGGTTTTGGATCCTATATAAGGTACCTGCGTCGGCGCCATTTTCTCACTCGGCTGTGGACAGTGAAGAGGGAGGGTGGGAGTTAGGGCTGGCTGGGCTGTGTAGTGTAGTGTAGTGCAGTGTAGTGTTGTGCTGTGCTGTGCTGCTGTTGTCCATAGGGGCTGTGTCCACTCCTTCAAAGTTCATAGGGGCTGGCTGGACTGTGTTGTGCAGTCAGTTGTCCATAGGGGCTGTGTCCACTCCAAAGTCCTGTGCAGTGTCCCAGTCCTAAAGGGGTGCTGTAGTGTTGTCCAGGGGGTGCTCTGTCCATCAGGGGTGCTCCCCCCAAGTGCAAAAAAAAATAATATTTTTTCTGTGTTTGTGAATTGTGTGCGCAGTAGCCGCACGTGCATCAACAAAGGAGCAGCGCCAAGCGTGCGCCTGTGTCCCATAAGTAAAGGGCCGGCTGGCTTGTCCGTTAAAGGGTGCTGTAACCCCCAAAGTACACTCCAAACAAAATAAAAAAATATTTTCTGTGTTTGTGAATTGTGTGCGCAGTAGCCGCACGTGCATCAACAAAGTAGTGCAAAGCGTGCGCCTGTGTCATAAGTAAACGGCCAGCTGGCTTGACCGTTAAAGGGTGCTGTAACCCCCAAAGTACACTCCAAACAAAATAAAAAAATATTTTCTGTGTTTGTGAATTGTGTGCGCAGTAGCCGCACGTGCATCAACAAAGTAGTGCCAAGCGTGCGCCTGTGTCATAAGTAAAGGGCCGGCTGGCTTGACCGTTAAAGGGTGCTGTAACCCCCAAAGTACACTCCAAACAAAATAAAAAAATATTTTCTGTGCTTGTGAATTGTGTGCACAGTAGCCGCACGTGCACCAACAAAGGAGCAGCGCCAAGCGTGCGCCTGTGTCCCATAAGTAAAGAGCCGGCTGGCTCATTTCTTAAAGGGTGGTGTAACCCACAAAGTGCACTACTCTCCAGCAAAAATAAAAAAATATTTTCTGTGTTTGTGTGCGCCTTAGCCGCACGTATATATCAATATAACATAAATGGAGGACCAAACTTTCTCCGATAAAAATAAAATAGGGAAAGATCAAGAACCACTTCCTCCTAGTGCTGAAGCTGCTGCCACTAGTCATGACATAGACGATAGCATGCCATCAACGTCGTCTGCCACGGCCAATGCCCAATGTCATAGTAGAGGGCACATACAATCCCAAATGACAAAGTTCAGGAAAATGACCTTGAAAAAAACATTTAAATCATCTGAAGACTAACGGAAACTTGCCAATATGCCATTTACGACACGGAGTGGCAAGGTACGGCTAAGGTCTTTCCCTATGTTCATGACTAGTGGTTCAGCTTCACATGACGATGGAAGCCCTCCTCCCGCTAAAAAAATCAAACGAGTTAAGCTGGCAAAAGCACAGCGAAGAACTGTGCGTTCTAAGAAGATATCACAAATCCCCAAGGAGAGTCCAAGTGTGGTGGCGGTTGCGATGCCTGACCTTCCCAGCACTGGACGGGAAGAGGTGGCTCTTTCCACCATTTGCATGCCCCCTGCAAGTGCTGAAAGGAGCACCCACAGTCCACTTGCTGATATGCAATTTGAAGATGTCACTGTTGAAGTACAACAGGATGAGGATACTGGTGTAGCTGGCACTGAGGAGGAAGTTGGCGAGAAGGATTCTGATGGTGATGTGGTTTGTTTAAATCAGGCTCCGGGGGAGACAGTTGTTGTCCGTGGGATGAAAAAGCCCATCACCGTCATGCCTGGGCAGAAGACCAAACATTCCACCTCTTTGGTCTGGCAATATTTCTATCCAAATCCGGACAACAACTATCTTGCCATATGTACCATATGTAAAGGTGAAATAAGTAGGGGTAGGGACGTTAACCACCTAGGAACATCCTCCCTTATTCGGCACCTGCAGCGCATTCATAAAAAGTTACTGTCAAGTTCAGAAACTTTGGCTAAGACCGTAAGCAGTCCAGGGACACCTAAATCCCTTTTTCCTGTTTTATCCAAGGAATCGGTGGATGAGGAGGATGAGGACGACATCTTGCCTCCGTAGAGCCAGTTTGTGCAGGGACACATTAATTGCCATCTTGTTTTGTGGAGGCCCAAACGAACCAATCATTTCAGCCACAGTCGTGTGGCAGACCCTGGCGCTGAAATGATTGGTTTGTTAAAGTGTGCATGTCCTATTTATACAACATAAGGGTGGGTGGGAGGGCCCAAGGACAATTCCATTTTGCACCTCTTTTTTTTCTTTGCATTATGTAGTGTTTGGGGCCTAGTCTTTCAAACTGCCATCCTGTCTGCCACTGCAGTGTCACTCCTAGATGGGCCACGTGTTTGTGCCGCCCACTCGTGTCGCTTAGCATAGTCATCCAGCTACCTTGGTGCAATCTTTTGGCCATAAAAACAATATTGTGAGGTGTGAGGTGTTCAGAATAGACTGGAAATGAGTGGAAATGAAGGTTATTGAGGTTAATAATTGCATAGGAGCAGAAAAACCCACAAATTCTGTGATTTAAGCTGTTTTTATGCTTTTTTTTAAAAAAAAATACAGATCCAAAACACAAAACCCAGAACCCAAAACACGGAAGGGTGGTTTTGGCAAAACCAATACAGATCCAAAACACGAAGAAAGATCCAGATCCAAAACCAAAACACAAAACACGAAAAGTGGCCGGTGCACACCCCTAATATATATATATATATACATATATATATATATATATATATATATATATGCACATACACATAGCACTTAGCAAAGCAAGTATTCGAGATTGCCTCCAAGCACATTATTGCTATGCAGTCATCTCAATTTATGTTGTATATTTAGTCAGTGCCTATGGAATAAATTTATATATCATGTTCATAGCTTTCAAAATCCACAAAACAGGACATTGAGTATTGAAATATACAATTTTGAATGAAATCGGCAATCACAATTGTTTCCTGTGTATATTGAAATATATATGACAATTGGTAATCAGAGTTGTTTCTGATATTTATCTATATATAGCATTTTTCAATGCAAGTATTCAGGATTGCCTCTGGGCAGATTTCTGCTATGCATCCATTTTCAATAGAGGAATAAACAGTGAATCTTCCTAAGTGTGGTAACAGCAATAAAACACATGCATATTAAAGTGAAATAAGCACTCTAAGGGGCATATCCAATTACCCGCGGGACCTCTCCCGCGAGTAATTGAGGCTTGAAAGTCCCGCAGTGCGGGGTTAAGCTATTCAATAAAATAGTTTTTTCCCGCGCCATTGAATCTGCTGTCGCACGCGGAAACAGTGTGTTATTGCATCTAGCGCGAGGCCGATTAGGGCGGCTACACGCAGATTTTACCTCGCACCCACATTTTAAAAATCCACAGGTGGAGCTAATTATTTCACTTGTGATTCTGTGAGGAGACCTGGAAAACATGTACTGTTTGGGGTCCTGAGGACCGAGTGTGAGAACCTGTGTACTAAGCTGTGAGATGATGTTTTACAGTTTTAGAGAAAGAGGCATTCAAAGTAAAAATGGAAATAAATCTAAAAATAATTTAAGCTCAGTGTAAAAGTGTGACGCTAAGGGCTCTATTTATTATAATTATTTTGACTAAAATAAAGTGAAAAAGGGTGTTTTCACACCCTTTTCACATTATTTTAATATCACCTATAGTTACTACAGGGCAATTGGAGTAGAATTCGTAAAATTCTACTCTAACCCCTAAGTATCACTTATTTTTAGTAATCAGATCACATTTCCCATAATTGTAATGGGAAATGTGATCTGGCCAAAGTTATTAAAAATAAATTGTGATAAAATACCGGGGGAAGCCCTGTGATAATAATGCCACCTGGAGGTGGCGTTTTCCAGGGTCTCCCCCGGTTACCGGGCTCCTACTCTGCTCTAACGGGGAGAGCAGAGCCGGGAGTCGGTCCCAGTGATCAGCTGTGTGGTCTAAACAGACAGCAAGCTAGGTACTTACCTACCTAGTTTGCCTACTTAGATAAGCTAGGTACTCTATGGACCGGTGATCAGGGCTCTGGTGATGTTCTCCCTCCGGTCAGCTGGTCTCCCATTGTGCACTGCGGCCCGGTTATCAGGTGACCGTCTCCCAGTGCAGTATGGGATGTCAGCTGACCAGAGGCATGGAAGACATCACCGGAGCACCGATGACTGCAGGTAAGTGCTATTGAGGGAGGGGGTCCGCGATCGTGGGGGGCGGTGCTTAGCACCGGGGGCGGGGTTTAGCACCAGGGGGTAGCAGCAACGGTCGGTCGGTGCATGCGTCGACACTTTGTCACTGTATTTTTTGTGAAAATACCGTGACTAGTGTGCGGAGGGGATTCTCAGGGACATAGCTTTATTGCAAGCTCTGTCCCTGCAAGGGATTTGTAGTAAATCCCTGTGATATTGCCTGAATTCACAATGCGAATTCAGTCGATAATATCACACTACAATCTGCATTGCAAATGCAGATTGTAGTAAATAGAGCCCTAAGGCCCTCATTCAGAGCCACTCGCTAGCGGCAGTACGCTCGTTCCGAGCGATGTTCGCACATCTGCGCATGCGTACGGATCGTTATACGCATGCGTGAACCAGTCAGTGCGGCCGAAATTCATGTGCTCGCAATATAGCGAATGCCTGCTATTTTGAGTGACAGAATGAGGCGTATGTGGGTGGTAACAGGGGAAGGTGCTTGAAAATGGGGAGTGGAAATTCGATCGCAGGCGTGCTTAAAGGTCAAAACGGGCGTTTTAAGGGAGTGCATAATTAATACAGCAGCGTCATTGACCACGTCACTTGGTTTTTTTTAACTCAGAACTGCTCGCAAAATAGCGGTTGAAAAAACCAACCACAAGAATAGCGAGCAGTTCATACGCTGTTCGATGTACTCGATTAATCTAATAAATAGCGGACATGACGTATGGTGCGAGCGGCCAGGGGGCGTTTTTAACAAATAAACGAGCGTATGTTTTGCACGCTCGTTCAGACTTAGAGGTGTGAACAGACTGCAATTTGCGAACGGATCATTTGAATAGCCACCCCTTGTTTTTGAACGAACGACCGCAAATAGCGAACGGCTCTGAATCAGGCCCTAAGTCTTTCTGGAGTGGACTCTTTGGAAGAGTATGATTATAGGAATGCTGGGCCTGATTCAGAGCCGGACGCTCTGACAAGAGCGCTCGCTCTGAATCAGGGCCGTCCTACCTAATACTGGAGCGGCCTCCTGGCCGCTCGCATAGCTGTGGGTGACCACCCACAGCTTATGCGAGCGGCCAAAAAGATGGTCGCGATGGTCAAGACCAGCGTGACCATCGGGCTTGCGATGAGACTCTTGCGGTAGGGTCTCGTCTGCCGCAAGCCCTGAAGTGCTTTTGGCTCTATCAGAGCCAAAAGCACTCCCACTGACATCACTGGTGATGTCAGTTGGGCCAGCCCCAGACGGTAGGCGTTCCCATGGGAACGCCTCCGTCTGGGCAGCCACGCCCCCGGCCCGCCCACCAAAGGGGGCGTGCTGTCACTCACCATCAACAGCACGCCCCCTTTGGTGCGAGACCCATAGCGACGGCTTGGCCGTCGCTATTCGGGTCTCGCGCATGTGCATGACGGAGCTTTCTCTGTCGTGCGCATGCACATTTGGGCAACATCGACCCACTTGCGAGCGCTCAGGCCCGCTGGTCTAGTGCCAGCAATTGAGTTCCGTTAATAATATACAGTGCTACAGAAATGCAAAGTTCCAAAGGTCCAAACATGAGAAAGATGAATGATTTTGTAAGTTGAGACAACTGAAGAAAGAAGTGGTCTTTAAAGTGTAAAAAGACCTTGGTCAAGAAATGAAAGAGAGACTTTGCCAAAAATGGATATAGGGCCTGATTCAGACCCACTCGCGAGCGGGAGCTCCGTCGTGCGCATGCGCGAGACGCGACGAGCGAAGGACTTTCCTTCGCTCGTTGTGTCTGATCAAAGGGGGCGTGCTGTCGATGTTGATTGACAGCACGCCCCCTTTGGTGGGCGTGCCGGGGGCGTGCCTCCCAGACGGGGGCGTTCCCAAGGGAACGCCTACTGTCAGAAGCCGGCCCTACTGACATCACTAGTGATATCAGTGGGAGTGATTTTGGCTCTGATAGAGCCAAAATCACTCCGGGCCTTGCGGTTGAGAAACTCAACCGCAGGCTCCGGCTCGCAGTGGCGATGGTCGCGATGGTCAAGACCATCGCGACCATCAACCTGCACGCTCGTATAGGCTGTGGGTGGTGACCCACAGCTATACGAGCATCCAGGAGGACGCTCCATAATTATGGAGGTGGGCCCTGATTCAGAGCGAGCGCTCTGGTCAGAGCGTCCGGCTCTGAATCAGGGCCATAGTAAAGTCTTTAGAGCAAGTTAGGGAGATGTGTGATAATGACTAGGTGGTGCTATTTGGCTACTTGTACACTCCTTGGAATACAATATTAAAATGACGTGCGTCCAAACCTCTGTAGAACTTGCAGGCAAACAGAAGATGATTTTTTTTATGAGATTCAAGATTGGAGACACTGTAGGCTAAGGTTGGGTACACACCTAAACGACCAGCAATCGTGCCGATGTTCAGGGCAATTTGCCTTCACCCTGGATATCGTATGATAGCCGGTACACACTGCATGATTTAATGAACGACGGAACAATTACTCGTTCCGTCCTTCATTAATATAGTATGTATGGCGCCCTATGCGATAAGACACTCGAGAGAACTGCAGTAGACAGTGTGTCTGATTCAGTACAGATCGCAGATTGCAATAGCAATTACGCACGCAGTCTCACTACGCTCATATGCTAATCCATTGCGATCGCTATCCCATCGCCGCACTACATAAGGACACCCACTTTACCTTACACACATCCGCAAGACTGTGAAAGTAAACCATCGGTAACATCGAGTACCATCGCAGCCTCACACACACTTGCACAAGGTTGAACCTAACTCAGACATTGCTAACCTTCCGGTACGCAGTAAGAGCTCAGGCTGCGCAAGGCTTCGCAGTGGATAATTATTTATTCACGCCCCATAACGGTGTTCAAATGCTCTAGTAAACCTAAGTTTTGCCGGCCACCCCATCATCACCACCCCCTAAATGGTACTTCCTGTCAATCACTCTGCAATGGGTCTGCGTAGTAACTGCAATCGCAGTCCCGATCGCAGTGAAGTGTTTCGCGCACGCGCACTGTGATGTATACGCATGTGCAGATCGCAACAATCAGCCGATTGCGTGTGTAATCGCAGTTGCGATCCTTGCTGACTTAGGCCCTGTATCTGCAGTAGATAGTTATTGGGGTATATTTACTAAGGTGCGGGTTTTTAGAAGTGGTTTTGTTGCCCATAGCAACCAATCAAATTCTAGCTATTACCTTCTAGAAGGTGCTAGATAAATGTTAAGTAGAATCTGATTGGTTGCTATGGGCAACAAAACCACTTCTAAAAACCCGTACCTTAGTAAATATACCCCTCTGTATCTAATGAGGGAACCTCAGCATCATAAGGATCCTTATAAGCCAGTACAGACAAAGTTGCAGGCCGCTTACTGCAGATGCCCAATTTCTAAAGAGAGTTTTAGATTTGAGTCACCACTGGTTATTATCTGATGAGGTAACCATTAACCAAAAAAAATGCAAACAGTAAATTTGGTAGATGTATCTGCTGCATACAAAAATATTCTTGACTATATAATGAAATATGCCCAGCTGCTAGGTGTGACAAATCAGGCTTCAGGGCCTCAGTTACCAGTTCTGACAGGGCCATCTTATGGCTATTCGTGTCCCCCCTGGCTGCAGGAAGCATCCCTCAGTTCTGTGCTTGCTGACCAGCAGTGTGTTTGGTGTCGATTCCAGAGTCTTCTCCCACACTGGACAGCATGGGCACCGCCATCTTGGCTGATCCACTGACTGAATCCTACCAACAGGGTTCCACTACTTGCTCATCTGTTTCACTCAGTCTATAGGATGATGAGGGGACCCTATTTAAGTACAGGCTGGCAATGGACTCATTGTCTATACTCAGCAGACTCTTTCATCAGTTCCAAGCAATGCGCTATAGTCAGCAGACTCTGGGCCTGATACAGAACTGGACGTTAATGCGATTGCAGCTGCGATTTAACACGGAACACAGCTGCAAAAATATGCTAATAGTTCCAAAGCTTACCCGAGCATAGGGACACCCACTCTGCCTTTTTATCAGCATCCCACGTCGTGTATCAGCCTAAATATCGGTGACATCAACGCACATCGACCAGCCATGCAGCCCTTCTGGCTGGTCAGACCTGTCTCAGATACAGCAGCTCTCCTGACACGCAGAGCGCTCTCATGCTGTGTATGTGACCGCAATGGCTGATTTATGAATGCCCATACCAGCGTATTTCTGACCACTTCCCCACACACTGACCACCAGTCACTCACTTTGCAAATGGGTTCTCTGTATGCGCAGAACCACAAGACAATTGCAGCGCGTGCGCAGTGACACATGTGCAATAGCAAAAATGTGCTCACGCTGCGTAACAATCGCCATTACGTACATCTCTGACTCAGGCCCTCTCTCACCAATTTTAGGCTGCGCGTAATACTCAGCATACTCTGTCGTCTGTTTCAGGTTTTGCACTGTATTCAGTAAGACTCTGCCACCAGTCCCAGCCAGTACGCTATACTCAGTATACTCTGCCACCAGTCCCAGCCAGTACGCTATACTCAGTATACTCTGTCACCAGTCTCAGCCAGTACGCTATACTCAGTATACTCTGTCACCAGTCCCAAGCAGTACGCTATACTCAGTATACTCGGTCACCAGTCCCAGGCAGTACGCTATACTCAGTATACTCTGTCACCAGTCCCAGGCAGTACGCTATACTCAGTATACTCTGTCACCAGTCCCAGGCAGTATGCTATACTCAGTATACTCTGTCACCAGTCCCAGGCAGTACGCTAAACTCGGTATAGTAAAGTCTGTCACCAGTCCCAGGCAGTACGCTATACTCAGTATACTCTGTCACCAGTCCCAGGCAGTATGCTATACTCAGTATACTCTGTCACCAGTCCCAGGCAGTACGCTATACTCATTATACTCTGTCACCAGTCTCAGGCAGTACGCTATAATCATACTCTGTCACCAGTCCCAGGCAGTATGCTATACACAGTATACTCTGTCACCAGTCCCAGGCAGTACGGTCAGTATGCTGTCACCAGTCCCAAGCATTATGCTATACCTAGTATACTCTGTCACTAGTCCCAGGCAGTACGCTATACTCAGTATACTCCATCACCAGTCACAGGCAGTATGCTGTACTCAAAATATAAAGTATGGTGGTCACTCACATCAGCTTAATGATATTGCTCAGGTGCTTGTAAAGGGCGGGGTTTATACTGAGCCACAGAAAAAAGAAGATACCCTCCAGCACACTGCAGCAATATTAGCAAAAGTACTTGAATCCTACATGATAATAGAAATTCAGAGGTATTAGCTGCATACATTTGCAAATATATGATTAAGCGCCGGGCCAGCGTCAAGGCTCCTCTATACCGGCGTCCCTAACATTAAGGGGTTCACGTCCGAGGCACAGAGCAGCCCAAAAGAACCCAGCCAAGGACCACTCCCAGGGCATCACATGAAAAATGGAAGAAAGTTGATAGTGAAGTGTAAAGTATAGATGTGTCAAGATAATCAATGTGTTAATATAATAAGAATTAAAATTACATAAATAATAAACAAACAAATGGAAAGGTGATGAAAAAATATCTATGTGAATTAAGTGTTGATGCCCTGAAAAAGGCCCAGCCAGAGCCACTCCGGGGGCCCCACGCCCAAACGCTCACCCCAAAATAATTATTGCTACAAAATAGTAGCACCTCCAAATGGCACTATACGGACCAGCACATCCTCCCAATGCTGGTTCCTTTTGCTAATATTGCTGCAGTGTGCTGGAGGGAATCTTCTTTTTTCTGTGGCTCAGTATGAAACCCGCCCTTTACAAGTACCTGAGCAATATCATTAAGCTGATGTGAGTGACCACCATACTTTATATTTGCAGTTCTGAGAGGCATGAAGTGAGCCAGCATTGGGAGGATGTGCCTGTCCGTATAGTGCTATTTGGAGGTTTTGGGGTACCTCCTAGGTGAGTCAGCTCTCAGCTTATACATGTGCTGTTATCATGCAGTACATTCATTGTAATTATATGACCCAGAGTGGGTGCTACTATTATGTAGCAATAATTATTTTGGGGTGAGCGTTTGGGCGTGGGGCCCTAGGAGTGGCTCTGGCTGGGCCTTTTTCAGGGCGTCACCACTTAATTCACATAGATATTTTTTCATCACCTTTCCATTTGTTTGTTTATTATTTATGTAATTTTAATTCTTTCTTATTATATTAACACTTATTGATTATCTTGACACATCTATACTTTACACTTCACTATCACCTTTCTTCCATTTCTCGTGTGATGCCCTGGGAGTGGTCATTGGCTGGGTTCTTTTGGGCTGCTCTGCACCTCGAACGTGAACCCCTTAATGTTAGGGATGCCGGTATAGAGGAGCCTTGACGCTGGCCCGGCGCTTAATCATATATTTGCAAATGTATGCAACCAATACCTCTGAATTTCTGTTATCATGTAGGATTCAAGTATGTTTGCTAATATTGCTGCAGTGTGCTGGAGGGTATCTTCTTTTTTCTGTGGTTCAGTATAAACCCCGCCCTTTACAAGCACCTGAGCAATATCATTAAGCTGATGTGAGCTACCACCATACTTTATATTTGCAGTTCTGAGAGGCATGAAAGGAGCCAGCATTGGGAGGATGTGCTAGTCTGTATAGTGCCATTTGGAGGTTTTTGGGGTACCACCTAGGTGAGTCAGCTCTCAGCTTATACATGTGCTGTTATCATGCAGTACATTAATTATAATTATATGACCCAGAGTGGGTGCTACTATTTTGCAGCAATAATTATTTTGGGGTGAGCATTTGGGCCTGGGGCCCCCAGACTGGCTCTGGCTGGACCTTTTTCAGGGCAACACCACTTAATTCACATAGATATTTTTTCATCACCTTTCCATTTGTTTGTTTATTATTTATGTAATTTTAATTCTTTCTTATTATATTAACACTTATTGATTATCTTGACACATCTATACTTTACACTTCACTATCACCTTTCTTCCATTTTTTGTGTGATACCCTGGGAGTGGTCCTTGGCTGGGTTCTTTTGGGCTGCTCTGCGCCTCAGACGTGAACCCCTTAATGTTAGGGATGCCGGTATAGGGGAGCCTTGACACTGGTCCGGCGCTTAATCATATATTTGCAAATGTATGCAACCAATACCTCTGAATTTCTATTATCATTTAGGATTCAAGTATTTTTGCTAATATTGCTGCAGTGTGCTGGAGGGAATCTTCTTTTTTTCTGTGGTTCAGTACGCTATACTCAGTAAGACACTAACTAGTTCCAGGTAGTGCACTATACTCAGTATACTCTTTCACCAGTCCCAGGCAGTATGCTATACTCAGTAAGACACTGACTAGTTCCAGGCAGTATGCGATACTCAGTAAGACACTGACTAGTTCCAGGTAGTGCGCTATACTCAGTATACTCTGTCACCAGTCCCAGGCAGTATGCTATACTCAGTTTACTCTGTCACCAGTCCCAGGCAGTGTGCTATACTCAGTAAGACAATGAGTAGTTCCAGGTAGTGCGCTATACTCAGTATGCTCTGTCACCAGTCCTAGCAGTGCTGTATACTCAGTATGCTCTATCACAAGTCCCAGGCAGTATGCTATATTCAGTATGCTCTATCACCAGTCCCAGTCAGTATGCTATATTCAGTATGCTCTATCACCAGTCCCAGGCAGTACGCTATACTCAGTATACTCTGTCACCAGTCCCAGGCAATACGTTATACTCAGTATACTCTGTCACCAGTCCCAGGCAGTACGCTATACTCAGTATACTCTGTCATTAGTCCCAGGCAGTATGCTATACTCAGTATACTCTGTCACCAGTCCCAGGCAGTATGCTATACTCAGTATACTCTGTCACCAGTCCCAGGCAGTCCGCTATACTGAGTATACTCTGTCACCAGTCCCAGGCAGTACTCTATACTCAGTATACTCTGTCACCAGTCCAAGGCAGTATGCTATACTCAGTATACTCTGTCACCAGTCCCAGGCAGTATGCTTTACTCAGTATACTCTGTCACCAGTCCCAGGCAGTCCGTTATGCTCAGTATGCTCTATCACAAGACCCAGGCAGTGCAGTATACTCAGTATACTCTGACAATACTCAGCCAGACTCTGTCATATGTCTCTGGCTGTGTGCAATAACCAGCAACTGTTCTTGTATCAGGCTGTGCTCAACATCTAGTAAGTACTGGGCTGTGCACAATGTTTAAAGGTGCCCACACACATAGCAATGTGATCTCAATCACACGATGTGTACGATTTCCCCCTGAACTCTCCCTGGGAGCTCCCTGGCAGTCCTGCACACGATTTGGTCTGAAAATGCTGCCAGTGTGACACACAATCTATCGTGCCTCCTAACTACTCCAGTGCATCCTGACTTGAGATTGTCAGATGCGATGTGCGACCAGCGGGGGCGCGCATCGCATCGTGATCGTGAGTGGGGGACTCGTGATTTCCTCACGATTTGGCCATATTTTACACGATCTGTCGTTCCAATGTGTTGGAATCGGCCAGATCAGGTAAAATATCGCTATGTTTGTGGGCACCTTAAAGAAGAGTCTGCTATCCACCCCTGTTGTGCTTCAGACTCAGGTCCTGATTTAGAGATGTACATTAATCCGATGATTAACGTACAGCCCCGATGTTGAGGGATCTACAGCTGTGCAGAACCTGTTCTGCGCGTGCATAGAATGGGTCCTGTGATCTCACTTGCAGACCCCCCCCCCGAAGCCGCAGCATGATTGACAGGCTGGAGCACTTTGGGTGCAAAGCAGGGGGCATGCCTGGTCACCATTCGGTGAGGGATGAGGCCAGGGTCTGCATCAGTGGACGCAGATACCTGACCCCTTAAGTGACCAGCACCCGGTCAGGCTGCGGTAAGCTTCAGCTCCCACAGCCTGAACACAGGAGCAACCAACGAGAACATTGGTTGCTATGGCGATCCCAGTCTGCGACGTCGGTCACAGTACTGGGTTCGCAAATGCACAGCAAGGAGGTGTCTGACACCTCTTTCTACATTTGCATCTGAGATGGATGGAGTTGCACAGCTGCTTGTGTGCGGCTCTGTAAATCTGTCCATCTCTGAATCAGGCCCTCGGTCTTCTCCTATGCACCCAGAATTCATCTGTGCTCATTCCTTTCCTTTCAGTCTCTATCTCAGTTAGAGTCTACAACTACCTCAGACTAATCCAGTTACTGCTTCCGCTATCTCCAGGCCATGAGGCAGCTTCCTAACCTGCTCTACATTCTTCCTCTCATCCATTCCACAGTAGCCATTCTGCATAAGGAGGAGCTTCATCAAGACACCTAGCTTCATTCACTCCCCTACTACAGAGGCCAGACCCAGCCCCAGGGTTCCTGACCTTGGTCATCAAAACCCCAGTGATGTGACACTAGGGGGTAAATAAACGGAATCAGTATGAAATACCGGCGGCCCTGTGGCCGACAGTTCGAATCCCGTCAGCGCCTGGCCGACAAAAGAAGATTTCCCGGCAGCGGAAGCCTGACAGCACTGGAAATCCCGATCGTGGATAGGTAAGTATCTACTAACCTAACCCCCTAACCCTAACCCTTCTTAGGGGTGCCTAACCCTAACCTCCCCCCCAAGTGCCTAACCCTAATCCCCCCCTCTAAGTGCCTAAACCTAACCCCCCCTTCCCCGCTGCCTAAACCTAAGTCCCCAGGGGGGGTGCCTAACCCTAAGTCCCCCCCGGGGGTGCCTAACCCTAACCCTAGATATAGACGCCGGTCATTTATCCCACGCCAAGATAAAGCAATCGGGAAGCCGGCTGTCGGGATTAAGACAGTCGGTTTTCCGATTGCATCCCAAATAAACTAAAGTGAGAGTTTTTAGAAGTGGAGATGTTGCCCATAGCAACCAATCAGATTCTAGATATTATCTTCTAGAAGGTGCTAGTTAAATGTTAAGTAGAATCTTATTGGTTGCTACGGGCAACATTTCCACTTGTAAAAACTCTCACTTTAGTAAATGTACCCCCAGGTAGGTACAAAGTGGTGTTCGAAGAGATCGACAGAAAAAAAAAAGTCTAGGGAATAAACTAAACTAAACTAAACTAAAAGGTGTAAAAACTAGAAATGTTATTAAAAATACTCAGTGACCTATATTGTATTTAGGATATAGATGTGCTAAGCATTTGTTGTGCCTTTTCAGCAGTTTTCCAGCAGTTATGTGATTACCAGATTTACTAAAGGGCAGACTGATTAAATATCGGCAGAGCATTCATATTTTCAACTTGACAAGTATAGAAACCCGGGATTTACTAGGCGATGGTGTTTGAAACTGACCTGACTGCATACCCACACAAATAATAGTCCTGCCCCGGGCAGCCGAGTCGGTGTGAAGCACAGCATAGAACTCTATAATCTGTTGGACACTAACATTCATTCAGTGGATGCTGCAATAGACAGTGTCCACTGATTGGCTAAAAGTGCCTGACTCTTAGCCAATCAGCACTTTACTTTTGTGCAGTGAACCACGTGGGAACTGTCATATATCAGTTAGCAGTGCACATAGTGTATAGCATGTTTCAAACTTTCATGGGCTCGGGTGTTTGCGTTTTCTCTATTTTCCAAGACCCTGGACTATTGAGAGCTGCCTTATCGGGTGCTCTGTGTGATGATGTGTACAACATGCAATTTTCTAAGAATTTCTGAGGGAAAAATCACCCTGGTCCAAAAAGAAATGTAACCCTCCTTAGCCCTCTCGGGAAGGGTGGCAAGTCTTCACAGTTGCAAAATGGAAGCAATCAGTACTCTCCTACTTGCTATTTCCATTGTATGTGCTGGGTTAACATCTTTCTTCTACCTACTCATTTATGTGGGCATCGGTTCTGGCACAAAAGAATCTGCACTATTACTCTGCCCTACCACCCGCTTGGTCAGTCATTTAGTAATGGGATACACTCAACATACCTCATACTAGTATCTGTCAAAAATGATGGGATACTGTATATGGGGTGGGTGGCCCAAGTCTTCCACACAGGCCAACTAATTTCTTACAAGACCCCTGGATATATGTGTATTTGGCAAGAGCATTTCAAGAGAGGAGTGGGCCCGTGTACAGTCTCCATCTGGAGCCACCTCCTCTCTCTCCAGCAGTTGGCAGCGCACCGAGCACAGCGACACAGCGGTAGGCTACAGCGCTTGCACAGGTCATTGGGAAAATGGCGTGGCAGACATTTTCTGAGCACTTTCCATACTGCGCATGCACAAAACGCCAGGAAAATGGCCGCGGTGGCCATTTTCCAAGCGTTTTTTTTTACAGTGCTGACACCAGTTGCAACATGGGACTCCAGAGTGGTAAGTATAATATAAGTTCACCCTGCACGCATTATAAATATGTCCATGGTATTAGGGTATGCAGAGGCTGATATGTATAATAGCAGAACCTGTCCAACAGCAATCTGCCTGTGAAAATTACCTTACTAAATGACAAATATCCTTTCTGTGCACAGGGCCTGATTCAGACCCGCTCGCGAGCGCTATGCGCTCGCAAGCGGGTCGTTGGTAGCCCAGTGCGCATGCGCACGATGGAGCCGGCTACGTCGTGCACATGCGCGAGACCCGTATAGCGACTGCCAAGCCATCGCTAC
This sequence comes from Taudactylus pleione, assembly GCA_031769625.1. Taxonomy (NCBI): domain Eukaryota; kingdom Metazoa; phylum Chordata; class Amphibia; order Anura; family Myobatrachidae; genus Taudactylus; species Taudactylus pleione. Next base: position 629,965 of record JAUIMM010001003.1, read on the forward strand.
GGGTCTCGTACCAAAGGGACGTGCTGTCGATGTTGAGTGACAGCATGCCCCCTTTTTGGTGGGCAGGTCGGGGGCGTGGCTGCCTAGACGGTGGCGTTCCCATGGGAACGCCTACCGTCTGGGGCCGGCTCCACTGACATCACAAGTGATGTCAGTGGGAGTGCATTCGGCTCTGTTTGAGCCGAAAGCACTCTAGGGCTTGCGGCAACGAGACCCTACCACAAGGGTCTCGTCGCAAGCCCTATGGTTGCGATGGTCTTGACCATCGCGACCATCTTCCTGGCCGCTCGCTATAGCTGTGGGTGGTCACCCACAGCTATGCGAGTGGCCAGGAGGCCGCTCTAAAAAAACAGAAGGACTGCCCTGATTCAGAGCAAGCGCTCTGTCAGAGCGTCCGTCTCTGAATCAGGCCCTCAGTTCATATACTTGTTTGTAATGTGTGTCTCTGGCTGGAGCATCCCAAATATTTTCCCACTACTCATTGTAAAATCCCTCCACCTGCTGTCTGGCAGCGCCTGTCAGTGCTATAACCCTTGTAATAAACTGAGCAGTATACAGTGCAAGACAAAGAAAATAATTAGCGATTCAATTATTTATTGATGTAAAATATATAAAAATATGACATTTGCACTGTGAGATATCAAAAGCTGTAATTTGTGGAGCCAGAGATTCCGATTTTATGATTGACAGCCTTCAAGCTCCAAAATTTCAGAAACCGTAGCGAAATCGTCACATTTCGCCAGATTCTCTGCATTCTGACACTCTCTGTTATTCGGCCACCATTCAATCCACGTGTCTCTTCCGATGATGTAGGAATAGCTAAGGAAAGGTCATAAAGAATTTATAGCAACTGTACTTAAATCCACCGTCTTATTTATCAATACGATAGAGCAGAGCTAGTTCTATATTTCCATTGTCATTTCCTAATGTTAATCATACGAAGTCTCGACATGAGCACACTCTCCCTTTTCCATTTGTGTTTAGAACGGTAGCTAAAGAATGTGTTTGTATGGCCATTTTGTACTTTTGTATGTTGTTGTAGTTTACTACCAAAGTACACCAACACACATCTATTCACCCCCCAGCTCAACCCTTCCACTCTGCGCAAGATCTGTATCTCTAATCCACATCCAATACCTGCTCCCTGTCATAGTCACAGGCCTTTTTCCAACTGCACCCACTAAGTGGAATGCCGTCCCTCATGCATACTATAAATTCTTTCTTCTAGTCTCCAAACCTTCCAGCGTTCCCTGAAAACTCACCTCTTCAGGCAGCATATCACATTCCAAAATCACCCACGTAACATACTGTACATAGGCTATTCTACCCAATTACTTCTGCTCTATTCAGTCCACACATAACTTTATATCTGTCCTCTTTCTACAATCACACATCCCACTAACCCCAGGCCAGCATTGCTATGTGACGGGGTCATACAACCCACCAGGAATCTCTGCAGTCTGGCTGGACCAATATGCAATATGTAGCCACTCCTCCGTGTGTTCAGATGCCTATTTCCCTAAAGATTGCAAGCTTGCTAGTAAGGCCCTCTTACCTCTGTCTGTTCTGACAACAGTCTTGACATAATACTGTTTTGTTCCCAACTGTAAAGCGCAACAGAGTATACTGGCGCTCTATATGTACGGTAATTAAATGTTTCTAAATAAATAGATTTCGATAGAGTTATAATTACTTGATCCCATAGAAACCAGATGTATGTTGTCACTTATAGAGTTTTGAACAACAAAGGCTCATGGGTTATGTTACTTACCCAGATGGCTGGAGCCAAAGGTCAGATATCACTCCCCAGATCAGGTATTCTCGTCCTACTTTCAGATCTAAAGCTTTGCGGCACTTTGTGTGACTGATGAAGTTCCTTATATTATTCTGAACATTTACATCTGTACCTAGAGCCGTGATAGAAGAGAAACATACATGTAAATAACAACACAAAAATGGGAAATGCAAAGATACAATTGAATCAATCCAATAAAACTATATTAGTTTCCTAATTGTATTTTAGCATTAGGTCTAGCGTATACAGTATGTGGGATACGCTATCCCGGTGCAGGGGTCGCCAGCGCTTAGAATATCGATAGCTGTCAGCAGGGCCATAACTAGACCCAGGAGAGCCCCATAGCAAAATTTTCATGGGTCCCCCCACCGTGGCTCCACCCCTTCCCCCTCCTCAACTTACCTCTGCTCCCTGGGTGTCCTCCTTCAGCGTGTGCTGCACAGGGCAGGCACATCTCCTCACCCGGTCAGCTCTCTCTCTCCTCACTGACTGATGCTGGGAGGAGGCGTGTCCATCCTGAGCCTGTGGGACATCTTTGGATCACGGCCACGCCTCCTCCCAGTATCAGTTGGTGAGGAGAGATAGAGGCGGAGCTGACCAGAATGGCAGATGTGCCTGCCCTTTGCAGCACACTGCTGAAGGAGGACGCAACCACGGCTTGCCTGGAAGCATAGGTGCAGGGGGATGGCAGGGACCCGGAGATGGCCCCATAGCAGCCACACCCCCTGCACCTACGGTAGTTATGCCAGTGTCTGTCAGAATCCCGGTGCCGGCATCCCGACCACCGGCATCCCAAATGTAAGTAGTGGGGTTGGGGGAAGGCTTCGGGGTTAGGTTTAGGCAGTAGGTGGAGGGTTAGGTTTAGGCACTAAGGGGGGAGGGTTAGGTTTAGGGTACAGGATGTTAGGTTTAGGCACTAGGGGGGACAGATAGGTTTAGCGTATGGCGAGGGGGATTTTAGTTTTAGGCACTAGGGGGGAGGTTAGGTTCAGGCACCGGGGAGGGAAAGTTAGGGTAGGGACAAGGGGAGTGTTAGGATACTTATCCACAGATATCCAAACTCTGTCGGGATCCCGGCATCGGGGATTTTGACCGGCAGGGTCCCAAGTGCCGGGATCTCGTACCTATCCCCAGTAGGTATCATAACTGCAAGCATTCGGCGTAGCAAACCCTTTTCCTGACTATACCTGGCTGTGGTGCTCGGCATTTGAAGCCATGGAAAGTGACAGTGAGTCTAACTTGGTTATTAAATATTTATTCTACCACTAATCTGTTGGTTACTTTTGGAATAACCCCCCTTTCCCCTATAAATGGGTATCTGCAAGTCAGCCCCTCATCCTATTTCTACACATGTTGTCTTCCCTACTTACCTTCTTTGACGACACTAGTCACAGTCATCTCGTAATTGTCATAGTTTTCCTTGAATTCAACCTTATTCATACGTGCCTTGAATACTATAGAGAAACAATAGAAAATGATCATCATTAATAATTGTGTGATTACATTATAGAGAATGAGTCTCATCTCTGGCTATTAAAGAGGGGGAGATTTCTCACCGTAGTCCACTCCTGGTACACATGCTCTGTCTATACGACCTTTAGCATCAACTTCTCCCTCGATTTGTTGCTGCTGGAAACAATTAGCTGCAAGAGATTTAATGTCATTGTTCAGACAGATGGATTTGATGGTACTCTTGAAAATGAATGACATAGCCCTGCTGAATGATCAGGTCTGCGCCTACAACGAGGCCATCCGGGTGAGAGGTCCCAGGGAGAAGTTTTTTGGAACCAAAATCCTAAATTTGTGGCGTACGCATCGGGCTCGATTCTGAGTCGGACATAAGTAAAAATGCCAACGGATCTAACTGCGCATGAGGAAAGCTAGGCATACGCACATGGATGGTTACTGCAAGCACGGGCAGATTGATCTGTCCATTGATGGACCACTTTTTCTGTGAAGCAGGCATTTTTGAGTATCAACTGTGCGACGGCCATGGGGACACATTGAACTCTTCCATCTAGGAGGATTATCATGGGCATGCAGGCTGACTTTGGAGTTCCTTTATGGCATAAGGATAGAGAAAGGTCGCCTGCTTCTGAGGGATCCTTTTCACCCAGTGTAGTGCCCAGACACTAAAGATGATGGCTGCAGCTGTGGACAGAAAAACAGTGGGCAGGACGGCCTTCCACATGCAGCTGTAAGCAGGGCCGGTGTAAGGTTTCTCGGCACCCCAGGCAAAACTTCAGCCTACTGCCCCCAATTACTATCAGGCTGCCTAATGGTAGAGCTGGCGAGGGTTACATGGATACTCAGCATACACAGGGGCACAGCGAATTCATTTTGCAATCCAATTAGCAACTCGCACTAAATCAGTTAGACTGAGGGCCTCATTCAGACTCACTCGCAAGCTCTGAGCGCTCGCAAGTGCTGAGCGCTCGCAAGCTGGTCACTGAAGAGGCCTTGCGCAACTGCGCAGTGGGCGCACTGCACGTGCGCAAGCCCCGGAGCGAGAGAGAAATTCTCTCTCTCCGGGCTCACTACAAACGAGGCGGCTGTCGATGGTGATCGACAGCTCACCCCGTTTTGTAGGCGGGGAAGGGGGGTGGCTGGGAAGGAACGCCTGACCGTTTGTGGGCGGCCCCACTGACATCAGCAGTGATGTCAGTAGGGAGCTTCCTGCTCGATCAGAGCAGGGAGCTCCCTGGGGCTTGCGGTAGACGAGACCCTACCTCAAGGGTCTCGTCGCAAGTCCCGATGGTCACAATGGTCTCGACCATCGCGACCATCTCCTGGTCACTCGCTAAAGCTGTGGGTGGTAACCCACAGCTTAGCAAGCGGCCAGGAGGCCGCATTAAAAAATACAAGCGGCCGCCCTCATTCAGAGGTCCTGAATGAGGTCCTGAATTCGCAACTTTCTACTCGCACCTCCTTGAGGGTTAGAGTGGCCCGTGCAGGCCACGCCCCCTCAGTGTGATGTCACAAGGAGGCGGGGCCACAATCAACGGTGATTACAGCAATGCCTGGAACATCCTGAGGATGCTCCGGGGAACTGTAAGGGTAGCGGTGTGACCAGGGCCGTACGGCTCTGGGTGTGACTGTCTGAAGGGTCCTAAAGATGCTCCAGGCGGCACTGCTGCATAGATTCTGGCTGCAGGGTGCCATTATAGCCAGATGAGGCTAGCAGAAAAAAGCTCAGAGGGCCAGACCAAATTATTCCGCGGGCCTTATACGGCCCCCGGGCCTGAAGTTCCCCATCCTTGCTTTAGCTGGTAAATTCCTATTTCCCCAGTACAGTCTCATAAATCATATTGTGCTCAATGGGTATATGTTGTTGAATATATCTATTGTAAGTCACTGGTTAGAGATGGATATTAATTAAATTGTACTGGTCTGTCTACTATTACCCAAATATTAGCCCACATATTACAATATGCAAAAAGCAGAATATAGCCTGCACGATTATAGATCCTGCTGCCAAAAGTCCACCTCAGGGTCACTACACCTTTCACACTTTTAAACAAACACATCTCATTGTGTTTGTTTAAAAATATTACAAAATGCAGTTTATCGATTCACCAGGAACTAGTATTGCATTAATATCGGTTTCCAAGTATTTCACTGATAACTCATTCCTAGCGAATGATCAGCCACATTGTTATAAAATCACCCCACAAAATGACTGTTTATACTGTGAGCACATGATAGTGTTTTATCATTACTTCTGTCTGATTTTATGTACCATTTGTATGGCGACTTACCTTCTGCACAGCGACATACATCCCCTTGGCAGATCCGGCCCAACAACTTATTGCCCTCTTCCAGATGGTAGAATTTAGTGCAGCGATTTTCTACACAGAGAAGTAGAGTAGAACAAAAATTCATAGATGAACACAAGACATAATCTTGGTAAAGGTTTTAATCATAATTATTATTATTATCGTTTATATATATGGCGCCACAAGTGTTCCACAGCGCCTTACAAAGTCCATAAACAAATAAGTTGACCAGTGACTTACAGTACAGTACAATACAGGACATGAATTATATATACAATATAATTAATCTAAGAAATGTCACTTACCTGGGGTGTAATAGTCATACACAGTGACAGCCGCTGGCTGGATGAGGCCAACTTCGAAGATCTGGTTTGCATTAAACTTTATACACTCCTCATCTAGGTGAGAAACCTGGGGAAATAAAGAGGGAAGTGAAGAAGTAAGAAGTAAGAAGCAAAATCCAATGGCGAGAGAAAGAAAAGAGACAAATATAAAAATCCAAATTGTAATTAGAGGGTTGAAGAAAAAGTGATGCTTCTGAGGCCCATCCCCGCATCAAACATCAAAGGGAATAAAAGTGCACTGCTTGGACTGTGCTCACTAGTACTGCTGGTTCTTAAATTACGGTGGAACCCTACTCATTTTGTTCCACATCATTTTAAGAACCAGGACTGGCTGACAAGTCCGGGGCTGTTTAGTCGTTTGGGGGGGGAACTTATGTAATTTTTTTTTTTTAAACTTTTATCCCGTTTTTTTACAGGCTAGAACACAAGCAGCTTACACATATCTCACTGATATGTACAGGCTGCTTGCTCGGGAGAGTTTTGCAGAGAGAAGGAAATCTCGGGTGAGTCATCTCCTGCAAAACCTGCTACTCGGGGGAGAAATCTCGTTCTGCTTCACCATCGGCCATCTCACTCTCAGCTAAACTCCCTTCTTGGTAAATTTGAGAGTCTCAGGAGCCTCAAATCACCCAAGGGACGCCAGTATAGAGGAGCCTTGACGATTGGCCTGGTGCTTATTCATATATTTGCAAATGTATTTAACTAATACCTCTGAATCTCTATTATCATGTAGGATTTAAGTATTGTTTTTGCTGCAGTGTGCTGGGGGGCAAATCTTTTTTCTGTCTTTAACCTACCCTACCAATACCCTTAACAATTTATATGCATCACATCTAATAAATAGTACAATAAGATGGACAAATATCTTTCAAAATCTACACTATAGAAACAGTAGGGGCCTAAATCTTGTTTTTATTCACGTCTAAAATCAGGGTCTTAGGTAGAGCCAGTATACAGGCAGCCTCACTAAAAGTCCTGCAGAGAGTTTGTTTGGTTTCTAAGCAGAGGGTCATTTAGTCAATGGTTATAGTCATAGTTATAGTTATGTACAGTAGGAACAAGGAAAGTTAACTTCTCCTTAATATAAAAGAACTGGGAACATTTCATTTCCAGGTGCAATTACCCATAGAAGGTGAGGTCTCATCTTAATGAGATATAATGTCAGAGCCCTTTAACTGTGTCCATTGACAAGATAGATAGATATATATTAAGGAAAATATATATATATATATATTATAAATATATATATATATATATATATAAAACTGTCTCCGTTTTAATTTATTTTACATTAACTGTTACCCTAAATTCATCTTCCAACAGACATTTTACCTCTGACTATGATTTATATTATGTTATTTACATACTTTCTGTGTCCTAAACACTATGATGGAGGCACTACAAACAATATATAACATTGCAGTAGAGAGTCAGGCCCCACCACCACTGGCGCTCACCTGCTCTTGGGATTAGTTCCTACCCAACATATAAAAATAAAACTGGAGCCACAGGCACCACATTAGCAGATGAAGGGGAAGGTAATGGGCATTGACGTCAGAGAAAAAACTAGACAGATATACAGTAATGACACTTCAACATCCTCTCACCTTGTCCAGGTAGATGATCAGCGTGCCCTTGTCAGTTGATTCCTTATTAATTTCAAACTTGGAGATATATTTGTCCACTCCCTTCATTAGCTGTCAGTAAAAGATAACAGGAGAGTTACATTTTAATAGATAAACTATGTACGGGACCATTTTTCAAGAGTTTTAGACCATGAATGTCACCTTATTGAGACTGTCGACGTCTGGAGCGAATCCGGTCATCATGGACACATCCAGTATGGACATAGTGGCATCAACGTCTTTTTTAAATCTCCAGAAAAATAAAGAACCTTTATTATCGTAGGGGAAACATACTTGTGGTTTTCTTATGATTAAATGCTTACAAGTCATTTTTTATTTTTATTTTACTTTAATAGTCTGCGTAATCACAGATCTGCATTACTTAATAGGTTATCCAGCCAGAAGCCTGTAACTCATAAACAAATATAGGTACATCCTTTATATACTGTAAACATTTATTGGCCTTCCAATACCAAGTAAGAGTGGAATACCAAGTATTTTGTCCTAAGCAGTTGTGTACAGCCATAATAGACACCAGTTTCCTGTTAGTTACCTTAGTGTGATTGTTATAGAGACAACAAAACAAATCAATAAACCTACATTATGAATCATACTGGTTTTGCAACATTGCACTTAGATGGCAAGCCCAGTGCACAATACACCTAGAGCTATATTTCCAAAAGATCAATGTTAATAGATTTTGATACATTTAAAATCGATCAAAATCGATCAAAATCAGTCAACATCGCTGTTATGTTTCTGGGACTAAATCGCACAATTACTAATACTTAAAAAAAAAAAAAAAACACATTAAAAATTGTCTGATAGTAAATATCTGATTTAGCCCCAGAACACAACATCGATGTTGATCGATTTTGAACCAGTTAAAATCGATTTTTGGTAAATATACTTCCTACTCTCCTGTCTTGGGGGATACCTCCAGTAACTAAATGTGCACAGCAGTGTGTGTAGAGGAGGAAAAATCTGTCCACATGCCAAAAACGTCACATCAATTTCAAAAATCCTACCATTTTATCTCTTTAGAAAGAACATTGTATAAAACATTTCATTTTTTCTTTCATAGCAACTCATGTATTAGCACATTCTGGACACTTTTATTAATATTGGGACATCTGTGTTTTTGAAGATTCATGTTACGTTGGCCAAAGTTTTGGGTCCGCTCATCAAAACTTGCAGTTAGCAAGGAACACAGTTACTCTTTCTATCAGATAAGTAAAATTTTTGCCCTTATGAAAAAAATGCATTTTCCCAAGTCAAGGTGCACGATGCTACCAAATTGGATTTTTGACGCGTTTCGCCCATTTTGCCGTTTTGGCATATAACTACATAAAAGAGTTTTGTCTTAAATTCAAATATTGAGCTGCTAAAGTTATATATTTTTTTAAGATGGAGATAGAGTAGCTTGCTTTTTTGTCTTGTTAGAGTAGTATGTTTTATTGAGCAGAAATAGTTAACTTACAGTATACATTAGTAGTACTATTATAAAAGAGGACTCCATACCTTGTACAAATCTCAATTGATATTGTTGCTTTAACATCGTCACGCTTAACTGCAATGAAAAAAAATAAAATGAATTAAATCACTGTGAATAAAATGCTAATCAACGAGATGAATACAGTTTTCATATTTTTTTTTGGTAATTTTCAGTTTATATTTAATAATAATGACTTGGCCATTTCCTTTTATGAATATTGTTTGATTACAATGTTCGGTACACAAGCACATTTCTTCCATCTATAAGTAATATCTTCACCCTGACTTATACATGGTTTATTGATCACTATGCAGCATAGACCTTCAGTATATAAAATATGGTTTTAGGTAGAGATGAGCGGGTTCGGATTTCAGAGATCCGAACCCACCCGAATTTTGGAAAATCCAAGAGACACGGCTCGGGCGACCCCAGTCTTCTGCTCAACTCGCAGAATCCACACGAGTCCAAGGAACACCAAGCAGAACAGCGGCTGAAAAGTGAGTTTACACTGACAGTGTCTTTACTCCTGCCATATACCGACGGGTCTATTTACTAAGCAGCGTTAGGAGACAGAGTGAAAAGGTGCCAGCCAATCAGCACCTAACTGCCATCTCACAGGCTGTGTTTGAAAAAGACAGTTGGGAGCTGATTGGCTGGCACCTTATCACTTTTCACTCTTTCTTTTCACTCTGCTTAGTAACTAGACCCCTGAGCCATAAACTAAACACTATCATTAACAGCCATACTGCTCCTTGCTGACTGTTCAATCCTATAAACTGAGCTACGTGCCCTAAGTATCTCCACAATTATTGGACTTTTTAAAAACTGTACCTTATACAAAAGATATGGTACTTTGTGGAACATCACCAAGTGCTACTATACACACATATTAAGTGACTTTCTATTCATACAGTGATTATTACTATCCACGGGCCCTATATCACCTATTTGCATGGATATCAAACAAGCTTCATGGTAGCCGGATTACTGTTGAGGGAGAATTAAAAATAAAAAATTTTTTATTACAAAACATATATATTTTTTTATTGTAGTTTTTTATTAGCCGGACGCGGCTACATGAAATTACTATTAATCTTTTTCCTAAAAGGTAACAGTGGCTATGTCTGAGATGTGATATGTTTACATAGAAAGAGAAACACTGTTTCTATATAAAGAAAGAAATATTGGCCCTCATTCAAAGCCGTACGCTCTGAGCAGAGCACACGCTCTGAATGAGGGCCGCCCTCCATAATTATGGAGCGTCCTCCTGGACGCTCGTATAGCTGTGGGTCAAAAGCGTACAAAAGCCTGCGGTTGAGTTTTTCAACCGCAAGGCTCGGAGTGATTTTGGCTCTATCAGAGCCAAAATCACTCCCACTGACATCACTAGTGATGTCAGTGGGCCGGCTTCTGACGGTAGGCGTTCCCGTGGGAACGCCCCCGTCAGGGAGGCACGCCCCCGGCACGCCCACCAAAGGGGGCGTGCTGTCAATCAACATCGACAGCACGCCCCCTTTGATCAGACACAACGAGCGAAGGAAAATCCTTCGCTCGTCGCGTCTGGCGCATGCGCACAACGGAGCTCCCGCTGTCATGCGCATGCGCAGTCCACAACATCGACCCACTTGCGAGCGGACAGCCGCTTGCGAGTGGGTCTGAATCAGGGCCATTGTTCTATATCATACACAGAGAGTTTTCAACAGCTGCCTCTGAATTGTGATTAATCTGTTTAACAGTTTAAAGAGAATCATTTAGTGTCACATTGTATGTGATCACCATTTTTTATATTACCTTTATTAAAATATTCTGTTTCTTATCATATATGGCATCTACTTTAAATACTTAACATATCAATATACTTTGTAAGTGTTGATGAGATATTTATTATTTATTCTTTATTTTCCTGGGTTTCTTCTATAAGCTCGGTAATCTTTCCCTTTCTCTATATGTCACTGGATTGCAACCATTATTACTGCAGCTGAAGAAATCAACAGCATTATATACACATATTGGGAAGAGTCCATTACTACTAATTGTATTCTGTTTTGGAGCGCCGAAGCTATACATATTTTGATTTAAGCTTCACTGATAATGATAGTTCCGGCTTTGCATGTAGCTAAACTTGCATTGCTGTATTCTACTCCTTGTTACTGGCTTGATCGTTCATTTGGATTCTGCTTGTATCTTGATCTTGTCCTTGTTACAAGTTTGTATGCTGCCAGCCCTGACCCTGGAAAGTAACTATAAACAATATAGATTGTCTACAGCAAGGTCTGAGCCCACAGTATATAACCAAGATTATTTGGGGTCTATTCATGTAGCAGTGAAGTGTTTAGCTGAAAACAGGGAACTTCTCTGCATCGTGCTATTCATAGAGTAGGGTACCGCTGGGGAAGCTTATTACTACTCCAGCGGTGCACCTGCTCCTGTATGTATCAGTGCAATTTATAGGGAACAGAAAGCTCAGCTTTCCGTTACTCCGCTAGCACCACATGCACCATCTCAGGATGGCTTAAGCAGTGCTGTTAGGGGAGAAGAGCAGTTTCTCCCTATTGTCTTCGCCCCCCTTTCCTGCCAGCAGCCAATCTGAGGTGCCCAAGGTGCATATCTCAGGTCACCACCTGCAGTGATGACTGCTGGCTGGCGGCTTCCCCTGCAGACCCAATGCCTCGTCTGCTATTGTAAGGCAACCTGGCATATGCATATGCCGGATCCTCCATCCAGACTGCCCATGGCCCCCACGCCCCCCTCCTGTTCCTTCCCCTGCAGCCACGAAGTTGACCCAGCATATGCGTATGCTGGGGTCACCTCCATCCTAACTGCCCCCACGTACCTTCCCCTGCTGCCACAGTAATGAGCCATGATGACCCGCACAGACGCCGATGCATGCACCCCGAAGTTGCAGACAAGAAGAAGAGAAGACCGGATCGCAGGACCTGTATTTACTACTTCGCTTCGGGAAACAGGTAAGTGTACATGAATTGCTACTTATCAAAACTATGGATCGCATCAAAGTAATGTGATCTATAGTGATATGTAACAATTCTACAATGCTCATCTTCATGAATAGACCTTTGTCTGTAGTCAACCCTCACCCCTAATCACTAGCAATTATCATGCTTTCATTGTTAACATCTTCCTTTATTGGGCTTGTGGCTTGTCTCATCTGCTCTGAATCCTCTTTAATGTCCAACATACTATAAATGGAATGGGTATGAAATCCCGGTAGTCAGGATGCCTGATGTAAATATACCGACAGAGGCATCCCAATGCTCAGGATCCCGACAAGGGTCAGGTAAGTACACTTACCCTCCTCCCTTCAACCCCTAACCATCTGTTTGTACAACCTAACACTAACCCTCCCCCCACACTATCCTAATCCTCCCCATTAGTACCTAAACCTAACCCTCCCCTCTTGGTGCCTACACCTAACCATCCTCCCTTACTGCATACATCTAACCCCCCCAGTGGTGCCTAACTCTAATCCACCCCTGGGGGTACCTAACCTCGCCTAACCCCCTTGTGATACCTAAACCTGGCCAAGTCCTAACCAGCCCCACTATACTCATGTCCTGTCTGGATTCCAGCATCATAATTTCACCTCCTGTCGGTATTCCAGCGCCGATCTTGTAGCCGGGTAGTAGCATTCTGGCGCCAGGATATCTTCAGCCGGGATGCCGCACGTTGGGATTATAACTACATCCCCTATAAATAACTAACCTTTAGTGATAAGCCTTTACTACCAGGAGTTGAAGACCTGGGGGCATCTGAGTGCCAATAATTGTGTATAGCTTTAAGGAAGTGGTGGATTGCAGTAGGTGAAGACCTCATGAAGCACTTCTATATATCGTATCCATCACTCTACAGTTATTGCCATAACAATACTGAACCAAACTTAACATCATAAAGCCCATCTGTTGCTCTCCAATCTATCCTTGAGTCCTAGTCCTTAAATAGGTGGATAAGCAAGGTCTGGTGTGAATGTCACAGATATTCCATTTTCTAGACTGATTTATCCAAAGGAAAAATTGGATAAATCCAATTTTTTGAGATTGCATTTGTCCCAAAAAAGTTAATTTGAAGAAAATGCGGAATGGAGGTATTTGGCATTTAAACATATAAAAAAAAAAAATGTAAAGTTATTATGTAACAGAAGAATTATGAAGTCGCTGAGTTACACACTCACCATTCTGTTCCTCTTTAATTTTCACTGAAAGATCGAAGTTTGAGCATTTCTTTTCTTTCTCTGTCTCAAGAGCATGATACACTGACATCACCTGAGTCATAAAATATCAACACAGTGTACTATAAAGCTTTGCGGTTTAGATCTTGGGCTACTATTTAATTAGCATAGGCAAAGTTATATAAATTACGAAAATTCCTCTTTAATTTAATGTGTTCTGTTTTGTTAAATATTTATTTAAACTTTTCCGGTTGATAGGGCATAAGTGAGTTCGATCATCATTCCTTAACTGTCATGTGATCACACCATGATGCCACGACCGCTCCCAATTAGAGGTTTTCTTCTGTGTCTACGAGTTTAATAACGTGGCATAGTGTATATGAAAACTGGTAAGAGTGTAGTATGTGTGTGGTGTGGCTCCCCTATTTTAGTTTTGGACTGCGCTGCAGCCTCACTTCTGGAGCCGCCATTGGTGGCATAAGGTGACACACCAATCAGTATTAAAACATGCACGGCAGTGCCGTAACTAGGGCAGTGCACAGGGCACCGCAGGGCAGAGGGCACTGTCTGAGCCTGTCAGTTTTCCTGTTTAATATCATTCTTACTTGTAGTTTCCTCTTCTTAAATCCCCAGCATCTCCTGGCCTCCCCTATCTCTTCCCTGGCCCTTCCCCATGAGGCTATGGCCCTTTTTCAGGTGCACTATCTTATGTCCCTATTTATCCCCAGCATCTCCTGGTCTCCCCTATCTCTTCCCTGGCCCTTCCCCATGAGGCCATGGCCCTATTTCAGGTGCACTATATTATTTCCCTATTTATCCCCAGCATCTCCTGGTCTCCCCTATCTCTTCCCTGGCCCTTCCCCATGAGGCCATGGCCCTTTTTCAGGTGCACTATATTATGTCCCTATTTATCCCCAACATCTCCTGGCCTCCCCTATCTCTTCCCTGGCCCTTCCCCATGAGGCCATGGTCCTCTCTCAGGTGCACTATATTATGTCCCTATTTATCCCCAGCATCTCCTGGTCTCCCCTATCTCTTCCCTGGCCCTTCCCCATGAGGCCATGGCCCTATTTCAGGTTCACTATATTATGTCCCTATTTATCCCCAGCATCTCCTGGCCTCCCCTATCTCTTCCCTGGCCCTTCCCCATGAGGCCATGCCCCTTTTTCAGGTGCACTATCTTATGTACCTATTTAAAAAATGGGGTGGGGGGCGCCAATGCTCTCTCTGGCACAGGGCACCAAAAAGTCTAGCGACGGCTCTGGTGCACGGGCACTAAAAGTGGGCTTCTTAGTCCGTGCTCATTCGGCTGCACAGATGTACATGATGGAAGGAGATTGCAGGGCATTTGCATATATTTGTAGACGGGCACTTTTGCATTCATCTCAGGATCAGGGCCATTATATTGCACTCTCGTTTGGAGAGTGAGAGTAGTAGTACTCTTTGACCACTTAAAACCGATATATGGCAATACTGCATATTTGTGGATTTTTTGGGGGGGGATTATTATTTTTGGATTATATGGATCAATGTACTTTACTGCTCTATCTCATATCTCATAGTAAATTACAGACGGGGTAGGGAGAATATTTCTCACAAAGCAAAGTGTTGCACTTACCGTCAGTGTACCCTGTCCTTTCCCTTTGGCTTTCACTGCAAACTGCGTGTTCAAATTGGTCTGTAACAAGATGGAAAAAATCATATTATCCTGCAAAAGCCCCCCATGACGGGCTATTTGGAGCAACAGTAAAGGGACCTACTATACATTAGGCGACCTGAAAAACTGAACGTCTTTCAGTGCAGGATCCCGACCACCTATCTCGGAACAAGGGGAACCTGACAATCGTCGTCAGGTTGACCAGCATATTCTGTAGATAGTCGGGGTCAGCACGCACTTCGCTGGTCCTTGCCGGCTATCCATTACACGACTTTGTGAACATTGCGACCAAAGCCTCCTGGTTTTGGTCGGATCGTTCCACAAGTGGTGTAATGGATAGGCCCCTTAAAGAAGACACATCTAAATCCCAGGAAGTAACTGCTTCCCCCTTGCTCCCTTTCTCTACACCAGCAGTGTTTCCCTGAATCCTGGAGCTGCAGCACTATACACCGATGTGGCAAATGGGGTATGTAGTCTGCTGCAGCCCTATGTAAATGACATACAGTATTCAGTCATTTGCTGTTTCTGATGGCCCCACAGATAGACAATTACAGGGGTATTCAATATGGGAGTGATAACATCGTTTTTGCGTTAATATCGCAATTATGACGTCATTATCGCAGGTTTTAGTTTTACACCCTATTCAATTTCAAAGACTTATCGCAGTTTTGACAAGTCTTTGATAAAAAACGGTGATAACTTTTCACCATTGAATAGGTGTCGAAAAAAAGTGCAGAATTGGGGTTTAGGGGTGCAGCCTGCACCCCTGAGATTGACATTTAAAAAAGAACTGTGTCAAAAACAGCTTTTAAAAAAAATAGGGACACCCCAAAAAATTAATTTAAAAATTGAGGTGCAAAAAAAAAAATGGGAAAAAATTGTATAACAATAGGGAAATAGGTTCAGGGCTATTCTGCATGTATGCGGCAGATGTTTTCTAGAATAGATTTATAGCGGCAGGTAAAACACCTGCTGCGGCTATTTAAATCCCCGACTTTCAATTAAAGGCTAAAACGGGGGTACCCATAGTGTTCCCCCATGTTTTTACAACTTTAGGGGGGTCTTACAATTATTTTAAGGAAAAATTCGTAATTTTACGCAAATCCAACTTCGGAGTTTCCCGTTTTCATTAATTTTATATTGAATACGGGGATAAGCGGGAGCGCGCACCAGACTTTAACGCAGGAAAAAACTCCGATATGAAACGTTAACTTCGACAGTGAAGTTAACGTTTCATATTGAATACCCCTCTTAGTTTCACCTGTCCTGATTTCCCAACTCAAGGAACTTTGGGGTCACTATTCCACTTTCTTAGGGGTCAAGCCTATTGTACGTGGGTGCGAGCCATCGCAACAGCGGCTGCGCTTGACGGCAACCTGAATTCGCCTAAAAGTGCTCGCAGCCCCATAGGGCTCAGAGCAAAATTAAGTGAATTCAGGCTTGGAGCGGGCCAGGAAGGGTGCGAGGCGCGGTGCCATTGCCGGCGTTTTAACGCCATTGCAACGACAACTCGCACCTTTTGCATGGAATAGGATTGATCCCTAATGCCAAGTACACACTAAGTGACACATCATCTGATCTGGCGGATCGGTGTGACATATCGGGCACATCAGCCAGTGTGTACCCGCTATGTCGCTGACGACATCGCCTGTGGGACCTGCATGCAGGTTAGTAGGCGACATCATTAGCGAGGGCCAGTGTGTACGCACTACCCGATGTCAGCACCCTGCCGGGTCCCCGGCGCTAATGAGGTTGGTACACACTAGACATTGTCATTGCCTGTGTATAGTGATAAGATTGTTATCTGTACTCATGCCTAACCTCTCATACTCTGCATAGTTCCCTTTATTTTCTGTGAGGGCTCTGCCTATCTCCTGGAAGGGTTTGGTGGCCCAGGGTTTCTTCTCTCTAAGGGGTATATTTACTAAAGTGCTGGTTTATAGAAATGAAGTTGTTGCCCATAGCAACCAATCAGCTTCTACTTACCTTCTAGAAGATAACTAGAATCTGATTGGTTGCTATGCGCAACAACTGAACTTCTAAAAACTCTCACTTTAGTAAATACACCCCTAAGAATCAGGATCTGTGAAATGTATTATTTTATCTGTGAGTGATGATGAACCTCCCATCCACCTCTTCGCCTCTAGCGTTGACCGCGATCCCTATTGTATTATTGTTTGTTAAAGTTTATGCTAGTTCCACTTTCCTGCTGTACTAATTTACTTATTCAAGGGTGTCACTGTTCAGAACACACATAATTATTTTCAGTCTCTCCACCACATACAGATGGGGTCTTATTTACAAAGCAGTGTTAGGAGACAGAGTGAAAAGTGATAAGAAAGTGATAAGGTGCCAGCCAATCAGCTTCCAACTGTCATCTCACAGGCTGTGTTTGAAAAATAACAGTTGGGAGCTGGTTGGCTGGCACCTTATCACTTTCTTATCACTTTTCACTCTGTCTCCTAACACTGCTTAGTAAATAGACGCACAGAGCAATCTTGGTTAGTGCAAACAAAACACTGAGCCTCATTCAGCTAGGATGTATGCGTGCAGGCTATAGATATGATGTATGCGCGCAGGCTATAGATATGATGTATGCACGCAGGTTTGCTTTGCAATGCGATCCTTGCAATAATGCAAATGCAGCAGGAGGTGTACGACACCCCCTACTGCATTTACGATCCCAGCACTGTGACAGAGGTCACAGGCTGGGATCACCATCGCGACCATCGGTAGTCGATGGTAGCGATGGTGGACGGCGCCAGGCGGCTGGACAGCTGAATAAGCCTCAGCTCACTCAGGCTGGCCGGCTTGCGAGCCCAGGAGACTGCGTACGTCCACGCAGTCTCTCGGCTGTCCACTCCTGCAAAACAGGGCGGACACGCCCAGTTTTCGGTAATGCAAGCCAGGGTTGGCCCATCTGCGTGATAAAACATACTAGCAGAATGGGTCCTGCGCACGCGCAGATTCCCGATAATTGTGAATCTGCATTCAGCTGTGCACGCCGAATTAGCCCCACTGTCTGTAGCATATGCCAAAAAAAAATTACTACACAGGGCCTGGCAATACATCAAATACAGTACTGTGCTCTCATCCATTTATCCTTATATAGTCCACAGTTCTTACCTCAGCAGATCGGGCCAACATAGCATTTGCCAAATTGATGCGGTATTGTAATGGAATCTTTCTCTCGGGAAGGTGGAGAGAAACATCCAGATCTAAAACGCTGATGGGTGGAGTATCTATCTGGTACTGAGCCAGAGCTTGGAACATCACAATGGTAGCCTACAGGAGAGAACACAGCCATGTGTGAGACCATGTAATGGACATGTAAAACGCAACAACAATGGAGCAGAAGAAATGAGTCAAGATCAACAAATATATAAAACAATCCCCCCCCAAAACAAATAAAACTAGGATCAGTATAAAGAAGAAGACACGTGCACCTACAAAACAGGAGAACCAGCCATGTCACTTACTTGTGTAGACCCGTACACTGCTCCATAATATCTTTGCTCAGTTAACCAGCGCACAATGGGTCCAGTTAGTTCAAACTGCTTCAACTTCAGAAGAGCGAGCAGAGCGTAGCTTGTGCCTTCCAAAGTGATAAATCTGGAGCCTGGTTCTTCCCATTGAAGCTTGTCTTGGATGAGAGATTCAATCAGTCAATAACCAAGATAATAAAGACAATCATAAACTATGGGTACACATACTATAAGAGGAAAGATGGTGGAATCCTACAAGGCTGATATCTTATCTTAAAGTAGCTATATTAAAAATCACTAGGTTCTTGGGCATCTTAGGTGGCTCCCAAAGAGGCCTCCTTGTCTCTAGCCCCTAATTAAGTTTGATAAGTTATACCTTTCCTAATGGCTTGTCATGCCATTACTTCTCCCTTCCTTACTTCTTATCTTCCTTACCCCCCTTTTTCGCTACTAACACACTACTTCTCCACCTTTATTCTTACCTTCCTTTCCCCCAGCCCCTTTCCCTGTTATTCCCCTTTTCTTCCTGTCCTGTCACTTTTGATGTCTCCCTATATCCCTTTTGTTTATTACAGCCCCTCATTCCCTTTTAGACTTTTGTGTCTATGTGTAATTCTCTTTTATCCTTCCTGTTTTTGTAATAAAATGTCTGGAGACCCACTCTCCAGACATGAGAATGGCTCTATTGGTTACTATTATTATTATTATTATTATTATTATTATTATTATTATTATTATTATTATAATTATCCTTTATTTATATGGTGCCACAAGGGTTCCGCAGCACCTTACAAACTACATAAACAAATGAGCACACAAGAAAAACAGTTTATTAACAGTACAAACAATGCAGGACAAATACATGATTTATAAACAACGCTGCATAACACTTACATGAGCAGCAGGGTGTCCGCAACCAGTGTTAGGTGCCGTTGTGGGGAGTTAGCAGTAAATGAAAGTATAAGTAAGACAAGGAGAAGCATTTAAGGGAAGAGGGCCCTGCTCGTGAGAGCTTACATTCTAAAGGGGAGGGGCAGACAAACAGGGGGTGACACAAATGGGCTAGATATTAAGGAAGGAGCATGGACTAATGGGTTAGGATGAGCGCTGGAAAGCTTTGAAGAAGAAATGGGTTTTGAGAGCCCTTTTTAAGATTAGGATCCACAAAGCAATGTTATCAAGGAAATCTGAGCTAAGGCCAGGAGGACAAAAGAAGGCAGCTACTCGAAGAAGTTGGAAGAAGCAAATATTATGAGGATCTAATGGAAATAATGAAAGGGAGGTTTCAGAAGGTAAGAGTTGGTATTAGTGACCAGAGGATAGAAGGACCCCAACACCACCACCATGGCAACCCCCAGGCCAGGGTGTGGGAGACAATGTGAGGCCCCCAAAGGACAGGAGAGGTGGTGTCAGATGGGTAAATCCAGGATTTGGTGATGGCTAGGAGATTGAAGGAGGTGGAGATGAAGCTGTCATGGATGGGGACCAGCTTTCCAGAGAACACATGAGAACGGGACAGAGTTAAGAGGAGAGAGAAGAATTAGATTATTAGGGTTGCTGTAGTGTGGAGTTGAGATTGATTAGAGACGGGGGATGAGGAGAGTGTGGGCATGTGGTGGGCTTCTGAATGAGGAAGGGCGACAGCAGGTGGTGAGCAAGGTGGAGGTTTACTGTGGTGTCAGTAGAGAAAAGGAGAGGTGACTTGGAGAAAAGGGATGGTGCAGGGCTTAGTGGTGGTGTAGCAGGAGCATGGTGGAGAAGAAGTGAATAATAATTGAGTTATGAGAGATGCAGTGGAGAGCACTAGATGGGATGAAGGGAGACAGAGGAGAGGAAGGAGGTGGAGGAGAATTGGAGGGAAGAAAGAGTTGGGAACTGCTGGTAGAGCAGAGAATAATGTTGCTGCTGAGAGTAGAAGAAAAGAGACATAGTGTAGATGAGGGAATTGGGGGGAAGGCAGTAGTAGTGATGAGCATGAGATACAGGAACAGTAGAGTTAAAATGTCTAAAAATCAGATAAAAGGAAGAATGTAAAGGCACAACTACAATAGTATATTATAAACAAAAGGACGTTGAGCTGTTAAAGTTGCAGAACTTTAAAATTAGGATAAAGTATTTTTACAAATGTATAGGTGTGACACAATGGTACATACTACAGTGGTATAGAGATACATTGACATTGGTGCAGGAATGATTTAAACAGTGTAGAGTAGAAAAACATACATACAAAAAAATAAAGGTGCAGAAAACTGACTGGTAGTTGCTTGCAATGCAGAAGCAGAGTGTTGGCAAAAGGTCTGCCCAGGTTATAATGAAAGCAATTGGCTAAGTAGCAGGGTATCAAGAAGTTTAGAATATCCTTTTCAATTGTTTCCAAGTTGTAGAAATTATTTTTAAATGTTGTCCTCCTGTGTTCCTCCTGTTTAACTCCTGTAATTATGCTGTAGACGTAATAACACTTAGAAAAAAATATCTGCAGCATTGAAACAGGACTGCAGCCTGTGCCCTATCAAATATATAGTGAGGGATACATGTATAGTAAGTTGTAACTGATTGCACCTCACCCCCAATAACCTCACCCT
Organism: Taudactylus pleione; assembly: GCA_031769625.1. Classification (NCBI taxonomy): domain Eukaryota; kingdom Metazoa; phylum Chordata; class Amphibia; order Anura; family Myobatrachidae; genus Taudactylus; species Taudactylus pleione. Next base: position 650,907 of record JAUIMM010001003.1, read on the forward strand.
ACACCAAATGCAAATCATAAAATTTTAATACAAACAAACAGAGCCTAAACAGTATCTAGGAGTTAATATATAGTTATATAGTCAGACCTTAAGTAACTATGGATTTTGCAGATATTCATGAATGTCAATTTACCTAGAAAATCAGTATATTCCAGACAGCACTGGTATTTCTACAATAGATGCCTGGTGCCAATAGATTTTTTTACCTAGACAATCAGTATATTACAGACAGCACTAGTTCCAGGGTCATATCTATAATGGGTGTAGGGTGTGTGGTGAACAAAGGCCCCTGGTTCCAGGGAGGGCCTGCTCCACACACCCTGCACCCATATTATCTAATACTTACCTCTGCGAGTTCCCGTGTTGGGTGTCTCATCCCTGCACAAAATGCTGGAAAAAGGACGCCACAACCATTTTCTGGCGTTTTGTGCATGCGCAGTAAGGAAATCGCCAGGAAAATAGTGCCAAGAGTCCACTGATACTGTGGGCGGTGGTCAGACGCGTTAGTCTGTTGCCGGCCGCCGGGGAGAAAGGAGGTGGCCCCGGATGGGCAATTAATATGGGCCCCCTCCTCTCTAAATATGCCCCTGACTGCTTCCCTTTTCTCACTGCTGTACTATTGTTTTTTTTTATTTATTTTTTTCAATTCAAATGACATTATTAAAAAAATACTAGGTTCATATTCTGGTATAATAGAGGTTCAGTAATTTTAAGTTTGCATTTGAATTGCTAAAACCTGACATTCTTGAAACCATATTGAATGTCAACAGGTGTATTGAGCAGGTGATGTCCTGCTGGGTCAGTGAAACCAAATAGTGATAAATAAAAATGTGCAGGGCTCAGTACCTTTGCTTGCAGAGAGCAGCTTATTTGCATTGTCTAGAGTTCCAGCCTTAGCAAGAGCATAGGTGACGATTGCAACGGAATATGGTTTTTGTAGACCTGGGTACTGGCCCAACAGGAAGCTTGTTGCCGACTCAATACTCATCTTCAGGTTCTGTTGGTGGGAAAAATAACAACTTGTTCAAGCATTGTTCTGAGCATCAGATTATCATTATCCAGTTTATACAAGGTGAAACAAATGTGAAGCTTTCCTAATGTATATATTTCCATTGACACACCCTCTCCGGATAAAGCACTCACGTTGACATGGGGAGCACAGGTCTTCTCACTTTCCAGCATAGCAATGAGGACAAAAGCTGTGAGTGCAGAATCTGCTTCATGAGATCCTCTGACTCCGCCCTGGATGAGAGGAAGAAGAGTTATATACAGTGGTTGTGGTGACATCTTGCTTTGAGTGTTGGTGTGGCGACATGGATAACCAGACCAGCTTATCTATGAGATTCTGCAATGTGTTACAAACAGCTTAAGTGGGAACGGTGAAAGAAAGATAAAAGTCTGCATTACTTATATATACTGCAGATCGGCAAGGAGACCCAGGCAGTAATTACTGATACTCCTTTCAGACTAGCAGCAAATTTCTGTGTCATTGCAGGGTAAACCCGGGTTGCTGCTAGGTGTGAAAGGGCCAAGGGTTTGATTCCCAGGTAGCCTACAGGCAGGAGCGTTTTAAGAGAGGAGGGGGCCCGTGTGCACTCCTCGTGCGGAGCCCCCTCCTCTCTCAATGGTGGCTGGAAGGCCACCGGAGTATTAGTAGACTCCGGGCACTAGAGTGTGCTCAGAGTCTACTGTGCATGTGCAGAACGCCATTTTTCCGGTGTTCTGAGCAGCAGTGACACATGACGCGGGACCTCGGACAGGTAAGTTTAAAAAAATATGGGTGCAGTGTGTGCGGTGCGGGGCCCCCCTGGACCCGGGGGCCCGTGTGCCCCGCACACACTGCACCCATTATAGATACGCCACTGCCTACAGGGTTTAACATGGAAATTACCCATGTAACCCAACAGTGTAAACGGGTAACCCTTTTCGTTGGTCCCTTTTACACCATGGGGACTTCCTGGTTTATCGGTGCTTGGAGATGATGTCATCTGCATGCACCGGTCTGCCAGTTCCACTGCACCCGTGTGCATCATGAACAGCACCAACCCCGGAATAACCTGGGTCGTTGCCGTGGTCTGAGGGGGGGTATGTCCTGGGTCTGACCCGATTTAAAACCTTGTTCCAAATACAGAGTCAGACCCGAGGCATTAGTGTTAAAGGGGTATGATTTAATGAGAGCCTCAATCTTTGCCATTACTGGTCCTGGGTTCTACCAGAATTAAATCAAATAACTAGGCCAGTACCTCTCCTTTGTGTAGAGAAACATGGTTGGCCAATACTACAAAAACACGAAAAATATTAAAAAAAAAATATGAGGAAGAAAAGCAAAAGAGGAAAATTGGCCCAGATTATGGACAATCTCTCTATTCCATGTATGCAAATACTGATCTTACTGTCAGAGGAGTTATTAAGTACATACCACCATCTCCTGATGAATGACTGGGGCATCTTCTTTAAATAACCCATCAGGTTTTTGCTTCTGCAATATCAGCCACTTAATTGCACCACAAAGAACATTGCTTTCAATGTCCACTAGGGACTGAGCCAAGGAAAACACTTTGGCCACGTACGCGGTGAGCCTAGGTAGAAACAGTCTGTGTGAGCCATGAGGAGTCAGAGGGGATAATGGAGAAGGAATCAGAAATAGTAGAAGTGTATACGAGACTCTTTATCACATTATGAACGGACTCATTGTATACATGGAAGAGAAAATCTTATATGAAAGCTGACAGCAGTTACCAAGTGCTTGCTGGTCGGTTCTTGAAAGCTGCATAAGAATTGTCTACCTTACGATAGACGAGTTGCTGTACGTAACCTGCAAGAGTAGAAAAGGTTTAAGACTAATGAGCAATGCTGGTGTTTTATACAGGTTACAAAGTCTGGAATATTGCAACTTTTATCATAGCAATTGGCCCAAGATCACAGCTTGGCTTAAAAAACATGCGAGACCTGATAATGATCTCTAAAATCTACAGCTAAACTTTCAGATATGTTGGTAAATACAGTAAGAAGGAATGTCCTGATTATTCAGTTCGATTTCAAATGGCCACCAACATGATTATAGTGAACACTGATCTTCCATCTGTAGCAGTCCATCTGGGGCCAAATTTAGGAAGCGACAAATATCTTATTCACAAACCTCTGCTGAATCAAGGAAACTAAAACAATCAAAATGTATAAATCACTTGGCTAAAATAAGAATAATGAGTAATACGCTTTCACACAGAAGCCGGGGCTTCGACCCATCTTTTATCCAGCTTTTGGAACACGGGTCGGTTCCCTGCCCCAGGCTAGTACCCCATTGCAGACAGCAGATGACACTGCCGGGTCAAGCATTTGTAAAGGTAGTTTGCCTGGTCAACCCAGGTCTCTCTTCTGTGTGAAAGGGTTGACCCTGGTTGCAATTCCCCAGACTTCGACCCTGGTTACAATTCCCCAGGCTTCGACCCTGGTTGCAATTCCCCAGACTTCGACCCTGATTGCAATTCCCCAGACTTCGACCCTTGTTGCAATTCCCCAGACTTCGACAACAGTCGCGACCTTGGTCGAAGTCCCGGGAATTTTGTACCTGGTTGACCCTTTCTCACAGCAAATTACCATGTTCTGTTCTCTATCTAAAAAAGGGTATTAAAGATAATTTAATTTTCAATATTGGTACATGACTTACGTATTACTACTACTGCAGTATCTTTGACAATAACACTTCCTTACTAATAAAATGTCTTTAATGCAGAGGTAACTATAAGGTACTGTTGGTAAATGGCAACTGAAGATAATAATGTAAATACTACTTAGACATAACATTAATGTATTTATCTGTTAACATATTTCTAACGTTCTCTAGACTGTCGTCCACTAGAATGTTTACAGTGTGTAATATCAGCAGTAAACCAAAAAGAATGTCTGTTGTGTTGTTGTCTAATTGCGGGCGCAATAATACCTTGACGGACTTTGCTGCTTCATCCTGACTCTGGGCCTAATTCAGCAAGGATCGCAATTGCGCTTAAGCACGCAATCGGCCGATTGTCGTGTTCTGCGCATGCATATGCATCACAGTGTGCGAACCAGTCACTGTGATCAGGACTGCATTCGCAGTGACTACACAGACCCACCGGCGTGCCTATTGCATTTGAACGCCATTGCAGGGGCGTGCATAAATGATCCCCCCCCCGATTAAGGCACGCGCAGCAAAAAAAAATGGCCGTGGTCACTTAAAAATGGGGTGTGTCAACATGACACACCCCTTTATTTTCACGCTGGACGCTGAACATTCCTATCCATATGCACCTTAATCCCAGTAGTGCCCCTTATACAGTACCCCCAGTATGCAGTTGTGGTCCCTCTTATGCAGGCCCATAGTAGTGCCCCTTATACAGTATCCCCAGTAGTGGTCCCCCTTATACAGTCCCCAATTAGTTCCCCTTATTCAGTGCCCCCAGTAGTGGTCCCCCCAAATGCAGTGTCCCATGTAGAGTTCCCCCTTATGCAGTGCCCCATGTAGCAGTCCCCACAATGCAGTGCGCCCACTAGTGGTATCCCCATATGCAGTGCCCTTTATATAGTGCCCCCAGCAGTAGTCCCCCCCATGCAGTTTTCCCAGTAGTGGTCCCCCTTATGCAGGCACCTAGTAGTGATCCCTCCCTATCTAGTGCCCCCTGTAGTGGTCCCCCCAGTGCAGGTCCCTAGCAGTAAGCCCCTTATATAGTGCCCCCAGCAGTAGCCCCCCCCATGCAGTGCCCCCAGTAGTGATCCCCCCTATCCAGTGCCCACTGTAGTGGTCCTTCCTATTATTGCCCCCAGTAGTGGTCCCCCCAGTGCAGTGCCCCTAGTAGTAGGCCCCTTTTATAATGCCCCCAGTAGTAGTTCCCCCCAAGTAGTAGTCCCCAGTAGAGGTTCCCCCTCCCGATTAAGTGCCCCCAGCAGTAGCCCCCCCCCCAGTAGAGGTCCTCCCAGTAATGGTGCCCCCAGTAGTAGCCCCAACCCCAGTAGAGGTCCCCCCAGTAGTAGCCACCCCCCTCCCCCATTGAGCCCCCAGTAGTGCAGACAGGTTTAAAAAATATATATATACAAATATACTTACCTGAATAAACGCTGCTGCTCCGGACCGCGACACCCCTCCTGCCGCCACCGCCCTCCAGTCCTCCCGGGTGGAGCGCTCAGCATTATGGGAGAGACATCATGATGTCATGACGTCTATCCCATTACCCACTACAGGAGCCGGATGGAAGTCCGGCTCTTGCAGTGGGTGCTGCAGCAGTCAATGAGAGTCTATCTGACTCTCATTGGCTGCTGTTTAACACACGCATCGCCACCAGCGGTGGCGGCGATGCGTGTGTTATGCACAGCCTGAGCCCGCCTCTTGGCGCTATTGGGCAAGCGCACAGGGGGAGGGAACGGGCTCAGCTGTGCAGCACAGGACCGGCGCTGGAAGCCTAGCGCCGGTCCTGTGTAAATGTGTAGCGCTGACCGCACTCACTGCGGTCGGCGCTACACTGGCTAACTAGGGCGGGCCGGACCATGGCCGGCGGCGCCCCCCCGCACCGCCGGTCCCACGGCGCCCAGGGCATACGCCCTGCTCGACCCCCCCTAGTTACGCCACTGCTCATAGTATGTGATGAAGTTAGCAATTCCCGAGTAAGGTCAGAGCTTGTGCAAGTGTACGTGAGGCTGCGATGGTACTCGTTTGTACCGACGGTTTCGCAGTTTTGCTAAACATTACGGATGTCTGTAAGGCAAAGTGGACGTCCTTGTATAGTGCTGTGACGGCATAGCGATCGCAATGTATTAGCATACTATCACAGTTGAACTGCGTGCGTAATCGCTCTTGTGATCGCAGTTGCGATCCGTAATGAATCAGGTCCTCTATGCACTCCTCGTTTCATATGGGCTTTTATTCTGTAACCTTCTGGCACAATGAGTAGGGTTCTAAAACAAACTTGTAGAAAACATTCTATACCCCTGACCATTCCTGAAGGAACATCGCAGACAGTCCTCTCTTTCCAACGCACCTTGTCTGATATTGTTGATGGCTTGAGTTCTCCTATGCACGCCAATTTTCTCCCACTGCTCGGTAGCATCTAAGTAAATGGTGGCAATTACGCTGGGAGTCATAGAGATCATGTTCTGCTCTCCGCAGCCCCCTGGCACAACAATCAATGAATTGAGGTTGGAGCCTTCAATTGACTCTTCCACCATTTGAGTGACCGGGTTTCCTGAATTAAGAAGTTAAAGATAAAATATCTGAATTTAGTCATCAAGAAACAAAGTTTGGTTGCGAATATGTTCTTTGCATCTAAGGGCCATATCCAATTAGCCCCGAACACTGTTCAGGTGCTAATTGACACCGGCGATCCCAGTTTTTCACCGATAATCACCGATTTTCGCAGATATTTTTTTTCTCCCTATCCTATTAATTTGGGGGAATTAAAAGGTTAGTTCGCCCGATAACACATAGGAGCCGCAATAAGCTCGCGGACCTATGTGTTCTCGCCTTATTTTGGGCGAAAAAACCGCACTTATTGTGGATTACTTTTGCGGGACATATCAGGTCCCGAAAAAAAAAAAACAATAAATGCCGTCGTCAGGCCGACTATGTGACTACTTGGATAGCCCCGAGCGAGTCCCGGGCAAGCTAATTAACCGCGGTAATTTACCGCGGCTAATTGAATATGGCCCTTAGGGGTAAATTTACTAAAGTGAGAGTTTTTAGAAGTGATGTTGTCCATAGCAACCAATCAGATTTTACTTAACATTTAACTAGCACCTTCTAGAAGATAATAGCTAGAATCTGATTGGCTGCTATGGGCAACATCACTTTTAAAACTCACTTCTAAAAACTCTCACCTTAGTAAATTTACCCCTTAGAGTAGAGACATAGAGGATGATTCTGAGTTGGGAGCACCTTTGTAGAGTAAAACCTTGCTGCACTGCAGATGGGGCAGATGCAAAATGTGTAGAGGGAATTAAATGTGAGAGGGGAATATCCACACTCAAATCTAAATTGCAGTGAAAAAATAAAGCTGCCCAGTAATCGTGGGTTACATGCAAAAGCAGACAGTATTTACCCTACATGCATAAATCAGCCCATATTGTAGTAGACAATGGAACTGGACCAAAGAAAGATATTGTATGAATATCTGCCTGCCTCTAGTGCTTATGCAAAAGGGAGAGAGGAACTGTGTACTTTGAAGGTAAACAGACCCATAAACCTGTCTACATGATCCGTTCCCTCTGTGATGGGATGGCATTAACAGGTTTTATTTGTGTATTCGGGGTGTAATTCTTACAGTAACACAGTAGTAAGGCTACACAAGGAATGGTACAGATAGTAATGGCAACTTTCCAAGTTATAGACTAAGTGACAGAATGGTATCTGAAGTGTCTACATCTCCATTATTATGCCCTAACATGCCCAGATTTGAAGTAGACTTGTAGGACTTGACCATGCCGTATGCCGGTGACTGATCTGTTAGTACTTGGTGCTTCCAAATAATGGGATCTGCGCCATATGCATGTGTGTCACATTGGCTGCAGATCTGGTTTAATGGTATACAGATGTGTCCACATACAACTATCCTCGAATCGCACCAATTAGCCATTCTTGAAGCACAATATAATTTGTGACTAAGCCCCGCCATGCATCCCAAATTTCTTTGCAACAAAAATACTAATGTTAAATGCCGAGGACACTATAAGCTACTCTGGATGCAGCTAGGATGTGAATAAGATGTTAAATTCAGAAACAAGTATGAAAGTCCAGCAATCGCTACCTCTAGTGGAGCTTTGAGATGACCAACGCGTTTCGCACCATATGGAGCAAAAAGAGTAGGTGTATAAGGACACATTTGTATGGCCAACTTTAGTGCAGGAATAAGGGGACATCTGAAGAATGCTGCTGAAGGGTAATTTCAGGACTGTTACCAGTGGCAGCTCCTACCCTGGTATGTGAGGGGGGCTGTCCAAGTTGTAGTCCAGTCAGCGCTCCTTACTGTTCTATTTGGTGCCTACCAAGTGCATTGCAGATGAGCAGTAGATCTGGCAGGGGCTGCAACTGACGCATGTGCACAAACACCAGAGGATTGCATTGGCTGCAGGTCCTAGAAGCCGGGTAAGGCTAAAGGAATGGCAGTGTGTGATTTCCCATGGGAAGCACATTGGTAAGGACTGGCAGTCCCAGGGGGAGAAAACATCTCCCCTGTGACTTCCTGTCTGTCTGGAGTTTGATTCGCAGAAAGTTCTTCTACCACCAAGTCACTGACACTGCCAGGGAAGGCTCACTGGGGATGGCGAATGTTACCATCAGATGGGGAGGCTGCAGTCCTAGAACCCCTAGGTAAAAACTTCCACTGGTTACAATAGGTTTATGTTTTGGACAAACTCATAATTAACAAACACATTTTAAAGAGGCCTCATGAATCCTATATATCCAGGTACAGTCTCGTATTCAGTAGTTCAACCAATAATCAAAGAAACCTAAATGTGGCAGTAAGGGAAGTAAAGGGCCGGTTTACATCAGCCAAAGACCCAAAGATTTAGAAGCTGTCACATATGTGATGTTTTGTCACCAATGCTTTTACTTTACCTTGAATGGTCACAACTGTCTCAACGCGAGTCCCAGGTACAATATTTTTTACATTCACTGGATTGATTTTCTCTTCCTGCACTCCATCTGTGAGGAACAAACGACACCAAGCAATGAAAGATAGGTGATCACAGAAGCTCCGAATCCCAGCTATACAGATGGCCCCCGGTAAGGCAGTAACACCAGAACAGCCATCTAAATGGTTAGTCAATTATTTTGATCCAAGTAAATGAAATAAAATGAAATGAATAAAACTCTCCTTTAATTATTTCCACAAGAAAATATCAATGTATATTATCTGGAAATCACAGGTGTCGCACAGAATAGTACTGTACTTGCATTAATAGTGTAGAACTTGCACTTAATTAGTTTTCATGTATAGCACGAGCTTGCAAAACATTCAGAAGTAAGTCCCCCCCTTGTGTAGCACAGGGGTAGTTATAGCCACTCATTGTACTATAGTGATCACCCCTAAACGGCATCTCAAAGACCAAGGGGTCACAAGAGTTAGACATGCTAGGGTCACAATACTACAGTAGTTGAGCACGTGAGTAGTGAAAAACATTTTTCAGGATATGGAACATTAAGTATAGCCAATAGTGGTACAGTGAAAGAAGAGACAAGCATCTGCACCTGACGTTTATCCAAGTCGTGCCTCCTACTGTATGTACTGTAGACATTCTTTTAAACAGACCTGAACCTTTGTGCCTATCCTTAACTCTGATGCCCAATTAATTTTCTATTCTCAGCATAGATCCCTCGCCAGTCTCTCCAATGCTTAACTGTGCTCTACAGGCCCAAATTCATTTTCTATTCTCAGCATAGATCCCTCTCCAGTCTCTCCAATGCTTAACTGTGCTCTACAGGCCCAAATTCATTTTCTATTCTCAGCATAGATCCCTCTCCAGTCTCTCCAATGCTTAACTGTACTCCACAGGCCCAAATTCATTTTCTATTCTCAGCATAGATCCCTCTCCAGTCTCTCCAATGCTTAACTGTGCTCTACAGGCCCAAATTCATTTTCTATTCTCATCATAGATCCCCCTCCAGTCTGTCCAATGCTTAACTGTGCTCTACAGGCTGAATTCATTTTCTATTCTCACCATAGATCCCTCTCCAGTCTCTCCAATGCTTAACTGTACTTCACTGGCCGAATTGAATTCTCATCATAGATCCCTCTCCAATCTTACCACTGCTTAACTGTACTCCACAGGCCCAAATTAATTTTCTATTCTCATCATAGATCCCTATCCAGTCTCTCCGTGTCACAAACCGGGTCTGATTCCCCTGTCACCGGGTCACTTACCAATTCTGCCAGCATTCTCTGTCACATTCCAGACACACAGGCTTCAGTGTTTCTCGGCCTGCTAGGCCCCAAGCAAGATCTAAGCCTGCTACAAAGTACTGCATTGACAAGTCCCGATCACCTGACTGTAGCGGCCAATCAATTGATAGCCTGAGCCTCTCCGTACCACTGGTCTCTGCTCAGCCTATTCCAATTAACCCAGGGGTATATATCCCAGCTGCTGACTCTACCTAATTGCCCGTACAATGTGGGGTTCAATTCCTGGTCAGGGAAGTGTTCTTCATTACATGCCAGGAGGTCTCCTTAGGCCTGCCAGCTTTCTTTACACGCCTCCAGACACACAACACAGATGAATATCAGACACCGGGTTCACAAACAAATACTAGTCTGACACTCCGATGCTTAACTGTACTCCATGGGCCCAAATTCATTTCCTATTCTCATCATAGATCCATCTCCAGTATCTCCAATGCTTAACTGTGCTCTACAGGCCCAAATTAATTTTCTATTCTCATCATAAATCCCTCTCCAGTCTCTCCAATGCTTAACTGTACTTCATATGCCCACATTCAAACTCCTCTCGCTCACCTACAAAACCACCTTCTCAGTACATTTCCATCCCCATTTCCACTAATATGCCCCCCTCCCATTTCACTTTGCCAACTACTGCTTCCTCTCCTTTCTCTGATCACCTCCTCCCATCTCATCTTCAGGATTTCTCCCATGCCATCCTAATTTATGTTGCATTCCTAATAAGACTTGTCCCCATTTTTCCAGCCTTAAACATGCCCTTAAAGCTCATGTCATCCTCCAATCCTACAACTTTGCTTTCCCCATCTCTGTCCCCGTTTCTCTCTAGTGTCTAGCCATCCTCCAGAATGTAAGCTCCTGTGAGCAAGACTTTATGTTCTTTATGTAATCATGTAATTTGTGTACTGCAATTATCAAAGCATCTCATTCTCTCTATTAGTCTTAGGGGTCAATCCAATTACATACAAAGGGTGTGAGTCGCCATTGTAATGGCGTTAAAACGGCAGCAATGGACAGGCACCCTGCACCCTTCGCATCCCGCTCGGACTCCGAATTCGCAGAATTTTGCTCAGAACCCTATGGAGCTGCGAGCAGTTTTTTGCGCATTTGGGCTGTCGTGAGGTGCGGCCATTGCCGTGATGACTTGCACCCGCAAGTACATTGCATGTAATTGGATTGACGCCTTAGTCTTTATCGCACCATATAATAATAATGATAAATAGGATTTGGTTTTAAAAGAGAGCTTACCAACGCCTTTGACCTCAGGCTCCAGTATCACTGATTTTAAATTTGTTGTAAGACGAACGCCTTCAGGCTGAAAGGGAAACAGAAGTGAGTTCCCCATGTGGATCCTAAGGGCCTCAGGGCCTGATTCCTAAAGAACGCAACTGCGAATGCAATAGCGATTACGCACACAGTCCAACTGCAATAGTACGCTAATCCATTGTGATCGCAATGCCCTCGCAGCACTACACAAGGACACCCACTTTACTTACCACACATCCATAGTATTTAGCAAGACTGCAAATTCATCGGTACAATCGAGTACCATCACAGCCTTATGCACACTTGCACAAGCTTTGATCCAGGGCCGTAACTAGGGTGGTGCGACCAGTGCCATGGCACAGGGCACCACGGAGCAGGGGGCGCTGTTTGGGCCTGTCAATTTTCCTGGTTATTATCATTCTTACTTGTAGCTTCTTCTTCTTTTATCCCCAGCATCTCCTGGCCTCCCCTATCTCTTCCCTGGCCCTTCCCCATGAGGCCTTGGCCATTTTCAGGTGCATTGACTTATGTCCCTATTTGAAAAATGGGGAAGGGGGACACCAATGCTCTTTCTGGCATAGGGCACCAAAAGGCCTAGTTATGGCTCTGCTCTGACCTGACTCAGAAATTGCTAACAACCACGCACGCTATGAGACCTCAGAAAGCGTAGGCCATCGCAGTAAATAATATATGCAACGGCTTTCAAACGCACTGGCACGCTTGCGTTTCCCTGACCACCCCCCCCCCCACACCATCACCACCCACAAAACTGCACTTTCTGTCAATCACTCTGCGATGGGTCTGCGTAGTCATTGAGATCACAGTCCTGATCGCAATGGCTAGTTCGCACATGCGCACCGCGATGCATACGCATGCGTAGTAATCACACAACCTGCCAATTGCGTGCGTAATCGCAATTGCGTGCGGTAGTGGATCAGGCCCTCAAAATTATTTTTTTCATTCTGAAATAACAATTTTTTACTTTGGTAAGAGAGGCTTTAAAAATAACGTGTGGCTACATGGGGAACCTCACTAAACACTTCCTATGCTGTTGAGACATTCACTGGGCCAGGGTTCTAAGGAGCACAAGGCCTTATCCCGGAGGCATGGCCATACCTACTCCCCCCAAAAAAAATTATTATATATACTGTATATATATATATATATATATATATATATATATATATAACACTATGGGCCGCGCAGTGAAGTGGCACCACATGTTGCAAAGTATACATTTGTCCCCCTCAGCAGCTTGCTTCCTGTGGGCCTTTCCAATAGGCCTGGGCCTGGGTAATTAGTACTCGCTCATCCCCTTGTCAGCGCCCCTTCCTATGTCTGCCATCTGACAAGGCGGGACTAAGGCGGGGGGGCGACAGGGGCAGTCGCCCCAGGGCCGGTGTGACCATGCTGAGAAAAGGTGCCCAGTGGCTAAGGCTTAAAAAGGTGCCTCTCTCACTCTGTGCATTTCTTTGGCAAAGTAAACGGAACTAATAACCATGACATATCAAACCGAGGGTGTCATTGTTAAATTCAATGTGTGTGAGATAATTGGCATAAATTAATTGCATTGGTTGGCTTTTTCTATATTTCACTTTGTACAAAGCTGATGATGGCTATAAAGATCATCTATGCCAAAGTGGCAAGAAAAGTGAGAGTGGGAAGGCTAGAGAACCTATAGTATTACTATACACAATGGTACCCATGACATACTTTGCCAACAGTTCCAATTTTATGCAGCCAAAATGGCATTGCCCAACAAGGGAATTCTGAAATGCTTGCAGATATCTACTGGAGCCCTGGAACTGGCTTTAGCAGATCTAATATAGAATTCTTGAATTTTAATTGTAACAATTATCAATATTTTGTCCTCATCAAATGTATATTTTTCCTGCAGTTTAGAAAACATCTTAGCACATACTCACCACAACCCTTAGTTTCTTCCGGACACCATCACTCACAAACTTTTGAAAAACAGAAGCCTTCACCTCTATATCATGCGTACCCAGATCTAGGGGGACAATGATGAAATGAACCGCAGAGGAGGAGTGGGATTTGACAAATACCGTCTGTCGGTATGGTGCCTTAGATGTGGCTAGGCTGCAGAATTTCTCATTATAAATCAACTCCACTCGTACCTGTGGCAAACACATGAAATGCGTAGTGAACACAAGATATCATTGGTGAGAAAAATACCACAGGAATGGAAAAATAGCCTATGCAGGAATTTGGTAACAGGCACCATAATAATGACTATAGTTATGTACTAGTCTTATTATTTTTATTATTATAATACATTATTTATAGGATGCCACACATGGTCCACAGTGCCGTACAGAGGGTAAAACAACAAGACAGTACAGGGTAAAATAGTACAGTACAATACAGTGGACAAGTAACAGCACTACAAATCTCAACACAGCCACTGATGCAAGGGGTGCATTGGAAATATTCAGCATAAGCAGAAACCTGCAGCCATTGGCATGGGCGCATACAGTAAAATGGGTCTAAGTTGGAGTCCAGGAAAGAGAGCCCAAGGAGGAGGTGTATAGGGTAGATGGTATGCAAGAGAAGTAGGTAATGAGAACAGGTAAGGGGAGGGTCTTGCTCATAGAGCTTACAGTCTTGAGGGAATGGGAAGACAAACAGACATAAGGAGTGAGCCAGTGTAAGGGGAGCTACGGGCAGAAGCAGGGGTGAGAGAATTGGAGAATGCAAGAGTGTAAGGTAGACTACGTGGTGACATGGTTAAGTGGTGGATGGTGGGTTTTCAGTGCCCGATTCAAGCAAGGCGGGCTGGGGGATAGTCAGATGGAAGAAAGGATGTTGCTGTCACGACCGGCTGTGTAGAACCCCTCTGCTGATGGGATGGAAGCTGGGTCCCGGACTGGGAAATAAATTGGAGGCGTGGGTTCTGTATATAAGATCTCCTCATCCACGAATACCAGATCTTGGCGAGACCCGACCAAAGGTGCGGAATCTAACCAGCCGGGAGGTGTTCACCAGTGACCCCTCCAAGCGGGATATGGATATTTATTAGAGATGAGCGGGTTCAGATCTCAGAGATCCGAACCCACCCAAATTGAAGGGATCCGGGGCGATCCGAGCGAAGCCCACACTGCCGACATAACCACACTGAGGACACCACCAGCACCCTGCACTGTCAGCACAAATGCACTGAGGTCACCGCCGGCACCCCCGATCTGCAGACACCGCCGGCACCCTGCATTGAGAACACCCCTGCACTGCCGACACAGTCAGCAAACATGCACTGAGGACACTGCTGGCACCCCCGCTCTGCTGACACCACCAGTACCCTTCACTGAGAACACTGCCAGCACCGCAGCACTGCCATTCCATGTACTGAGGACACCGCCAGCAACCCCTGCACTGCCAACACAGCCAGCAAACCTGCACTAAAGACACCGCTGGCACCCCCGCACTGCCAACACAGCCAGCAAACCTGCACTAAAGACACCGCTGGCACCCCCGCACTGCCGACATCACCGGTACCCTTCACTGAGGACACTGCCAGCACCGCAGCACTGCCATTCCATGTACTGAGAATACCGTCAGCAACCCCGCTCTGCCTACACTGTTGTCACAGTAAGTGCACTATTGGTGTATCCAACCCACACTGTATAACACACTGTATCCGTGTTGGAAATTAGAAGCTGAACTGCCACATGTTAGTGCCGCCCACTGTGTCACTTAGTTTAGTCAGCCAGCTAGCTGGATGCAACCTTGTGGCCTTAACTAGATGAAGCAAATAATATTGTGAGGTGGTCAAAACTGATTGTAAATTACTGGAAATAAATGTTATTGAGGTTAATTATACTGTAGGAACAAAAACAGGCCCATTTTATGTGATTTTAGCTGTTTTTATGATTTTTTAAGAAAAAATCCAGATCCAAAACCAAAACACGAAAACAAAACACAGAGGTGTTTTGGCAAAACCAATTCAGATCCAAAACCAGGGGGGATCCAGATCCAAAACCAAAAAACGAGGGTCGGTGCACATCTCTAGTATTTATGCTGCACCCAACTGGTAGGTCGCAGTCCTTTGGTCAGGTGTCTGGTACCCACAGGAGTAGAGAAATTACTACAATGGCCCTCGAGAACTACTTCTGTAAGAAGTATACTGCACCAATGAGTAGATGCTATTTGTACACTGGAGAGGTCTATGATGCATGATTGCGCCGGAAGGTGGCACTTGTAATAATACACAAATTAAGGTGGTTTGATGCAGAGTAGCACCAAGGGGTGGCACTAGTGATGTACTCCGGAGTGATGTCCTGACGCCAAATTGCGCACCAAGGGCACAAGCTGGTCACGCAGGAAATGCTGTCAATACGCTCTGTTGCACAATAGATAAGCACTTGCTAAGCACACAGGCGAGATGTTTAGGATGCACTGTTGCACGAGGAGTTGGCAGCTGTTCGGCACACAGGCGAGAGGTTACAGGATGCACTTTTGCACAAAGAGGTGGCAATTGTTCCGTACACAGGCGAGAGGTTACAGGACGCACTTTTGCACAAAGAGGTGGCAATTGTTCCGTACACAGGCGAGAGGTTACAGGACGCACTTTTGCACAAAGAGGTGGCAATTGTTCCGTACACAGGCGAGATGTTACAGGACGCACTTTTGCACAAAGAGGTGGCAATTGTTCCGTACACAGGCGAGAGGTTACAGGATGCACTTTTGCACAAAGAGGTGGCAATTGTTCCGTACACAGGCGAGAGGTTACAGGATGCACTTTTGCACAAAGAGGTGGCAATTGTTCCGTACACAGGCGAGAGGTTACAGGATGCACTTTTGCACAAAGAAGTGGCAATTGTTCCGTACACAGGCGAGATGTTACAGGACGCACTTTTGCACAAAGAGGTGGCAATTGTTCCGTACACAGGCGAGAGGTTACAGGATGCACTTTTGCACAAAGAGGTGGCAATTGTTCCGTACACAGGCGAGATGTTACAGGACGCACTTTTGCACAAAGAGGTGGCAATTGTTCCGTACACAGGCGAGAGGTTACAGGATGCACTTTTGCACAAAGAAGTGGCAATTGTTCCGTACACAGGCGAGAGGTTACAGGATGCACTTTTGCACAAAGAGGTGGCAATTGTTCCGTACACAGGCGAGAGGTTACAGGATGCACTTTTGCACAAAGAAGTGGCAATTGTTCCGTACACAGGCGAGATGTTACAGGACGCACTTTTGCACAAAGAGGTGGCAATTGTTCCGTACACAGGCAAGAGGTTACAGGATGCACTTTTGCACAAAGAGGTGGCAATTGTTCCGTACACAGGCGAGATGTTACAGGATGCACTTTTGCACAAAGAGGTGGCAATTGTTCCGTACACAGGCGAGAGGTTACAGGATGCACTTTTGCACAAAGAAGTGGCAATTGTTCCGTACACAGGCGAGATGTTACAGGACGCACTTTTGCACAAAGAGGTGGCAATTGTTCCGTACACAGGCGAGAGGTTACAGGATGCACTTTTGCACAAAGAGGTGGCAATTGTTCCGTACACAGGCGAGATGTTACAGGACGCACTCTTGCACAAAGAGGTGGCAATTGTTCCGTACACAGGCGAGATGTTACAGGACGCACTTTTGCACAAAGAGGTGGCAATTGTTCCGTACACAGGCGAGAGGTTACAGGACGCACTTTTGCACAAAGAAGTGGCAACTGTTCCGTACACAGGTGAGATGTTACAGGACTCACTGTTGCACAAAGAAGTGGTGCTTGTCAGCACACAGGCAAGATGTTAGGATGCTCTGTTGCACAAGAGTTGGCACTGGTAGACACAACGATAACACGAGGAGAGGACCTGGAACAAGGTATACACTGGATAGCGACAACATTGCACAGGCAACTTCCTTCCGTCCAGTGACAGGCTTTATATCCTAAGGTAGCAGATCATAGGTGGACAGCGTCAGCTGACCACTACCATGCTACCATTGGGTAAAGGGTAGTCAGGTGATGTGAACTGTCATGGCTGTGTCCATGACGGCGACCGCAGTAACCAAGGCACGGCGCGGCACACGGATGTCCACATGGCGCTAAGAATAATGATCAGCGTGTCACCCGCTGCTGCACCTGGCGTCAGACCACCCAAGGGATCAGGGGAAGTGGGCATCGCGGTGAGTAACGGCCGATTCTAGGCCACAACCTGACAGTTGTTTCAATTATGGGGGGACGCACGGGAGAAATCTTGGATTCTGGAGTGAGATGTTGTAACCAGAGGGGGGGAGGTGGCAGTCATTGGCGGCAGTCATATGTAATAAATAATTGCAATTGACTAACAACCCCCACAATTCTGCCTGTACCTTGATGTCGTCATTGCCATAGTTAAAGAGGACGGCTCGGATTTCCACTTGCTCATTCCTCACCACAGAGTAGGGCAGCTTCAGGTCAATAAAAAAGTCCTTCATTACCTGGATCTCATAAGGCTTGGCAACACAAATACCTGTATGCAAGATAATGATCATCTTTAGCCTGAATCACAAATGTAACCACCATATAACTAAACATACATTTCAACACATTCCATACTGCATAAGGGTTTTCAATAGACCCAGTTTATTTTTCATTGATCGAGTGATCAATCAGGCCCTGTATTCCAAAATGATGTTATAGGTGCGCCATAGGGCAAGGGGCTGAGTGATAAGAAAAGCAGATGAAACTGGTGGGAGTGTTAGTAATTAAGTAATTGTTCTTACAGTACTGGTTGTAGCATCAATTAATCAATGAGTGGCAACACAACAGATGTGATGTGTTCTGGCAAAGACAATATATTGGGGGACATCTTTTGGTGACTGCTAGGTGTAAAGTCCTGAACAAAATTAGGTGTAACGTGATTGGCACTGCTGGGTCATGTGATGAGTACTGTTGGGTGTAAGATGATGGACACTGCTGTGATTAATAAGAAATGCGGTGGGTGTGGGGGTGTAATGTAATGGACATTATGGGATTTGTCGTCCTTCCCTGAGTGTAAAGTGATGGGGACTGTGGGATTTAATGTAAAGGATCCTGAGATGTGATAGAATGGCTACTACTATGCAACAGGGGCCGGGATGTACTAAAGCTAAAAATGCGGTAAAACCCACGAAAATGCAGTTTTCGGGGGTTTTACCAAATCCTCGAATGTACTAAGCACCTGGAATGCGCTGCATTCTGGTGCTTCATCCCGATGGGTAGCGCCTTATCGGGAGAGCTGTCCTTTGGACAATTCTTGGTACATTACATGGTAATGAACCGCGGTATGTACCCGAAGTCGCGGTACAGCGCATTAGTACATCCCGCCCTATTATTAGTTGGTGGACCTCTCTTATCTCCTAGGGATAAAAGAAGGTAGATTTACTAGAGCTTCTACAAATTAGAAAAGGTGGTGTTGCCCGTAGTAACCAATCACATTTTACCTATTATTTCTCTATAGCATCCTAGAAAATGTCCCCCTATATAAAAAGCAATATTAGTTTAAATCTGTTCTTTACACTCATCAGCCCTACATCAATTGGCCAGAGGTGCAGGGGATAGCAGCTTTAGCTATGGCTTAGGTCAACCTGGAGAGGGGGGGGCCCCGTTATTGAAGGGTGTCCCCCGCCTGTGGCACTACACCCCCACTATAGCCTGGTGCTGGTTGATGGAATTACAGGGGAACCCTACACAATTTTCCCCGTATTTCCAAAACTGCTGGTTCATTGAAATATGTGGGACCCCCAGGCCATTTTTCCCTGAACCGGGACCAGTGCTGGTTTTGCTTGGGAGGGGAGACCCCATGCCATTTTTATTTTAATATTAACCATTTTTTTATTTTATTATAGTCAGAAACATGCAAGAATCACACTGACGTGTGTATGTTTCTGCTAAACACGCTGCTCAGGAGAGGGTGTATTTTTACCTTCTAATTTGGACCAAATTTGATTAATTTACACCCGTATTTGCAATATCAATTCTTGGTAAATGTGTTCCTGCCTATGAAAAGTACTTGCGAGTTGGTCTGATGGTGTGTTTACTTCTATTTGTGTTTTCACCGGTGTTTTGCAGAAGGAAATCATGATTTTAGGCCCGTGTGTGTCTTTAGTAAATCTCCATGTTTGCAAAACTGGCCAAACACACCCATGAATGGCATCTCGGGCCAACACGATTCTTAGCAAATTTACCCCTATGTATGTTTATAGGTGCATGACTGTATGTCTGTGCATTAGTGTGTAGCTGCATGTATGTGAATAAGTATGTGACTGTATGTGTGTATAAGTGTGTGAGCATATGTATCTGACTGTATGTATGTGTGTATATTAGTGTGTGATTGTATGTACTGTATGTGTTTTAGTATGTGACTGATTGTATGTATGTATGTATCTATGTACGTAGGTATGAATTTGTGACTATATATATATATATATATATATACAGGTCCAATCGGTACAGCACTCCACTTAGCTTTGTCCTATATTGCCTACATGCCCTCCTTCGTTATGGATATCATATGCAAAATGTGCAATATGTAGGTGGCACTGCAGGTCTTAAATTAACGCGGTTCAATGGCACATTAAACAACGTTAGTTTAAGACCTGCAGTGCCGCCTACATCTTTTTGCATATGATATATATATATATATATATATATATATATGTGTGTGTGACAGTATGTATGTGAATAGGTGTATCTATGTGACTATGTATGTACTGTATGTATGTCCCCAGTATAGTCCCACAATTTCTGAGGAATGGTAGGGTGGGAATGCTCTCGCTTGCTGTGTGAGGCTGGAGAAGCGATTTACGCACAACCCCTCCTCCTCCTGTTGAGGGAGGAGCACACTGAAATGTTTGTGATTGGACTTTCTCAAAGTGGGCCAATCACATGGATGAAACGCATCATTGTGCTCCTCCCTCATGCCGGTCACGTATTCCGGTGATTGGCCAGGATGAGCTAACACCTGATTTCCATGTTACAAACAGTCGCCGCAAGGGTCATGCAGATAACACTGACAGAAAGAAAACAGACCATTACATCAGAATGCAGCATATTGACCACCAGAGTGTGGGCACCCAAAGTACCGGTAACACTGGTGTTCACTTTGGGCTCACCCTGATATCACATCATACACATCCTACATGTGGAAACATTACCCTAATCCTACATAATACACATCCTAAATGTGGGAACATCATTCTAATTCTAAATAATCCTAAACATGAATACAACATATTAATAATTTGGCCGTATCTATAGTAGCTTCGAGCCTTCATACAATCAAAACAGAACTAATATTCTAACGACTGTAGATAGAGATATTTACAATATTATCATGGACACCAGGCATTTTTTTCTACAAATAGATGGAAAATAATTTATTGCTGCCGTTACCTTTATTCTCTGATAGACTCACAGCCAGGACCTCCCAGGTGGTGATTGAGTCTTTCAAGAAGACACTGAGAACCTTGGTTGAAACACTACATAGAAAGAAAATAACAATCTAATGGTTACGCAATCACAGGGAAGGACATACGTGAAATGCAAATAAAAAGTTGCCTATAAATTTTGCTTCTCATCTTCTCTATTCTTAAGGTAATTGTGCCAACTAAGATACAGTATCTATCAAATCCAATGCAGGAAGCCTTCACATGAGACGAGCTCTAAGGCACCCAGATTATCCTTATAGCACATAATAACATCATGGAATGAGCGGTTAAACACAGAACAACATGAAAATGCAAATTTTAATCAAAGCGGGGATTTAATGATGGGGACAACATTTATATCTTAATATTTGTCGTGCTATTTGACAATTTTATGTCACTGTTTTGCCAATATAAAACTCCAGATGAACTACTCTCTCCTATTAAAAGAAATACATGGACCTCTTTGTCTCGGGAGCTTTTGGTTTACATAAGCCAGAAGATTGAATGTAGACATTATGCAGTGGTGAGTAATAGTTTAAGCTAGAGATGAACGGTTCAGTTTCTGAAAACCGAACACACCCGAAGTTTGTGGTTCTGAGTCGAACTGACCCTTGCTTGGATACCTTTTGGGGTTCCAATTAGAACTGAGTCCCCACCTCGGGTCTACAATTGAGTTCGGAAATCCCAAACCAAGCTAAAATATTTGAGTATGGTTTTACCAAAACCAAAACACTGGCACATCTCTGGTTTAAGCTGATTGTTGTAGTACCAGTGGCAAGTAGTAGCTTAAACCAATTGGACCTTGTGACAGTGGAGAGTAGTATCATAAGATGACTGTGCAGACTGTCTAGTTAGATGCAGTGACAACCTTCCAGTGTTTACAATTTACATTTAGGATTCCCCTAGCTTTTAAATTGAGAGGAGCCTATTAAGCAGGCATTGCCACACTAGTGCGTATCTTTCAGACCATTCTATCAGCTGATTGTTGTGGTGTTCAAGCAAATAAACATATTTGGCTGCAATTCTCCATCACACACTAACGACCGCACAATACGTTGTTCACCAGCCACCTCCACAAGCTTGGGGTCGTTCATCAAATTGACAGATTGAGCAGCATGGAGGCTCGAACTGTCGATGCGATGAATGAGCCTGTGAGACCGCGCATGGTCGGTCCTAGCGCATACACACTTGCCGACATGGACGATATGTTGCCCAGATCCGCCGGATCAGACTACGTATTGTCTAACATGTATCCAGCTTAAGCTCCATTTTTGCCAGTTATACATAACTTTGCATTTGACCTTTTTCACAGGCAACTATTGACATTTTTAGGGTTTTAATGAGCTCCAGGGTTGCGGCAATGTTAGTATTGACCGATCTTTGCATTTTAACACCTCAAGTGCTCAATAGCACTTTTTGAGTGACAGGAGAAAAATATTTGTTTCTCACTGAAATAAGGGTTTTTACTATGGGAGAAGAGAAAAGAGAGGGTCCGATCCCAGCACTAGATTGAAAAAGGTTTAAATCGGTTTTAATTCCAAAGTAAGTTACGACTCATGAGAAAAGGTCACTATGGGAGCTTTAGAATACTGTGATATAATGGCTGGAAAAGTATTGCATGGTAAAACCTCAATATAACCGGTAGAACAACATATTTTGTGAAGAGCATAAACTTTTTATTCAACAGGGGCATAGCTAGACTTATGGGGGCCCTATAGCAAGATTTCCATAGGTTCCTCCACCTTCCCCACCCACTACCCAGAGCATGACGGCCAGTCACCTTCCTGAGCCCCATGGGCAGTGTTTCATTTCTCAGTGTTCTGCTTACAGGGCAGCACATCGATTGTCCAGGATGGCCCTGTCTCACCTCAGTGATGCTGGGAAGAGGCACGGCCATGACCCAGGGATATCCCAGCAGGATAAGCGCAGCCACGTCTCCTTCCAGCATCAGTGAGGAGAGACAGCAGAAGGTTCATGATAAATCCGTTAAGGCCATATGCCACATGCATTAACGCTGTCATAAAATTGTCGAGAGTGTTCTAATCGCCATTCTCCGGTGAAAACTGCCATTTACTCAGAAGCCTTGGCTGATCTCAGTGCAATAAATAGACTAGGGGCCTAAATCAGAGGTACACGCAGTACCAATGTTTGCTCAGTGGAGCGATTATTTGCTACTGCATGTTCGCAAAAAGTCTCGGAAGCCCTTAGTTAGCGCGTGCACTGCTAACCGATGGCGTACACCTTAGCATATGACATCGCAATGACTTGAGATAGCATCTGCGATCCACAGTGGGCATATTTTGAGAAAATTACAGGGGAGACTGCTCGCCAGGTTGAGGCCGCTCCAGGAGTCGATGTTACGGTTGATGGTGGAATGTTTGGAACCACCAACACAGTTGAGCATTGCTGAGATATGCAAAGTGGGGGTTGCAGGTTTTTCTCAGTCCGTCGCACGGTGGTCAGCTCAAATTTGCATATTTTTGCACTTGCAAATCTGAGAGAAATCGTAGCCACGCATGAAATGCGTCCTCCTCTGAATCAGAGGACTCTTGGTAATGGACATCTAGAAAAGGATAAATATACATTTCTGAAAATACCCTTTATTATCAGGTCTTTCCGTCATTTGTTCTATTTTCCAGAACCAAGACTCAGGAAACTCTGATCTGGAGGAAATTTCGCCACTGTCAATGTAGTCCTCGTCCGAGTCACCTGCAGCAGAAAAAGTGAGATGTCTTAACTTGAGAATGAACTGTATTTCTATGCACAAAAGCAATACACCTAAAATAAGTGACTATATATAAAAAGCTAATGAAATCTATATGAGTCTTGTAAGCTTGTGAGAACAGAATGTACAAAGTTCTTCTCGAAAACCCTATTGATGGACATTTTGGGGCCTAAACCTAAACCCTGCCAACAAAGCTTTCAAAGTCACATACAAAGGTTGATTCAGAAAGTGGACATAGAAGAGGCTGCATCTGTTGGCGGTCACCCTCCAGAAACTCTGCAAATGCCTCTACACAGTTTTTCCCTGGGGTATACCTCTTTGCCCGACTGTGTGAGAACTGAGACGCCTGCTTCCAGCCTTCATACACACTGTAATGCCATTGGTGTATCTTTAGACCCAACATTGAAAACTTGCACCAGCCCTATGGCCCATTCAGTTTCTCTGACCGAGTGTGGTCTTCTGTGTGAGCAGTTGAGAGCCTGTGTACGTAACCACCTTTCACTGACTCACACCACGGTGCTAAGTGACCTCACTGTTACCGCAACTGCGACTCTGTACGGACACAAATGGGGCAAAGACTTTGTGCGATTTAGATGCATGCTCGCACATTAGCAAAAAATTGCTCCATTACATCCGATATCGGTGGTGCGTGCACCTTTGAATAAGCCCCATAATGTTTTACAGAAGACATGAAAGGGTCTATGTCACGTATAAACAATGGACAAAGCGGGTGAATCCCGATGGCCTGGAATCTGCGCACGTGCAGAACGTGCCTGCAATGTCGCACGCAGTCCGGCAGCAGACTGTCAGTGATTGACGGTCTGCTGCCGTTTCCAGACGGGGAGGGGGCAGCGACAGCCTCAGTTTTACCAAAACGGAGGCCACAGTTGGGTTTCGGGGGGGGGAGTGTGGAGGCAAGGATCTCTGTGATTTCCTTGCCTCGGTTTGCTTGACCCCATGGTCACTCAGCTGGCCGATGGGATTGCAGATGATCAGTTGCTGCGTCCAAGCCTCCTGCAGCTTTACCATTATTTCAGCTATCACAGCTTCTACCACGTTAACAGCTGCAATAGCAGATCCGTCCTCTGCTGAATCAACCCCTAAGTCTTTTTAAATGAGCTGAACAAGTATCATTCTCTCAATCTCTCTGAATCTGAGTTGGACGCTTTGCCGATGTTTACGTAAATGGGTGATTTATTTATTTATTTTTTTGCTTCTGCGCATGCGCAAAATCCCCTATAATAACTTGCACTGCACGTGCAGTAACAATAGAGGCTCACGTAGTCTGAAATGCATTGGCTATTCCTGGATGGTGACTGGGGGGAGGTGGCTATTGAGATGCACGGGGATGGTCCATCTCATGGGCGTGCCGTGGGAATGCTGATGATCTGTTTGCACACTCGGATACTTCATCATTCACATTGGGGACCATACTATGATGATGGAGATCCTGCACAAAGCATGAGGATGGTGAAGCCATTCAAAGTGTGTGTACCAGCCCATGCACGTTCAGAAGTGCCTATACTAACATAGGCCCTGATTCAGACCCACTCGCGAGCGGCTGTCCGCTCGCAAGTGGGTCGATGGTCTGCACTGCGCATGCGCACGACGGAGGGAGCTCCGTCATGCGCATGCGCGAGACGCGACGAGCGAAGGACTTTCCTTCGCTCGTAGTATCTGATCAAAGGGGGCGTGCTGTCGATGTTGATTGACAGCACGTCCCCTTTGGTGGGCGTGCCGGGGGCGTGCCTGCCAGACGGAGGCGATCCCAAGGGAACGCCTACCGTCGGAAGCCGGCCCCACTGACATCACTAGTGATGTCAGTGGGAGTGATTTTGGCTCTGATAGAGCCAAAATCACTCCTGGCCTTGCGGTTGAGAAACTCAACCGCAGGCTTCTGCTCGCAGTGGCGATGGTCGCGGACCATCGCGACCATCATCCTGCATGCTCGTATATGCTGTGGGTGGTGACCCACAGCTATACGAGCGTCCAGGAGGACGCTCCGTATTTATGGAGGTGGGCCCTGATTCAGAGCGAGCGCTCTGGTCAGAGCGTCCGGCTCTGAATCAGGGCCAT
Source organism: Taudactylus pleione (assembly GCA_031769625.1). NCBI lineage: Eukaryota > Metazoa > Chordata > Amphibia > Anura > Myobatrachidae > Taudactylus > Taudactylus pleione. The sequence goes on from JAUIMM010001003.1 coordinate 676,299, forward strand.
AATCTATTGCAAAAGACGTGCAGCAGCGTGCAAAGCAGAATAAGGCCCAGGATGTTTGCAATCAAACTGATATGCAGAATCGTTTTCACTGTGAAGGGAACATGAGCCCTTTAACTGCTGCCAAGTTATGGGAACTGTTACACATTCCATTCCAGCAATGTGTACATTACGTTTAGCATCCCTTTAATAGTGGGAGTCTTTTGTTCCACTATGAACAGCTTCCAGTGTGTATTTAACGCTCACTTCGTCCATATTCATCCGTCTCTTTTAAATATTTGTCATCTTCCCTCAGCTTCTTAAAATAGTTGCAGCAGTCCAGGAAAGCATCTGCACATTCTTTCCCATCTAAGATATTCTGTGCTCGTCGCTCACAGCTGTGACCCATCGGGTTCTCCACCGTGCCATCGTAGCAGCATTTCCGTGCAGCATCTTTATACTTGGAAGCTGAAACACATAATGTTGCAATGAGAATCACGTATCAGGTCTAGCACCATGCATATAAACTTATTGGATGAATATGCCCTTAACAACTCCGTTATTTTGGTATCCAACTTGCTTCGCGTTGCAACGTCAGGTACTAAAATCACAAGAGTGATTCAAAATTCCTCCGGTGTGGGGTACAGCTGCTTTGAAAAGTGAAAAGCGAAAACTTGCACTGCCAGGACCCACCCCAGCAGTGTTAGTGCACATGTGTGAGATCAAAGTCAAAGTTAGTGCACATGTGTGATATCAAAGTCTCACTATAACAATGAGAAGTCATTCAAGAATGAATGGCCATGAATTATTAAGAAGTCATCAATGCCCTGAGACCATCCTAAGTATTTATAAATTCAGTCCATAATGCCCAGGAGGGGTTCCGTACCCCACTCTTCCACATCCTATATGGTGCTGTCAAATCAGTACCCCCCCTCCCCCTTATGCTCATCATCTTCCCAGTGATATTTGGGAAAATGGCACATACACACAAGATAGCAAATGCTCTGGCACTGTGCCAGTGTCTTTACTTTTAATTGTATGGTGCCATCTCTGCAAAGAAGTGCTGCATAGGAGTGGGACCCACTAGCTGGCACCATGGTAGGTATACTCTAGATGCAGGGTATGTGATGCAGGATTCCCTGAAACCCAGATGCCTGTGAGTACCTCACATCCTGCAACCATATACATACACCTAAGATTGTGCCTTATTGTTGCCTAAAAACCACATTGTGACAGATTGTGGTGCTGTGTTTTGGTTGGCGTGTGTTTTTGATTTGTAAGCTAAAGCTGGGTACACATTAGCCGATATGTAGACGATATGTCATCCGTTCCGGTGGATCGGGCCGACACATCATCGACTTAGGCCAGTGTGTACGCACTACCAACGATGAAGCGAGCTCTGGCTTGGTCGTCAGTCGCATCGTCAGATCATCCGTACATGCAGCTCAGTCTGACAATACGGCTAGCGACCCCATGCAGCAGGATGAGGCTCGTGTAGAGATATCAGGCAGTTGGGCACCGGATTGTGTAAAGTATACTGGCCGCCCCAATATGTCGATCTGCCTGTAGTGCGATCGTCCATAGTTAAGTGTGCACCCAGCTAAAGACAAAGAATTCAGATCATTACAAATGTCCAACAAGTGCAACCCACGGACCGGCGATAACTGTTATTGAAGGTAAAGGGATTGTGCCAAGCTTCAACCTGTTTTCTGTGAATCCAAAGGATATAAAATAAAAACTTAAAAGCACTAACAAATATGAAGAAACATGACGGCCCGCTGCCCGTTGTCTCACCATAGGTTGCCTTCTGTTCAATCAGATACGCTGAGGAGCGACGCTTCCGAGCCTTACGGACCTCGCATTGTGGCTCTAAAACGAAACATGAACTTTAAAATGGGATCAAATGACTCACGTTCAACCTGGATAGAGGAAGCCAAGATAGGTGACAAAATATATGCAAAAAGGAAAATCTCTCTTTTTAGTGTAAATGTAAATAGCATTCAAAAAGTTGATTTTTTTTAATGATGATGTGTCAGACAGCAGTGATTGAGATGTCAGGATCATTGTGGCGAATGCAATCTATTTTCACATGTTGATAAATATGCCTGTAAGCTATATCCTGCTAATGATCAGCAGAGGAGCCCATTGGTCACCTGATCTCTGTTTGGTCGTTTGCTGTAAACTTGATTGCAGGGCCAGTCCGGCATCATAAAACACAGCCATGTTATTGGCACCACTCCCGGGGGAGCACCCAAGGTCGGAGTTCTCCACCATGTTCCACACCTAAGCAGGCAGGGCATAGATAAAATACTTCAGTAATGCAAACCAGCGCCTGGCTTTGCCATCTTCATCAGAAATTGATCTTATCTGACTCTACAGTACATCCAACTCATCAGGTAACTTTCTAATGTAAAACAGACTATGATTTGCTGTAGCTGGAAATGCTAGAGGTGTCAGATTATTAGAAATGTGCACTGACCCCCCCAGTGTTTTGGTTTTGGATCTGGATTCATCTACGTGTTGTGATTTTGGTTTTGCAAATCCAACCTCATGAGTTTTGGTATTGGATCTAGGGGGAGGGGGGGGGTTAAAATAAAAAAATGACAAAAAGTTTTTAAAAACAGTTAAAATCACACAATGTTTTGCAATCCAAAACCCGTCCTTTGGATTTAAAAACCCAAATTCCGAACTGCAAGAAGATCAGAACCGCGATTGGCGTGGATTTGGATTTCTGGGGAACCGAACCGCACAGCTCTACAGATTATAGTTAATAAAACTAATTGCCAGACTGAGGCTTATGACATAACAATGATACTGTGGATGGTGGCGTTAGGTGCGTAGGTGATGCTGAGAGGGAGAGGGAGTAACTCATGTGCCCAGAATGTTATATGTCATCCTGCAGCTGGTAAGTATTGGGCATAGAATGTACACACTAAGGACCCATCACAGCTGAATGGTTGTCACTTAGGTAAAGGAGTGCTGGGTAATGTTTGAGGTGGTATTGATAGGCTTCATATGCCATTATGTTATTATGGTGCCAATGAGGAACCAGGACTTAGTGGGTATGGTTCTTGCTTTGAGTAGGAATGGCAGAATAGCAGAGAGATGAATGATAGAGGGAGAAGCAGTTCTTATGCAACTATTAACAAATTCTAGGTAGTCATCTTGGGTGTCAGTGGTAACATTTAAAGTATTGAATGACTGACACACTCATCCAGCTTTTTAATGCCCTCACATGAAGGTGCTGTTGGCTGCTGCCCCTCCATGTCAGTGATACCCTGGGAGTATGGTGTCACAGCTAAGTGTCATACCTCAAGTCTAACAAGCAAAGGAGCCCCCCCCTCCCCCTACCACCACCACCTCTTATTGTAAGAAACCTTGGTTGGTGGAGCACAAAGCATGAGGAGGAAAGGGCCCAGGCCTAGGGCATCCCCCAAGCCTGAACCAGCCCTGCAGAGGGGAAGTTACTGCTTTGTAACCAAGGCAGTTTCAGTTGATGTATGCTATTTGTATCTTTCACTCTGTAGGTAGAGTATGCCTCCTGGTTCTAGCTCAGTTGCCCTTCAGCAGATCCTCAGGTTCATCAGTGACAATGAGTTTTCCTCTCAGTGCTCTCCTCACCTTGCTCTGGGTGATCTTAAACGCTTTATTCAGCACAAAGACACCTTTATCCACGGCCACCAGTCCCACGGTGGACTTGTGATCTGCTCTCAGCTTCAGCTTCATGGAGGTGGTAGGGCTTTGTATTCTGTTGTCTCGGTCTGTGTTACCGCTCACTTCCAACTGTGTAATAATATAATGACAGCGCTTTAGAAAACGTTCTGTATAAACGAAGAGCCGGGCGCTCTGCAATTGCACAAACAGTATATGCAGTATGCTTATTCTATACAGTAGGTAAGATTTGGGGCAAATATACAGTAGAAGTGCATTAACAATGGATTCTTCATGTATATGTCTTTGAATGAAAAAAGATGGAACAATCTCCCATACTGCATACAGTAACTTGTATACAAATTCGATCAATAAGAACTAATGTTAATTAATAAATAAAAAAAAGAAGGCTATGGACAATCTACTCAGATGTTTATGCTGTGTGACATGGACACTGCTGGCCTCAATTAGAGTTAGGAGGAATTTCAGCTACATTGTGCAACTTTCCAGCTTCGTGGAAACCCCAATGCTCTGCAGGAGGGGGACAAATTGAGAACATGTGAACAGATATAGGACTTACTGAAGCCTTTTAGCTCCCTGGTCAAGTACCTGGAGCTATTATATGATATCCTGAAGCTAATGTGTGTAGATTTAGGAGTAAGCCCCAAGGGTGCACTTAAGGTGGTAACAGACATCTGCGTTAAGTGAATCCTCTGGGCTTATTGTGGGCAGCAATTAAATAAATCTGGGCTCTTAACCTGGGAGCTAAAAGGCTGTGGTAAGTCCAACTGCTAAATTAATTCTCCCCATAGAGTTGGACCCTTGCATCATAGCACAGTTTGCCCGAGTGCCAATTTGGATGTGTACTCGGAGGTCTGAGTTATGTATGACAATGTTGAATTTAGATTGATGGTAGACTCTATACCTACAATTCCCAAGACATTAAAAATATAAAGTTTTTACAAATACTCCATATAAAAAGTTTCTCACCGTTCCTACACAAGAGTCTATGACATCCACCCAGATTGAGTCAGACACAATCTCATTTGCTGCAATGTAATAGGCTATGATACGGAAAGATGGTAGAAAGTCCGCGATGATAGGGAGTGATAAGGTCACCACGGGTTGACCAGCCAGCCGAGGCTGTCTCTCCGCCTTCACAATCCTGCCCTTGGACATGATCTAAGGAGGAAGAACATATGTATGAAATCTTGTGGATTGCAAAATGGATTTAGTATTTCCTATAGAGGAGAGTGAATTTGCGGTGGAAATAAAATCTATGCTAGTCTCACCAAAGAGTTTATTAAGCCCTATTAATGGTGAAATGATGGAGTCTTCAATATTCTCTTCTTTGTGAAGAATTAAGTGTCTCTTATGGGAGTAGTATGGAATGCCTACATTCACGATGTTGATATTTAGAATGTTGACGCAAAATGTCAACGTGAATATTTGTTCAACCAGCAAAATGTCGAAATTCACAAATGTTCATATGGTTAAAATGTGGACATGCTCATAATGTCGATTTTTAACATGTCACCACTGAATGTCGATATACCCTTAACCCTAAACCTAACCAAACTTTAGCCCTAACCTTAAATCTAACTCAATCCCTAAACCTAACCTCTCCCTAGCCCCAAACCTAACCCTAACCCTAAAAATAACTAGAGATGGGTGGACCCATGTGTTTTTAGTTTTGGCTTTGGCAAAACCACCCTCGAGGGTTTCGGTTCTTTCCTGCTTTTGATCTTAGATTTCAGTTAAAACTTATAAAAACAGCTAAAATCATGTAATTTAGACTAGGGGTGAGCGGGTTCGGATTTCTGAAATCCGAAACCCCCCCCGAGCCCCCCGATCCGAGGCCGATCCGAGTCAGGCTCGACTTTTCCCGCCTGACTCGGATCTGAAATCGAGGCAAAACGTCATCATCCTGCCTTCCGAGTCTCGCGGGTTTTGGATCCTATATAAGGTACCCACGTTGGCGCCATTTTCTCACTCGGCTGTGGACAGTGAAGAGGGAGGGTGGGAGTTAGGGCTGGCTGGGCTGTGTAGTGTAGTGTAGTGTAGTGCAGAGTAGTGTTGTGCTGTGCTGCGCTGCGCTGTGCTGCTGTTGTCCACTACTTCAAAGTCCATAGGGGCTGGCTGTGTTGTGCTGTGCTGCTGTTGTTAATAGAGGCTGTGTCCACTACTTCAAAGTCCATAGGGGCTGGCTGGACTGTGTTGTGCAGTCAGTTCTCCATAGGGGCTGTGTCCACTCCAAAGTCCTGTGCAGTGTCCCAGTCCAAAAGGGGAGCTGTAGTGTTGTCCAGGGGGTGCTCTGTCCATCAGGGGTGCTCCCCCCAAGTGCTAAAAAAATAATATTTTTTGTGTGTTTGTGAATTGTGTGCGCAGTAGCCGCACGTGCATCAACAAAGTAGTGCCAAGCGTGCGCCTGTGTCATAAGTAAAAGGCCGGCTGGCTTGACCGTTAAAGGGTGCTGTAACCCCCAAAGTACACTCCAGTCCAAACCAAAAAAAAAATTTTTTTCTGTGTTTGTGAATTGTGTGCGCAGTAGCCGCACGTTCATCAACAAAGTAGTGCCAAGCGTGCGCCTGTGTCATAAGTAAAGGGCCGGCTGGCTTGACCGTTAAAGGGTGCTGTAACCCCCAAAGTACACTCCAAACCAAAAAAAAAATATTTTCTGTGTTTGTGAATTGTGTGCGCAGTAGCCGCACGTGCATCAACAAAGTAGTGCCAAGCGTGTGCCTGTGTCATAAGTAAAGGGCCGGCTGGCTTGACCATTAAAGGGTGCTGTAACCCCCAAAGTACACTCCAGTCCAAACCAAAAAAAAAATATTTTCTGTGTTTGTGAATTGTGTGCGCAGTAGCCGCACGTGCATCAACAAAGTAGTGCCAAGCGTGCGCCTGTGTCATAAGTAAAGGGCCGGCTGGCTTGACCGATAAAGGGTGCTGCAACCACCAAAGTACACTCCAAACCAAAAAAAAAATATTTTCTGTGTTTGTGAATTGTGTGCGCAGTAGCCGCACGTGCATCAACAAAGTAGTGCCAAGCGTGCGCCTGTGTCATAAGTAAAGGGCCGGCTGGCTTGACCGTTAAAGGGTGCTGTTACCCCCAAAGTACACTCCAAACCAAAAAAAAAATATTTTCTGTGTTTGTGAATTGTGTGCGCAGTAGCCGCACGTGCATCAACAAAGTAGTGCCAAGCGTGTGCCTGTGTCATAAGTAAAGGGCCGGCTGGCTTGACCATTAAAGGGTGCTGTAACCCCCAAAGTACACTCCAGTCCAAACCAAAAAAAAATTATTTTCTGTGTTTGTGAATTGTGTGCGCAGTAGCCGCACGTGCATCAACAAAGTAGTGCCAAGCGTGCGCCTGTGTCATAAGTAAAGGGCCGGCTGGCTTGACCGATAAAGGGTGCTGCAACCACCAAAGTACACTCCAAACCAAAAAAAAAATATTTTCTGTGTTTGTGAATTGTGTGCGCAGTAGCCGCACGTGCATCAACAAAGTAGTGCCAAGCGTGCGCCTGTGTCATAAGTAAAGGGCCGGCTGGCTTGACCGTTAAAGGGTGCTGTAACCCCCAAAGTACACTCCAAACCAAAAAAATAATATTTTCTGTGTTTGTGAATTGTGTGCGCAGTAGCCGCACGTGCATCAACAAAGTAGTGCCAAGCGTGCGCCTGTGTCATAAGTAAAGGGCCGGCTGGCTTGACCGTTAAAGGGTGCTGTAACCCACAAAGTACACTCCAAACCAAAAAAATATATATTTTCTGTGTTTGGGACTTGTGTGCACTGTGGCTGCACGTGCATCAACAAAGGAGCAGCGCCAAGCGTGCGCCTGTGTCCCATAAGTAAAGAGCTGGCTGGCTCATTTCTTAAAGGGTGGTGTAACCCACAAAGTGCACTACTCTCCAGCAAAAATAAGAAAATATTTTCTGTGTTTGTGTGCGCTTTAGCCGCACGTATATATCAATATAACATAAATGGAGGACCAAACTTTCTCGGATAAAAATAAAATAGGGAAAGATCAAGAACCACTTCCTCCTAGTGCTATTGCTGCTGCTGGGAGTTGTTCATCATCCCAGAGAGGAAGTAGGAACATCACTACTTTTACTAAACAATTGACCCTCCAACAGTCCCTAGCGATGAGGATGAAGTACGACAGCAGTCATCCTGAAGCAAAACGTATAACTGAGGCCTTGACTGCTATGTTGGTGTTAGACGTGCATCCGGTATCCGCCATTAGTGCAGTGGGATTTAGACAATTGATGGAGGTAGTGTGTCCCCGGTTCCAAATCCCGTCTAGATTCCACCTGCATCCTCAAAGCAGCAGCGACAAGCATGAGCGTCTGTCTGTTAAAGGGTGGTGACACCCTCAAAGTGTGCTACACAAACAATAAAAATATTGTTATTTTTTTTTCTGTCTTTGTGAAATGTGTGGGCTGTAGCCGCACCTGCATCCTTAAAGGAGCAGCGACAAGCGTGCGTCTGTCTGTTAAAGGGTGGTGACACCCTCAAAGTGTGCTACACAAACAATAAAAATATTGTTGTTTTTTTTATCGGTCTTTGTGAAATGTGTGGGCTGTAGCCGCACCTGCATCCTTAAAGCAGCAGCGACAAGCGTGCGTCTGTCTGTTAAAGGGTGGTGACACCCTCAAAGTGTGCTACACAAACAATAAAAATATTCTTCTTTTTTCTGTCTTTGTGAATTGTGTGGGCTGTAGCCGCACTTGCATCCTCAAAGCAGCAGCGACAAGCGTGCGTCTGTCTGTTAAAGGGTGGTGACACCCTCAAAGTGTGCTACACAAACAATAAAAATATTCTTCTTTTTTCTGTCTTTGTGAATTGTGTGGGCTGTAGCTGCGCTTGCATCCTCAAAGCAGCAGCGACAAGCGTGCGTCTGTCTGTTAAAAGGTGGTGACACCCTCAAAGTGTGCTACACAAACAATAAAAATATTGTTCTTTTTTTTTCGGTCTTTGTGAAATGTGTGGGCTATAGCCGCACCTGCATCCTTAAAGCAGCAGCGACAAGCGTGCGTCTCTCTGCTAAAGGGTGGTGACACCCTCAAAGTGTGCTACACAAACAATAAAAATATTCTTCTTCTTTTTTCTGTCTTTGTGAATTGTGTGGGCTGTAGCCGCACTTGCATCCTCAAAGCAGCAGCGACAAGCATGCGTCTGTCTGTTAAAGGGTGGTGACACCCTCAAAGTGTGCTAGACAAACAATAAAAATATTCTTCTTCTTTTTTCTGTCTTTGTGAATTGTGTGGGCTGTAGCTGCACTTGCATCCTCAAAGCAGCAGCGACAAGCGTGCGTCTGTCTGTTAAAGGGTGGTGACACCCTCAAAGTGTGCTACACAAACAATAAAAATATTGTTCTTTTTTTTTCGGTCTTTCTGAAATGTGTGGGCTGTAGCCGCACCTGCATCCTTAAAGCAGCAGCGACAAGCGTGCGTCTGTCTGTTAAAGGGTGGTGACACCCTCAAAGTGTGCTACACAAACAAAATAAATATATTCTTCTTTTTTCTGTCTTTGTGAATTGTGTGGGCTGTAGCCGCACTTGCATCCTCAAAGCAGCAGCGACAAGCGTGCATCTGTCTGTTAAAGGGTGGTGACACCCTCAAAGTGTGCTATACAAACAATAAAAATATTCTTCTTTTTTCTGTCTTTGTGGATTGTGTGGGCTGTAGCTGCACTTGCATCCTCAAAGCAGCAGCGACAATCGTGCGTCTGTCTGTTAAAGGGTGGTGACACCCTCAAAGTGTGCTACACAAACAATAAAAATATTGTTCTTTTTTTTCTGTCTTTGTGAATTGTGTGGGCTGTAGCCGCACTTGCATCCTCAAAGCAGCAGCGACAAGCGTGCGTCTGTCTGTTAAAGGGTGGTGACACCCTCAAAGCGAGCTACACAAACAATAAAAATATTCTTCTTCTTTTTTCTGTCTTTGTGAATTGTGTGGGCTGTAGCTGCACTTGCATCCTCAAAGCAGCAGCGACAAGCATGCGTCTGTCTGTTAAAAGGTGGTGACACCCTCAAAGTGTGCTACACAAACAATAAAAATATTCTTCTTCTTTTTTCTGTCTTTGTGAATTGTGTGGGCTGTAGCCGCACTTGCATCCTCAAAGCAGCAGCGACAAGCGTGCATCTGTCTGTTAAAGGGTGGTGACACCCTCAAAGTGTGCTACACAAACAATAAAAATATTCTTCTTTATTCTGTCTTTGTGAATTGTGTGGGCTGTAGCTGCACTTGCATTCTCAAAGCAGCAGCGACAAGCGTGCATCTGTCTGTTAAAGGGTGGTGACACCCTCAAAGTGTGCTACACAAACAATAAAAATATTGTTCTTTTTTTTCGGTCTTTGTGAAATGTGTAGGCTGTAGACGCACCTGCATCCTTAAAGCAGCAGCGACAAGCGTGCGTCTGTCTGTTAAAGGGTGGTGACACTCTCAAAGTGTGCTACACAAACAATAAAAATATTCTTCTTCTTTTTTCTGTCTTTGTGAATTGTGTGGGCTGTAGCCGCACTTGCATCCTCAAAGCAGCAGCGACAAGCGTGCATCTGTCTGTTAAAGGGTGGTGACACCCTCAAAGTGTGCTACACAAACAATAAAAATATTCTTCTTTTTTCTGTCTTTGTGGATTGTGTGGGCTGTAGCTGCACTTGCATCCTCAAAGCAGCAGCGACAAGCGTGCATCTGTCTGTTAAAGGGTGGTGACACCCTCAAAGTGTGCTACACAAACAATAAAAATATTCTTCTTCTTTTTTCTGTCTTTGTGAATTGTGTGGGCTGTAGCCGCACTTGCATCCTCAAAGCAGCAGCGACAAGCGTGCGTCTGTCTGTTAAAGGGTGGTGACACCCTCAAAGTGTGCTACACAAACAATAAAAATATTCTTCTTTTTTCTGTCTGTGTGGATTGTGTGGGCTGTAGCTGCACTTGCATCCTCAAAGCAGCAGCGACAAGCGTGCGTCTGTCTGTTAAAGGGTGGTGACACCCTCAAAGTGTGCTACACAAACAATAAAAATATTGTTCTTTTTTTTTCTGTCTTTGTGAATTTTGTGGGCTGTAGCCGCACTTGCATCCTCAAAGCAGCAGCAACAAGCGTGCGTCTGTCTGTTAAAGGGTGGTGACACCCTCAAAGTGTGCTACACAAACAATAAAAATATTCATCTTTTTTCTGTCTTTGTGAATTGTGTGGGCTGTAGCCGCACTTGCATCCTCAAAGCAGCAGCGACAAGCATGCATCTGTCTGTTAAAGGGTGGTGACACCCTCAAAGTGTGCTACACAAACAATAAAAATATTGTTCTTTTTTTTCGGTCTTTCTGAAATGTGTGGGCTGTAGCCGCACCTGCAACCTTAAAGCAGCAGCGACAAGCGTGCGTCTGTCTGTTAAAGGGTGGTGACACCCTCAAAGTGTGCTACACAAACAATAAAAATATTCTTCTTTTTTTTTCTGTCTTTGTGAATTGTGTGGGCTGTAGCCGCACTTGCATCCTCAAAGCAGCAGCGACAAGCGTGCATCTGTCTGTTAAAGGATTACATCGGTGACAGCATCCAAGTAGGCATGTCAGACAGTCCGTACCTGTACTGGCAGGAAAAAGAAGCAATTTGGAGGTCACTGTACAAACTGTCTCTATTTTACCTGAGTTGCCCCCCCTCCAGTGTGTACTCCGAAAGACTGTTTAGTGCAGCCGGGAACCTTGTCAGCGAAAGGCGTAGGAGGTTGTTTCCACAAAATGTGGAGAAGATGATGTTCATAAAATGAATTATCAACTCTTCCAGGGAGACCAGCCTCCAGAACGTACAGAGGGACCTGTGGTTCCAGCGGGGATGAATTAATACTCTGTGAGGATGAGGATGTACACACTGAAGAGGGTGAGGAATCGGTGAATGAGGAGGATGAGGATGACATCTTGCCTCCGTAGAGCCAGTTTGTGCAGGGACAGATTAATTGCCAGCTTGTTTTGTGGGGGCCCAAACGAACCAATCATTTCAGCCACAGTTGTGTGGCAGACCCTGGCGCTGAAATGATTGGTTTGTTAAAGTGTGCATGTCCTGTTTATACAACATAAGGGTGGGTGGGAGGGCCCAAGGACAATTCCATCTTGCACCTCTTTTTTTTCTTTGCATTATGTACAGTTTGGGGCCTAGTTTTTCAAACTGCCATCCTGTCTGCCACTGCAGTTTCACGCCTAGATGGGTCACGTGTTTGTGCCGCCCACTCGTGTCACTTACCATAGTCATCCAGCTACCTCGGTGCAACCTTTTGGACATAAAAACACTATTGTGAGGTGTGAGGTGTTCAGAATAGACTGGAAATGAGTGGAAATTAAGGTTATTGAGGTTAATAATAGCATAGGAGCAGAAAAACCTACAAATTCTGTGATTTTAGCTGTTTTTATGCTTTTTTTAAAAAAAATACAGATCCAAAACACAAAACCCAGAACCCAAAACACGGAAGGGTGGTTTTGGCAAAACCAATCCAGATCCAAAACACTAAGAAAGATCCAGATCAAAAACCAAAACACAAAACACGAAAAGTGGCCGGTGCACACCCCTAATTTAGACATGTTTACATTCAATCCAAAACCCAAGATTCAGTTTTTAAATCCAGGTTCTGTACTTGGACTCTGGACTCCGTTCTGCTCAGAGCCTCAGCTGGAACTCGATATCACTCGGAATCCCAAAGTTTAAGCAAATTCTGGTGTTGACCAGACATTCTGGTGTTGATATGTGAAAGGTCAATATAATGAACATGTCGGCATTTTAACCATATTAACATTTGTGATGTCTAAATTTTTATTTTCAACCTTATGTCCATGTCGACATTCTAACTGTTGAGATTTAGAACCTGTCGACATTCTGACTGTTGACATTCTGACCGGATACTTCACCTACATAGAGGTTGCTAGGCTAAAACAGTTTCAGGTTATAGATAAATGCCAGTATTGGTGACCACCTGTAGCACTGGTCTATGATGCCACGTGGATAATGAGATATTTTTATAGTTTGCCTATCCTAAACCGAAACCAGATTAATAGCCAAAACCCAGCTTAAAATGGAGTTGTTTACTTATATTAAATATTGCTGCATATAGTCCACTTACCATGTACGTGAAGTGTTGGATCTGGTTCTGAATGGCCAGGTTAGTATTACGAATATTGAAATTTATGTGAAGATTGTCCCCAGGTTTGACCTCTGTTGCTGTGATACCGATGTGCAGATAATTCCCACCTGACGTGTAGGCTGTGGCGGTCATGGTCGCAGTTGCCTGTCGGGCTTCAGGCAAATCAGGACGGTCAGTTTTTACCTAGAATTAGAGTATATAAAACAAAGAGCTTGTTATTGGAGAATGCAGCTACTGTATCACAGAGAAGAAAATCACAATTGTGTGCAAGTAAATGGCCAATGTTACAGCGGCTCCATGAGCCATGCTATATGGGATGTATTACAGTGGGTGCTGCTTCAGTAACATTCTACGTTGGTAAGTGAGCATTGAGTTGCGCCAGTTTCTCCCAGGATAATAAAGGATATGACTACTAAATGCATTTCTGCGGGTGTACCTACTGTACACTGGGCAACGGCTGTCGCATTAAAAAAAAACCACCAGAGCCACGTACCAGACCCGCTGTGCCCATCTTATCCCCTTAGGGATAAAAAAAGGTATTAAATAAACATGTAATGTACAGAGCAGCACAGGTACATGACATGCATGTCACCATGCCAGCCCATTGGCAAGTGCATTGGAAAAAGACTGTTTCATAGTATTTAAAGGACACTTATTAGGTAGTACATATGAATATGGGGGAGAATAGGGGTAGATGGGAGGAATATGGAAAACAGGAGAAATAGGGGGAAGAACAGGAGTAGATTGAAGGAACAGGGGCAAGAGGAAGGGGAAATGGGAGGAACAAGGGGAGATCGGAGGAAAGAGAGAGAACAAGAAGAGACAGGAGTAACAGGAGAGAGAACAGAGGGAGATGGGAAAATGAGGAGAGTAGAAGAAGATGGGAGGGACAGGGAGAAATGGGAGGAACAAGTTGAAGAACAGGGGGAGAAGGAAAAAACAGAGAAAAAGACAGGAGGAAAAAGAGAATAAGGTGCAGGACAATTGGAGGCAAAAGGGAAGGACAGGAGGAAATAAGAGGAACTGACAAAAGAAAAGTGGGAAAATGAAGACATGGGGAAGGCAGGGAAATAGGAGGAACAGGTGGAAGTACAGGGGAAGAATAGAGAAACAGGGGGATGGACATGGGAAGAATAGAGAAAAAGGGGGAAGGACAGGGGGAGACAAGGGAATCAGGTGCAGGATAATTGGAGACAGGAGAAACAAGACAGAAAGGCAGAAATTAGAGGAACAGGCGGTAGAACAGTGGGAGAATGGAGAAACGGGGAAAGGCGGGGAAATAGGAACAGGTGGAAGAACAGGGGAAGAATAGAGATACAGGGGGAGACACATGAGAATCAAGTGCTAGACAATTGGAGACAGGAGAGACAGGGGAAGGATGGGAGGAAATGACAGGAACAGGTGGAAGAACAGTGGGAGAATGGAGAAACAGGAAAAGGCAGCAAAATAGGAGGAACAGGTGGAAGAACAGGGGAAGAATAGAGATACAGGGGAAAGGACAGAGGGAGAATAGAGATACAGGGGAAAGGACAGGGGGGGAAAAGAGATACAGGGGAAAGGACAGGGGGAGAATAGAGATACAGGGGAAAGGACAGAGGGAGAATAGAGATACAGGGGAAAGGACAGGGGGAGAAAAAAGATACAGGGGAAAGGACAGGGGGAGAATAGAGATACAGGGGAAAGGACAGGGGGAGAATAGATATACAGGGGAAAGGACAGGGGGAGAATAGAGATACAGGGGAAAGGACAGGGGGAAAATAGAGATACAGGGGAAAGGACAGGGAGAATAGAGATACAGGGGAAAGGACAGGGGGAGAATAGAGATACAGGGGAAAGGACAGGGGAAGACTAGAGATACAAGGGAAAGGACAGAGGGAGAATAGAGATCCAGGGGAAAGGACAGGGGAAGAATAGAGATACAGGGGAAAGGACAGGGGGAGACAGGAGAGACAGGGGAAAGGACAGGGGGAGAATAGAGATACAGGGGAAAGGACAGGGGGAGAATAGAGATACAGGGGAAAGGACAAGGGGAGAATAGAGATACAGGGAAAGGACAGAGGGAGAATAGAGATACTGGGGAAAGGACAGGGGGAGAATAGAGATACAGGGGAAAGGACAGGGGGAGAATAGATATACAGGGGAAAGGACAGGGGGAGAATAGAGATACAGGGGAAAGGACAGAGGGAGAATAGAGATATAGGGAAAGGACAGGGGGAGAATAGAGATACAGGGGAAAGGACAGGGGAAGACTAGAGATACAAGGGAAAGGACAGGGGGAGAATAGAGATATAGGGGAAAGGACAGGGGAAGAATAGAGATATAGTGGAAAGGACAGGGGAAGAATAGAGATACAGGGGGAAGGACAGGGGGAGAATAGAGATACAGGGGAAAGGACAGGGGGAGAATAGAGATACAGGGGAAAGGACAGGGGAAGAATAGAGATACAGGGGAAAGGACAGGGGGAGAATAGAGATACAGGGGAAAGGACAGGGGGAGAATAGAGATACAGGGGAAAGGACAGGGGGAGACAGGAGAGACAGGGGAAAGGACAAGGGGAGAATAGAGATACAGGGGAAAGGACAAGGGGAGAATAGAGATACAGGGAAAGGACAGAGAGAGAATAGAGATACAGGGAAAGGACAAGGGGAGAATAGAGATACAGGGGAAAGGACAGGGGGAGAATAGAGATACAGGGGAAAGGACAGAGGTAGAATAGAGATACAGGGAAAGGACAGGGGGAGAATAGAGATACAGGGGAAAGGACAGGGGGAGAATAGAGATAAAGGGGAATGGACAGGGGGAGAATAGAGATACAGGGGAAAGGACAGGGGGAGAATAGAGATACAAGGGAAAGGACAGGGGGAGAATAGAGATACAGGGGAAAGGACTGGGGGAGAATAGAGATACAGGGGAAAAGACAAGGGAAGAATAGAGATACAGGGGAAAGGACAAGGGAAGAATAGAGATACAGGAGAAAGGACAGGGGGAGAATAGAGATAAAGGGGAAAGGACAAGGGGAGAATAGAGATACAGGGAAAGGACAGAGGGAGAATAGAGATACAGGGAAAGGACAGAGGGAGAATAGAGATATAGGGAAAGTACAGGGGGAGAATAGAGATACAGGGGAAAGGACATGGGGAGAATAGAGATACAGGGAAAGGACAGGGGGAGAATAGAGATACAGGGGAAAGGACAGGGGGAGAATAGAGATACAGGGGAAAGGACAGGGGGAGACAGGAGAGACAGGGGAAAGGACAGGGGGAGAATAGAGATACAGGGGAAAGGACAGGGGGAGAATAGAGATACAGGGGAAAGGACAAGGGGAGAATAGAGATACAGGGAAAGGACAGAGGGAGAATAGAGATACTGGGGAAAGGACAGGGGGAGAATAGAGATACAGGGAAAGGACAAGGGGAGAATAGAGATACAGGGGAAAGGACAGGGGGAGAATAGAGATACAGGGGAAAGGACAGGAGGAGACAGGAGAGACAGGGGAAAGGACAGGGGGAGAATAGAGATACAGGGGAAAGGACAAGGGAAGAATAGAGATACAGGGGAAAGGACGGGGAGAATAGAGAAACAGGGGAAAGGACAGGGGAAGAATAGAGATACAGGGGAAAGGACAGGGGGAGAATAGAGATACAGGGGAAAGGACAGGGGGAGAATAGATATACAGGGGAAAGGACAGGGGGAGAATAGAGATACAGGGGAAAGGACAGAGGGAGAATAGAGATATAGGGAAAGGACAGGGGGAGAATAGAGATACAGGGGAAAGGACAGGGGAAGACTAGAGATACAAGGGAAAGGACAGGGGGAGAATAGAGATATAGGGGAAAGGACAGGGGAAGAATAGAGATATAGTGGAAAGGACAGGGGAAGAATAGAGATACAGGGGGAAGGACAGGGGGAGAATAGAGATACAGGGGAAAGGACAGGGGGAGAATAGAGATACAGGGGAAAGGACAGGGGAAGAATAGAGATAAAGGGGAAAGGACAGGGGGAGAATAGAGATACAGGGGAAAGGACAGGGGGAGAATAGAGATACAGGGGAAAGGACAGGGGGAGACAGGAGAGACAGGGGAAAGGACAAGGGGAGAATAGAGATACAGGGGAAAGGACAAGGGGAGAATAGAGATACAGGGAAAGGACAGAGAGAGAATAGAGATACAGGGAAAGGACAAGGGGAGAATAGAGATACAGGGGAAAGGACAGGGGGAGAATAGAGATACAGGGGAAAGGACAGAGGTAGAATAGAGATACAGGGAAAGGACAGGGGGAGAATAGAGATACAGGGGAAAGGACAGGGGGAGAATAGAGATAAAGGGGAATGGACAGGGGGAGAATAGAGATACAGGGGAAAGGACAGGGGGAGAATAGAGATACAAGGGAAAGGACAGGGGGAGAATAGAGATACAGGGGAAAGGACTGGGGGAGAATAGAGATACAGGGGAAAAGACAAGGGAAGAATAGAGATACAGGGGAAAGGACAAGGGAAGAATAGAGATACAGGAGAAAGGACAGGGGGAGAATAGAGATAAAGGGGAAAGGACAAGGGGAGAATAGAGATACAGGGAAAGGACAGAGGGAGAATAGAGATACAGGGAAAGGACAGAGGGAGAATAGAGATATAGGGAAAGTACAGGGGGAGAATAGAGATACAGGGGAAAGGACATGGGGAGAATAGAGATACAGGGAAAGGACAGGGGGAGAATAGAGATACAGGGGAAAGGACAGGGGGAGAATAGAGATACAGGGGAAAGGACAGGGGGAGACAGGAGAGACAGGGGAAAGGACAGGGGGAGAATAGAGATACAGGGGAAAGGACAGGGGGAGAATAGAGATACAGGGGAAAGGACAAGGGGAGAATAGAGATACAGGGAAAGGACAGAGGGAGAATAGAGATACTGGGGAAAGGACAGGGGGAGAATAGAGATACAGGGAAAGGACAAGGGGAGAATAGAGATACAGGGGAAAGGACAGGGGGAGAATAGAGATACAGGGGAAAGGACAGGAGGAGACAGGAGAGACAGGGGAAAGGACAGGGGGAGAATAGAGATACAGGGGAAAGGACAAGGGAAGAATAGAGATACAGGGGAAAGGACGGGGAGAATAGAGAAACAGGGGAAAGGACAGGGGAAGAATAGAGATACAGGGGAAAGGACAGGGGGAGAATAGAGATACAGGGGAAAGGACAGGGGGAGAATAGATATACAGGGGAAAGGACAGGGGGAGAATAGAGATACAGGGGAAAGGACAGAGGGAGAATAGAGATATAGGGAAAGGACAGGGGGAGAATAGAGATACAGGGGAAAGGACAGGGGAAGACTAGAGATACAAGGGAAAGGACAGGGGGAGAATAGAGATATAGGGGAAAGGACAGGGGAAGAATAGAGATATAGTGGAAAGGACAGGGGAAGAATAGAGATACAGGGGGAAGGACAGGGGGAGAATAGAGATACAGGGGAAAGGACAGGGGGAGAATAGAGATACAGGGGAAAGGACAGGGGAAGAATAGAGATACAGGGGAAAGGACAGGGGGAGAATAGAGATACAGGGGAAAGGACAGGGGGAGAATAGAGATACAGGGGAAAGGACAGGGGGAGACAGGAGAGACAGGGGAAAGGACAAGGGGAGAATAGAGATACAGGGGAAAGGACAAGGGGAGAATAGAGATACAGGGAAAGGACAGAGAGAGAATAGAGATACAGGGAAAGGACAAGGGGAGAATAGAGATACAGGGGAAAGGACAGGGGGAGAATAGAGATACAGGGGAAAGGACAGAGGTAGAATAGAGATACAGGGAAAGGACAGGGGGAGAATAGAGATACAGGGGAAAGGACAGGGGGAGAATAGAGATAAAGGGGAATGGACAGGGGGAGAATAGAGATACAGGGGAAAGGACAGGGGGAGAATAGAGATACAAGGGAAAGGACAGGGGGAGAATAGAGATACAGGGGAAAGGACTGGGGGAGAATAGAGATACAGGGGAAAAGACAAGGGAAGAATAGAGATACAGGGGAAAGGACAAGGGAAGAATAGAGATACAGGAGAAAGGACAGGGGGAGAATAGAGATAAAGGGGAAAGGACAAGGGGAGAATAGAGATACAGGGAAAGGACAGAGGGAGAATAGAGATACAGGGAAAGGACAGAGGGAGAATAGAGATATAGGGAAAGTACAGGGGGAGAATAGAGATACAGGGGAAAGGACATGGGGAGAATAGAGATACAGGGAAAGGACAGGGGGAGAATAGAGATACAGGGGAAAGGACAGGGGGAGAATAGAGATACAGGGGAAAGGACAGGGGGAGAATAGAGATACAGGGGAAAGGACAGAGGGAGAATAGAGATATAGGGAAAGGACAGGGGGAGAATAGAGATACAGGGGAAAGGACATTGGGAGAATAGAGATACAGGGAAAGGACAGGGGGAGAATAGAGATACAGGGGAAAGGACAGGGGGAAAATAGAGATACAGGGGAAAGGACAGAGGGAGAATAGAGATATAGGGGAAAGGACAGGGGCAGAATTGAGATACAGGGGAAGGACAGGGGGAGAATAGAGGTACAGGGGAATGGACAGGGGGAGAATAGAGATACAGGGTAAAGGACAGGGGGAGAATAGAGATACAGGGGAAAGGACAGGGGGAGAATAGAGATACAGGGGAAAGGACAGGGGAGAATAGAGATACCGGGAAAGGACAGAGGGAGAATAGAGATACAGGGGAAAGGACAGGGGGAGAATAGAGATACAGGGAAAGGACAGAGGGAGAATAGAGATATAGGGAAAGGACAGGGGGAGAATAGAGATACAGGGGAAAGGACAGGGGGAGAATAGAGATAAAGGGGAAAGGACAGGGGGAGAATAGAGATACAGGGGAAAGGACAGGGGGTGAATAGAGATACAGGGGAAAGGACTGGGGGAGAATAGAGATACAGGGGGAGAATAGAGATACAGTGGAAAGGAAAGGGGGAGAGAGGAGATACAGGGGAAAGGACAGGGGGAGAATAGAGATACAGGGGAAAGGACAGAGGGAGAATTGAGATATATGGAAAGGACAGGGGGAGAATAGAAATAAAGGGGAAAGGACAGGGGGAGAATAGAGATACAGGGGAAAGGACAGGGGGAGAATAGAGATACAGGGGAAAGGACAGGGGGAGAATAGAGATACAGGGGGAGAATAGAGATACAGGGGAAAGGACAGGGGGAGAGAGGAGAGACAGGGGAAAGGACAGGGGGAGAATAGAGATACAGGGGAAAGGACAAGGGGAGAATAGAGATACAGGGAAAGGACAGAGGGAGAATAGAGATACAGGGGAAAGGACAGGGGGAGAATAGAGATACAGGGAAAGGACAGGGGGAGAATAGAGATACAGGGGAAAGGACAGGGGGAGAATAGAGATACAGGGGAAAGGACAGAGGGAGAATAGATATATAGGGAAAGGACAGGGGGAGAGTAGAGATACAGGGGAAAGGACAGGGGGAGAATAGAGATAAAGGGGAAAGGACAGGGGGAGAATAGAGATACAGGGGAAAGGACAGGGGGAGAATAGAGATACAGGGGAAAGGACAAGGGGAGAATAGAGATACAGGGGAAAGGACAAGGGGAGAATATAGATACAGGGGAAAGGACAGAGGGAGAATAGAGATATAGGGAAAGGACAGGGGGAGAATAGAGATACAGGGGAAAGGACAGGGGGAGAATAAAGAAACAGGGGAAAGGACAGGGGGAGAAGAGAGATACAGGGGAAAAGACAGAGGGAGAATAGATATATAGGGAAAGGACAGGGGGAGAATAGAGATACAGGGGAAAGGACAGGGGGAGAATAGAGATAAAGGGGAAGGGACAGGGGTAGAATAGAGATACAGGGGAAAGGACAGAGGGAGAATAGAGATACAGGGGAAAGGACAGGGGGAGAATAGAGATACATGGGAAAGGACAGGGGGAGAATAGAGAAACAGGGGAAAGGACAGGGGGAGAATAGAGATACAGGGGGAGAATAGAGACACAGGGGAAAGGACAGGGGGAGAGAGGAGAGACAGGGGAAAGGACAGGGGGAGAATAGAGATACAGGGGAAAGGACAAGGGGAGAATAGAGATACAGGGAAAGGACAAAGGGAGAATAGAGATACAGGGGAAAGGACAGGGGGAGAATAGAGATACAGGGAAAGGACAGGGGGAGAAAAGAGATACAGGGGAAAGGACAGGGGGAGAATAGAGATACAGGGGAAAGGACAGAGGGAGAATAGATATATAGGGAAAGGACAGGGGGAGAATAGAGATACAGGGGAAAGGACAGGGGGAGAATAGAGATACAGGGGAAAGGACAAGGGGAGAATAGAGATACAGGGGAAAGGACAGGGGGAGAATAGAGATACAGGGGAAAGGACAGGGGGAGAATAGAGATACAGGGGAAAGGACAAGGGAAGAATAGAGATACAGGGGAAAGGACAGGGGGAGAATAGAGATACAGGGGAAAGGACAGGGGGAGAATAGAGATACAGGGGAAAGGACAGGGGGAGAATAGAGATACAGGGGAAAGGACAGAGGGAGAATAGAGATATAGGGAAAGGACAGGGGGAGAATAGAGATACAGGGGAAAGGACAGGGGGAGAATAGAGATAAATGGGAATGGACAGGAGGAGAATAGAGATACAGGGGAAAGGACAGAGGGAGAATAGAGATACAAGGGAAAGGACAGGGGGAGAATAGAGATACAGGGGAAAGGACAGGGGGAGAATGGAGATACAGAGGAAAGGACAAGGGAAGAATAGAGATACAGGGGAAAGGACAAGGGAAGAATAGAGATACAGGTGAAAGGACAGGGGGAGAATAGAGATACAGGGGAAAGGACAGGGGGAAAATAGAGATACAGGGGAAAGGACAGAGGGAGAATAGAGATATATGGAAAGGACAGGGGGAGAATAGAGATACAGGGGAAAGGACAGGGGTAGAATAGAGATACAGGGGAAAGGACAGGGGGAGAATAGAGATACAGGGGAAAGGACAGTGGGAGAATAGAGATACAGGGGGAGAATAGAGATACAGGGGAAAGGACAGGGGGAGACAGGAGAGACAGGGGAAAGGACAGGGGGAGAATAGAGATACAGGGAAAGGACAAGGGGATAATAGAGATACAGGGAAAGGACAGAGGGAGAATAGAGATACAGGGGAAAGGACAGGGGGAGAATAGAGATACAGGGAAAGGACAGGGGGAGAATAGAGATACAGGGGAAAGGACAGAGGGAGAATAGAGATACAGGGGAAAGGACAGAGGGAGAATAGAGATATAGGGAAAGGACAGGGGGAGAATAGAGATACAGGGGAAAGGACAGGGGGAGAATAGAGATAAAGGGAAAAGGACAGGGGGAGAATAGAGATACAGGGGAAAGGACAGGGGGAGAATAGAGATACAGGGGAAAGGACAAGGGGAGAATAGAGATACAGGGGAAAGGACAAGGGGAGAATAGAGATACAGGGGAAAGGACAGAGGGAGAATAGAGATATAGGGAAAGGACAGGGGGAGAATAGAGATACAGGGGAAAGGACAGGAGGAGAATAGAGATACAGGGGAAAGGACAGGGGGAGAATAGAGATACAGGGGAAAGGACAGGGGGAGAATAGAGATACAAGGGAAAGGACAGGTGGAGAATAGAGATACAGGGGAAATGACAGGGGGAGAATAGAGATACAGGGGAAAGGACAAGGGAAGAATAGAGATACAGGGGAAAGGACAAGGGAAGAATAGAGATACAGGGGAAAGGACAGGGGGAGAATAGAGATACAGGGGAAAGGACAGGGGAAGAATAGAGATACAGGGGAAAGGACAGGGGGAGAATAGAGATACAGGGGAAAGGACAGGGGAACAATAGAGATACAGGGGAAAGGACAGGGGGAGAATAGAGATACAGGGGAAAGGACAAGGGAAGAATAGACATACAAGGGAAAGGACAGGGGGAGAATAGAGATACAGGGGAAAGGACAGGGGAAGAATAGAGATACAGGGGAATGGACAGGGGGAGAATAGAGATACAGGGGATAGGACAGGGGAAGAATAGAGATACAGGGGAAAGGACAAGGGATGAATAGAGATACAGGGGAAAGGACAGGGGGAGAATAGAGATACAGGGGAAAGGACAGGGGGAGAATAGAGATACAGGGGAAAGGACAGGGGAAGAATAGAGATACAGGGGAAAGGACAGGGGAGAATAGAGATACAGGGAAAGTACAGGGGGAGAATAGAGATACAGGGAAAGGACAGGGGAAGAATAGAGATACAGGGGAAAGGACAGGGGAAGAATAGAGTTACAGGGGAAAGGACAGGGGAATACAGGGGAAAGGACAGGGGAAGAATAGATATACAGGGGAAAGGACAGGGGGAGACACGAGAATCAAATGCAGTACAATATGGGACAGGAGAAACAGGAAGGACGGGGAAATGAGAGGAACACATTGAAGAATAAAGAAATGGTAATGGACATGAGGAGATAGGAGGAACAATGGACAGGACAGGAAAATGGCAGGACCATGAGGAACGACAGGGGTAGATGAGAGTAACATGGGGAAGGACACGGGGAGAAAAGGGGAAGAACAGGAAGAGATGAAAGAACAGGTGTAGAGAGATGAGAATGTTCTGGGGAGAGAAAGGAAAACAATATTTGCACAATCGCTAGCTACCAGGCAAATGATGGGTGCAAAATACTAGTAGTGATTTTGGAGTTGTATTAGTAGAAATAACAGAATGTGGAAGAGGAGGAGGCAGTTATAGCAGTAGGATTTATAGAAAGGACAAGAAAAGGAGGAGGAAGAGGAGGAGGTAGTTATAGCAGTAGGATTTATAGAAAGGACAAGAAAAGGAGGAGGAAGAGGAGGAAGCAGTTATAGCAGTAGGATTTATAGAAGGGACAAGAAAAGGAGGAGGAAGAGGAGGAGGTAGTTATAGCATTAGGATTTATAGAAGGGGCAAGACCAGGAGGAGGAAGAGGAGGAGGTAGTTATAGCAGTAGGATTTATAGAAGGGACAAGACAAGGAGGAGGAAGAGGAGGAGGTAGTTATAGCAGTAGGATTTATAGAAGGGACAAGGCAAGGAGGAGGAAGAGGAGAAGGTAGTTATAGCAGTAGTATTTATAGAAGGGACAAGACAAAGAGGAGGAAGAGGAGGTAGTTATAGCAGTAGGATTTATAGAAGGGGCAAGACAAGGAGGAGGAAGAGGAGGAGGTAGTTATAGCATTAGGATTTATAGAAGGGACAAGACAAGGAGGAGGAAGAGGAGGAGGTAGTTATAGCAGTAGGATTATAGAAGGGACAAGACAAGGAGGAGGAAGAGGAGGAGGTAGTTAAAAGGAAAGAGGACACAGTAGCTGTAGGAGTAGGTTCGCAGGAGAGGAGGAGGAGGATTAAAACACAGAATAGTATGTTTTCAACAGGACAACTCAGCAATAATAACTAATGTTATTCAGACATCATAAATCCAAATTAAAATGACACACTATTTCTTCAATAATGTTATAGCATATATGTTATAGCATAGTATATAGCAATAATGTTATATACATAGATGTGTCAATGTAATGGTCACTTACAGTTATTGGCAGATTATTGATGTTTGCTGCTGTGTTTAGAGTCAGTCGGACAGTTCCCTCTGGTCCAGTCAAACCCTCCACTTTTCCTTGTCCAGCTATGACAGCCATGACAGCAATCCTGTTTGCTGGAGAACCATCTGGGTTTGTGACAAACACCTGAGAGATAAAAAGGAACATGAGAAAGATACGTGTTGCAGGGGTGTTTCATCAGAGTCTTTTATCAATCTCTTAATTATATGAGGTTGGTTCAATAAGTAAGGTAACAAGACCTCTCACGTGTGTAATGTTCTCTATTTCATTCTAATTTCCTGCCAGGCCAGAGCAGGTAGACCGCTGCTTCCCCTCACGGCCATTAGACTGTGCCTCATATCAGTCCTCCTGTCCCAACATCAGCTGTAAGATGGTGGGGCTGGTGGAAACATGGTCAAATATTGAGATGCATAGTTTAATCAGATTTCTGTGTCTACAGGGCACATCAGCAGCTGATAGTCATCACCAACTTCTCGAGTTGGATGGTGATAGCATCAAGTCATGGAAACAAGTTTGGGTTTAGTGCACTGCCTTTGATAACAGCAAGACAGACGTCCAAGGTGAGCGGCGATCCAGCCGGCCAAGCATGTTCACCACAGATGACTTTTATTGCCATCTGTCCTGCCATTATCAATGGCAGTGCACCAAACCTCTGTGACATGACATCATCACCGTACACTTTGATAATTTGGTGATGAATTTCAGCTGCTGATGTTGGTTTATGATGTAAACAAGCATGGAAGACTGGCTACATGGCCACAACACTCCCATGACACTCCCTGATCTTTTGAATTCATCCACACGGTTGCCTCCCAGTTGCCACCAAAAATGTCCATTTCAGAGCAGATCCGGCCACATAAGGAACAACCGTCCGCTCTCAAATTCCTCCATGAAGGTGTGCATGTATGGTGCAGCACATGCACAGTCTGTAATTACTTCTTGCAGCACATGCAAAAACTGCTAATAATCACGAGTAGCATCTGTTTTTGGACTTGTGTCTGAACCAGAATTTAGCCCTGAATTATATCCTCTGGTTCCAGCCTGAAGATAGCTTTAACAGAAAAAAGCATGGAATGGTGTTCTTGGGGAGCGCCAAACTCCAATTATGCAGGTTAAAATATTCCCTTGATATTTTCTGTTTTAATGTCCTTTTAAAGGGATGAAGATGAAAAGGAATCCACTTTCAGTTTCTACCATGATACCCTCAACCAGAGTACACCCAATGACAATGAATCATTAACATTTGGTTTTATTTAAAACAAATAAATGTAAAAATGAATAAAAACCTTACATCACACATATATATCGTGGCCATTGTGGGTTAGATGTTGTTACTAACTCGCTGTCACCCCTTAATGGGGCGAGCTCATTGACAGCTCATTGAGCCCACTTTTTGGTCACAGAAACAAGTAACCCAACGCGTTTTGTCAACAATGACTTCTTCAGGGGTGTTTAATTCAGCCTAAACTTGAATCCTCAATCAGGATGGCAAATAGTATGTCCTTTAAACAGTACTTAGACTAAGGTAACTGGCTGCTCCTAACACAATATATATTTAGTTTTCAGGTCAAATGATGAATGGCCTATCAAGCCTGATGTTTTTTATTGTCCTCAGCTGGAGACATCCAATCAAAGGCAGCTTCCCTGCAACAGTGTACAGCTCACAGGTCAGGTACTGTATTAACCTTTTCATAGGATTGTCCTCTAGTAATTGTACCACCCAAGTAAAGTTCACCTGGCTCACCCAACCAACCACTGCAAAGACTGGCCTAAACACCAAAACAAAGGTGGAAAATAAACAACCCATATACTGGTAAAAAATATGGTTTATAGCTACAGAGGATATCTTGAATTTTACATCTCCTTTGGATACAGTAGAGGATAAAGAGCTTAAAAAATCCTGAAAGACCTCAAACTACTGAATATTGAATCTGGGATCTAGTCCATGAGAGAGGAAGGGTAGAAAAGAAAAAGCAATACTTAAAAAATTGAGTCATTGTACCAATGAGTGGTTGCTGCTGGGGCATCTATGACAATCTAAAGTGAGTGTAGAAGATATGGGTAGACTACTGGAAGCTGAGGTTGACCAGGGGAGTGTGTGTTTCGAGGGAAATGTAAGGAGTCTGTTCACTTTTGCATCCTGGGGGTAAAATATAACTCAAGTTACAACATAAGTGTGATGCTGCATACAAACGTAAAGATTTTCTGTCCAACCATCCAACTAGTTGATTGGTTGGAATGAAAATCTGGTAAGGTATGGGAGTAACTGATGATCAGCAATTTGCTCCTAAATGCCAGAAAACAGATGAAAATGGTCGTCAGACAAGTTTGTTAAATGTTTGATCTAAACAATTTTTTAAAACAACAGTTTTTGTCCATTTTCCGGCGTTTGGGAGCAAATTGCTGATTGTCATTTACTCCCATACCTTACCAGATTTTCATTCCAACCAATCAACTAGTTGGATGGTGGGTCAGGAAACATTTACGTGTGTACCCAGCTTAACTGTGATTTAACTCCAAAACGATATTTCTGTAATAGGATACGATTAAAGTAAGCAAGACATGGCACGTTCAGTGCTGTGCTGGGGAGCTGAATGGGGAGCAGTGTAGGTGAATGAGGTAATGGAAGCTCTCAGTTTTATAGATTAAAGCCCGTCAGAAGATTCACGGCACTTCCACCACTTTTCCCTTATATTTCCATTCCTGACAACAAATGATACATTTAACTAATGTTAACATGCGGTGACCACTAACTGTAAACATCTTATTAGCTGCTTATTGGAAGCACAGTAGTGTTCAACTCTGTCAGACAGAGTATAGAAGTGCTGTATATATATATTTGACTGGGGCTTTTTTAATGGGATAGGGATTGTGTATATTGTTTAAAATTAATTCATGTAAGAGGTGTGGGTGGGATGACTTATAACTAACTTTTTTAAATATATTAGACCCCTTGACTATTGTTTTAAAAAAATGCCACCCTAAGGTCCCATTCATTTACTATCTGTCTATTGTCCTCTTTTATAATAAAAAAAAAAAACATCAGGTGACTTTTGGGATCATCCCTCCAGGATATCCAAGAGCAGAGGTTCAAGTGGCAATTTCAGGGAGTGTGGTTCCACAATAACATTAAGGGCCTGATTCAGACCCACTTGCGAGTGGCTGTCCGCTCGCAAGTGGGTCGATGTTCTGGACTGAGCATGCGCACGACGGAGGGAGCTCCGTCGTGCGCATGCGCCAGACGCGACGAGCGAAGGAAAGTCTTTCGCTCGTTGTGTCTGATCAAAGGGGGCGTGCTGTCGATGTTGATTGACAGCACGCCCCCTTTGGTAGGCATGCCGGGGGCGTGCCTCCCTGACGGGGGCGTTCCCACGGGAACGCCTCCCGTCAGAAGCCGGCCCACTGACATCACTAGTGATGTCAGTGGGAGTGATTTTGGCTCTGATAGAGCCAAAATCACTCCGGAGCTTGCGGTTGAAAACCTCAACCGCAGGCTCCGGCTCGCAATTTCGATGGTCGCGATGGTCACGACCATCGCGGCCATCAAAATGCACGCTCATATAGCCTGTGGGTGGTGACCCACAACTATACGAGCATCCAGGAGGACGCTCCATTTTCATGGAGGCCGGCCCTCATTCAGAGCGTGCGCTCTGCTCAGAGCGTACGGCTCTGAATGAGGGCCTAAGTCCCCACCCTGCCCACTTCACTACTGATGTAGACGGGATTGAGTTGGGATCCTTGCTGTCCCAAGAGTCAAGGAGATGCATGAGTCTCCATGACACTCCAGGAAGTAGGCAAATATGTATCAGGCCAGTGCTTTCCAGTCTGTTTGTGATTTTAACTGGGGACCACAAAGTGATGATTTGTCCATCATAATGATAACTAGCCCAAGCTGCCTAGTTCTAAGTCTAGCAATAGAATTTATATAGTGTGCATTTTATCCATCTTTAAAAATGCTTTTAGACTATTTTAATGGATCTGACACATGACTACTCACAACATTCTTCATAACCTGCTCAGCTCTCTGGTTGGCCCCACTCCCCTCTGCTGTCCGCCTCCTCCCCTGCTCCCTCATCTCGGCTCTGTCCCGACTCCCCCACGGTGGCTCTGTCCTGATACCCCCACACACACATGGCTCTGTCCCAAGCGCCCCTTTCCCACTACCATACCTAGCCCGGTGGCTTGCCCTCTTCTCTTAAGGCTTTCCCATCTATTTCGCAGTGGGAGCTGTTGGGACACATGCATTGAGGAGATGGGACACAATTATTATATAGATTGTGTTTATTAACATGGCTGGTCCCGTGTCAATAGGAGGATCTAATAGTGAAGCAACACTGGTGTTCCTATTGATAGGATCAACTTTTAACCCATCCAAGCACAAGGGAGGGAGGAGGATAGGAAACAAACAAAACGAAAAAGAAATCAAACATGAATCCTAAAATACTGTAAGCATAAAAAAAACATCAGCCCAATAACTAGTGTGGAATGGCACTGAATAAATAACATGGGGAATAATTTATTTCTGTTTAAATCAGAAAACAAAATAATTAAAAAGAAAATTATGAAATTCTATATATTTAATAAAAAAAAAAAAAATTTTCTTAATCTTAGTAGAATTGACCCAAGAACAAATGTAAGTTGGCAAAATGAACCACAGTATTTTAGTGTATTTGAACTGGAATTGTCTTTCAAAAACTAGAGTTTTTGTAAAATTGGCATTGTATATAAGGTAAGCTCAAGAGATGTTTTATATACTTAAAATAATAAAGTTTATGCATCTGGGATAATTGAGATCAAACATGTGGTTTTGAACCTGAATGCTGAATTCTAAAAACTCCCCAAACTGTTTTTTATCTGAAACTACTGTATAATTCTTTTTTGGAAGAAGAAGGGCAGAGAAACTGCAGTATGAACAGACACATACCGTAAGATCAAAGGGCATGCCAGGCTTAAAATATCTGGAGGTTTTAGTGAACAGAATTTTATATGGTGACTTCACAATATGAATATTTTCTAGCTCGCTTTCCAACAATTCACTGCCTGGAAGAGAGACAGAGATACATTACATGAGGTAAGCAATCACCTGCACTCAGATAGTGAAGTGTAATGTTTGTGTTTTGGAAGATAACAAAGAGATATTTTTTGTAATAAAAAAGATTCCGTTACTAAAAAAAAAAAAAAAATTACAAGTTGATACAAGATTTATTGCAGCTTCCATGCTCTGGACCATTATTTTATGCACTAAAGTATGTCTTCTTGTTTCCGGTACTAGCAACATGAATTATAAATGAGTCTATTAGAAAGATGCTGATACTGCATATTCTATTGAGTACTCCCAAAAGAAGCATTGATATAACCAATAACTAAAAACTCTTGCCTTTAGCATTTTTTTTTTAAAAGAATATAATTTATATTTGAGAAAATATATAAACGATAGCGATGTTGCAAAGTTATATGTGACCCAGGTCGATAATGCAAACAATTTTATAGCCCCTCTCGCTAATGCTCACCAGATTCAGTGATAATGGTTACAGACATATATAGGGTGTACTCCAACATATCATTTTCATCTTTAAACATTTTTATAAGATCTCCCCTTTTCAACAAAGCTTCCCCCTCTCCATTTTCAATCTGAAAAAAAAATGTTGAAAGCAAAATATTAAAAGAACGACAATAAAGAAACAACAGAAGATTTAAAAACGATCATAATATTGAATCACGCAATGTGCAAAATCAGCTAAAATGAGAAATAAAATAATTTCAACCAACTGATGCAGTTGAGCCATAAGACTGAGCCATAAGACAGCAAATATAATGAAACAAAATTATTTGTCATACCTTGGTCCTCTTCAGACTACTTGAGATACTGGTCCTTACATTATCCTTCTTCACCCCAAATAGTACATATGCCATGCCATTCACATCCTTTCCATAGAGATACCTAACATCGAAGGGTGAAAGAAACTTGATCAATGAAGAACATTGGATGCCTGATGCAGAGGGACAAGTTCACCAACCTAGCACACATGAACACATGCCCCTACAACCTGGACCTGCTGCCAGGTGTGTGAAGAGGTGAAATAACTCACAAAAGGTGCTCTGTGCCAATGTGCAACCCTCCTACCACATTAGGACAACCTCTCATGTTAAATAAAATTGTGAATAGTTTAAAATAATGTAATAAATAATATTTTAAAATAATGTAATAAAGACAGTCCTGATGAGGTGGAGACATCAGGACTGTCTTTATAACATTATGCCCTTTTGTTTGTTTATAACATTGATTTTACTTTAGGCAAGGGTACTAAGAGATGGTTTTTAATATCACAATGCAATTGAAATGCACAAAATGCGAAACGCGCCCCCTTCAGGCTATAGGAAGAAACCCAATCACCGTCTTTTGGACAGGTGCAAAAATCAAGTCATCTTGTCAAGAGATGAAAAATGGCTGCATGGCAAAAAACACAACTAATAATAACAGCCCCTCTCCACAACCTTAAATGTCACTTTCTCAATCCACCAAACAATCACTCCTCTGCACTCCTCCTCATCTTACTTCATAAACCCATGTGCTTCAGAGGAAATCTGGAGGATTCAGACTTTCACCATATTGTGCTTTGTAAGAGGCCAACAGTTGCCTCCTGTACAAATATAAATGTTCACTAACCTACACAGATATTACTACAATATCCTATGTATTTCTGGTTGAGTGTCTCATATAAATGTGGATATAAAATGTGCTTAAAAACAAATATATTGTTTCCAGACTAAGTTTATACTTACTTTGCCTTTATATCCACCCTGAAATCAGCATCATCGATATAGAAAAAACGCTGCTCTGGGATCAAGTGGATCTCAAAAGTTGGTAGGACTGCATATAAAAAAAAAGGAGAGTGCATACATAATAATAATAATTGCCTCAAATTACCATAAAATCAACTCTTTCGTTAGTTTATGCACCCCAAATTTAATAACAGTATTTTTTTAATTGAAAAATAATTGTGTTTTTATCGTTTTTTTCCAGTTTTTAAAAGTTCCCTCAAAGTACCCCAAAATCACCTTTTTTTCAACTTTTTTTGCATTTTTCGTTTAATTCGTTTGAGATTAAACGAAAAAGGTTTGCTTTTTATAATTTTTTTTGCAATTAAAAAAAAGTACAATTCAGCCATCTGACACCATTTAAAAACCTTCAGTACTTTCCTAGTGTCCACAAACAGCCTTCTATATGGTCCTGCTAACAAAATTATCAATTCTGGAGGGTTCAAGAGGATCTCCCCACTTTTTCATGCACCGCTCTCACATCGCATTTGCTAGTCAATTCGCAAACCTCTGCTGCGAGTACCGCAAATAGGCATTTTTAATTGGATTGGAGAATCCTCAGGTGCATGCATTCGTGTGAAGTCTGCGAGTTTCATGAAACAAACTCTCTACTCGCAATTCGCACCTAATTGGATCGACCCCTTTGTGTTTAATATTATTTTTAAAAATAACACTATTTTATAACAATAGTCTCAATATTTCATATAATTTTACAATAAATGTTAATCAGACATCCGTCCAGGGTAGGAATCTTGGACATCCTTTTAAAATAGTTTAGTCTTGTTTTATATGTATCTATTTATACATCTGCTGAGAATTATTTTACATTACTAATGCCTGGTTGTCAGCAGAGATTGGGATTGGATTTATATGGGGATACATATGTTATGTCAGCATTTAAAATGTTGACATACAGTATGTTGACTACATAATGTCGGCAGGTACTGTACGTCGATAGTGTACAATGCAACTTGTAACATGTCAGCACTGTCATTATATCGACAAGTTGACCAGGGGTTAAAGTGGGCTGGAACGGGGTGGAACTGTATTCCGTCAGTTCTATTTGGAGGCGGACCTCACCAGGCCAGTCAGCCCTGTGCAGCAGGGAGTTGCCGGGCGCCCGCTGAGATTTTGTTACCAGCCGGCATCTGGCTCCTTCCCTGAAGCAGCAGCTGGAGGCTGAAGTTCACTCCTAAACGCAGTGGGCACTATAGCAGAGACATCACTACGTCTCTCCCATAGTTCCGAGTAATACCCAGTTGGACAGCACCGGAAGCAGGAATGGGGCTTAAGTATTGTGTGTTACTGTTCATCTTGTGTAAGGTGCACTACTACTAGTGGCACTACCACTGGGGGAATTACCACTGGGGGCACTACTACTGGGGACATCACTACTGAAGGTACTATTACTCCAGGTACTACTACAGGGGGCATTATTACTGGGGGCACTACTACAGGGGGCATTAAGACACGGGCACTACTACTGGGTGCACTACTAATGGGGGCATTACTAATGGAGGCATTACTACTGGGAACACTACTAATGGGGGGCACTATTAAAGGGGGCATTGCATAGGGGGCACTATATAAGGGGCACCACTCCCGGGGGCACTGCATAAGGGGCACCACTACTGTGGCTCTACATAAGGGACACTACCACTGTGGGCACTGCATAAGGGGCACTACCACTGTGGGCACTGCATAAGGGGTACTACTACTGTGGGCATAATGTGTATTAGGGGCACTACTACTGTAGGCATTGTGTAAAAGGGGCACTACTGTGTGTCATAACATGAATAAGGGACACTACTATGTGGTGTAATGTGAATCAGGGGCACTATGTGCAGTGTAATGTGAATGAAATTGTGCTACTTCGTGGCCTAATTTGAATTGGGGATACTATTGTGTGGCCACGCCCCTTTCTTTTGAGACCACACCCCTTTTTGCAATGTGCGTTGTCTATTAAAAAAACGCAGAGGACGGGGGGGTGACTTCCACCACGTCTCTAGAAGCACTTAAGCACTTAGTTAACAAGTTAACAATGCCAAAATCTAACACTGACCCTACTACTAATGCTGACATGTCATATGACAGAGTGTAAAAAGTTTTTTTGAGGTTTTTGCAAATTTAATAAAAAAAAACAAAAAACTAAGAAATCACATGTACAGTACATAAGTATTCACAACCTTTGCTCAATACTTTGTTGATGCACCTTTTCAGCAATTACAGCCTCAAGTCTTTTTGAATATGATGCCACAAGCTGGAGTCCTATGGAGTCCACATAGGAGTCCTTGAAAAAGACCCGCTATAGCGTAGAAACGCGTTGAGTGCTGGTAGGTCTTTTTGAGAAACAAATAGACACTAGTAATACATGTAAGATCTGGGATTTAGGGTATTTTCGGCCGATGCCCTGTTTTCCTTATTCTGTATTCGCTATGTCTGTATGACAAACTGCCTCCATACAATCGTCTTATGTTTGTTTCGAGCTATAACATTTTTGTGTATATATTTTTAGTAGTGTAAAAGCCTTTTTCGATATAATTGCCATTCATCTGGGATCGGCTTTATTTACACTTTATATGATTCTTCTGGATTTCAACATCGGGAGTCGGAAAACCCACTTCCAAAAGAAACCCAGATAGGAGGATTACAGCTCTGTAAAGAAAGTATAGTACGCTCCATTTTTGTGTGATGAATTATCAAGTTCCAAACCCTATCTAAATAAACCTTTATATGCGGAATCTTCATTGTTTTCCTGTGAGTTGGGTACGCTGTGGTTCTTTGTCACAAACAAAAATCGAATTCAACACGTATAGGTGGTGTCTCATTGCTAGCGTTTATAGACATACTATACCATGATGTGTTCTTTGCTTGTTTTTTTTTCACGTCTACAATATGAGATGACTGTAAGGTATGTAGTTAGGAATCCGGCAGTCGAAATGCCAACCGCCGGCTTCCCGACAGTGAAATCCCGGCATGGGACTTATGATAGGCAACTAATTACCGACACCTATCATTAGTCCCACACCGAAATCCTGACGCCTGGCATACTGATCATAGGTAAGCCGGCCGTTGAGACCGGATAGCCGCGCAGGGGGGATGGTTAGGTTTAGGGTCTCCCAGGGGGGACTTAGGGTTAGGCACCCCAGCGGGAGGGTTAGGGTTAGGCTAGGGGAAGGGGGGGTTAGGGTTAGGCAACCCCCGGGGGAAAGTTAGGGCTAGGCACCCCACTGGGAGGGTTAGGTTTAGGATGCGGGGAGGGTTAGGGGGGAGGAGAGGGTTAGGGATAGCCTTCATACTTACCCTGTCGGGATCTTTATCTGCCGGCCTTCCGGCATCGGTATTTCATCCACCGGGTTGACGTCCGGTGGTATAACATACCAATTCCGACTGTAACCACCAACTAGATGCTCCGTGCACTCCCGCGCTTCCGGGCGCTGGCTGGTCCCTGCCCTCTATGCACATAGGGGCATGTCCATCACAGGGTGCATTAAAGCCCTGTCACGGCACTTGCTAGATATAATGAATTGTGAGGTAAAAGGGTTATGGGGAAAGCTAGGTGTATTG
Source organism: Taudactylus pleione (assembly GCA_031769625.1). Lineage (NCBI taxonomy): Eukaryota > Metazoa > Chordata > Amphibia > Anura > Myobatrachidae > Taudactylus > Taudactylus pleione. The sequence continues at coordinate 711,048 of JAUIMM010001003.1, forward strand.
TATATGGGAATGCTAGCAATGGTATACAGAAGGTGGTTATTGCTTGGGATTATGTAAGTGGTCGTAACTTTGTCATATTTCATAGCGGCATTGCTTGGCATGTCTATGTGATCTAGCACTAACATGTATTTTTTAAAAATGTTTGTGTGTTTTTACTGTTTACAATTCAGAGCTGAGCCCTACAGCAACGCCCTCTGCTGGGCTTGTGGTCCCCCGGACTTTCCCTTGCCTGTAGGTACTATAATTAGTACACGGTAACTTACCATATTCCCTCACTTCAAAGTTTGCGGTGTAGTTTTGCAGCGGAGAGTCCTCATATTTTGCTGCTATGGTCCAGATTCCCACACTACGGGGAAAGATTAGACAATCTCATTACACGTGTGTTCTCTCAATTGTGTACTTATGCCTAATTTCTTCCAAAGTGCTAGTTGCATCTGCAGTATGCTGTACAGTACATCATGGGCCTGACTATGTAACTGGTACAAAGTGGCTGTTTTGCGCATAGTCAGGGGAGCCTGATTTACTGCCCTATGCTGGTACAAGAATTGGTACTGCTAAGGCAAATTGCAGCTTTATTCGGGAAGTAGCACAGCCCACTGGTTTTCCACCCACAAAATCAAACGTCATCATAAGTATCTGTACTTACCACAGCCCCATGCAAGGTGCAAGGGAAACACCAGAAACTGGCTACCCTCTCATTTATTATTTATTTATTAACAGTTTCTTATATAGCGCAACAAATTCCGTTGCGCTTTACAATTTGAATTAACATTATACTGGGTTGTAAAAGACATACATACATACATAAAAGACATACATAAGGGTAAGAGGGACATGAGACAGATCGCTTGTGCACTGCCCAATTGCCAGCCAGTATTGCCCTATTAATACAAAGAGAGATCCAGCAAAGATCCATCTCACTTAGAACCAACTGGAGAAATGCAAAAATTTGCTATTGCGCACCAAGTAAAAATCGCTATATGCGTCCGTGAAGAATGATCTTTCTTGACTAATAACTAGGCACTATGTATGTAGGGTGGACAATCCCAGGCCACTTCTTCAATCCCAGGATTCAGGATTGAAAAAAACTCATACCCCGATGGCTAGCGCAGAGTGACCTCTGTCATCACGTCACACTGCGCAGTGAGCACAGCCGGGGGCAGAGGGAGCCGGGCAACGTCTGAGCACTCTGCTGAAGGTGCTTAGCGCTTCCCGGCATTTAAAAAAAAAAAAAAAAACATTTATGGCCAACCACGAAATCCCGGGATTGGAAGCTTCCAATTCTGGGATTCAATTCCAGCCAATTTTGGCCCAAAATTCTGGGATTCCGATCCCGGGATTGATCACCCTATATGTAAGGTCAGGGCTGGGGCATGGGTCCTGGGATCTCTAGTCACCTAGACCACAAACATGGGCAGAGTGCCCCTTGCTTTTTCCCTACTGTGAGATTACATGGTTCTGGGGCGCTTGGCTATAATGCCACAGTCACATACGCACCCTCATTCCATTACCAACATGGAGATCCACAAGTCAGCTGATGAAGATGTGTCTGGGCTCCTCATATCAAGAGGCAGGACAAGAAGGATGATGCCATAAATCAAAGGTCTCTGGAGAGGGACCCACAGTTCCCGGCATTATCCTACCTGTCCTGCTACTTCAGTAGAAAGTGGGCGGGATGCAGGAGGACCACCCACTCTTCTTGTGGACCTTAGTTACTCCCCATAAATTTGGAAGACTATCAGAGAAGCCAACTGTAGGTAAGTATGCTATGGCAGAGACAGCACATCCTTTTGGCACCTTCTGTATGTTAGTAAATCACTCCACTGACTCAAAATAAGAGCAGATGATACACTTACAGTATATTTAATATTAGACGTTTGCTTTGAAGGTGTATCTATTACTTACACACAGAGGAGGCAGGCATTAAAGGATTGACTGAGTCACGAGCACCTGCGGCTTCTTTTAATATGGTTTCCAGCAATAGGTGGTAAAGGGCCCACTTTAACAAGGGATATTAACGGGGAACTCACTATTAGTGAATTATATTGTCCATTAGACTTGTTCATTTGTATTTCATGTAGAAATAAATAGATGTACAAATCTGTGGACATCCGTGTCATTTCCAAAGGAAAAGGAAATGGAACAATTCTGTGTGTACTACAGAAATAATTGGTACACCTGAATTTCCCATGGTTCCCGAGCACTTCTGCCAAAAGTGAGAAGTTGAGCAAAAATTCTGAAAAAAGAGGCGAAATAAACCATGTCCGCAGTCGGACAATGCGAGCCCGCATTTCATATCCCCCTTACCAATTTACGTTGTATTGCAGCCCTTTCAGGCACCATTCCTATAGGGCACCAGTCACTGGATAATGTAATATAATCTGCCTGTGTTCCAGAGAGACTAAACGCGTTTGTGTGTTTCATCGACAATTTCTCAAGTGTATATGATTCAGTACTTACCTTACTAGCTCAGGCATGTTGTAAGACAGCGAGAGGATACCAGATCCGCCATCCTGTTTGACAGTATCTCTCTTCACAATGATATTATCCGGTGTCTGGAAACATTAAAGAGGATGAAATACACAAACCAAACTGATACCGTACATCCAGATTGTATTATTTACTAATTCTATCAAATCAGTTCATCAATCAGATATTTGGACATCGTTTGCTAACTGAAGTTTATGTAAAAAAAAAAAAAAGGAGCAACCTATTATACGTTAGCTGTCATTCTCTCACTTGCAGATAAATCAAAGATAAAATTTGATTGGCTGCTTTAAACTTTTGAAAATTCTGATTTTGTTAGTCGGTACCTCCCCATAACTAGACAGGGATTAGTAACACGTTACAGTAACAATTATTATGATACAGTTGTTTAATAGACAAAGGTTGTCCCATATGTTTATCCGTGTGATGCTTTACAGTGAATTACATGGACAGCTATTAACTTAATGTGGACACTTTCATGGATATAGTCAAGATATACTTTTTTATATTACGTAATAAGAAATTATTTTCACTGGATTCCATGATTGAAGGTTTATATCTACAGTACGTGATTTTTTTATTTTTATCCTCTGATAAGTGAGTTACGTTGAATAGATCTTTGAGTTCTATGACCTGACGTGCACTATTCTGTCTATTGTATGTTATTTTTTTAATGTTATTTTATATTCTATGTTTTGATGAATTTCTTATTACATTTTTTTTAAACCAATTCCTGATTCTTGTATACGTTTATATGTTTTCATATGCTTTTTTGTATTTTCTAGTATTTTATACTTAACAATATTTATGGTTTCTTTAGTGATATTTGAGCTGTGTTGATTTTTGTATAGTTTTTAAAATGAAGGGGACAGTAATTGCCATTTGTCATGTGGCTATTGGTAATATAAAGTTTTAATGATTGAATTGATTAAAAATTAACTATTTATTTAGTACCCAAATACCACTCAAGGTTTAGTGATCTGTTTATAATGTTGTTGCTACTGTTTAGCTGGCCGTGATTGGGTGGAATTTTGCCTGAAACGGAACAGGAATGTTTATTTTGTTCTTACCAGAAATTCGACAACTACAGCTTTATTGATAGGAGACATCTTGTAATTCATAGAAAAAAGACGGTAGAGAACTATAATGGGAGAGAATATATAGAGACTATGAAAATAAAGACCACTCAGGCTACATTATTATACAACAATATTATATAACAATAATGGTCAAACCTCTACCTGAACCTCACCGAGCATGACAGGGAGTATGACATACCCTGACTGTATGTCCCTTAAAATATATACAGTATATGTGTGTATAGATATATATATATATATATATATATATATATAATTATATATATATATACACACAATAGTTTTATTACACATAACATAAGTGTATGGACACTTACATTTAACTGAGAAATTTGCATATTTTGTAGAATAAGCAATGAGGGTAGCTGACAGGAACATATACTAGTTTGTCCTACAATGCGTTTCGCACATGATTTGTGTTTTCTCGTAAAAACCCCTGAGACATTCTTCCTCAGCAGTAGTACTCCCTACTAAGAAAAAATTGAAAATGCATGTAGGGCTATTTAGTAAATGTAAGGACTCTCCTTCATTCTTTTTTCTTATTATCCACAAACAGAAAACCTACAGACGGTAAGTATGAATTCTGAAACACAGAAAATATTTTATTTCTTTTATATCATATGTTAAGCCTGTCATTGTGTATTATAATAATATAAATATAATTGATATATTTTGGGTTCTACCTGTAGCCCCTGGAGTATATATAGTTTTGTCAGTCTGTATGAAGATGTATCCACTTTGGTAGCCTAGCAAGACAACTTTCTCCAAATTACACCCCGGGGCCTTTACAGAGACGTAGACGTGTTGTTTTGATTTTAGTTCGTTTAGTATGTCTTTAGCTGGAATCTAAAGGGTTGGGACAAAAAAAATATCAACTTTTACTACATCAAATGTAAAATATAATGATGGGCCATGATATACATGATGTCTACTGACCGTTATTTTAGCTGTGCCAAGGAATTTGTTGTTGTTATTTACGGAGACTTTCTGCTTTGCCAAAATTAATTTTCTCTGTGGGAAATCTTGAATTTCAACGTCAGCTTCAAATGCCTGGTTTTGTCCATCGACTACAATGGTTTCCTCACTCTCCAAACGTAGAATGTTGGGAGTAATGAGGGCACACCTGCCAAGGAAATACAAATATCAGAGCCAGATTAAGGTTTTCTGGGCCACAGGGCAACTAACTTGCGGGGACCTTTGCCAATAAAATTGTCAAAAGTATATACTGGTGATGTTATTAAAAGGTTTAAAGTGTAAATACTTGCAGCACTGAAAACTGTTCCCTCAGGTCACATTATGCCACAATGTCCCCAGCTCACATTGTGCCACACAGTGCCCCCAGCTCACATTATGCTACACTGCATTGCCCCAACTCACATTATGGCACACAGTGCCCCAGCTGACATTATTCCACACAGTGCCCCAGCTCACATTATGCCACACAGTGCCCCCAGCTCACATTATGTCACACAGTGCCCCAAGCTCACATTATGCTACACTGCATTGCCCCAACTCACATTATGCCACAGTGCCCAAGCTCACATTATGCCACACAGTGTCCCCAGCTCACATTATGCTACACGGCAGTGCTCCCAGCTCACATTATACCACACAGTGCCCCCAGCTCACATTACACCACACAGTGCCCACAGCTCACATTATGCCACACAGTGCCCCCAGCTCACATTATGCTACACTGCATTGCCCCAGCTCACATTATGCCACACAGTGCCCCCAGCTCACATTATACTACACTGCATTTCCCCAGCTCACATTATGCCACACAGTGCCCCCAGCTCACATTATGCTACACTGCATTGCCCCAACTCACATTATGCCACACAGTGCCCATGCTCACATCGTGCCACACAGTTTTCCCAGCTCACATTATGCCACACTGCAGTGCTCAAAACTCACTTTATGCTGCACTGCATTGCCCCCAGCTCACATTATGTTATACTTTAATGCCCCCAGCTCACTTTATACCACACACTGCCTCCAGTTTACATTATGCATCTGTGATGTCAAATCTGGGAACCTGCAGTCTGCAGTAGGATATTTGAATGAGCATCTGCTATGCCGTGGTCCTACGACTGGTGCTACCTGGGATCTCCTCTATGCTCCTACCATTTGGACCATCCCACTGACAATGTCACCTATCACTTCATAATTTGTTGCTATCTGTTCCCTGCCCACCCCTATGGGCCATTCCAATGCTGGTGATATAGCATATAAGCATCCACCCCAGTGGCTCTGGTGTTAATCCGGCACTTGCATACCTAGCCAGTTAAACAAAACATGTTATATTAAAGTATTACTAGGTCTCTATTAAGTATTCTGTAAGTAAAGGTGAAGTCATCTTGTTGTTGGTCTTTTTTTTACGTGTTCAAGTTTTCTTTTTTAAATCAGCCTTTTTATTCTTGTGGAATATTCATTCAAAATATATTTACTGTACTTGAAATTTGTATTGAGTGTAATTTTTTATTCCAGCACGTTCCTTTTAAGTCTTGTTTATCTAAGTGGCTGGTGATTAGTTATGAACGTTGTTCCACTGCTGAGATGGATGTAAATATATTTTGCAGTTTGTTTTTAATGAACATGCTTATATCTTGTGTAAATGTGGCCAAAGGTCTTGATTCAGCAATTGCAACTGTGGGCCTGATTCAGACCCGCTCGCAAGCACATAGCGCTCGCAAGCGGGTCGATGGTGGGGTACTGTACATGTGCAAGCCCCGGAGCGAGAGAGAAATTCCCGCGCTCCGGGACTCACTACAAAAGGGGCGGCTGCCGATGTAGATCGACAGCTCACCCCGTTTTGCAGGCGGGGCGGGGGGGTGGCTACACAAATGGAGGCGTTCCCTGAAGGAACGCCTGCCATTTGTGGGAGGCACCACTGACATCACCAGTGATGTCAGTGGAGACCTTCCTGCTCTGTTAGAGCAGGAAGCTCTCTGGGGCTTGCGACGGTCTTGTCGCAAGCCCCGATGGTCGCGATGGTCACCCACAGCTTAGCGAGCAGCCAGGAGGCCGCAACAAAAAATTAAAAACACCCTGATTCAGAGCGATCGCTCTTAAAGAGCGTCCGGCTCTGAATCAGGCCCTGTGTACGCAGATTGACCGATTGTTCAGTACTGCGCATGCATATGCAATGCACTGCACGTGAGCGGCGATCGCTCTGCAATTACGGACACACATAGGAAACCATCGCAAAGCGAGTGACAGGCCGTGAGCCTTTGGGGGTGGTGACAGGGGAGTGGTTGGAGAAACGCAAGGGTGCCTGTCCATTTGAACACCGTTGCATGGGCATGCATAAATTAGCCACTGCGATGGCATGTGCAGCTTGTGTAGATACCATAATAGCCAGAAGAACTGTCAGTGCTTGAGGGGCATTATAATATGTATGTGGGGGAAAGGGAGTCTGATGGACATAAAATTGTCACTTGGCAGGTGTGAAGGCAGTCGGGGGCATCTGATGGGTATTAAAAGGAGCGTGTGTATGGGTGGTATAATGAACATATACAGTAAATAGCACGTGGGAAAACTTTGGACCTAGGGGTGCCGTGAAAACACTGCACAGACTCCCTGGCACCGGATCTGAGAAAGTTAGGGAACCACTGCATTATATAATGGTGTGTAAGCAAGTTTTAGCCACTCCTCCTGTAGTATTCCTATCGCATTCCACTGCAGAAGTTAGTTGATGCATTTTACCAACCATGCCAAGCATCTTGTATTTAAACTCAACTCTGCATTGGTAACAAAATGCCTTTTTTTGGCAATGCGCATGCATTTTATGTTTGTGACTAGACCCGAATTGTGTCCAATTTATCTTGAGCCTCATTGAATTTTGCCACAGTACAGGCCAATTCACAGCCGTCCAAAGTCCAATATAATTTTCCCATTTAACTGCTGCTTGGCCATTTTGCGGACATTGCCACTGTGCGCTGTAGTTGTAAATTAGCATTTTGAGTCATTTATCGTCTATAAATATTAAATAGCTGGTATGATGACAGTCCATCACTTTGCTCTGGTGGAAGAAACATGAGAGGTGGAACACTTAAGGCAAAGCATACTTGTCAATATTTCTGGAGGGGGCAGCCAGGCGGGCACAGTGAGTGAGCGTGACGCGGTATATGAGGGCGTGATCAGGGATGTTACCGGACATCAGAGGTGGTGTGGGGGGCGAGATTGTGCGAACATGCCACCATGTCTCCTTCCCACTACCGGCATTGTGAAGCAGGCAGGGCCCCGGTAATAGGGGCGTGGCCTAATCTCGGGAGGTGTGGCCACGCCCCCTTGCCGAAAAATAAATAAATAAAAAAGATTTGCAGCGCCGCTGAGCGGCGCTGCGCGCCGGGAAGGGGGGCGCTCTGAGCCCCCTCAGCCCGGCGCAAAGCCAGGGGGGGCATGATCAGTGTGATCGCTCCCCCGCATAGGCATAGGAGACTGCTGTGGCTGATGCTCAGCAGCCACGAGCAGTCTCCAACTGCAGCTCAGCACACGCTGTGTGCTGGGCTGCTGTGAGGGAGGGGGGCGGCGTCGGACCCGGGCCTCCACCGGGCCCCTCAGGAAGCCCGGGCCCGGGTAATCTGTACCCGCTCCCCCCTCTCGGCGCCCCTGGAAGCAGGGGGGAGGGCCACGATAACACAATTCGGTGTGAATCGCAGCATCTGCCCTGGGGGGGGGCTTTCCCACTTTTCTGTCCGGCTGCAGCCAAATATAAACTAAGGTGATCAGTTATAAATATTAGGGATATGCATCAACCCCTGTGTTTTGGTTTTGGTTTTGGATCTGTATCTCCTTCAAGGTTTTGGATCTGGATTTGGATTTGCAAACCACCCTCAACTGTTTTGGTTTTGGATCTGGATTTTTGAAATAAAAAATAGATAAAAAGTTTTAAAAAAAACAGCTAAAATCATGTCATTTATGCAATCTAAAACACGAAATTTGGATTTCAAATCCGAATTCCGAACCGCAAAAAGATCAGAACCGCGACCAGGATTTACCCGGATCTCCTCAGGAGATTAGCACCGCGACTCGGATTTACCCGGATTCATGAAATTCGGGTGGATTCGGATTTCTGGAGAACCAAAACGCACATCTGTAATAAATATATTACTCATCTACACTGGTGACATATCCCGGTTTCTCTTTTGTGTAGAACACATTCACCATGCTCTTACAAAACCTATATGAGGAATCCAAATGACATGTTTAGAGAGTTCTTCTAGCAAATGTACAATGTAGTTGGAGAGACAACATGCATAGAGCACAAATGGTCCTAGATTGGGAATAAATCATTAATACATAACATTTGGAAGCTACATGAGTTGTTTTTGGTTATCTGGCTGAAGTCCTGCTGTTTGCTTTGTTTTCCCAGAAATAGGTAGACCAAGCCGAGCCAGTAGGTGGTTTCATAGCTAGCAGTACCAGTTACCTGCCCCTATTCCCTTGTAGACACCAGAGTGGGGGATGGCAGGTAGAGAGATTGCGACACTCTGGTGTCTAATCTTAATAAACGAAGGGCCTGATTCAGAGCCGCTCGCTATTTGTGAGCGCACGCTCTGAAGCAGGGTGGGGAGTATTTTTTTATTTATTTTTCTTGTCCGCTCGCTAAGCTGTGGTTGCCCACCTACAGCTAGTGTGAGCGGGCAGGAGATGGTCGCGATTATCGTGACCATGGGCATTGCGAGGAGACCCTAAGGTAGGGTCTCAGCACTCGCAATGCCGAGTGGACTTCAAACTCTAATAGAGCCGGAAGTCCACTACTGACATCACTCCGGTAAGTGCCTAATCCTAACACTACGGTAAGTGCCTAACCCTAACCCTCACCCTGACCTGCCACAACCTGGGGGCTCTATCTATAGACACGTAGACACTCGCAGTGACTAATTTATGCACGCCCATGTAACGGCCTTTAAACGGACAGACATGCCTGCGTTTCTCTGACAACCCCGGTCACCACCCCCAACAGCTGATAATATGCCACTCACTCTGATAACATGCCACTCACATTGCGATCACTGCGCACGTGCAGTGCGGCTTAAGTGCTTGCGCAATGGCAAACAATCGATCAACTGCATACGCAATCACCTTTGCATCTATCTCTGAAACAGGACCTATATCCCAACATTTTTACCTTAAAATACAGATTTTCCATCCCTTTTCCCCTGCTCAGGGAGGTAGGCACAAAATACAGGGAATTTGCTGAGAAAATGTAATGTGAGTTTGGAATTGAATTGCAAATTAAGGACCTGATTCAGAGATATACGTTCATCCAACGAAGAACGCACATCTTCAATGGTTAGGGGTCTGCACCTGAGCAGGGCCTGTTTTGCTCATCTGCAGAACGGGTCTTGCGATCTCGCTCGCAGACCCTCAACCATTCCGGGAGGGACGAGGCCAGGGTCTGCAGTCAGTAGATGAAAATTCCTGGCCTCTTATGTGTCCAGGACTCGGTCAGGCTGTGGGAACCTTCAGCTCCTGCAGCCTGAAAAAAGGAGCAACCATCGCTGTGCTGGGATCGCAAATGTGTCTGACGCCTCCTCCTGCATATATATCTGCGATAGATGGATTTACACAGCCGCTTGTGTGATTGCAAATCTGCCCATCTCTTAATCAGGCCCTAAATTCTGTACAAATTCACCATGAAAATGGCTCGCGGGACCCAACTCTCTTCTAATTGCATTTACCCCTCAACCTAGATCGTTAACATCTCCTTAAGTAGATTTCAATTTCAATTCTGACATTTATGACAAGAACAGAAAATTTTACATCGGGGTCTGGATAAAGTGGACGAAGATAAAGTACCAACCAATGAGTTCCTAACTGTCATTTTTCAAACACAGTCTGTGACATGGCAATTAGGAGCTGATTGGTTGGTACTTTATCCATGTACACTTTATCTCTCTCCAAGATTTAGCACACATAGACCCCCTTAATATCATGAGAAGGAGATGGATCAGAAAAAAAAAGTCTCAATCAATATGACACCTAGTAAAAATGTTCCAGCTCACATTCACCTTGAAAATATGGCAAATTACTATCCACAAAATTAACTAAAACTAAACCATGGTGTTAATATTGATACAAAGGGGTAACTTTACTAAAGTGAGGGTTTTTTTTAGAAGTTGCACATAGCAACCAATCAGATTCTACCTAACATTTAACTTGCACCTTCTAGAAGATAATAGCTAGAATCTGGTTGCTATGGGCAACATCTCCACTTCCAAAAACTCTCACTTTAATAAATTGACCCCATAGAGTTTGCACTCAAGTACAGCAGTAATATAATATGCCAGCTACAAAGAATGCTAACCCACAGAGCTTGCATTCTAATGTTTCAGTAAAGATGCCAGAATTAACAGACTGAAAATATTATTAGAGGATCCAAAGAGTTATATTCAAATGCAGTGGATAATATGCCACATATAGATTGATATAATAACTGATGACGATGCTGACCCACTGACCATAAAATCTAATAATAGTAAATTAATAATCTACACAGTATACAGGATAAACATGACGTAAGAGAACCATGACTGTTGTGTATAGTGTGCCAGTGTCTCTACAGTGTATGAGATATGACAGCACTCACCTCACCTGTAGAGCTCACAATCTAATGCAGTGTAACGTTTTAGAAGAAAAGCTTTGTATACTTACGACTGTGCATAGGAGCCAGCCACAAGGGCCAGCAGGACAAGACAGAGAACTCTGCACCCCATTGTGCAGTCAGGATGCTGAGTAGCCTCCGCTGTGCTGGAGGTTTTATACTTGCATAAGAGATGGACATATCTGAGAGTAAACAGTCCCAGGCACTATCAGTAACGGGGAGGAGCTGGTGAAAATTTCAAATCTCTGTCATTTCCAGTAAAACAGCACCTATGTCACAATACACATGTACACAACAGGGATTGTGTGTCCTTCACACAGCACCAGACAGTATCACTAAATCACACAGAGAATCAGTACTCAAACACACAGACTGTTAACCAGATAGAGAAGTTAGGATTTGCAGAGATTCCAAATCAGATGCATCAAGATAAGACAATAAAGGCCCCCATACACGGTAAGATTTTACACACGATATGCACGATTTCTATCAATCGTGCATATCGTCTGTGGTTTGTCATGCTGTACGACGGCGACGAGCGTCCCCGCCGTCGTACATCGGTGTCGTAGATCTTATGGAAAAACCATAAGATCTGCGATCCGTCATGCTGTTAAATAGGTAAACTAAGCATCTTGTAAGATGCATCGTTTACCATTCACAGCGGCATGCGATGCATCGGGCTGAATTTGAAAACGTACCGAGGTGTCGTAAGTCTTCAAATCCCCCCCGTGTATGGCCCGCATTAGACCCACAGATCTAATACTAAAGACCGGAGGGGCTGACTCTGTTTGAACACATTTGCATCAGGCCGCCGTCTACTGACTAGGTCACATGCTACAGTGAGTGTCTTCCCGTCGATGTGCGTATCCGTGTGTCCGCATGCATCACGACCGCCCCCCCCCCGCGCTGTTTTTCCATCCGCAGCCACAACCGTCGTCATCACGATCAGCACTGAATCAGACCCTATATCTTATCTAGTGTTCCATCTCTATTGGCAGTTTTTGAACCTTACATGGCAGCCTGACGTCTACAGGGCCTTCAGTGCTGAGAAAATTTTTTCAGTTTACAGTGAGTGTAAAGATGGGCGGAGGGGTGGGGACCAATCAGCTCCTACCTGAGGGGGATACTTCCTGATGAAGGAAATTCCACTTTCAGTGGGTATTTTCTTAAGTTTGGCACACTGTCCTTTTCTGGGAGATCCACCCCTGCCCCCCAGCTCACTTCACAAAGGCTCCAATCAAGGAGTAGCCTACTCTCCAACAATGCAATGCAGGGCTCGCTGATGAGCTTAGCTGCACCTGTGAGCGTGACATGCAAGTGTGGGAGATGGATTATAACACTGTGGAGCCTCACATAGAGGGAGAGACAGAGACTAAGGCAGGGGTCTTCAACCTTGGCCCTCCAGTTGCTGTGGAACTACACATCCCAGCATGCACTGCCAGAGTTTTAGCATGCTGTTATATCAAAAAGGTGGCAGTGCATTCTGGGATGTGTAGTTCCACAGCAGCTGGAGGGCCAAGATTGAAGACCCCTGGACTAAGGGGTCTAATTTGCTAAGCTTTGGATGGTGATATCGTGGATGGAGAAAAAGTACCAGCCAACCAATTCCTAACTGTCAGTTTCTATATGAGCTCTGATGAGTCTCCCTTTTCAGGTCAGTCAATGGGCCAAACCCAATTGCTTAGTGGCCATGTACGGGAAGTGCATTGATAACTATATGACTTGCGTCTGGGGCCCCCAAAGACTCTGGGCACAATAGCAATGGTACCCCCTGCACCCACTCTAGCTACATCTGTGCTATTAATACATTTGGGGGATAATTAATCAATGCTGAAATGGATTTTCCACAATTTTTTTTTTGTTTAAATAGGCCCATTGTATTAGTCTTATGCTGATGTGGAAGTAGGGTGTTATCATCACTGATAATGATTACTGGCCTGAAAATGTCCCTCATCTAGAACCTCCTATGAGGGGACGCTGATAAGCCTTCGGCCTAACCCACTTCCTTTCATCGTAGTAATATTTTGTCTCTGCAGCTAGAAAGAACATCCTTTTTTATTGTAAAATGCCAATTTTCAGACTACTAGCGCTTTGTTTTGCAGGTGTTGGACATCCTAAACTTAACCATGTCAATGAAGTTTCTGTTCCTGTAGAGGAAGACTGCAAAGGAAATCCATGACTGTAAGATGCAACCATAAAGTGACAAGTGCCCTTCTTATTCCACTGTGAAGAAATGGTTTGCCTACTTTCAGCGTGGAGATTTTGAGACTGAAGATGCAGCAAACATCTGGGAGGCCTTCAGCAGTGACCACACCCATAATTGTTGATCGTGTTCATGACTTCATTTTGACAGATCGGCAAGTCTTGGCTAAGACAATAGCTAAGACACTGGAGATATCCAGGGAGCGTGCTGGGTTCATACTTCATGATATCCAGAAGATGTCAGCCAAGTCGGTGCCCAAATGTTTGAATGTCGATGATAAACTAAAACGAGTGAACACCTCCAATTTGGTTTTACCGAATTTTGAGCCATCTGGTGGTGATTGTTTGCAACAACTTGTCTCTGTTGATGAAACACGGTAACATCACCACGATCCAGAGATGAAACAAAAGTCCATGTAGTGGCCGCACTTGAGTTCTCCATGGCCAAAGAAATTCAAGTCTCATACAGTAGGTCTGCAGGAATGGTGATGGCAACGATTTTATGGGACTCGAAAGGCATTTTACTGACTGACTATCTCCCAATGGGACAAAAAATCAGTGCTGAATACTATTCTAACTTGCTGTGCATATTAATATCACTTTTGGAAAGTTTTGCAACCAATAAACTGCTCCCCAGGCTTTAGTCAATATTTAATGAAGAGGTTGAGAAAGACATAAACCCTCTGATTGCTTTGTATGTTTTGTTTCTGTTGCTTCGGTGAGGGGTGGGAGTAACAGGCCCTATCTGTGGAGGGATTGATATAACCTCTGACCCAAAATAATACTAATAATAATAATAATATTTATATGGCACTTTTCTTCCAATGGGACTGAAAGTGCTTTACATTTGCATATTTAACATGTTATAAGTGATCTTAAGGGGTAAATTTACTAAAATGAGAGTTTTTAGAAGTGAGTTTTAAAAGTGATGTTTCCCATAGCAACCAATCAGATTCTAGCTATTATCTTCTAGAAGGTGCTAGTTAAATGTTAAGTAGAATCTGATTGGTTGCTATGGGCAACATCACTTCTAAAAACTCTCACTTTAGTAAATGTACCCCCTAGCCTGTAATTGTGTTGTATTACATTATGATTTAATAAAAAATAGAAAAAATTTATACATATAAATACAAAATAATCATATGAAGGGTTACATAAAAGAGGGGAAAGCACTTGTGTGATATCCCTGAAGTTGTTTACTGTCCAGTTCGTGTGTATATATATATATATATTGTAGTTCAATGTACATATATGTACTGTCATTTTTTTAACTATTCAATGCAGTGTAAATATATTCATTATTGTCTCAACATGCAGACATATTTTTTAGTATACATATATTAATTATCATTCTATTTTAACTGTATATATTAGTGGTGAGCGGGTTCGGATTTCAGATCCGAGGCCGATCCGAGTCAGGCTCGACTTTTCCCGCCTGACTCGGATCTTAAATCGAGGCAAAACGTCATCATCCCGCCTTCCGGGTCTTGCGGGTTTTGGATCCTATATAAGGTACCCGCGTCGGCGCCATTTTCTCACTCGGCAGTGGACAGTGAAGAGGGAGGGTGGGAGTTAGGGCTGGCTGGGCTGTGTAGTGTAGTGTAGTGTAGTGCAGAGTAGTGTTGTGCTGTGCTGTGCTGCGCTGTGCTGCTGTTGTCCATAGGGGCTGTGTCCACTACTTCAAAGTCCATAGGGGCTGGCTGTGTTGTGCTGTGCTGCTGTTAATAGGGGCTGTGCCCACTACTTCAAAGTCCATAGGGGCTGGCTGGACTGTGTTGTGCAGTCAGTTCTCCAAAGGGGCTGTGTCCACTCCAAAGTCCTGTGCAGTGTCCCAGTCCTAAAGGGGTGCTGTAGTGTTGTCCAGGGAGTGCTCTGTCCATCAGGGGTGCTCCCTCCAAGTGCTAAAAAAATAATATTTTTTCTGTGTTTGTGAATTGTGTGCGCAGTAGCCGCACGTGCATCAACAAAGTAGTGCCAAGCGTGCGGCTGTGTCATAAGTAAAGGGCCGGCTGGCTTGACCATTAAAGGGTGCTGTAACCCCCAAAGTACACTCCAGTCCAAACCAAAAAAAAAATAATTTTCTGTGTTTGAGAATTGTGTGCGCAGTAGCCGCACGTGCATCAACAAAGTAGTGCCAAGCGTGCACCTGTGTCATAAGTAAAGGGCCAGCTGGCTTGACCGTTAAAGGGTGCTGTAACCCCCAAAGTACACTCCAAACCAAAAAAATATATATTTTCTGTGTTTGTGAATTGTGTGCGCAGTAGCCGCACGTGCATCAACAAAGTAGTGCCAAGCGTGCGCCTGTGTCATAAGTAAAGGGCCGGCTGGCTTGACCGTTAAAGGGTGCTGTAACCCCCAAAGTACACTCCAGTCCAAACCAAAAAAAAAATTATTTTCTGTGTTTGTGAATTGTGTGCGCAGTAGCCGCACGTGCATCAACAAAGTAGTGCCAAGCGTGCGCCTGTCTCATAAGTAAAGGGCCGGCTGGCTTGACCGTTAAAGGGTGCTGTAACCCCCAAAGTACACTCCAGTCCAAACCAAAAAAAAAATATTTTCTGTGTTTGTGAATTGTGTGCACAGTAGCCGCACGTGCATCAACAAAGTAGTGCCAAGCGTGCGCCTGTGTCATAAGTAAAGGGCCGGCTGGCTTGACCGTTAAAGGGTGCTGTAACTCCCAAAGTACACTCCAGTCCAAACCAAAAAAAAAATTATTTTCTGTGTTTGTGAATTGTGTGCGCAGTAGCCGCACGTGCATCAACAAAGTAGTGCCAAGCGTGCGCCTGTGTCATAAGTAAAGGGCCGGCTGGCTTGACCATTAAAGGGTGCTGTAACCCCCAAAGTACACTCCAAACCGAAAAAATATATATTTTCTGTGTTTGTGAATTGTGTGCGCAGTAGCCGCACGTGCATCAACAAAGGAGCAGCGCCAAGCGTGCGCCTGTGTCCCATAAGTAAAGAGCCAGCTGGCTCATTTCTTAAAGGGTGGTGTAACCCACAAAGTGCACTACTCTCCAGCAAATATAAAAAAATATTTTCTGTGTTTAGCCGCACGTATATATCAAATCGATATAACATAAATGGAGGACCAAACTTTCTCCGATAAAAATAAAATAGAGAAAGATCAAGAACCACTTCCTCCTAGTGCTGAAGCTGCTGCCACTAGTCATGACATAGACGATAACATGCCATCAACGTCGTCTGCCAAGGCCGATGCCCAATGTCATAATAGAGGGCACATACAATCCCAAATGACAAAGTTCAGGAAAATGACCTT
Organism: Taudactylus pleione; assembly: GCA_031769625.1. Lineage (NCBI taxonomy): Eukaryota > Metazoa > Chordata > Amphibia > Anura > Myobatrachidae > Taudactylus > Taudactylus pleione. The sequence continues at coordinate 727,723 of JAUIMM010001003.1, forward strand.
GAAAAAAACATTTAAATCAGCTGAAGAGAAACGTAAACTTGCCAATAAGCCATTTACGACACGGAGTGGCAAGGAACGGCTAAGGTCGATCCCTAGTATGTTCATGACTAGTGGTTCAGCTTCACATGACGATGGAAGCCCTCCTCCCACTAAAAAAATCAAAAGAGTTAAGCTGGCAAAAGCACAGCGAAGAACTGTGCTTTCTAAGAAGATATCACAAATCCCCAAGGAGAGTCCAAGTGTGGTGGTGGTTGCGATGCCTGACCTTCCCAGCACTGGAGGGGAAGAGGTGGCTCTTTCCACCATTTGCACGCCCCCTGCAAGTGCTGAAAGGAGCACCCACAGTCCACTTGCTGATATGCAAATTGAAGATGTCACTGTTGAAGTACAACAGGATGAGGATACTGGTGTAGCTGGCGCTGAGGAGGAAGTTGGCGAGGAGGATTCTGATGGTGATGTGGTTTGTTTAAATCAGGCTCCGGGGGAGACAGTTGTTGTCCGTGGGATGAAAAAGTACATCACGGTCATGCCTGGGCAGAAGACCAAACATTCCACCTCTTTGGTCTGGCAATATTTCTATCCAAATCCGGACAACAACTGTCTTGCCATATGTACCATATGTAAAGGTGAAATAAGTAGGGGTAGGGACGTCAACCACCTAGGAACATCCTCCCTTATACGGCACCTGCAGCGCGTTCATAAAAAGTTACTGTCAAGTTCAGAAACTTTGGCTAAGACCGTAAGCAGTCCAGGGACACCTAAATCCTGTTGTCCTGTTGCATCCAAGCGCCTGCAAACCACACCGTCAACTCCCTCCTCGTCAATTTCCTCCTTAGTCAGGATCGGAAGTAGTCCTGCAGGCCATGTCACTGGCATGACTGACTCTCCTATCCAGGATTCCTCCGGAGGATCCTGCATTGCTACGCCTACTGCTGCCGCTGCTGCTGTTGCTGCTGCTGGGAGTCGTTCATCATCCCAGAGAGGAAGTACTTTTACTAAACAATTGACCCTCCAACAGTCCTTAGCGAGGAGGATGAAGTACGACAGCAGTCATCCTGAAGCAAAACGTATAACTGAGGCCTTGACTGCTATGTTGGTGTTAGACGTGCGTCCGGTATCCGCCATTAGTGCAGTGGGATTTAGACAATTGATGGAGGTAGTGTGTCCCCGGTTCCAAATCCCGTCTAGATTCCACTTCACTAGGCAGGCGATACCGAGACTGTACAGAAACATCAGAAAAAGTGTCCTCAGTGTCCTGAAAAATGCCGTTGTACACAATGTCCACTTAACCACGGACATGTGGACAAGTGGAACAGGGCAGACTAAGGACTATATGACTGTGACAGCCCACTGGGTAGATGTATCACCTTACGCAGCAACAGCAGCAGCGTCACCAGTAGCAGCATCTCAGAAACGCCAGCTCGTTCCAAGGCAGGCTACGCTGTGTATCACCGGTTTCAGTAAGAGGCACACCGCCGACAACCTCTTAGAGAAACTGAGGGAAATCATCGCCCAGTGGCTTACCCCACTTAGACTCTCCTGGGGATTTGTGATATCTGACAACGCCACCAATATTGTGCGGGCATTACATCTGGGCAAATTCCAGTACATCCCATGTTTTGCTCATACAATAAACTTGGTGGTGCAGAATTTTCTGAAAAGCGACAGGGGCGTGCAGGAGACGCTTTGGGTGGCCCGAAAAATTTCTGCCCACTTTCGCCATTCAGCGACTGCGTGCCGAAGACTGGAGCGCCAGCAAACTCTCTTGAACCTGCCCCGCCATCACCTGAAGCAAGAGGTTGTGACGCAGTGGAACTCAACCCTCTATATGCTTCAGAGGATGGAGGAGCAGCAAAAGGCCATACAAGCCTATACATCCACCTATGACATAGGCAAAGGAGGGGGTATGCACCTGACTCAAGCGCAGTGGAGAATGATTTCCGTGTTGTGCAAGGTTCTCCAGCCCTTCGAACTTGCCACACGTGAAGTCAGTTCAGACACTGCCAGCTTGAGTCAGGTCATTCCCCTCATCTGGCTTTTGCAGAAGCAGCTGGAGAAAGTGAAGGAGGAGCTAAGATGGAGCGATTCCGCTCGGCATGTGGGACTTGTGGATGAAGCCCTTCATTCGCTTTGCCAGGATTCCAGGGTGGTCAATCTGTTGAAATCAGACCACTACATTTTGGCCACCTTGCTCGATCCTAGGTTTAAAGCCTAATTGGTGTCTCTCTTTCCGGTGGACACAAGCCTGCAAAAGGTGCAAAGACCTGGTGGTGAACACACTGTCAGCTGAAGCGGAACGTGACACGTCAGCAGCTCCGTCTTCATTTTCTCCCGCAACTGCGTCTGCCAGGAAAAAACTTAAGCTTCCTAAGCAACCCGCTGGCAGTGATGCAGGGCAGGCAGGACCAAGTTTGGACATCTGGTCCGGACTGAAGGACCTGGCAACAATTTCTGACATGTCTACTGTCACTGCATATGATACTGTCACCATTGACAGAATGGTGGAGGATTACATCGGTGACAGCATCCAAGTAGGCATGTCAGACAGTCCATACCTGTACTGGCAGGAAAAAGAGGCAATTTGGAGGCCCCTGTACACAAACTGGCTCTATTTTATCTGAGTTGCCCCCCCTCCAGTGTGTACTCCGAAAGAGTGTTTAGTGCAGCCGGGAACCTTGTCAGCGAAAGGCGTAGGAGGTTGCTTCCACAGAATGTGGAGAAGATGATGTTCATCAAAATGAATTATCAGCTCTTCCAGGGAGACCAGCCTCCAGAACGTACAGAGGGACCTGTGGTGGTGGATTCCAGTGGGGACAAGTTAATACTCTGTGAGGATGAGGATGTACACACTGAAGAGGGTGAGGAATCGGTGGATGAGGATGACATCTTGCCTCCGTAGAGCCAGTTTGTGCAGGGACAGATTAATTGCCAGCTTGTTTTGTGGGGGCCCAAACGAACCAATCATTTCAGCCACAGTTGTGTGGCAGACCCTGGCGCTGAAATGATTGGTTTGTTAAAGTGTGCATGTCCTGTTTATACAACATAAGGGTGGGTGGGAGGGCCCAAGGACAATTCCATCTTGCACCTCTTTTTTTTCTTTGCATTATGTACAGTTTGGGGCCTAGTTTTTCAAACTGCCATCCTGTCTGCCACTGCAGTATCACGCCTAGATGGGTCACGTGTTTGTGCCGCCCACTCGTGTCGCTTAGCATAGTCATCCAGCTACCTCGGTGCAACCTTTTGGACATAAAAACACTATTGTGAGGTGTGAGGTGTTCAGAATAGACTGGAAATGAGTGGAAATTAAGGTTATTGAGGTTAATAATAGCATAGGAGCAGAAAAACCTACAAATTCTGTGATTTTAGCTGTTTTTATGCTTTTTTTAAAAAAAAATACAGATCCAAAACTCAAAACCCAGAACCCAAAACACGGAAGGGTGGTTTTGGCAAAACCAATCCAGATCCAAAACACGAAGAAAGATCCAGATCCAAAACCAAAACACAAAACACGAAAAGTGGCCGGTGCACACCCCTAGTATATATATATTTATATACAGTTAAAAAAGAATGATAATTAATATATGTATACTAAAAAATATGTCTGCATGTTGAGACAATAATGAATATATTTACACAGCATTGAATAGTTAAAAAAATGATAGTTCCTATGTGTACATTGAACTACAAATGTACAAAATGCCTTGTAATTTGATGTTATGAAAGTGGATGTATTTACACAGTATGGTATATAAGTATGTTATATAGGGAAGCTGTTCATTTCACATACATGTTAACCCCCCTAACAGAGGGGAATTTGGAGCCGGCTGCCCTCTCTGGACTGAGAGGAATGAGAGGAACACGGCAGGAACGTTTGTACTTCAGCCGCTGCGGAGGGGTGAGATAGCCCCATAGTGGGCTATAGAGATGGCTAGTGAGTGAGTGTCTCAACACACTGACTTGAATCATTCAGATGAGTGAATGATTCGAGTCACTCAGTGTTTGGTGAGTCGAGACACCCAGCTCCCCTAGCCTCGCTGTCACCTCCCCTAGCCTCGCTGTCACCTCCCCTAGCCTCGCTGTCAGTGGGAGCTAGTGAATGGCAGCTCCGCTGCTGATCCGACCTGATCATACTTCTCCACTGTGTCAGATCAGCAGTGTAGGGGGCGGAGCTGTCACTCTGAGTCGTGCAGCTATTGCCAAGGGCTCAGGGCAGTGCACTGACTCTCCTGAGTCAGTGCAGAGGCTTGAGCTGGCCTGGGGGGCGGAGCTGTCAGCGACTCACTGAGTCGCACAGCTACAGCCAGGGCTCAGGGGCGTTCACTGACTCAAGAGAGTCAGTGAGAGCCCTGAGCTGTAGTGCTGGGCTGCGGGGGGACGGAGTTGTCAGCGACTCACTCTGAGTCGCTGGCTCCCCTGCTGGCTCCAGCACTTGCTCTATCTAAAGAGCCGTGTCTCGAGACACTTCACTGAGTTGAGCCATGAGGCTCAACTCAGTAAAGTGAATCGATCTGCCCATCCCTAGTGGGCTAAGTAATGCAGAGGCAGCGGGAAGCGGGGCCCGCAGGCGACCACTGGTTATATAAAGGGAGCACCTGCGGGGGGCCATGGGGGAGTTCGCCTGAGGGAGTGACGTGTGTTAGGCGTACGTACCTCAGGGACGTCAGTGGCGGTGCCGCTGGCAGAGAGAGAGATCTGCCGGAGGGAGGAGGAGAGCAGGACTGACCGGACGGCGTTGTGTGGAGCCGCAGCCAGCAGGAAGAGAATGCTGGGATCGAAGCCTGGAGGTAGCTACCTGGTCCATGGATGAAGCAGCGTCAGCAGGGGGCCGGACAGGAGAGGAATAGACTAGTGACAGAGCAGAGACACCGAGGAGAGGTCTGTAACAAACCACAGGCACCAGCACTGTCACTCAGCTGACAGGCTGCAACAGCACATATAGCTATATATATATATGTAAGTGACTTAGCCATACTCATCCGTCTGTACCTGCTAGCAGCAGTATAACGACCCCTGTACAGTTAAGGAAGTCAAACAGTAGAGGAAGCTTGTATGTTCTATAAAGTGACTGAGTATGTAGGAGAATAGCAATATTCCCATCGCAGACGCAGGGAGACCAGCCAGGAGAAATTGCCAATAGATTGCTACAATTAACTTTACTTAAGCTTATATAGCTACGGTTCTTTTAGTTACCACAGTGAGAGCATTGCATAAAAGCTCATATCCAGGCAAGCTACCAACATCACTCAGCAGGATAACTCACAGAGGATTACAGTGTTACATTAATATTAGAGACAGGTAGCTGGAACGGTTTGTAAAGCATCAGTGCAGGATCGTGCATAAAAGGAGAACACTTCAACTTATCCACCAACGCTCTCCTTCAACCCGGGCAACGTTTGCAAATACGGATTACTAGACAGATCATCTCTTGCATGCAGAGATAGAGCTAGAGACTATTGTCTTTTGTTTTTCTTGGTGCACCAAGTACCTGTCAGTCATATTTCTTTATTTGAGCTATTACACATACATATTTGCGTTTAACCTATTGTTCCCACAGTCGGATGAAGAATTCAGAGTTCCAGTTATAATAAAATTGTCGGATACCAGTGTACTTTTTCTGTCTTGAAGTGTGTATGACTATTTGCATTGTAAATTGTTATTCTGTATTGCTGAAGTAGAAGGAACTGATATTGTTGAATAAATATTGTCCATCATTGCCTGTATCTATTTGGTAACATTCTGGAAGAGCTCAAGGTGACAGTGTTACTTGGTAAGGAAACACTACAACACACCACACTGAGAACAGTACCCTCAAAGGGGTGTTACACTTGGGTTTGTTTATTAGAGAAATAAAGGGGCTTTAATAAAATGTGTTAGGGAGAGGTGAATGTTGAGTGTGATTTTGGAGGTCTCTAGAACGGGGGGGGGGGAGTCCTCTCGTACTGCGAGGAGGCAGCGAGGTGAGCCTGGGGACCTCTACTCCAGCAGAACACTGGGCCTGATTCAGACCCGGTCGCAAGCGCTGAGCGCTCGCAACCGGGTCGATGTTTGCCCACTGGGAATGCGCGCGACGGAGCCGGCTCTGTCGTGCGCATGCGCGAGACCCGTCCACACTACACAACACAAACACACAGCCGCCTGCGTCGGCAGCTGTGTGTTTGTTTTAGCAGCCAATGAGAGTCACACAGACTCTCATCGGCTGCTGCGCTGCGGCCCACTGCCGGAGCCTCCATCTCCCGGCTCCCGCAGTGGCTGATGGGAGAGACGATGACGTCTCTCCTATCATGCATAGCAGGCCGGCCCGGGAGTACGCCGGACGGAGGAGAAGATGTCGGAGCGGGGATTAAGGTAAGTGGAGATTTTTTTTTTTCCCTGTGTGTGTGTGTGTCTGGGGGTGGGGATGACTAAGGGCAGTGCTGTGGGGGGGAACAGACTACTACTAAGGGCACTGCTGTGGGGGGAACGGACTACTACTAAGGGTACTGCTGTGGGGGGGGAAAGGACTACTACTAAGGGCACTGCTGGAGGGGGGGAAGGACTACTACTAAGGGCACTGCTGGGGGGGAAGGACTACTACTAAGGGCACTGCTGTGGGGGGGAACGGACTACTACTAAGGGCACTGCTGTGGGGGGGGAAGGACTACTACTAAGGGCACTGCTGGAGGGGGGGAAGGACTACTACTAAGGGCACTGCTGGGGGGGGAAGGACTGCTACTAAGGGCACTGCTGTGGGGGGGAACGGACTACTACTAAGGGCACTGCTGTGGGGGGGGAAAAGGACTACTACTAAGGGCACTGCTGGAGGGGGGGAAGGACTACTACTAAGGGCACTGCTGGGGGGGGAAGGACTACTACTAAGGGCACTGCTGTGGGGGGGAACGGACTACTACTAAGGGCACTGCTGTGGGGGGGGAATGGACTACTACTAAGGGCACTGCTGTGGGGGGGAAAGGACTACTACTAAGGGCACTGCTGGGGGGGGAATGGACTACTACTAAGGGCACTGCTGTGGGGGGGAAAGGACTACTACTAAGAGTACTGCTGTGGGGGGGAACGGACTACTACTAAGGGCACTGCTCTGGGGCGGGAGGACTACTACTAAGGGCACTGCTGGGGGGGGAAGGGCTACTACTAAGGGCATTGCTGTGGGAGGGGGGGAAGGACTACTACTAAGGGCACTGCTGGGGGGGGAAGGACTACTACTAAGGGCACTGCTGGGGGGGAGAGGACTACTACTAAGGGCACTGCTGGGGGGGATCGGACTACTACTAGGTGCACTGCTGTGGGGGGAAGGACTACTACTAAGGGCACTGCTGGGGGGGATCAGACTACTACTAGGGGCACTGCTGGGGATACTACTGGGGGCACTGCACACTGGTGGGACCACTACTGGGGGAGACTGCATAGAGGGGGGTACTACTAGGGGCACTGCTGGGGATACTACTGGGGGCACTGCACACTGCTGGGACCACTACTGGGGGACACAGCATAGAGGGGGAATACTACTAGGGGTACTCCTGGGGGGACTACTGTTGAGGGAGGACTGCTACTGGGGGCACGGCTGGGCTGGGCTCGGCTCTGTGTGGCTTGAAGGGGGCCCCCGGAACTTAGTTGCCCTGGGGCCCCCACAAGCCTTAATCTGGCCCTGATCACACGTATGTTTTTTAGATGCCCACCAGCCTGACATAAGATGCCAACTTTCCCTTCACAATAAACGTCATCTCCAGGAAGAGTATAAGACAATCGGTAACATCGGAGGCCATCGGATGCATACGCAGCACTTGTGGTTGACTATACAGCCATGTGATGTGTACTATGACGCTGCGTCTTAATTATGTATGCCCCATAAACGGGGCGTTAAAACACTCAGACACACCTGCGTTCACAGCACCACACCCCCGTTTCTTTCAGCCACCCCCTGTCACCACCCACAAACTGCACGTCCTGTCACTCATGTTTGCGGTGCATCTGTGTACTCGCTGTGATCGCTTCCCGATCGCAGTGGCAGGTTCCAGCACGTGCACTACGATGCATGCGCCATACATGCCTACACTCCTGAAAGTCACTGGAGGCTCCCATTTTTTCGGGTAACTCCCCGCACTCCAGGCAGTGTAGGCACTAGTGAAGTGGGCAGAATGGGGAGAAACTTACCTGAAATCCGTGGTCTGTCAGGGAGCGGGGCTTAATGACGCAATTCTAGTATAATCGCGTCATTTGGCCCCGCCCCCTATTAAAATCTGCATGATTCGCGGGCATTTTTGCTGCAAGGGGGCGCGGTCTAATAATGCAAATGGTCCGGCCCACCCCCATCACTGCCCGACTGCTACGTCTCCCCAGGCTTCTCCCAGGGAGGGCAGATTAAAAGTCGGCAAGTATGGCATGCGCAGATTGCAAACATCGGGCGGCTACGTGCGAACGCAGCCTAGTGAACGGGTCTGAATCGGCCCCTATATCTTTTAAATGTGACTTCCCTGTATCATAATAACTAGAGATGTACGCTGGAGCATTTTTGCTGGATTTGGATTTGGCTCTGATTCGTCGTCTGGTTTTGGATTTGGTGGTTTCGCATTTTTTTTTACAAATTTTACAAAAAAAAATAAAATTGCATATTTTTGGCCTTTTTTTGTTCATAGAGTATTACAAACCTCAGTATCATTCATTTCCAAGCATTTCCAGTCAATTTTCACCACCTCAAAGCTGCGTGGAGTCAGACCGCTTTTACGCACACACTCTGGGGTAATACAGCGTACTGGTGTGCAGTGCGCAGGACAGTACAAATACAACAATTTATTTATTTTTTACTTTTATTTATTTTTTTAACTATTTTTATTATTTTAGTTTTTTTGCTGACAAATATGGAGTCACACTGTGGGCCCATGGGGTCCCGCAGCCGGCCGCCACAGTTTAGAGGAAGAGGCCAGGAGTCAGCCGACGGAGATCCTTGCTTCTACCCTTCCCTGCAGTGGTGGCGACACGCAGGAAATGGAGGGCATTGCCGCCTCCTCCTGCTGCCAGTCTCCGTTCAGGCTCGCAGACCCGTTCTGCACATGCGCAGTACGGGTATGATGCCTGCGCAGATTCCCGAACATCGGGAGTCTGGGTTCAGCAGTGCACTAGCGTGCACTGCTGAATTAAGCCCTATGAACGCAGTGGGTGAACGCAGCCCCAGCAGCACAGTCGCTTAGAGCTGGATACAGCCCCAGCAGCACAGCCCCTTAGAGATGGACACAGCCCCAGCAGCACAGTCCCTTAGAGATGGATACAGCCCCAGCAGCACAGCCCCTTAGAGATGGACACAGCCCCAGCAGCATAGCCCCTTAGAGAGGGACACAGCCCCAGCAGCACAGCCCCTTAGAGATGGACACAGCCCCAGAAGCACAGCCCCTTAGAGATTGAAACACAGCAGCACAGCCCCTTAGAGATGGGCACAGCCCCAGCAGCACAGCCCCTTAGAGATGGACACAGCCCCAGCAGCACAGCCCCTTAGAGATGGACACAGCCCCAGCAGCACAGCCCCTTAGAGATGGATACAGCCCCAGCAGTACAGCCCCTTATAGATGGATACAGCCCCAGCAGCACAGCCCCTTAGAGATGAATACAGCCCCAGCAGCACAGCCCCTTAGAGATGGACACAGATCCAGCAGCACAGCCCCTTAGAGATGGACACAGCTGGAGCAGCACAGCCCCTTAGAGATGGACACAGACCCAGCAGCACAGCCCATTAGAGATGGACACACAGCAGCACAGCCCCTTAGAGGTGGACACAGGGGCGGACAGCTTACTGTAATCTGTGTGCAGAGCGGGGGACCGGGCCATGCGATCATATCATTTTAGCTTCACCCCCGCTACACAATGCCAATATTACAAGCATTGTGATGCAGGGGGTAGGGCCAAAATTACGTGATTCACCGCCACCCCCTGCTGTGGGGGTTTCTCAGGTTATCGCGGAGGGGTCCTGCCTGCGGTGCGGAGTGGCACCCTATTTTTGGGAGGCTCCCGGCCGAATCGGGAGGGTAGGCAAGTATGGCACAGCCCCTTAGAAATGGACAAAGCCCCAGCATTAGAGCCTCTTAAAGGTGGACACACAGCAGCACAGTCCCTTAGAGATGGACCCACAGCAGCACAGCCCCTTAGAGATGGACACAGTCCCAGCAGCACAGCCCCTTAGAGATGGACACAGCCCCAGCAGTACAGCCCCTTATACGTGGATACAGCCCTAGCAGCACAGTCCCCTATAGATGAACACAGCTGGAGCAGCACAGCCCCTTAGAGATGGACACACAGCAGTACAGCCCCTTAGAGAAGGGCACAGCCCCAGCAGCACAGCCGCTTATACGTGGATACAGCCCCAGCAGCACAGCCCCTTAGAGATGGACACAGCTGGAGCAGCACAGCCCCTTAGAGATGGACACACAGCAGTAAAGCCCCTTAGAGATGGGCACAGCCCCAGCAGCACAGCCCCTTAGAGATGGACACAGCCCCAGCAGCATAGCCCCTTAGAGATGGACACAGCCCCAGCAACACAGCCCATTAGAGATGGACACACAGCAGCACAGTCCCTTAGAGATGGACACAGCCCCAGCAGCCAGGGCCGTAGCTAGGGTAGTGCGGCCGGTGCCATGGCACAGGGCACCACAGGTCAGGGGGTGCTGTTTGGGCCTGTCAAATTTCTGTTTGTTATCATTCTTGCTTGTAGCTTCCTCTTATTTCATCCCCAGCATCTCCTGGCCTCTCCTATCTCTTCCCTGGCCCTTCCCCATGATGCCATGGCCCTTTTTTGGGTGCATTATGTCCCTTTGAAACATGAGGAGGGCAACAATGCTCTTTCTGGAACAGGGCACCAAAACGTCTAGTTACGGCTCTGCCAGCAGCACAGACCCTTAGAGATGGACACACAGCAGCACAGCCCCTTAGAGATGGACACAGCCCCAGCAGCACAGCCCCTTAGAACTGGACACACAGCAGCACAGCCCCTTAGAGATGGACACAGTCCCAGCAGCACAGCCCCATAGAGATGAACACAGCCCCAGCAGTACAGCCCCTTATAGATGGATACAGCCCCAGTAGCACAGCCCCCTATAGATGGACACAGCCCCAGCAGCACAGCCCCTTAGTGATGGACACAGCTGGAGCAGCACAGCACCTTAGAGATGGAAACACAGCAGTACAGCCCCTTAGAGATGGACACAGCCCCAGCAGCACAGCCCCTTAGTAATGGACACAGCTGGAGCAGCACAGCCCCTTAGAGATGAACACACAGCATCACAGCCCCTTAGAGATGGACACACAGCATCACAGCCCCTTAGAGCTGGACACACAGCATCACAGCCCCTTAGAGATGGATACAGCCCCAGCAGTACAGGACCTTAGAAATGGACACACAGCAGTACAGCCCGTTATAGATGGATACAGCCCCAGCAGCACAGCCCCTTAGAAATAGACACGGCCTCAGCAGCACAGCCCCTTAGAGATGGACACAGAGCAGCACAGCCCCTTAGAGATGGACAGAGCCCCAGCAGCACAGCCCTTAGAGATGGACACACAGCAGCACAGCCCCTTAGAGATGGACACAGCCCCAGCAGCACAGCCCCTTAGAGATGGACACACAACAGCACAGCCCCTTAGAGATGGACACACAGCAGCACAGCCCCTTAGAGATGGATACAGCGCCAGCAGTACAGCCCCTTAGAAATGGACACAGCCCCAGCAGCACAGCCACTTAGAGATGGACACACAGCAGCACACCCCCTTAGAGATGGACACAGCCCCAGCAGCACAGCCCCTTAGAGATGGACACACAGCATCACAGCCCCTTAGAGATGGACACACAGCAGCACAGCCCCTTAGAGATGGATACAGCCCCAGCAGTACAGCCCCTTAGAAATGGACACACAGCAGTACAGCCCCTTATAGATGGATACAGCCCCAGCAGCACAGCCTCTTAGAAATAGACACGGCCTCAGCAGCACAGCCCCTTAGAGATGGACAAACAGCAGCACAGCCCCTTAGAGATGGACACAGCCCCAGCAGCACAGCCCCTTAGAGATGGACACACAACAGCACAGCCCCTTAGAGATGGACACAGTCCGAGCAGTACAGCCCCTTATATATGGATACAGCCCCAGCAGCAAAGCCCCTTAGTGATGGACACAGCTGGAGCAGCACAGCCCCTTAGAGATGGACACACAGCATCACAGCCCCTTAGAGATGGACACACAGCATCACAGCTCCTTAGAGATGGATACAGCCCCAGCAGTACAGCCCCTTAGAAATGGACACAGCAGTACAGCCCCTTATGGATGGATACAGCTCCAGCAGCACAGCCCCTTAGGAATAGACACGGTCTCAGCAGCACAGCCCCTTAGAGATGGACACACAGCAGCACAGCCCCTTAGAGATGGACACAGCCCCAGCAGCACAGCCCCTTAGAGATGGACACACAGCAGCACAGCCCCTTAGAGATGGACACAGCCCCAGCAGCACAGCCCCTTAGTGATGGACACACAGCAGCACAGCCCCTTAGAGATGGACACACAGCAGCACAGCCCCTTAGAGATGGACACAGTCTGAGCAGTACAGCCCCTTATAGATGGATACAGCCCCAGCAGCACAGCCCCTTAGAGATGGACACACAGCAGCACAGCACCTTAGAGATGGACACAGTCTGAGCAGTACAGCCCCTTATAGATGGATACAGCCCCAGCAGCACAGCCCCTTAGAGATGGACACAGCCCCAGCAGCACAGCCCCTTAGAGATGGATACAGCCCCAGCAGCACAGCACCTTAGAGATGGATACAGCCCCAGCAGTACAGCCCCTTAGAAATAGACACGGCCTCAGCAGCACAGCCCCTTAGAGATGAACACAGCCTCACTTGGGGCTCTATTTATTAACATTATTTTTACTAAAATAAAGTGAAAAAGGGTGTTTTCACACCCTTTTCACATTATTTTAGTTTCACCTGTATTTATTACAGGGCAATTGGAGTAGAATTAGTAAAATTCTACTCCAACCCCCAGTATCACTTATTTTTAGTAAAGCAGATCGCATTTCCCATAATTGTAATGGGAAATGTGATCTGTGTGCAAGTTACTAAAAATAAATCGTAAAAAAATACCGGGGGAAGCCCTGTGATAATAACGCCACCTGGAGGTGGCGTTATCCAGGGTCTCCCCCGGTTACCGGGCTCCCACTCTGCTCTAACGGGGAGAGCAGAGGCGGGAGCCGGTACCAGTAATCAGCTATGTGGTCTAAATAGACCGCAAGCTGATTGCTGTAAAAAAAAGAAAAAAAAAATTAAACATTTTTTTTTTCACTTACCTGAATCCAGGGACCGGTGATCGGGCCTCCGGTGATGGCTCCTCTCCGGTCAGCTGGTCTCCCACAGTGCACTGGGGCCCGGTCATCAGGTGACCGGGCCCCACCTGAATATGCGGATTGTAGTAAATAGAGCCCTTGGACACTGCAGAGCTGAGCACAGCATGCAGAAGTGTGACTGGACTGAAGTGAATGATGCCGAGTCCCGGCCGAAGCTCCTTATATGGAATCCAAAATCCGCGAGTATCCGATGTCAGGTGGATGACGTTTGGCCTCGATCTGACATCTGAGCCTGGCAGAAAACTCAGAGCCAGGACTCAGTTGTGCCTCGGATTAAGATGTTTGGAGCAGCCTGGATTCAAGATAATCCGGACCACTCATTTTATAGTACTGCAGGTGTAAACAAAAGTTTACAAAGACTCAGGACCTTATTCAAAGTCGGTGGCGAGCGCTGAGCGCTCGCAACTGACTTGATGTTGGTCCACTGGGCATACGCACGACGGAGACGGCTCCGTCGTGCGCATGCACAAGCCCCTGCTAACGACGGGTGATCCGTCGTTAGCGGGGTCGAAGCAGACGTAGCGAGCTGTCGATGTTGATTGACAGCTCGCTCCATTTGCTGGGCGGGCAGGGGGCGTGCCTGCCCAAACTGACATCACCAGTGATGTCAGTGACATCACCAGTGATGTCAGTTGGGAGCTTCCTGCTCGATCAGAGCAGGAAGCTCCCTGGGGCTTAAGGTTGACGTAAGCCCCGATGGTCGAGATGGTCTTGACCATCGCGACTATCTCCCTTAGCGGTCGTTAGAGCTGTGGGTGTTAACCCACATCCTAACGACCAACATGGAGGCGGCCGTTCAGGATGCAAGCGGCCGACCTGCTTCTGAGCGACCGCTTGCATCCTACGACCGCCTCTGAATGAGGCTTACAATTTTAAAGTTTGACAATATACAGCAATATGCTCAATACTGTACTGCTTTTTTCATTTTGTGTCAATATTGTACATTTTAATTAGTTTTCTTACATTGCTTATTATTATACATGCCCATACCTCCTATCCCAACTTAGATGGGATAGTCCTCCTGATCTGAGTGGACAGCTGATCAGGTGGCTGTGGCTCAGCCAGGACTGGTTGAGCCAAAGATGCAGGATCAGGAAGGGCCCCAGTGTGGACCCTTTATCCAATTGTGTTTAAATTAATTGTCGGGCATTAGACTTATGGTCACCAGGCCTCGAGTGCTAGGGATGGGCCATTATTAGGTGGGCACACAGCCAGCCCTAGCCACAGGCAAACTATGCAAATACTTGGGGCATGCATTCGAAGCCTAGGCTGGCTCAGCTTGACAGCGTTGGGCCCGGGACGGGTGGATGGTGCCGGCAGCTCTGCTCTGGCTCCCCTACCGCTATCGGAGCTCTTAGCTCAGCTCCGATTGGGCGACAGCTCATACAGCCAGCAGCAGCAATAGCAGGGAGCAGAGACAGTGGGGGCAGCGGGCAGTAATATAAATGGCCACTGGCGGATGACTGCTGCGCATGACCAGCCGCAGCAGCTCCTCCTCCCGTGGGCCTTTGCGGAGTCCAGCAGGGTGAGCTTGTCTGCAGGAGGACACACAATGCTGAGCTGAGCATAGAGCGAGGAGCGCAAGCTTGGCAGAGTCCAGGCAGGCTGAGGTGATGAGGTCACAGTATTTTTTGCCAGGTGAGTGCTGTTTAGGGGGTGTGCTGGAGGTTAGGGGGGTAATAATGTGTGGCATAATTAGTAAGGGACATTACTGTGTGGCATTATGTGTATAAAGGCATTACTAATGTGGCGCATAATGTGGAAGTAGCCCAAAGCAGGAAGGGCACTATATGAGTAGTGAATCCGCGACTGGCCATTGTTAGGTGGGCATTAGGGTCAGGCACCGAGGCAAGCACTATGCCCGAGGCAGGAACACAAGTAGTCCGTTTGGTAGGCTCTTGCAGGCAGGCTGTTGATAGGTACCTACCTTGTGTTGTTACCATGATCTCTAACTATATTATGGCATTGTTTTGTAACTGCATTACTCTCATGGGTATTACTGTGGAATGGTTAGCACACTACACTCAGCTGGTAGATGTCACTGCAGTACACCAGATCAGTAACAGTGATAGAGCCTTGATATGTCTGTTATGTAGTCAGGCCGCTGCGGGAGGCACAGGCTTAGGGATAAGGACAGTGTAATATAGCCGTGTGGGTGGGCTGTCTTTTTTTATTTGCAGGTATTGAGATTGTAACTGTTCATCCACCAAGATGACAAGAGTATACTCAGTGAGTGTATCAGTTTTTTGTGCGTTATCCATACCCCCTCCCCTTGGGTGAATCTCACCTGTTGCACTTTAGTGCTTGGCACTGTGTCGCACTAAGTTTAAGTTCAAGGGTGCCAATGATGACCTAAACCCAGTGGAGGCCATCCGGACTTAGCGTATCTACCTTCCATTGAAGGGTTTAGGATTGGGGTCCTTCATCTGTACCAACCGCGTCTGACCTGCTTTCCAGGATCATCAACCGGTGATTCATCAGCTGCCTGAGGTTGAGAGCAACTGGAGCATGGCAAGTGCTCGACTACATCTGCACAGCAGCAGGCTTTCTTCCATATAGCATACTCCGCCTCTCACACTTCCACCAAACCCATGCTAGGTGCAGACTCTCCATCAGATTATGGCCTCCAATGTAAGCAGTTAAGCATCTGAGCTCCTAATTCAGAGATATATGCACACCCAATGGGGTTTACGTACATCTCTGATGTTTTTTGATTTTTTTTAATGTTTTTTATGTTTTTGGATCTGCACACACATAGAATAGAGGCAGCACTGCACATGTGCAGATCCGGGGTTGCAATGTTGCTTGTAGTGCCCCAATTGCTGCAGCATGATTGACAGTATACACATATATTTCCCCTAATATATATCATATTGTCAGATTGCTCTGGCATTTAGAGAATCTTTTTGATTTTACCTATAGTGTACTAGCCCAGGGTTATAGTGAGATTGTAGTCAATATCTGGATTAGTTGATATCTCCTGGTTACTATTGTGCCTCAATAATTTCTGCGTAGATAATTTCCATGTAGAAATTCATCAAGTTCCGAAAAAGTTTATTTTCCTGAATTGACTGAGAAACTGTACGCCACCCTGAAATGGCATACAGCCCATGATAGACTGCTGTTTACATGGTAGCCTGTGAAGACATATCTGCCAGGCACATCAGACGGATCTATTAAGATCCCTTCCTGCTGTGTCTGCACTGCAGAGTCCCAGAACTGAAAGCTCTGGGGCACCGCAGTGAGAGTGTGCCAGAGGGGGGGGCATGAAGTGGCGGCAGACAAGGATGTTTGGTGGTGGGGGAAAGATCGGACACCCGCAATGATGGGGACTCCGCAACTGCCTTTCCTCCCGGCCAGGCAGAAGGATAGCAGCCGTCTGACAGCCCGGCAGACCTGGTGTGGGACATCCAGGGCTGCAGCAATTACCGGCAGGGGGCCTCCGTGGCTGCAGCAAGAAGGTTGACTTCCCTCTTGGCCAGGCAGAAGGACAGCAGCCATCTGACAGCTGGGCAAACCTGGAAGGGGAGCTCCAGCTGCAACAATCACTGGCTGGGGGGGGGAATCTCCCATCCAGGCTCCCAGCAGGTGAGGGAGTGTCGAGAGAAGAATATTGCAGCAGCGGCTGTTCCAGCTCCCACAGGTCCTCTGCAGCAACAGCTCTGGACCCTACAGGTCAGGGGATTGGGATGGGACAACCACGGGGGGGAACAGACACCCATGGTGGGCGGATCGGACACCCGTGGGGGGAAAAAAGGCTGGATCACACACCTTCAGGGGAGGCGGATCAGACACCTGCAGGGGGGAGGATGCACGGGACCTAAAGCAGAGGGCATCTGCCAGTTTTTGATGAATGGGATCATTGCAAGAGGTCCTGGCAGCGATGACCCAGCAGCTGGAGGTGGATGGGACCCGGGGCAGAGAGGACCTGGCCATCAGCAGAGGTGCAAGGGAACACTGAACATAGGACCTGGCAACAAGGACCCAGCAGCAGGAGGTGGATGGGGCTCAAGCAGAGAAGAGCAGGCAGTCGGGAGGTAAGGGGGTGGACGGAATCACCGAACAGGGGACAGCAGGAGGTGGATGTGACCTGGGGCAGACAGTACCTGGCAGTCGACGGAGGTGCACTGGATCACTGCACAGAGGACCCAGCAGTGAGGACCCAGCAGCAGGAGGTGGATGGGATTTGGCAGCACGGGGGGCTACACAGTACAGAGGAGAGATGCCAGCAGGGTGCAGGGAACAGTGGGAAGAGAATGCAAGCAGAGAGCGGGGACAGTGCAGTTGAATGGAGAAAAGTATCACATTTCCGAAAAAGTGTCTTCGCAGAAATAGCATATTTTCAGAAGTGATACTTTAGTAATGCAAGAATGATGAATTAGACTAAACTTAACAATGAACTTGTGGTGAGTTCAAAACTAAAGTATCACACATGAAATTTTTATCATGATGAATAGATCCCTCAGTGTGATAACCTACTTTGATTTTGTTTGTCCATTCTTCTCTATGTTTGCCTGTTGTAAGTGTACTGTAAGTCAAAACAATTACTTAATAAAATGTAATGCCTTTGTAATATGCTGTGATGTTGTGTGTGCCCCACTTTAGAAGCACTTGTCACACCTGTGTGTGTAACAGGGTATGCATCTGTTTGGCTTCTCGGAGCACCCAGTCTGTTTATATACTTTCTGGTATCTTCGTAAGGTGGTAGCCATAATACCCTTTACCAGTGCTAGGACCACAGACCCCCATGTACATTTACTTTGACACAAACAACATCATCCTCCTGAAGTTTATCAACTTCGTCTTGTTCAATACATTCATCTTAATCATCAGTGTCAGATACACAATTATCCCCCTCATCCTGTTGAACTTCTTAAGTAGCATCCTCAATTTCTATGTCTAACCCATCATCATCATTACTTTTACTACTACACAATTGCAGAGGGTTCAGAAATGGTGGAAGGAGGCTTCTGTAGGATTACAGAATCAGAAATGTCAGACTCACACATAGCACTCATGGACACCCTTAGACTCTGCTCAGGATTGGCTGAAGTTTGTGAACACAAAATTTGTTCTTCAGCCATAGTGTTCTTTATGTGCATTGATTTGCCTGTTTTAGACTCAGAGCGAGAAGGTGGAGCATGTGAGGTTACAGAAGATGCCTGACTGTGTTTGGCCTGGCTTCTGCAATAGACATTTTAGGGCATGAAACAGCAGTAGCAAGACTGAAGGCCATGGCCTGAGCCTTTCCTGGCCACAGCGTGTGGTGTATGGCATGTTGGTATTTTATGTTTTGCAACAGTAACATTTCCGATCATAGGCCCTCATTCAGACCCAGTCGCGAGCGACTGTCTGCTCGCAAGTGGGTCGATGGTCCACACTGCGCATGTGCACGACGGAGGGAGCTCCGTCGTGCGCATGCGCGAGACCCTATGAGCGAAGGACTTTCCTTCGCTCGCAGTGTCTCATCAAAGGGGGCGTGCTGTCGATGTTGACTGACAGCACGCCCCCTTTGGTGGGCGTGCCTGCCAGACGGAGGCGTTTCCAAGGGAACACCTACCGTCTGAAGCTGGCCCCACTGACATCACTAGTGATGTCAGTGGGAGTGATTTTTGCTCTGATAGAGCCAAAATTACTCCTGGCCTTGCGGTTGAAAAACTCAACCGCAGGCTTCTGCTCGCAGTTTCGATGGTCGCGATGGTCAAGACTATTGCGACCATCATCCTGCACGCTCGTATATGCTGTGGGTGGTGACCCACAGCTATACGAGCGTCCAGGAGGATGCTCCATATTAATGGAGGTGGGCCCTGATTCAGAGCGAGCGCTCTGGTCAGAGCGTCCGGCTCTGGTCAGAGCGTCCGGCTCTGAATCAGGGCCATATTTAGAGGTGATGTTGTTTTAAAGATTGTTAAACATTGTTTAGATTTGGAGTGTCCTTTTTTATAAATTCTTCTTACCCTCTTTTAAAAGTAGATGTTGAAGAAGCGCCATGACTGCCAGCAATAGTACTGGGATGCTCCTGCTCTTTTATAGACTGATTCAAGATTGATTTACACAAGGAGTAAATCTACTACACTTGAACTTGTAACTGCCACCACACCCAGCGAATGTACGATGAGAGAGGTAACCATGCACTTTTATTAACATTGGAGGTATTACATTATAAACGCGCCTAATAAAAAACAAATATGTCCCTCATACTGTTGAAATCAATATGTTCCCATAATTAATTTTTGTATGGACAATTAATAATTTTTACTAATTAATACCTATCTAAAATCTTTTTTTCTTGGTCTCCAGTGATCCAATGGGATGCAGGAGACCCATGCAGGGTCATAGCTAGGGGTACGCCTCATGGCCTCCTGCATTTAGATTGCAAAGAAAAAAAATGGCCCCCAGCACACTGCAAATGACCAGCAGTAAGATTTGAATACTACATGGTAATAGAAAGACCATTAAGTCTTTCTTTTACTGAGCAACCACTATTTTATATTAGTGTTTTGAGAGCCATGGGTTGGGGCTAGCATTGGCATTGGGAGGGTGTGCTGGTTCCTGTAGTGCTATTTGGAGGAATCTGGGGTGCATTCAGGTGAGTTGGCTCCCAACATAGATATATTAATTTACTGTATATGCTATTACCATGTGGCATAACAGTATGCAATTATATGACCCAATGTGGGTGCTATTATCTTGTAGCGTTAGGGACACCGGTACAAAGACACCTTGACGTGGCCCGGCGCTTAAAAAAATATCTTTGCAAATATATGCAACAAAGATCTCTGGATTTCTATTACCATGTAGAATTCAAATCTTATTACTGGTCTTTTGCAGTGTGCTGGGGGAACATTTTCTTTCTAATCTAGATTAAACTCCTCCCTTTCATGCACCTGTGAAAGACTATTAAGTTTATCTGAGCAACCACTATTTTATAAAACAACAGTTTAGTAAATGTCCCCCATTGAGATCTGACCTTATATCGCAAAGTAATGCTGCATACACACGGGACGATTTTCCTGAACGTTAGGAACGATAACGATATCGTTCAATGATAAATCGTTCATATAATTAATTTTTATGCAGTGAACGATCGACCAACAACCAACGATGAGCGTTCCCGCATGAACGATATCTTTCATCGTCCATGCATGCAGGCCAACTTGGATGGTATCATCAACTTTGCCTGTTCAGAGATGTGGCAGGATGACTTACTGAAAGATATCTTTGAAAGATCTGGTGCATACACACGGTCAGATAAGAAAGACGATATAACCGATAATGATATTGTTTTATCGTTTATATTTTCTTTTTTTAGCCCCCTCCAACGACCATCAATGCGCGATCACAAATTGTCGATATCGTTAGCCTGTTTACTATAGGGACCCACAATCATCAGAACTAGGGGCCTGTTTCAGCAAGGATCACAACTGCAATTACGCACGCAATTGGACGATTGTTGCATTCTGTGCCTGAGTATGCATCACAGTGTGTGAACCAGCCACTGCGATCGGCAGTGACTACACAGATCCATCGCAGAGTGATTGACAGGAAGTACCGTTTGGGGGTGGTGATTGGGGGAGTGGTTGGCAAAACGCAGGCGTGCCAGTGTTTTTGAATTAGAGATTAGCGGGTTCGGATATCAGAGATCAGAACCCACCTGAACTTAACGATCTTAGCTGAGATCCGAGTCGGCTCGGGTTCTCCCGCCTGACGCGGATCTCAAAACAAGGCAAAACATCAACCCGCTGTCGGATTCTCATAGATTTTGGATTGTATAAAAGTTCCCCTTGATCACCGCCATTTTTATTCCCAATGTGGAGAGTGAAGAGGGAGGAGGGGACTGTGATCGCTGTGCTGTGCTGTGTATAGGGGTTGGCTACTGTTGTCACCTGTCAGGGGATGGCTGCTTAATGTCCATAGGGGCTGGCTGTTGTCCATAGGGGCTGGCTGGCTGTTGTCCTGTCCATAGGGGATGGCTGGCTGTTGTCCATAGGGGCTGGCTGGCTGTGCTGCTGTATTGTCCAGGGGGTGCTCTGTCCATCAGGGGTGCTTTTCACCAGCAATGTAGCTGTACAGGCGTGCTGCCTGTGTCATTTATCAAGTGGCTGCTGCCTCATTCAGGGGTGCTCTCCCCCCAAGTGCCCCCAAAAAATAAATATAATTCAAAGTGTTTATTTTTTTTCATTGTGTGTGTGTGTGTGCGTTAGCCACACTTATTATCAGCAATGTAGCTATGCAAGGGTGCTGCTTGTGTAATTTATCAAGGGGTTGATGCCTTGTTCAGGGGTGCTCTCCCCCCAAGTGCCCCCCCAAAAATATAAGTGTTTATTTTTTTCTTTTTCTGTGTGTGTGCATTAGCCACACTTATTATCAGCAACGTAGCTGTGCAGGGGTGCTGCCTGTGTCATTTATCAAGGGGCTGCTTCCTCATTCAGGGGTGCTTTCCACCCAAGTGCCCCCTCAAAAAATTAAATAAATCAAAGTGTTTGTTTTTTTCTTTTTGTATGTGTGTGTGCACGTTAGCCACACTTTTTATCAGCAACGTAGCTGTGCAGGGGTGCTGCCTGTGTCATTTAACAAGGGGCTGCCGCCTCATTCAGGGGTGCTTTCCACCCAAGTGCCCCCTCCAAAAATTTAATAAATCAAAGTGTTTGTTTTTTTCTTTTTGTATGTGCGTGTGCACGTTAGCCACACTTATTATGCGCAAGGGTGCTGCCTGTGTCATTTATCAAGGCGCTGCTGCCTCGTTCAGGGATGCTCTCCCCCCAAGTGCCCCAAAAAATAATAAATAAATAAAAGTGTTTATTTTTATATTTGTGTGTGCATTAGCCACACTTATTATCAGCAAAGTAGCTGCGCAGGGGTGCTGCTTGTGTAATTTATCAAGGGGTTGCTGCCTCGTTCAGGGGTGCTCTCCCCCCAAGTGCCCCCAAAAAATTAAATAAATCAAAGTGTTTATTTTTTTCTTTTTGTGTGTGTGCATTAGCCACACTTATTATCAGCAATGCAGCTGCACAGGGGTGCTGCCTGTGTAATTTATCAGTGGACTGCTGCCTCGTTCAGGGGTGCTCTTCCCCATTTTTAAAACTATTTTTTTTGTGTGTGGTTGTGTGCATTAGCCACAATTTAGCTGCGCTATAATTGCTTGGTGACACTGCTGTAAGACCACAGTGAGTATAGAGGACAGTCGCATGACAGGGAGCAGGATCAACATACCAATCTTATAGCTGCCAGCAGCAGTCATAATGATGATGCAAGGCCGTCAGCATCATCTATGAAGGCTTATTCACCAGGGCTTAAGTCAGGCCATGTAAAAACAACTTTTACCCTGTTAAAGAAAAAATAATCTAAAGCTAAGTTAGCTTTAGAGAAACAAAAATTACTACATAAAGTGGCAAGGAAAGGTTAAGGCCTTGGCCTTTATTAATGACTGGTGGTTTCAGTTGTGATGATTTTAAGCCCTTCTGCTTGTAGGAGAGGTACAAAAAATATTTGTTAAGACGAGTAAGACACCGGAACCAACTGTGTGCTCTGAAAAGTCATAGATCCCCGAGGAGAGTCCAAGTGTGTCCGCGGTTGCCATGTGTGAGCCTGACCTTTCTAATACTGTACTTGAAGAAGATCCTCCTTCCATCCTTTGTGTGCCCTCTGCAAATGTGGGGATGAGCAACACAAGTCAACATGCTGACGTAGAAATCAATGATGCTTCTATGGAATTGCACCAGGAGAATGAGGAGGATATTTATGTAGATGGCGATAACAAAAAGGATGATGAGGATGTTAATGATGTTGAGGATGTTGATGCCGAGACTGTTTGTGTAAAAACTGTAAATCAGGCAACAGTTGTTGCCCATGGTGGGAAAAATCCCATTGTTGCCATGCTTGGGCAAAGAACCAAAATATCCACCTCTCATGTGTAGAATTATTTCCACCCAAATCCGGACAACCTTTTCCAAACCATTTGTAACCATTGCAAAGTAGCAGTGAGTAATGGTAAGGACCTTAACCATCTAGGAACCTCCTACCTGTTACGTCACTTGCAGCGCTTTCATCAAATTGGAAAGGTATTTCAAATTCAGAAACTTTGGGGACAAAAAAACTAACAACAATCAGTCCAGTGTCACCTAGCTGCTCCCTTCTATCTGGATCCAAGGGCCTGTAATCTCCACCACCAGCACCTGCATCATCATCAACATCCTCAATCGTGATCGGAAGTAGTCCTGCATCCAATTTCATAAGCATGACTGACTCCTCTCCTTTCTGTGATTCCTTAGAAGGATCCTTGAGTGCTATGCGTGTTGCTGCTGCTGCTGGGGATGGATCTTTATCACAGAAAGGGACAAAGAAGACTACAGTACTACTAGCAGTAATTAAAAAAAAACAATTGACTATTAAACAGTCCTTTGATAGAGGAAGTATAACAGCTGTCACCCAGTTTCACAGCGGATCACTGATGCCATGACGGCTGTACTAGTATTAGATGGTGAAATAATAAAAAATGAGGATGGTAGTGTGGAGGAAGTGCAAAAGGAGGATGAGGGGGAAATTTGTGTCCTATCTGATGCTAATGTGGATGTTGATGATAAGGATGTGGTTTGCATAAATCAGCCACCAGTGGCAGCAGTTCTTGCTAATGATAAAAAGAAAGCCAGAAAAGCCACATCTTGGGTGTGGAATTATTTTAATGTAAATTCTGACAACAGTTGTGACGGAATCTGTTCCATTTGTAAAGCCAAAGTTAGCAGAGGAAGTGACGTTAACCATTTAGGCACCTCCTCCATGTTACGTCATTTGCAGCGAGTTCATGAAATTTGTTTAACAAAATTATAATAATTTGTAAATTAATAACAAGCAGTCCAGTATCAGCTCCCAGCAGTTTGGACCATAACATGCAAGCTCCACCAGGGCCGCCATCACTGGGGGACAGCCAGTGCTCCTGTACCGGGCCCGGACAGCTGAGGGGCCCGGCAGCCGGCAGAGTTAAGTAATTGTTAATTATTCACCCTCACAGGACAGCTGAGCTGCCGGAGAGTTCTATGAATGACTCATCACACAGGATGAGTCATTCATTAATCAAACGTCCAGCCAGAGCTAGCAGTACACAAGCCAGAGCTATAAGATGCTGGATTCCCCTGCGGATCTGTGATCCATGCTGGAGCCTGGAGGTCAGGTGTCAGCCCAGGAAGAATGCTGCAGAGACAGTCACAGCACAGTAAGTGCAAGGATCTCATTTATTGTGTCTGCAGCTCTATGTTCCCTCCCTAACACCTTGATGTATGTCCCTGTCTCTCTCCTCTGTCAGTTCTCTGCAAGGTCTGTATTTGCCTCTGCCTCCCACTCAACAAGACCTGTGTCATTATCCCTTTTTCCACTTCACATGTGTGCCTTTGCCCCCTTCTACTCCCTCATGTGTGTCTCTGTGTGACACTACACTCCCCATATGTGCCTAGACACTCCTTCCCTCCCTTCTGAGTGCCTCTGCCCCTCATACACTCCCCTTGTGTGCCTATAACACCTGTCACTTGCTTTCTTCCTCTGCATAACATTCCTGGCCTGGCCAATTTGTGGCTCTCCAGCTCTCTACAAGTCCCAGCACACCCTCCCACTGATCAGCTGGTAAAGCATGCTCGGACTTGTAATTTCACAACAGCTGGAAAGTCACAGGTTGGTCAGGACAGCATTATCCCATATTTCTCCCCATCCCATCTGTTCCCCAACCTTCTTCTCCTATCTGCCCTCACCATTCACTTTCCTCTTATGTCACCTTTCTACCCCCTCATCTTCCACTTCTCCAATCTTTGTCTTTCCATTCTCATCTTCTTAATGTACTACATAGAATTATGGCCATAGGCTGGCGATCAGAAGAGTCATGGATGAAGAGAAGCACAACCTAGTTCAATGCCACATAATTAAATCTAAAGATAGCAGGTAAGTACAATTTTCATTGGTTAGATCGCGCTCAGCACTTTACACTACACCTTTGCACCCTCAGAGCTTTGGGAGGAGGGGACCTGCAGTATCTTCTTATACAGGGCCCCATGATTCCTGATGGCGGCCCTGATCACCACCACCAACACCCTCATCATCAACCTCCTCCTTAATAATTGAAGGTAGTCCTTCCAAAAAATGTTTGTGGGGGCCCATACAAACCAAGGAGTTCAGCCACGAAAGTGTCAGACCTAGTCGCTAAAGTGCTTGGTTTGTTAAACTGTGCATGTCCTTTTTATTATTCCACATAAGAGTGGGTGGGAGGGACAATTCCATCTTGCATCTCTTTCCTTTACATTGGCACAATTTGGGGCATTGCCGACTGACATTATTATAGTTTATTAAACTGCCATCCTGTCTGCCACTGCTGTGTGGCAATGTTTCATAGATGTCCTATATTTTTTTTAAACTGCCGTGCGTCTGTGCTGCTCTGTCGCTTACTTTAGCCAGCCAGCTAACTGCAGCCTTTGGCCTGTATTGGTGAAAAATAGTGACATCAATATTGTGAGCTGTGAGGTGGTTAATAATGCATGGAAATGCCTGAAAATCATTGTTATTAAAGTTAATAATACTGTAGGAACAAAAACAGGCCCAAATTATGTGGTTTTAGCTGTTAATATAATTTTGGGGAAAAAATACAGATCCAAAATCAAAACCTAAAAGCAAAACACCAAGGATAAAGATCCAAAACCAGATCCAGATCCAAAACACAAGGAGATACAGATCCAAAACACCGGGGACGGTGCACATCTCTAGTTTGAATAGCAATGCAGGGGCGAGCATTACTTAGCCACTGCGATGCCATACGCAGCTTGGGCTTTCACTGCTTGCGATGAGGTGACCAATTTCTGAGTAAGGTCAGACCTTGTGCAAGTGTCTGTGAGAATCCGATGGTACTCGATGTTACCGATGGTTTAGCAGTCTTGCTAAATATTACGGATGTGTGTAAGGTAAAGTGGGTGTCCTTATGTTATGCTGCATGTGGTATTGCGACCGCAGACATCTTCGCAGTTAGACTGCGTGCGTAATCGCTATTGCAATCCTTACTGAACCAGGCCCTAGATGTCATCAACATTTCAGTTTTGCTCTAATCATTCAGAGTTAAAAATTGCAGTTTGCTGGAATGACTGGGGAGTAAAGGTTTTTAGCATTTTTCCCCAGAGATTTTAGTGCTTAGATATATTTGCCAGAGTTACTCAATGTTTACTTACAGGCCAGTGAACCCGAGATAATCCACAGGAGTTGCTAAAAAAAACAAGGACACCCATCTCCCCCCGCAGATGTTTTACTGGAATGTTAAAGCAAAGTCTGAGCAGATATTGACTAACAACAATTTACACCATTACCATACCTCCACCAACTTATATTATACAATATTATACATGATGAATACCAGAGCCATAACTAGACCTTTTGGTGCCCTGTGCCAGAAAGAGCATTGGTGCCCCCCCCCCCCCCCCCCACACACACACACACACACAATTTTTTAAATAGGCACCTGAAAAAAGGGCCATGGCCTCATGGGGAAGGGCCAGGGAAGAGATAGGGGAGGCCAGGAGATGCTGGGGATGAAATAAGAGGAAGCTACAAGTGAGAATGATAATAAACAGAAAATTGACAGGCCCGAACAGCGCCCCCTGACCTGTGGTGCCCTGTGCCATGGAACAGGTTGCACTACTCTAGTAACGGCCCTGATGAATCCGCAAGGACTGGCAAATCCCAATGAAGATTAAATAGAATGAAGAGCTTTGGTCAACTCACATAATTGTTTCACTATAAATAATAAC
This sequence comes from Taudactylus pleione, assembly GCA_031769625.1. Taxonomy (NCBI): domain Eukaryota; kingdom Metazoa; phylum Chordata; class Amphibia; order Anura; family Myobatrachidae; genus Taudactylus; species Taudactylus pleione. Next base: position 754,868 of record JAUIMM010001003.1, read on the forward strand.
ATTTGGCCAGGGTGGAGCTATGAATCACCACTGCCCAAAAAAAACAACTTGGTTATTATACCTCTGTTTTAGCAGCAGAGCTTTTCATATTAGTTAGTAGAATTTTATGCAAAATATGGGCCTGATTCAGTAGGGATCGCAACTGTGATTATGCAGCATGCAATCGGCCGATTGTTGTGTTCTGCGCATCATCGCAGTGCTCGTGCGCGAACACTCCACTGCGATTGCAGTGACCATGCAGGCCCATCGCAGAGTGATTGACAGGAAGTACTGTTTGGGGGGGTGACGGGGGGGGTGGCTAGCGAAATGCAGGCGTGCCGGTGCGTTTGGACGCAGTTACAGTGGCATGCATAAATTAGCCACTGCGTTGCCAAAGCTTGGGCTTTCACTGCATGCGATGGGGTTAGCAATTCCTGAGCAAGGTCAGAGCTTGTGCAAGTGAGCGTGAGGCTGCGATGGTACCGATGGTTTTGCAGTCTTGCTAAGTATTACGGATGTATGTAAGGTAAGGTGGGCGTCGTACCTGCACCGTCTGCCCCCCCGCCACAATTGCGCCCGGCCCCGGACCAAAGACTTGTCTATTAATTGAAATGAGCACTGGCAGGCAAAATTATGGGGCCGTGGTCTCATGGAAAAAGCCATAACCATGAGCAACACTCCATTTTTGTCGCACTGGATGCATGCCCAGCACTCCGGGAGCTGCTGGGCATGCCACCAGTCCCTCTCTCCAGTGAATATATGTGGCGCAAATGCGCACAGCAATTATTCACCGCTTGCTCAAAGCAGCTACTCGCCTTTTTTAATTTTTACTGAGGATAGATATGGCTACTATGCAGGTGTATAGAAGTCACCCATTGTCTCACACACTGGTCAGATGTTGTCTTTCATGCCCACAGCAGCCGCCCATTGTCACACACACATTCTCTATCTCTCACACACAGCAGTAAGTGAAGGGCCAACTTGGCTGCACTGCATCCCCTCCAACGGTGCCCACCTCAGTGTCACTGGCGGCCTGGACGGGTGGTGATGCCGCCTCAGCTCGCAGCAGGAAAGACTATGTACGCCAGCACTGATCCTTCTAAAACGTGGGCTGCAGCTCCCACTCTCCACCCACCGCATAGTTCATCCCCAGCCTTATTGTTTGTGCCTGTGACGTGACATCATGTTGCTCCTTACAACCATTACAAGAGCGGCAGTGGCATAATTAGGGTATTTAGAGCTCAGGGCAAATTTAAAGATGGAGCCTCCCTCGCCTATGGAGCCTCCCCCTTCGACGTGTGTCAAAAAATGGGCATGGTCACTGAAAAATGGGGCGTGTCAACATGACACACCCTTTTCTCGTCACTCTGGGAACAGTACTTTCCATTCCATATGCACCTTAATGCAGTCCCCCCAGTAATGCCCCTTATACAGTACTCCCAGTATGCAATACCCCCAGTAGTGCCCCTTATATAATGCTCCCAGTAATAGTCCCCCCCCCATGCAGTGCCCCCAGTAGTGGTCCCCCTATGCAGTGCCCCTTATACAGTGCCTCCTGTAGTGGTCCTCCCTATTCAGTGCCCCCAGTAGTGGTCCCCCCTATGCAGTGCCCCTTGTGCCCCAGGAGAGGTTCCCCTTATGCAGGCCCCCAGTAGTGCCCCTTATACAGTGCCCCCAGTAGTGGTTTCCCTTAAACAGGTCCCTTGTAGTGCCCCTTATACAGTGCCCCCAGTAGTGCCCCCCCTGTGCAGTGCCCCTTTTGCCCCCAGTAGTAAACCCCTTATATAGTGCCCCCAGTAGTGGTCACCCTATGCAGTGTCCTTTATATAGTGCCCCCAGTAGTAGTCCCCACCCTATGCAGTGCCCTTTATACAATGCCCCCAGTATTGGTCCCCCAATGCAGTGCCCCCAGTGGTAGTCCCCCCTATGCAGTGCCCCCAGTAGTGGTCCCCTGATGCAGTGCACCCAGTAGTAGTCCCCCCCAGTAGTGCCCTCAGTAGTAGTCCCCCCCCAGTATTGCCCACAGTAGTAGTGCCCCCCAGTAGTGCCCTAGTAATAGTCCCCCCAGTAGTGCCCTCAGTAGTAGTACCCCCCCAGTAGTGCCCCCCCAATGCAGTGCCCCAGTAGTAGTCCCCAGTAATGGTCCTCCACGAATTCAGTGCCCCCGGTAGTGGTCCCCCCTGATGCAGTGCCCCCAGTAGTGGTGTCCCCCACCCTAGCAGACACACATGTAAGGAAAAAACAAAAAAACACCTGAATTCCTGCTCTGGCACCTGCTCCCACCGCCGCCATCTGCTCCTCCGTCCGTCCGGGCCGCTCTGCATTATGGGAGAGACGTCATGATGTCTCTCCCATTACCCACTGTGGGAGCCAGAAGATGGAGCTCATGAGTGAGCTCCAGGCCAGCTCCAGCAGTGGGCGCAGCAGTCAATGAGAGTCTGACTTGATAGTGTGCTGGGAGATGACACAGGGGGGGAGGTGATGGTGTAGCTGAGAGACGCAGGAGGGGAGATGATGGTGTGCTGAGAGACGATGCAGTGAGATGATGGTGTGGCTGAGAGATACAGGGGGAGATTGTTTGGCTGAGAGATGCAGGAGGAAGGAAGTTACACAGGGGGGCACGAGTCTGGCTGAACCGCTGTTGTATGATGACGACCTTCTTAATATTTCTACACAAACAGGCATCTTCCAGATGATGTGACCTACATGAATAGTGAATACCGACTGAAGATGCCGTTGTCCCAGGGAGGATACATTTCTTCAGAGGTTCCACATTGTGAGAAACTACCATATAGGTAAGGTACATATAGAATGGAAAGTGATGAGAAATGAGTGGCGTGTCATGTTGGCATGCCCCATTTTATGTGGCCATGCCCCTTCAGTATGTGACCACGCCTGTTTTTTTGCAGCGCGCAATATATTTTGCTGTGTGTGTGTGGGGGGGCACTAGACCCTAGTTACACCACTGCATGGGATTTGTAGTTTATTTTTTACTACTCAGACTCTGAGCAGGAAAAGACAAACTACAAATCCCATTGGGTATTGCACCCTTTACAAAAATGGCCACCGCTGGAGCAAGCCAGCGAATTGGGAGTTTAAAGATGAGACTGAGGGGCATCCTGACCTGGCTGGAACTGGGACTGAGTGGTGCACATGCAGACCGCTTATGTGGTACCCCCAGTCCTTGGAGTACCACTTATAAGTACCATTGATGTTAAAGATACCCCTGTATTATTTATAAAGTTTTACAAAGTTGTATGCATGCTTCACTGTACATGTAATGGTGATATGATGAAATGCACATTGTACTATATTCTTGCCCTGTATTCCCCCTGGGGCTGCGGTCTCTCCCACCTGGACTGGACTGTTGGTAATGGTGGGGGCACAAGGCAGGGCCTTCCCCACTGGACTTTGGAAGGGAGCCCTGCATGCCCGCACGGCAATGGCCAGCTGCCATTGGAAACACATTAGCACAGCACGCGACCCCGGCGGGAAGGGAGCCAGCGCATGCTGAGAGGACCCAGAGGGAGTTGATATAAGGGTCTACCTAACTGACTGTGAAGAGAGTCCTGAGGTAACGGGAGATGGAGCGGATCTGCACTGTGGCACTTACCTGCGAAACCGGCGATGATTGAAGGAGAGAGCCGCGACTGCTGCCAGACCAATCACTGGAGCTCCGGAGTCTTCTGTTCCCCGTCTGTGACAGAGGTAGTCCGGTGTGAGCAGGGAGAGAAGGCGGGTCAGGTTGATCCAGGAGGCCAGCTGAGGGAGGCACTGGCTGAAGGGGGTGGCCATTTTCCTGGAGGGAGACTCCCATCACCAAAAATGGCAACTACAGGAGAGGTCTGTAAAACAATTAAGCACAAACACCAGTCTTAGTCAACGCTGAGTCGCCCGGCTGACAGATTCTCTACAGCACACATACTTACCTAGTGAAGGGACAGGGCCTGATTCAGAGCCGCTTGCTACTGGCGAGCGCTTGCTCTGAATCATGGCGGGGATTTATTATTTTTTTTCTTCAGGCCGCACGCTAAGCTGTACGTGACCACCCACAGCTATTGCAAGTGGCCTGGAGCCCATCGTGATTATCACGACCATCGGGCTTGCGAGGAGACCCCGTGGTAGGGTCTCAGCTCTCGCAAGCCCGAGTGGACTCCCTGCTCTAACAGAGCAGGAAGTCCACTACTGACATCACGAGTGATGTCAGTAGGTCCGCCCACAAATGGCAGGCGTTCCTAAGGGAACGCCTGCATTTGTGCAGCCACCCGCCCTCCCCGCCTACAAAACGGGGTGAGCTGTCAATCAATATTGTAGCGAGACCCGTAGCAACAGAGCTGCCATCGCTGGACGGGTCTCATGCATGTGCATGCCGGAGGTGGTGCTTGCGCAGTGGGGGACCATCGACCCACTTACGAGCGCTGTGCGCTTGTGAGCGGGTCTGAATCAGACCCTTAGTCATTCACCACTCTGCTCTCCCTGTTAGTGACAGTGCAGCTATTTGTCCCGCAGTTAAGGAAGCAAAGCAGCAGGAATAGACTATTCTGTCCTAACCAGTGACTGATGCTGACAATAATCTTACTGCCAACCACCCTGTTATATTACTCAGCCTAACAAATGCTTCATGTAACAGACACAGGGCCTGATTCAGAGCCGGACGCTATTTGCTCTCGCTCGTTCAGAAAAAGGGGGTGGCTATTTAAATGAACCGTTCACTCTTTGCGGTCTGTTCACGCCTCTATGTCTGAACAAGCGAACAAAACATGCGGTCGTATTTTGGAAAAAGACGCCCCCTGCCCGCTCGCATCATACGTCATGTCCGCTATTTAATAGATTAATCGAGTACATCGAACAGTGTATGAACTGCTCGCTATTCTTGTGGTTGGTGTTTCCTACCGCAATCTTGCGAGCAGTTCTGACTTTAAAACAACCAAGTGACGTGGTCAATGAAGCTCCTGTATTAATTATGCACACCCATAAAATGCCCGTTTTGACCTTTAAGCACGCCTGCGTTTTGATTTCCACTCCCCGTTTTCAAGCACCTTCCCCTGTTACCACCCACAAACGCCTCCTCCTGTCACTCAAAATAGCAGGCATTCGCTATTTAGCGAACAAACGATTTTCGGCCGCACTGACTGGTTCGCGCATGCGTATTAAAATCTGTACGTATGCGCAGATGTGCGAACATCGGTCATAACGAATGAGCGGCCGCTTACGAGCGGCTCTGAATGAGGGCCACAGTCAGCGAAGTAATAGCCAGCAAGAGACTTTGGCCCTCATTCAGACCCGGACGCAAGTGGGCGTTCGTACGTTCGGCGTACGTACAGAATTATGTTAATTCAAGCACTCGCTCGTAATTTCGAACGCAGCTAAACATCCTCCCCAAACTCTACCGACCCCTCCTCTAACTAACGAGCGTGCCAAATAGCGAGCGTACATCCCCAATGTGGCTTGCAGGGAACGCACGCACAAGTCCAACCCGGAAGTGGGCCTGTCAGATTCCGATTACCTGCTCCTTTATTCTGCCTACCTCCCTCAATCGTATCATGCCAATCAATATATCAATTATCTTAATTGCTCGTCAATTATTATTATTTTTTTTTTTTTAAATGCAATAAACTTTACTCTTGTCCGTGTTTGTGTTTACCCGCAGAATACGTACGGCTTAAACATTCGCTTTTATTTGTCAAAATACATGTTTGAGCCAATTATCCATTTGTTTTCTTTGTTTTTAACCACGCATATTTTACTGGGTTCATTATTTATTATTATTTAAATTTGCTTACGCATGTCACTGCATCAAGCCTATCATAACTCGCAATAGATTTGTGGCCCTGTCGAACACATGACTCATATACTAACCAATAGAATTTGTCCTGTTAATTACCCAAATACATTAGCCAATCAAATTTTTTTGGGGTCTTTATTAAAATTGTTTTTTCTAAAATACACCATTGCCATCATGAGAGCCTCGGCATTCACCAGGCGCGAGCTGATGGTGTTAACCGAGGTGATTGACAGGCGGATCACCAGCCAGCCTCTCCCCATCACCAATAGGGAAAAGCGTTCTGCATATGCGGAGGTACGTGGCTGCCTGCGTTCCTTCGGCTCACGCCGCCAGATCGGCCAGCTGGAGCGCAGGTGGTCCGACCTGCAACGGCGGACGCCCCGCTTGCTGGCATGCTTTCGCATGCAGATAGCGGAAAGTACTTTTTTTGACTGTGGTTTTCATGTTTATCTTTGTGGCCCTAACTGCATGTGCATGTTTTCATGTATGGCCTATTTATTCTTTGTACTCATATCTGTATGTGCATGTTTTCATGTATGGCCTATTTATTCTTTGTACTCATATCTGCATGTGCATGTTTTCATGTATGGCCTATTTATTCTTTGTACTCATATCTGCATGTGCATGTTTTCATGTATGGCCTATTTATTCTTTGTATTCATGTCTGCATGGGCATGTTTACATATTTTGGGCGTAAAAAATGAGCGTTTAACAAGGTGATGTTCTAAAATAACCACAATTTGTTTTCCATCATTTAGGGGCAGAGCGAAGACTACGGCGTCATCGCCGTCAAAGACGGCGCTCTCGGCCCCTCTCCCCAACCCCCAGCCAAACATCCTCACCCCAAAATACCCTAAATTCCCCCTTCTCCCCAGCCTGCACAGACCCTGTGGAACATCCGTCTGGGCTCCTTCCCCTCCATCCCAATTCCCCCTCCCCTCCAACCACCCCTCTCGTAACTACCCCCTCCCCTGAATCCGAAATCACCCCTCCCACCTCGTTGGGGAATGTTGCCACCTCCGAGGAGGACGAGGGAGTTGGTTCTGGGCCAGGCGTCATTTTGAACGGTATGTTTCCCTTTTATCCTTTTTTGTGTTTTAAAGTGTTTGGATCTAATCCTGTGTCTGTGCCTTTTACTTTTCTTGGTTTGTCAGAAGTTTGGGTAGATCTCTGTTTGTCTTTACCTTTTACTGCTGATTTCCCCATATACATATCCCACATGTTAAAATTTTTTTGTTTTTTGTGCAATTTTTTGGTTGTCCATTTTTGTGTCCTTTTTTGGGTTAAATGTGCTTTTGGTCACAATATTGTTATTTTTGGATACCTTTGTTTGGCTTGTTTTTTCATGGGGTTTCATTAATTATGTATTAAGCCCCACACTTTTCTAACCCACAGAGGACCAGAGGCGTTTGGCGGACCTAGCCGGGTGCGTCCAAGTGATGCGGGGCCACGTGATCGGCCTGCTGGTGGTCCTTGACCGTATGTCTGGGATCCTGCGTCCATAATTTTTTATTTTCATTTACAAATATTTTTCGTAATAAAAATTTTAAACTTAGCGTTCTGTCTCATTCCTTGTCTCCAAATCTTAGATTGTTTACACTGACATAAGTAGACTCTTCCAGCAAGTATTTGCAATTAATGTCACTAAGATTGTGTGTTGTAGTTTTTTAGGAAACAGGCACATGAAACAGCTAACAGTAACAATCTGCTTGGGCTTTTTTGGTGTGTTACAATTTTTATATTACTACATTTTACATGTTCCAATTTGGGGGGTAACCTGCTTAGGCCGAGATTACAAAGCCTACTGATTGTACATAATACCTTTTGGTGTTGGTTTTGACCCAGAAAGCATATTTAAATTTAGATCAAATTGCGACATTACAGGATTAACCCTTAAGCAATTTTAACATGGCAGAACCTGGTTACACTTGCTTGCAATGGTCAATAAAATTTGCAAAATTACACTCTCAAAAAATTTATTCAAAACAAAACTAAAAAACCAAAGTGTTGGCTCACAAACAAAACACACAGTGATAACAAAAAATACAACCCATCAAACACCATATGAAAAAATTAAAGAAAAATCAAGAATTGGTTGACGAATGAGCATGCCACCATGATTCCACAAATGTTGCGTTTCAATATTGGTTCCAGAATATATATCCAATGTGTCCCCATGAAGGTTTGTTTTGGGTAGCAGGAAGTAGTCATCGTTTGAGTCCCAAAGATTATGAAATCAAACAGAAGATGGGAAACAAAAAACAAATTAATTAGATGGTCTCCAAAAATCCTTACCACATTGTGTCAAAGAACTTCTTTTGTACCAATAATTACCTAAAATATCTGGCCACCACATCATCGCGTATGGCCCCCCCACATACTGACCTCCGACCAACCTCGGGGGGGCCATCCTCAGGCAAGGCTTCCTCTGGCTGCATTGGGACACCACTCCTTATGGCGATGTTGTGAAATATCCCACACAGGACCACAATTTTCGAAACCATATCCGGCAAATACATGAGCTCGCCACCAGAGCGGTGGAGGCATCTGAATCGGCCTTTTAAAAGGCCGATACAGCGCTCCACCACTTGCCTGGTGGCTGTAAGTGTGGAATTAAAATTACTTTGTGGCCCTGGTGTGGGAGCCAAATAAGGAGTGAGCAGCCAGGGCATGCAAGGGTAGCCACTGTCTCCTGTGAAAAAGAAGTGACAACATCAGGATCACTGTGTATCAAGCTTAACATTGTTATGTACTAAAGGTCTCCACTTACCCAGAAGCCACGCATCACCAGCTTGTAGGTTGTTTAATTTGTGCCATATCCCTGATTGCCGGATGACAAATGAGTCATGTGCACTTCTGGGTAATTTTGCATTCAGGGACAGGATCTGGAGGGAGGCATCACATACCACCATTACATTCAGGGAGTGATAGTGTTTCTGGTTGCGAAATATGGCCTCCAGCCATGCTGGAGGCTGAAGTGGTATGTGAGTACCATCCACAACCCCTATGATGTGTGAGAAGCCAGCTATTTGGTACAAATTTGCCTTGGCCACACTAAGGGCACCCATATCCAAAGGCATTTGAATAAAATGATGGAGGTGCTTGAAAAGGGCCTCCATCACTGCCCTCAGGATCCGGGAAATGGAGGATTGGGAGATTCCCGCCACTATTCCCACCGTTGTTTGAAACGATCCTGAGGCACAGAAATGCAACACCGCCATAAATTGCGTAAGTGGTGGTATTGCTGTAGGACTGTCAATTTGCCGCTCAAGATCACTCTCTATTAATGAGAGAGTGTCTATGATGATTTGGGGCGGAAGACGGTAGCGTCTTAACACCTCATCATCGGGCATTCCAAAAAGGGTGACACATGTTCGATATATCTGGGGCCCTGCACGCCTACGATGCCTACGCCTGGGATGAGATTGAGGTTGGTCGGCTTCCGGGAGCATGGCCAGAACAATCCGACCAAGATCAACCTGAAATGGCAAGAATTGAATGTAAGATTTTTTTGGTCAAAAATAATAGAAAAATTACTTAGCTTGACGATACAATCCAATGATGCTTACATGCCGGGGTATTGTCATGATTTTCCCAACCTATAAATAATAACAAACAAACAATGCAACAATTTAGGGTGGCCATTTAGGAATCTAAATTGGGTGCAAGACAAAACATAAAAGGGGAGAAACACACATTTGGGCAAAGAGCAAAACGACAGTGCGCAGACTACCTCAATTTGGGCCCAAATTTAATAAAAATTTGCTAAAGGGAAATCACAACCAATTTCAAGTAAAAAAATAAGCAGATAAAAAAGCACTAATTAGTTCGCAAATACAAGACAAAAAATAAGCAGATAAAAAAGCGCTAATTAGTTCGCAAATACAAGACAAAAAATAAGCAGATAAAAATGCGCTAATTAGTTCGCAAATACAAGACAAAAAATAAGCAGATAAAAATGCGCTAATTAGTTCGCAAATACAAGACAAAAAATAAGCAGATAAAAATGCGCTAATTAGTTCGCAAATACAAGACAAAAAATACGCAGATACAAAAGCGCTAATTAGTTCATACATTTCGGAATCACAAAACCAAAGGTTAAAAGTGTAAGGTCAAACAAAGTTGCGTTAAAAAAAACATGAACATTTAATAAACAAGTGAAAAAAAAAACTTACCAATAGAGGATATATAAGTCACCGGATAAAAAGGTCGTTGGGGCAGAGCCAAAAGAAACCTAACAAAGGAGATTTGGAAAAAAATTAACGACCCAAATTTAACAAAAAGAAGGAGACACAAAGTGAACAAAAGTAAGACGGGCAAAAACTTACCAAAAAATAACATGACAAAGAAAACAACCACACCAAAAAAAGCGAAGTAAATAAAAACTCCAAAAAGACAAACCAAAAACAACTCCAAACAACGCCAAATACAAATCCCGCCAACAATCCACTCCGACCAACGTAACCTCCAACAACCAACACCCGCCACCTCGACTCGAGATGCCCCAAGCCATAAATAGTGTTTATTTTCCTGCACAAATTAAGGAGGGATCATAGGAACGCACAATCAATGATGCGGATGAAAAATAAGGACGCATGTATAAATACGTCACGACCCAAAAAAAACGTTCTGGTGTATTTCTTGTTTGGAGGTAAGAAATGGCTACAGACCAGGGAAACAATGGCCAAGAGTCTGCCGGTAAGTATTTCATGCATTTCCAAACAAGGATTATTTTGAAACATAATATAGTGAAAGTTTGCAAGCTTAAATTTCTCAACGTTTAAACAAATAGGTGAGGAGGATGACATGGAAGAGGCTGCTGGGCCCAGTATTCCGGCCAAAGCAGGGAAAAAGAAAAGGCTGCCACAATTCACAAGAAAGGAGATGGAGGTTTTGGTTCAGAAGTGTGTGGACATCCTGCCACAGGCAGACAGGAATATGGGTGCAAGCCAGAAGTGGAGAATGTGGGAGGAGGCAGCCAGTGCTGTCAATAGGGTGGGTGATTATGTCCGTCTAGCCCGGGATGTCAAACGGCGGTAAGTAAAAACTTGACCCCCCTAAAACCAAAACCAAAAAAACCCCCGGAATAATGGTTACTTTTTCACCCACAGATGGCAAGACTTCAAATATCGCCTGAAACAAACAATGGCGGACAGGGCTAGGCATGCAAGGGGGACAGGTGGGGGTCCCACCCCTGTGTCATTGGAGTTGAATGGCACAGGGGTGTGTGCAGGCTGTGGAGGTGTTTGGCGTGTCCAACATGGATACGGACATGCCAGACTTTGCGGATCCTCATGTTGTCCCAGGTAAATATTTTGATGTAACCAACTCTGAAATGTTATTGTGCCAATATGTAGATTCTAATGTGACTCTTTTCTCATTTTTCAAACAGAGACACAGGCGGATGAGTCTGCTCCAGAGGGGAGCCTTGGCCGCAGAATTTCTGCTGGCTCTGCAGGGGAGGACCAGTACATCCGGCTGAGGACCCTGCAGAAGCCAGTCCAGGGCAATCCCCCTCGCAGGCAGTGGCACTCCTCACAGAACTCAATTTTAAATCGGATTTCCATACGGAGATTCTGCAGAGGATGGACGCCAGTCTGGTACGGGTGGCTGAGGACCTGGAGCAAAATGCTGCGGCCAACGTGACCATTGGTCAGGCCCTGGCGGAAAATACCAGGGCCAACATCCGCATCGCCAATGCCCTGGAGCAGCTCGTTCGCCAGCACATGGTGGAGCCGACCTCCCTTCCTGCCGGAACATCAGGATCCTCCACCTCTGGCACAACATCAGCCAATCCTCCAAATGTGCCTAGCCCTGTGCCTAGTCCAGAGGCCACAACATCTGCCTCTGGACAGGCCAGCCCGATGACATCCCGGACCCGGTCTGGCGCCTACCCTCCCCCAGCCAAACGGGGGAAAAAACGTTGACAGCACTGGCTACTTTTCCCACACTCCTTCTGTGCTTGCCCCATATTCCTTTCTGGACAAAACTTCCCTCTCCTTTCTTGTGAATTGTTTTTAATTTTTTTATTTAAATTTCCATACCTTTTATGTTTGCACAAATTATAATTTTTATTGGAATAACACTGCCAAAAATGTTTGGGCCAAAAATGGGCCAGAAAATGTTTTTAGTTTCCAATAAATTTTGAAAAAATGTTCGACATTGTCGGCAAAAACGACCTCCCAAAAAATTAAAACGAAAAAAAAAGGGCTCTTTAAGGAACACTTTAAAATTTACATAAGGATGCAAATTCTCCAGACAAAAGCAAAATGGAAAAATACACACAAACATGATGACATTATTGTTACAATAGCACAAAAACCAAATACAAACCAAAAAAAACATACCTACAAATGTACGCTAATTGATTGTGCAATCCTGAAATTAGCAGCTATGATTTCCACCTGCGTACGGTTTTTGCTAACCAAAAAAACTGTTTTCAAAACACATTACAACCTGGTTTTCAATTCAAAACTGATTGATTTTCTGACAAGCCGTGATTAATCGATGAAACATCGTGGAGGGCCGACACGGAGGAGAAGGCCATCGCCAATGTGGTCGAGTAATCCAGACCCCAAGCTGTGCGAGCAGTTTGAATGGAAAGAGGATCATCCAGTGACGTATGACTTGGTACGAACACATTTGACGTTCGCATCAGATAATGTATGTACGCCCAAAAAACGCCTCGCCACGCCTGCGTTTTTCCATCTCCACCCCGTCAACGCCCAAAAACGCCCTGTTCTGTCAATCACATTTGACATGTCACTTCCTGTACGCAATTTGACGAACGAGACAAAAAAACCTCGCAATATGCTGCACGCACATGCGCAGTGTTACACCGACGCATGCGCGGTTTCTCAACATCGGAACGCAACGAGCGTACTGCTGTTAACGAGCGGCTCTGAATGAGGGCCTTTGCTATTAGGATCAGCCCACTGTGTACAATGAGATAAATCCCTAGACTCTTTAAGTCCTCTCCGTGACAATATTAGTTAATAAATACCTCTTTTCCACCAAAAAGCCAGGTCCGACCTGGGTTTTTGGACATGGTTCCAACCCTGGTCAGACCCAGGTCAGACCCATTTACACTGCACCTTTGATCTGGGTTACTCCCAGGTCAGCCCTGTTCACACTGAACTGAGGTCTGCCCTGCTAAACCTGTGAGGTCATAAAAAGTGGGAGGTGAATGCTCCACAACCACCAATCAGCTCATTTTAGGCATGACCCAGGTCAGATAACTCGGGTTGCACCGTTTACACTGCACCATTACCTGGGTCCATCCTGGGTCCAACCCTGGTAGCTACCTGGGTTGGATTGCTGGGTCACTTGACCTGGGTTATTTTTCAGGGACCCTTTTACACGGAGCTGCGACCCGGGTAGACCCAGCAAAAACCCAGGTTTTTGCTCTGGTGTAAAAGGGGTATTAATGGGTCTGACCTGGGTCTGACCAGGGTTGGAACCATGTCCAAAAACCCAGGTCGGACCTGGGTTTTTGGTGGAAAAGAGGTATAAGTTAGCTGGCCAGCCAATTGTGAAGTATATTGTTTTGTGTATTAATCAAATGTAATGATATTGGGCCTGATTCAGAGCCGGACGCAATTAGCGCTCTCTCGTCCAGAAAATAGGGGTGGCTATTCAAATGAACCATTCGCTGTTTGCGTTCTGTTCACGCCTTTAGGTCTGAACAAGCGTACAAAACTTGCGGTCGTTTTTTGGGAAACTACGCCCCCTGGCCGCACGCATCCTACGTCATGTCCGCTATTTATTAGATTAATCGAGTACATCGAACAGGGTATGAACTGCTCGCTATTCTTGTGGTTGGTTTTTGCTACCGCAATTTTGCGAGCAGTTCTGGCTTAAAAAAAACCCAGTGACGTGGTCAATGACGCTGCTGTTTTAAATATGCACACCCATAAAACGCCCATTTTGACCTTTAAGCACACCTGCGATCGGATCTCCACTCCCCGTTTTCAAGCACCTTCCCCTGTTACCACCCACATACGCCTCTTTCTGTCACTCAAATTAGCAGGCATTCGCTATTTTGCGAGCACATGAATTTCGGCCGCACTGACAAGTTCGCGCATGCGTATAACAATCCGTACGCATGCGCAGTTGGGCAAACATCGCTCAGAGCGAACGAGCTGCCGCTTACGAGTGGATCTGAATCAGGCCCATTGTTTTCTTGTCTGACTAAAGATACATTTGTTGCATGAATACTGTTTTATGCTTAATATGTTGAGTTAACCAGCATAATTTGCAGAAAAGCAGCTGTGGAGGCTTCCTGGTTCCAGTAAAATAAATTATCCAGTGGACCTGTGTCCTTTTCCTGTATTTAACTGTTGCAACATGTTTGTTATTGATGTAATGCTTGAGTTAAATCTTGTTACCAGTATATTGCATAATCCTACTTGCCGTTGCTACCTATAATAAACACTAACCTTCTTGGCACCAATTGGTTTAAACTACTGTGTAAAGATCCAGAAACTTGTTGTTATATCATGAGGAAAAGGACAATACAAAGGATTGTTCCAGAGTGTTACCCTATGTCACGTTGGTAAGGCACCTACTTCACATTGCCACCCTAAGTATTGAGTTAAACGGGTTTTACACTTAAGGTGCATACACACACAACGATTTTTTTAACGATTATTGTTAAAATATCATTTATCGTTCAATCGTTGAAATAATCGTTCACTTTCTGAGTTAAAACGATGAACGATTATCGTTTAGGTGCTTTCACGTTTGTAGTTTGTAGTTCAGTCAGACTGACCAACTGAACGATTTTCATTAAGAGAATATGCAAAAATCGTTTGTAGTTCAAAAAAATCGTTCATTACCTTTAAAAAATCTGACAGATAATCGTTCATAAAATCGCTGGTAACAAAATCGTTGTGTGTGTATGCAGCTTTAGACCTTGAAGAAGGAGGAGCAGACAGGACCACTTAGTGGTTGATCTAAGGAGGGGATCCTTAAGCTGGGCATACACTATACAATTATCTGTCAGATATCTGTCCAATCTGGCTGGTTGAAATGAAAATCTGGTAATGTATGGGAGCAAATCACAATTGACCTTTTGCTCACAACACTGGAAAACAGACAAAAATAGTTATTCAGAAAAATTGGTTAAAACACACGAATTTAACCAATTTGAACAATTGTTTTTTGTCCTTTTTCCAGTGTTTTAAGACCATATTATCGACTGTCATTTGCTCACATACATTACCAGGTTTTCATTCCAACCAGCCAGATTAGACAGATACCTGACAGATAATTGTATAGTGAATGCCCAGCATTATACCTCTTTTCCACCAAAATGCCGGGTCCTACCTGGGTTTTCAGACATGGGTCCAACCCAGGTCAGACACCATTTACACAGCACCATCGAACTGGGTTATTCTCTGGTCATCACCGTTCACACTGAACCTGGGTCTGCCCTGCTAAACTTGTGAGGTCATAAAAAGTGGGAGGTGACTGCTCCACAACCACCAATCAGCTAATTTTAGGCATGACCCAGGTCAGATAACCTGGGTTGCGCCATTTATACCCCTTTTACACCGGAGCTAAAACCCGGGTTTTTGAAGGGTTAACCCGGGCAGCTCCCTGGTGTAAAAGGGCAGAGGGTTGGATCGCCGGGTCGAGTGACCCGGCAATCCAACCCAGGTAACTAGCAGGGTTTAACACGGGCGTAGCCCGTGAAACCCTGCTATGGGAACACCGCACTCCAGGTCACGATGACCTGGAGTGCGCTGCTAGCCGGCCGATTGGTCCGGCTTCAGTGGCGCTTGGAGATGACGTCATCTCCAAGCGTCCACTTTCACTCCGCAAAAGCCGGGTCTATGCAGACCCGACTGCGGTGTGAGCGGCGCTGACTCCGGAATATCCCGAGTCAGCGCCGGCAAAATTCCGGGTCTGATCCGGATAGGAACTTTGTTCCAACTCCGGGTCAGACCCGGAATTTAGGTGGAAAAAGAGTATTACACAGCACCATCGAACTGGGTTATTCTCAGGTCATCACCGTTCACACTGAACCTGGGTCTGCCCTGCTAAACTTGTGAGGTCATGAAAAGTGGGAGGTGACTGCTCCACAACCACCAATCAGCTCATTTTAGGCATGACCCAGGTCAGATAACCTGGGTTGCGCCGTTTACACTGCACCATTACCCAGGTCCATCCTGGGTCAGACCCCAGACATGGGTTATTTTTCAGGGACCCTTTTACACTGAGCTTTGACCCGGATAGACCCAGCAAAAACCCAGGTTTTTGCTCTGGTGTAAAAGGGGTATTAATGAGAGGGTTTGTAATGAAATTGTGATGTTCAAGTGTTTTTTTAATTACCAGTCTAATTAAACCCTCTGCCGCTCTAGGGATCATGGTCAGCAGTGCATATATCTCTTGCTTAGTGGTATCAGCAGTGGTACAGTTGGTCATTTACATTTTTTTTTCACATTTGATATGAAATTCAACTGCTAGGTATTTAGGGTATATAGTTACAGCCTTGAAGGGTGCAAATAATATAAACTGGGTTACGGTATCTGTTGGCTGAAATTGAAGTCAATTTGTTCTTTTTCAAATACATCCAAGTTATTTGAAAAATACATCACTCCGAACTTTTTCCTTTAGAATTTTTTATTTTTTAAACTGAAAGTACTGATTCAGCAAGGATCCCAACTGTGATAGCTTATGCAGATGTCTGATTCTTGCGTACTGCGCTTGCGCTTGCATTGCAGTGAATGTGCGTGAGTTTGCATTGCAATTGCTCTGTGATCGCATACGGAGATACAAAGCCATCGCGAAGTGAGTGACATCAGAGCAGCATTTGGGGTGGTTGGAGAACCAAGATGTGCTTGTCCGTTTGAACGCCGCTACTTGGGCATGCATAATTAGCCACTGCGATGGCATACACAGCTTGTGTACTCACTGTGTGCGACGAGGTTAGCAATTTCTGAGTAAGGTCAGACCTGTTGGAATTGTGCGTGAGGGGCCGATGTTACTCCATGTTCCCGATGTAAACTCAGGACTGCAAGGTATTACGGATGTGAGATAGTGGTAGTGGGAGGTAGTGGGCATCTCTATGCTGGCTGTGCGATGGCATTGCGATAGCATATTTTTGCACCAGATCTGCGTGTGTTAACTCAGCCGTGATCGAAATAGCGACCCATAATGTATCGGACCCACAGATTGTAAGCTCCACTGGTGCAGAGCCAGATGGAAATGGACAAATATTATATGTAAAGTGCAGCAGAATGTGTGTGTGCTATAGAAATAACTGCTCCTTACAGTATATATATATATATATATATATATATCTCAATCATCATCATCCTCTTCTGGGGAGCCCTCATTTCAATAACACCCAGGTAGTTTAATTTACATTGCAGGCACCCTACTGCAGTCTCAGGTCCATGCACGAGCCAAAGAGCCTTTGTCTATTTCTTGATTTATATACCATAGTATGGGTGTTGGCTTCCGGATATTAAACCTATATTAGTTACATACGGGGTACCAAGCACTGATTGGTACAGCATAGCATAGACCAGTCTTACCTCTAGCACATGCTCTGTAAGCATTAACATATACTACCAGACAAAGAAATACAGTAATGACGTGTCCTAATGTCTGGAGATAAACTCTCAAAGTCTCAAAGCCCCTTTGTGTAGAATAACCCATAATTCTTAGCATCTCTACACATCTTACAATGGTCACCCTTTTGTAATGTGGCTCACTGTCTACTGATAACACCATATAAGCTATGAAGGGCTCATCTCTGATAATGACAGGTACAAGTTAGGGCCCCTCAATATATGTCTTGTTTGAACTCAAAAGGTGAATCTGACCATTCTGTGCATAGACTGCAACTGCATAAATACAATGTCCTTTTCAAACCTCAATGGGGCCTAGCAAAGGTTATGTGTGATACAACTTATATGCCTATGTAGAAATTAATTATTTAACCCACTGGTTACACACACACACATATATTTATATATATAGAGAGAGAGAGAGAGAGAGAGAGAGAGAGAGAGAGAGAGAGAGAGAGAGAGAGATACATAGATGTCCACACATATGTGGTGTCATTGATCCATACTCTGTGAACAGATAAGTTGATCTCCTTAAACTTTAATGTGTGTTTTAGATATAATTTTTTCCATTAAATGTATTGGTTATAATACTTACTGGAATTATTTATTCTTGTCCAAACCATATACAATATGAGAGACAGTGTGGACGGCAGGACGAGATCGTGAGGTCCCCTGGTATGAACACTTGCACCTTATTTTTGGTATTAAAAGGACTATTGATCTATTGAATTTTTGCACAAAGCACGGTGCACTTGAATATTATTGTTTGCAGTTTTTTGCACAAGCACGGTGCACTTCATATATATTTGCTGCTATATTCTATTTATATATTTAATTTTTTATTTTTGTTTTTGCACAAAGCACTTTATTGCAGTAAGTGTGACGCATATGCACTTTTTGATACAGCAGAGTGAGTTGCTGGATGTAGATAACATCACATCTGGGTGATGGTATTCATATTTGAACAAGATTCTTTTTATTAATACACATTTCTTTCTTTTATTTTTTCATATTACCCACGTCTCTCCCCCCCTTTTTTTGATTGCTGCTATATGGGAGTTGTCCTGATAAAGAGATAAAGTTTTCAATCACAATACAGTGTTTTATTGGATACCATACACTAGAGGGCGCCAAAGTCTCACCATTTTTTTGAACACTTTCATTTGCGGACTATTTGAGCAACAGTCTGTCGCTGGAGACCACAGGAGCTGCCACTCAATCGATGAGGAGTGTATTTTCTATTTGCTTTTGGGACATCTAAGAAATAACCTTTGGAAAAGAGACATTATACCAATTATTTATAGCGCTGGACACCATTCTTTTGTTGTACATATATATATATATATATATATATATATATATACACACACACATTATATATATATATATATATATATATATATATACACACACACACATATATACATATATACAGTGCATATATATATATATATATATATATATATATATATTAGGGGTGAGCGGGTTCGGATTTCTGAAATCCGAACCCCCCTGAGCCCCCCCGATCCGAGTCCGATCCGAATCAGGCTCGACTTTTCCCGCCTGACTCGGATCTGAAATCGAGGCAAAACGTCATCATCCCGCCTTCCGAGTCTCGCGGGTTTTGGATCCTATATAAGGTACCCGCGTCGGCGCCATTTTCTCACTCGGCTGTGGACAGTGAAGAGGGAGGGTGGGAGTTAGGGCTGTGTAGTGTAGTGTAGTGTAGTGCTGCTGTTGTCCACTACTTCAAAGTCCATAGGGGCTGGCTGTGTTGTGCTGTGCTGCTGTTGTTAATAGGGGCTGTGTCCACTACTTCAAAGTCCATAGGGGCTGGCTGGACTGTGTTGTGCAGTCAGTTCTCCATAGGGGCTGTGTCCACTCCAAAGTCCTGTGCAGTGTCCCAGTCCTAAAGGGGTGCTGTAGTGTTGTCCAGGGGGTGCTCTGTCCATCAGGGGTGCTCCCCCCAAGTGCTAAAAAAATAATATATTTTCTGTGTTTGTGAATTGTGTGCGCAGTAGCCGCACGTGCATCAACAAAGTAGTGCCAAGCGTGCGCCTGTGTCATAAGTAAAGGGCCGGCTGGCTTGACCGTTAAAGGGTGCTGTAACCCCCGAAAGTACACTCCAGTCCAAACCAAAAAAAAAATAATTTTCTGTGTTTGTGAATTGTGTGCGCAGTAGCCGCACGTGCATCAACAAAGTAGTGCCAAGCGTGCGCCTGTGTCATAAGTAAAGGGCCGGCTGGCTTGACCGTTAAGGGTGCTGTAACCCCCGAAAGTACACTCCAGTCCAAACCAAAAAAAAAATTATTTTCTGTGTTTGTGAATTGTGTGCGCAGTAGCCGCACGTGCATCAACAAAGTAGTGCCAAGCGTGCGCCTGTGTCATAAGTAAAGGGCCGGCTGGCTTGACCGTTAAAGGGTGCTGTAACCCGCGAAAGTACACTCCAGTCCAAACCAAAAAAAAAAATATTTTCTGTGTTTGTGAATTGTGTGCGCAGTAGCCGCACGTGCATCAACAAAGTAGTGCCAAGCGTGCGCCTGTGTCATAAGTAAAGGGCCGGCTGGCTTGACCGTTAAGGGTGCTGTAACCCCCGAAAGTACACTCCAGTCCAAACCAAAAAAAAAATTATTTTCTGTGTTTGTGAATTGTGTGCGCAGTAGCCGCACGTGCATCAACAAAGTAGTGCCAAGCGTGCGCCTGTGTCATAAGTAAAGGGCCGGCTGGCTTGACCGTTAAAGGGTGCTGTAACCACCAAAGTACACTCCAGTCCAAACCAAAAAAAAAATTATTTTCTGTGTTTGTGAATTGTGTGCGCAGTAGCCGCATGTGCATCAACAAAGTAGTGCCAAGCGTGCGCCTGTGTCATAAGTAAAGGGCCGGCTGGCTTGACCGTTAAAGGGTGCTGTAACCCCCAAAGTACACTCCAGTCCAAACCAAAAAAAAAATTATTTTCTGTGTTTGTGAATTGTGTGCGCAGTAGCCGCACGTGCATCAACAAAGTAGTGCCAAGCGTGCGCCTGTGTCATAAGTAAAGGGCCGGCTGGCTTGACCGTTAAAGGGTGCTGTAACCCCTGAAAGTACACTCCAGTCCAAACCAAAAAAAAAATTATTTTCTGTGTTTGTGAATTGTGTGCGCAGTAGCCGCACGTGCATCAACAAAGTAGTGCCAAGCGTGCGCCTGTGTCATAAGTAAAGGGCCGGCTGGCTTGACCGTTAAAGGGTGCTGTAACCCCCGAAAGTACACTCCAGTCCAAACCAAAAAAAAAATTATTTTCTGTGTTTGTGAATTGTGTGCGCAGTAGCCGCACGTGCATCAACAAAGTAGTGCCAACCGTGCGCCTGTGTCATAAGTAAAGGGCCGGCTGGCTTGACCGTTAAAGGGTGCTGTAACCCCCGAAAGTACAGTCCAGTCCAAACCAAAAAAAAAATTATTTTCTGTGTTTGTGAATTGTGTGCGCAGTAGCCGCACGTGCATCAACAAAGTAGTGCCAAGCGTGCGCCTGTGTCATAAGTAAAGGGCCGGCTGGCTTGACCGTTAAAGGGTGCTGTAACCCCCGAAAGTACAGTCCAGTCCAAACCAAAAAAAAAATTATTTTCTGTGTTTGTGAATTGTGTGCGCAGTAGCCGCACGTGCATCAACAAAGTAGTGCCAAGCGTGCGCCTGTGTCATAAGTAAAGGGCCGGCTGGCTTGACCGTTAAAGGGTGCTGTAACCCCCGAAAGTACAGTCCAGTCCAAACCAAAAAAAAAATTATTATCTGTGTTTGTGAATTGTGTGCGCAGTAGCCGCACGTGCATCAACAAAGTAGTGCCAAGCGTGCGCCTGTGTCATAAGTAAAGGGCCGGCTGGCTTGACCGTTAAAGGGTGCTGTAACCCCCAAAGTACACTCCAGTCCAAACCAAAAAAAAAATTATTTTCTGTGTTTGTGAATTGTGTGCGCAGTAGCCGCACGTGCATCAACAAAGTAGTGCCAAGCGTGCGCCTGTGTCATAAGTAAAGGGCCGGCTGGCTAGACCGTTAAAGGGTGCTGTAACCCCCGAAAGTACACTCCAGTCCAAACCAAAAAAAAAATTATTTTCTGTGTTTGTGAATTGTGTGCGCAGTAGCCGCACGTGCATCAACAAAGTAGTGCCAAGCGTGCGCCTGTGTCATAAGTAAAGGGCCGGCTGGCTTGACCGTTAATGGGTTCTGTAACCCCCAAAGTACACTCCAAACCAAAAAAATATATATTTTCTCTGTTTGTGACTTGTGTGCACTGTGGCTGCACGTGCATCAACAAAGGAGCAGCGCCAAGCGTGCGCCTGTGTCCCATAAGTAAAGAGCCGGCTGGCTCATTTCTTAAAGGGTGGTGTAACCCACAAAGTGCACTACTCTCCAGCAAAAATAAAAAAATATTTTCTGTGTTTGTGTGCGCTTTAGCCGCACGTATATTATATATCAATATAACATAAATGGAGGACCAAACTTTCTCCGATAAAAATAAAATAGGGAAAGATCAAGAACCACTTCCTCCTAGTGCTGTTGCTGCTGCTGGGAGTTGTTCATCATCCCAGAGAGGAAGTAGGAACATCACTACTTTTACTAAACAATTGACCCACCAACAGTCCCTAGCGATGAGGATGAAGAACGACAGCAGTCATCCTGAAGCAAAACGTATAACTGAGGCCTTGACTGCTATGTTGGTGTTAGACGTGCGTCCGGTATCCGACATTAGTGCAGTGGGATTTAGACAATTGATGGAGGTAGTGTGTCCTCGGTTCCAAATCCCGTCTAGATTCCACCTGCATCCTCAAAGCAGCAGCGACAAGCGTGCGTCTGTCTGTTAAAGGGTGGTGACACCCTCAAAGTGTGCTACACAAACAATTAAAATATTGTTCTTTTTTTTTCTGTCTTTGTGAAATGTGTGGGCTGTAGCTGCACCTGCATCCTTAAAGCAGCAGCGACAAGCGTGCATCTGTCTGTTAAAGGGTGGTGACACCCTCAAAGTGTGCTACACAAACAATTAAAATATTGTTCTTTTTTTTCTGTCTTTGTGAATTGTGTGGGTTGTAGCCGCACTTGCATCCTCAAAGCAGCAGCGACAAGCGTGCGTCTGTCTGTTAAAGGGTGTTGTAACTCTCAAAGTGCTCCAAAAAATCAAAAAAAAATTTTTAATGTGTTTGTCACTTGTGTGCGATGTAGCCACACTTGCATCCTCAAAGCAGCAGCGACAAGCGTGCGTCTGTCTGTTAAAGGGTGGTGACACCCTCAAAGTGTGCTACACAAACAATAAAAATATTCTTCTTCTTTTTTCTGTCTTTGTGAATTGTGTGGGCTGTAGCCGCACCTGCATTCTTAAAGCAGCAGCGACAAGCGTGTGTCTGTCTGTTAAAGGGTGGTGACACCCTCACAGTGTGCTACACAAACAATTAAAATATTGTTCTTTTTTTTCGGTCTTTGTGAAATGTGTGGGCTGTAGCCGCACCTGCATCCTTAAAGCAGCAGCGACAAGCGTGCGTCTGTCTGTTAAAGGGTGGTGTAACTCTCAAAGTGCTCCAAAAAATAAAAAACTATTTTTTTAATGTGTTTGTGACTTGTGTGCGATGTAGCCGCGCTTGCATCCTCAAAGCAGCAGCGACAAGCGTGCGTCTGTCTGTTAAAGGGTGGTGACACCCTCAAAGTGTGCTACACAAACAATAAAAATATCCTTCTTTTTTCTGTCTTTGTGAATTGTGTGGGCTGTAGCCGCACCTGCATCCTTAAAGCAGCAGCGACAAGCGTGCGTCTGTCTGTTAAAGGGTGGTGACACCCTCAAAGTGTGCTACACAAACAACTAAAATATTGTTCCTTTTTTTTCGGTCTTTGTGAAATGTGTGGGCTGTAGCCGCACCTGCATCCTTAAAGCAGCAGCGACAAGCATGCGTCTGTCTGTTAAAGGGTGGTGACACCCTCAAAGTGTGCTACACCAACAATAAAAATATTCTTTTTTCTGTCTTTGTGAATTGTGTGGGCTGTAGCCGCACTTGCATCCTCAAAGCAGCAGCGACAAGCGTGCGTCTGTCTGTTAAAGGGTGGTGTAACCCTCAAGGTGTGCTCCACAAACAATAAAAATATTCTTTTTTTTTTTCGGTCTTTGTGAATTGTGTGGGCTGTAGCCGCACTTGAATCCTCAAAGCAGCAGCGACAAGCGTGCGTCTGTCTGTTAAAGGATTACATCGGTGACAGCATCCAAGTAGGCATGTCAGACAGTCCGTACCTGTACTGGCAGGAAAAAGAAGCAATTTAGAGGTCCCTGTACAAACTGGCTCTATTTTACCTGAGTTGCCCCCCCTCCAGTGTGTACTCCGAAAGAGTGTTTAGTGCAGCCGGGAACCTTGTCAGCGAAAGGCGTAGGAGGTTGCTTCCACAAAATGTGGAGAAGATGATGTTCATAAAATGAATTATCAACTCTTCCAGGGAGACCAGCCTCCAGAACGTACAGAGGGACCTGTGGTTCCAGCGGGGACGAATTAATACTCTGTGAGGATGAGGATGTACACACTGAAGAGGGTGAGGAATCGGTGGATGAGGAGGATGAGGATGACATCTTGCCTCCGTAGAGCCAGTTTGTGCAGGGACAGATTAATTGCCAGCTTGTTTTGTGGGGGCCCAAACGAACCAATCATTTCAGCCACAGTTGTGTGACAGACCCTGGCGCTGAAATGATTGGTTTGTTAAAGTGTGCATGTCCTGTTTATACAACATAAGGGTGGGTGGGAGGGCCCAAGGACAATTCCATCTTGCACCTCTTTTTTTTCTTTGCATTATGTACAGTTTGGGGCCTAGTTTTTCAATGCCATCCTGTCTGCCACTGCAGTTTCACGCCTAGATGGGTCACGTGTTTGTGCCGCCCACTCGTGTCGCTTAGCATAGTCATCCAGCTACCTCGGTGCAACCTTTTGGACATAAAAACACTATTGTGAGGTGTGAGGTATTCAGAATAGACTGGAAATGAGTGGAAATTAAGGTTATTGAGGTTAATAATAGCATAGGAGCAGAAAAACCTACAAATTCTGTGATTTTAGCTGTTTTTATGCTTTTTTTCAAAAAAATACAGATCCAAAACACAAAACCCAGAACCCAAAACACGGAAGGGTGGTTTTGGCAAAACCAATCCAGATCCAAAACACGAAGAAAGATCCAGATCCAAAACCAAAACACAAAACACGAAAAGTGGCCGGTGCACACCCCTAATATATATATATATATATATTTATACAGTCAGGTGCATAAATATTGGGACATTGACAGAATTTTCATATTTTGGCCTCTATTCACCACCACAATGGTTTTGAAATGAAACAAACAAGATGTGATTTAACTGCAGACTTTCAGATTTAATTTGAGGGTAATTACATCCAAATCAGGTGAACGGTGTAGGAATTACAATGGTTTCTATATGTGCCTCCCACTTTTTAAGGGACCAAAAGTAATGGGACAAACTAAACAATCCTAAATTTAACTTTCACTTTTTAATACTTTGTTGCAAATCCTTTGCAGGCAATTACAGCCTGAAGTCTGGAACGCATAGACATCACCAGACGCTGGGTTTCATCCCTGGTGATGCTCTGCCAGGCCTCTACTGCAAATGTCTTCAGTTCCTGCTTGTTATTGGGGCATTTTCCCTTCAGTTTTGTCTTCATCAAGTGAAATGCATGCTCAATTGGATTCAGGTCAGGGGAGTGACTTGGCCATTGCATAACATTCCACTTTTTAGCCTTAAAAAACTCTTTGGTTACTTTTGCAGTATGCTTCGGGTCATTGTTCATCTGCACTGTGAAGCGCTGTCCAATGAGTTCTGAAGCATTTGACTGAATATGAGCATATAATATTGCCTGAAACACTTCAGAATTCATTCTGTTGCTTTTGTCAGCAGTCACATCATCAATAAATACAAGGGAACCAGTTCCATTGGCAGCCATACATGCCCACGCCATGACACTACCACCACCATGCTTTACTGATGAGGTGGTATGTTTTGGATCATGAGCAGTTCCTTTCCTTCTCCATACTATTCTCTTCCCATCACTCTGGTACAAGTTGATCTTTGTCTCATCTGTCCATTGGATGTTGTTCCAGAACTGTAATGGCTTTTTTAGATGTTGTTTGGCAAACTCTAATCTGGTCTTCCTGTTTTTGTGGCTCACCAATGGTTTATATCTTGTGGTGAACCCTCTATATTCACTCTTGTGAAGTCTTCTTTTGATTGTTGACTTTGACACATATACACCTACCTCCTGGAGAGTGTTCTTGATTTGGCCAACTGTTGTGAAGGGGTTTTTCTTCACCATGGAAATAATTCTTCTATCATCCAGCACAGTTGTTTTCCGTGGTCTTCCGGTCTTTTGGTGTTGCTGAGCTCTCCGGTGCGTTCTTTCTTTTTAAGAATGTTCCAAACAGTTGATTTGGCTACACCTAATGTTTTTGCTATCTCTCTGATGGGTTCGTTTTGATTTTTCAGCCTAATGATAGCTTGCTTCACTGATAATGACAGCTCTTTGGATCTCATATTGAGAGTTGACAGCAACTGATTCCAAATGCAAATGTCACACCTAGAATCAACTCCAGACCTTTTACCTGCTTAATTGATAATGAAATAATGTGGGAATAGCCCACACCTGTCCATGAAATAGCTTTTGAGTTGATAGTCCCATTACTTTTGGCCCCTTAAAAAGTGGGAGGCACACATAGAAACCGTTGTAATTCCTACACCGTTCACCTGATTTGGATGTAATTACCCTCAAATTAAATCTTAAAGTCTGCAGTTAAAGCACATCATGTTTGTTTCATTACAAAGCCATTGTGGTGGTGAATAGAGGCCAAAATATGAAAATTCTGTCAATGTCCCAATATTTATGCACCTGACTGTATATATATATCCCGCCTGACTCGGATCTGAAATCGAGGCAAAACGTCATCATCCCGCCTTCCGAGTCTCGCGGGTTTTGGATCCTATGTAAGGTACCCGCGTCGGCGCCATTTTCTCACTCGGCTGTGGACAGTGAAGAGGGAGGGTGGGAGTTAGGGCTGGCTGGGCTGTGTAGTGTAGTGTAGTGCAGAGTAGTGTTGTGCTGTGCTGTGCAGCGCTGTGCTGCTGTTGTCCACTACTTCAAAGTCCATAGGGGCTGGCTGTGTTGTGCTGTGCTGCTGTTGTTAATAGGGGCTGTGTCCACTACTTCAAAGTCCATAGGGGCTGGCTGGACTGTGTTGGGCAGTCAGATCTCCATAGGGGCTGTGTCCACTCCAAAGTCCTGTGCAGTGTCCCAGTCCGAAAGGGGTGCTGTAGTGTTGTCCAGGGGGAGCTCTGTCCATCAGGGGTGCTCCCCCCACGTGCTAAAAAAATAATATATTTTCTGTGTTTGTGAATTGTGTGCGCAGTAGCCGCACGTGCATCAACAAAGTAGTGCCAAGCGTGCGCCTGTGTCATAAGTAAAGGGCCGGCTGGCTTGACCGTTAAAGGGTGCTGTAACCCCCAAATTACACTCCAGTCCAAACCAAAAAAAAAAATATTTTCTGTGTTTGTGAATTGTGTGCGCAGTAGCCGCACGTGCATCAACAAAGTAGTGCCAAGTGTGCGCCTGTGTCATAAGTAAAGGGCCGGCTGGCTTGACCGTTAAGGGTGCTGTAACCCCCAAAGTACACTCCAGTCCAAACCCAAAAAAAAATTATTTTCTGTGTTTGTGAATTGTGTGCGCAGTAGCCGCACGTGCATCAACAAAGTAGTGCCAAGCGTGCGCCTGTGTCATAAGTAAAGGGCCGGCTGGCTTGACCGTTAAAGGGTGCTGTAACCCCCAAAGTACACTCCAGTCCAAACCAAAAAAATATATATTTTCTGTGTTTGTGAATTGTGTGCGCAGTAGCCGCACGTGCATCAACAAAGTAGTGCCAAGCGTGCGCCTGTGTCATAAGTAAAGGGGCAGCTGGCTTGACCGTTAAAGGGTGCTGTAACCCCCAAAGTACACTCCAGTCCAAACCAAAAAAATATATATTTTCTGTGTTTGTGAATTGTGTGCGCAGTAGCCGCACGTGCATCAACAAAGTAGTGCCAAGCGTGCGCCTGTGTCATAAGTAAAGGGCCGGCTGGCTTGACCATTAAAGGGTGCTGTAACCCCCAAAGTACACTCCAGTCCAAACCAAAAAAAAAATTATTTTCTGTGTTTGTGACTTGTGTGCGCAGTAGCCGCACGTGCATCAACAAAGTAGTGCCAAGCGTGCGCCTGTGTCATAAGTAAAGGGCCGGCTGGCTTGACCGTTAAAGGGTGCTGTAACCCCCAAAGTACACTCCAGTCCAAACCCAAAAAAAATAATTTTCTGTGTTTGTGAATTGTGTGCGCAGTAGCCGCACGTGCATCAACAAAGTAGTGCCAAGCGTGCGCCTGTGTCATAAGTAAAGGGCCGGCTGGCTTGACCGTTTAAGGGTGCTGTAACCCCCAAAGTACACTCCAAACCAAAAAAATATATATTTTCTGTGTTTGTGACTTGTGTGCACTGTGGCTGCACGTGCATCAACAAAGGAGCAGCGCCAAGCGTGCGCCTGTGTCCCATAAGTAAAGAGCCGGCTGGCTCATTTCTTAAAGGGTGGTGTAACCCACAAAGTGCACTATTCTCCAGCAAAAATAAAAAAATATTTTCTGTGTTTGTGTGCGCTTTAGCCGCACGTATATATCAATATAACATAAATGGAGGACCAAACTTTCTCCGATAAAAATAAAATAGGGAAAGATCAAGAACCACTTCCTCCTAGTGCTATTGCTGCTGCTGGGAGTTGTTCATCATCCCAGAGAGGAAGTAGGAACATCACTACTTTTACTAAACAATTGACCCACCAACAGTCCCTAGCGATGAGGATGAAGTACGACAGCAGGCATCCTGAAGCAAAACGTATAACTGAGGCCTTGACTGCTATGTTGGTGTTAGACGTGCGTCCGGTATCCGCCATTAGTGCAGTGGGATTTAGACAATTGATGGAGGTAGTGTGTCCCCGGTTCCAAATCCCGTCTAGATTCCACCTGCATCCTCAAAGCAGCAGCGACAAGCGTGCGTCTGTCTGTTAAAGGGTGGTGACACCCTCAAAGTGTGCTACACAAACAATAAAAATATTGTTCCTTTTTTTTCGGTCTTTGTGAAATGTGTGGGCTGTAGCCGCACCTGCATCCTTAAAGCAGCAGAGACAAGCGTGCGTCTGTCTGTTAAAGGGTGGTGACACCCTCAAAGTGTGCTACACAAACAATAAAAATATTGTTCTTTTTTTTTCTGTCTTTGTGAATTGTGTGGGCTGTAGCCGCACTTGCATCCTCAAAGCAGCAGCGACAAGCGTGCGTCTGTCTGTTAAAGGGTGGTGTTACTCTCAAAGTGCTCCAAAAAATAAAAAACTATTTTTTAAATGTGTTTGTGACTTGTGTGCGATGTAGCCGCACTTGCATCCTCAAAGCAGCAGCGACAAGCGTGCGTCTGTCTGTTAAAGGGTGGTGACACCCTCAAAGTGTGCTACACAAACAATAAAAATATTCTTCTTCTTTTTTCTGTCTTTGTGAATTGTGTGGGCTGTAGCCGCACCTGCATCCTTAAAACAGCAGCGACAAGCGTGCGTCTGTCTGTTAAAGGGTGGTGACACCCTCAAAGTGTGCTACACAAACAATAAAAATATTCTTCTTCTTTTTTCTGTCTTTGTGAATTGTGTGGGCTGTAGCCGCACTTGCATCCTCAAAGCAGCAGCGACAAGCGTGCGTCTGTCTGTTAAAGGGTGGTGACACCCTCAAAGTGTGCTACACAAACAATAAAAATATTCTTCTTCTTTTTTCTGTCTTTGTGAATTGTGTGGGCTGTAGCCGCACCTGCATCCTTAAAACAGCAGCGACAAGCGTGCGTCTGTCTGTTAAAGGGTGGTGACACCCTCAAAGTGTGCTACACAAACAATAAAAATATTGTTATTTTTTTTTCGATCTTTGTGAAATGTGTGGGCTGTAGCCGCACCTGCATCCTTAAAGCAGCAGCGACAAGCGTGCATCTGTCTGTTAAAGGGTGGTGACACCCTCAAAGTGTGCTACACAAACAATAAAAATATTCTTCTTCTTTTTTCTGTCTTTGTGAATTGTGTGGGCTGTAGCCGCACTTGCATCCTCAAAGCAGCAGCGACAAGCGTGCGTCTGTCTGTTAAAGGGTGGTGTAACCCTCAAAGTGCGCTCCACAAACAATAAAAATATTCTTTTCTTTTTTTTCTGTCTTTGTGAATTGTGTGGGCTGTAGCCGCACTTGCATCCTCAAAGCAGCAGCGACAAGCATGCGTCTGTCTGTTAAAGGATTACATCGGTGACAGCATCCAAGTAGGCATGTCAGACAGTCCGTACCTGTACTGGCAGGAAAAAGAAGCAATTTAGAGGTCCCTGTACAAACTGGCTCTATTTTACCTGAGTTGCCCCCCCTCCAGTGTGTACTCCGAAAGAGTGTTTAGTGCAGCTGGGAACCTTGTCAGCGAAAGGCGTAGGAGGTTGCTTCCACAAAATGTGGAGAAGATGATGTTCATAAAATGAATTATCAACTCTTCCAGGGAGACCAGCCTCCAGAACGTACAGAGGGACCTGTGGTTCCAGCGGGGACAAATTAATACTCTGTGAGGATGAGGATGTACACACTGAAGAGGGTGAGGAATCGGTGGATGAGGAGGATGAGGATGACATCTTGCCTCCGTAGAGCCAGTTTGTGCAGGGACAGATTAATTGCCAGCTTGTTTTGTGGGGGCCCAAACGAACCAATCATTTCAGCCACAGTTGTGTGGCAGACCCTGGCGCTGAAATGATTGGTTTGTTAAAGTGTGCATGTCCTGTTTATACAACATAAGGGTGGGTGGGAGGGCTCAAGGACAATTCCATCTTGCACCTCTTTTTTTTCTTTGCATTATGTACAGTTTGGGGCCTAGTTTTTCAAACTGCCATCCTGTCTGCCACTGCAGTTTCAAGCCTAGATGGGTCACGTGTTTGTGCCGCCCACTCGTGTCGCTTAGCATAGTCATTCAGCTACCTCGGTGCAACCTTTTGGACATAAAAACACTATTGTGAGGTGTGAGGTATTCAGAATAGACTGGAAATGAGTGGAAATTAAGGTTATTGAGGTTAATAATAGCATAGGAGCAGAAAAACCTACAAATTCTGTGATTTTAGCTGTTTTTATGCTTTTTTTCAAAAAAATACAGATCCAAAACACAAAACCCAGAACCCAAAACACGGAAGGGTGGTTTTGGCAAAACCAATCCAGATCCAAAACACGAAGAAAGATCCAGATCCAAAACCAAAACACAAAACACGAAAAGTGGCCGGTGCACACCCCTAATATATATATATATATATATTTATACAGTCAGGTGCATAAATATTGGGACATTGACAGAATTTTCATATTTTGGCCTCTATTCACCACCACAATGGTTTTGAAATGAAACAAACAAGATGTGATTTAACTGCAGACTTTCAGATTTAATTTGAGGGTAATTACATCCAAATCAGGTGAACGGTGTAGGAATTACAATGGTTTCTATATGTGCCTCCCACTTTTTAAGGGACCAAAAGTAATGGGACAAACTAAACAATCCTAAATTTAACTTTCACTTTTTAATACTTTGTTGCAAATCCTTTGCAGGCAATTACAGCCTGAAGTCTGGAACGCATAGACATCACCAGACGCTGGGTTTCATCCCTGGTGATGCTCTGCCAGGCCTCTACTGCAAATGTCTTCAGTTCCTGCTTGTTATTGGGGCATTTTCCCTTCAGTTTTGTCTTCATCAAGTGAAATGCATGCTCAATTGGATTCAGGTCAGGGGAGTGACTTGGCCATTGCATAACATTCCACTTTTTAGCCTTAAAAAACTCTTTGGTTACTTTTGCAGTATGCTTCGGGTCATTGTTCATCTGCACTGTGAAGCGCTGTCCAATGAGTTCTGAAGCATTTGACTGAATATGAGCATATAATATTGCCTGAAACACTTCAGAATTCATTCTGTTGCTTTTGTCAGCAGTCACATCATCAATAAATACAAGGGAACCAGTTCCATTGGCAGCCATACATGCCCACGCCATGACACTACCACCACCATGCTTTACTGATGAGGTGGTATGTTTTGGATCATGAGCAGTTCCTTTCCTTCTCCATACTATTCTCTTCCCATCACTCTGGTACAAGTTGATCTTTGTCTCATCTGTCCATTGGATGTTGTTCCAGAACTGTAATGGCTTTTTTAGATGTTGTTTGGCAAACTCTAATCTGGTCTTCCTGTTTTTGTGGCTCACCAATGGTTTATATCTTGTGGTGAACCCTCTATATTCACTCTTGTGAAGTCTTCTTTTGATTGTTGACTTTGACACATATACACCTACCTCCTGGAGAGTGTTCTTGATTTGGCCAACTGTTGTGAAGGGGTTTTTCTTCACCATGGAAATAATTCTTCTATCATCCAGCACAGTTGTTTTCCGTGGTCTTCCGGTCTTTTGGTGTTGCTGAGCTCTCCGGTGCGTTCTTTCTTTTTAAGAATGTTCCAAACAGTTGATTTGGCTACACCTAATGTTTTTGCTATCTCTCTGATGGGTTCGTTTTGATTTTTCAGCCTAATGATAGCTTGCTTCACTGATAATGACAGCTCTTTGGATCTCATATTGAGAGTTGACAGCAACTGATTCCAAATGCAAATGTCACACCTAGAATCAACTCCAGACCTTTTACCTGCTTAATTGATAATGAAATAATGTGGGAATAGCCCACACCTGTCCATGAAATAGCTTTTGAGTTGATAGTCCCATTACTTTTGGCCCCTTAAAAAGTGGGAGGCACACATAGAAACCGTTGTAATTCCTACACCGTTCACCTGATTTGGATGTAATTACCCTCAAATTAAATCTTAAAGTCTGCAGTTAAAGCACATCATGTTTGTTTCATTACAAAGCCATTGTGGTGGTGAATAGAGGCCAAAATATGAAAATTCTGTCAATGTCCCAATATTTATGCACCTGACTGTATATATATATCCCGCCTGACTCGGATCTGAAATCGAGGCAAAACGTCATCATCCCGCCTTCCGAGTCTCGCGGGTTTTGGATCCTATGTAAGGTACCCGCGTCGGCGCCATTTTCTCACTCGGCTGTGGACAGTGAAGAGGGAGGGTGGGAGTTAGGGCTGGCTGGGCTGTGTAGTGTAGTGTAGTGCAGAGTAGTGTTGTGCTGTGCTGTGCAGCGCTGTGCTGCTGTTGTCCACTACTTCAAAGTCCATAGGGGCTGGCTGTGTTGTGCTGTGCTGCTGTTGTTAATAGGGGCTGTGTCCACTACTTCAAAGTCCATAGGGGCTGGCTGGACTGTGTTGGGCAGTCAGATCTCCATAGGGGCTGTGTCCACTCCAAAGTCCTGTGCAGTGTCCCAGTCCGAAAGGGGTGCTGTAGTGTTGTCCAGGGGGAGCTCTGTCCATCAGGGGTGCTCCCCCCACGTGCTAAAAAAATAATATATTTTCTGTGTTTGTGAATTGTGTGCGCAGTAGCCGCACGTGCATCAACAAAGTAGTGCCAAGCGTGCGCCTGTGTCATAAGTAAAGGGCCGGCTGGCTTGACCGTTAAAGGGTGCTGTAACCCCCAAATTACACTCCAGTCCAAACCAAAAAAAAAAATATTTTCTGTGTTTGTGAATTGTGTGCGCAGTAGCCGCACGTGCATCAACAAAGTAGTGCCAAGTGTGCGCCTGTGTCATAAGTAAAGGGCCGGCTGGCTTGACCGTTAAGGGTGCTGTAACCCCCAAAGTACACTCCAGTCCAAACCCAAAAAAAAATTATTTTCTGTGTTTGTGAATTGTGTGCGCAGTAGCCGCACGTGCATCAACAAAGTAGTGCCAAGCGTGCGCCTGTGTCATAAGTAAAGGGCCGGCTGGCTTGACCGTTAAAGGGTGCTGTAACCCCCAAAGTACACTCCAGTCCAAACCAAAAAAATATATATTTTCTGTGTTTGTGAATTGTGTGCGCAGTAGCCGCACGTGCATCAACAAAGTAGTGCCAAGCGTGCGCCTGTGTCATAAGTAAAGGGGCAGCTGGCTTGACCGTTAAAGGGTGCTGTAACCCCCAAAGTACACTCCAGTCCAAACCAAAAAAATATATATTTTCTGTGTTTGTGAATTGTGTGCGCAGTAGCCGCACGTGCATCAACAAAGTAGTGCCAAGCGTGCGCCTGTGTCATAAGTAAAGGGCCGGCTGGCTTGACCATTAAAGGGTGCTGTAACCCCCAAAGTACACTCCAGTCCAAACCAAAAAAAAAATTATTTTCTGTGTTTGTGACTTGTGTGCGCAGTAGCCGCACGTGCATCAACAAAGTAGTGCCAAGCGTGCGCCTGTGTCATAAGTAAAGGGCCGGCTGGCTTGACCGTTAAAGGGTGCTGTAACCCCCAAAGTACACTCCAGTCCAAACCCAAAAAAAATAATTTTCTGTGTTTGTGAATTGTGTGCGCAGTAGCCGCACGTGCATCAACAAAGTAGTGCCAAGCGTGCGCCTGTGTCATAAGTAAAGGGCCGGCTGGCTTGACCGTTTAAGGGTGCTGTAACCCCCAAAGTACACTCCAAACCAAAAAAATATATATTTTCTGTGTTTGTGACTTGTGTGCACTGTGGCTGCACGTGCATCAACAAAGGAGCAGCGCCAAGCGTGCGCCTGTGTCCCATAAGTAAAGAGCCGGCTGGCTCATTTCTTAAAGGGTGGTGTAACCCACAAAGTGCACTATTCTCCAGCAAAAATAAAAAAATATTTTCTGTGTTTGTGTGCGCTTTAGCCGCACGTATATATCAATATAACATAAATGGAGGACCAAACTTTCTCCGATAAAAATAAAATAGGGAAAGATCAAGAACCACTTCCTCCTAGTGCTATTGCTGCTGCTGGGAGTTGTTCATCATCCCAGAGAGGAAGTAGGAACATCACTACTTTTACTAAACAATTGACCCACCAACAGTCCCTAGCGATGAGGATGAAGTACGACAGCAGGCATCCTGAAGCAAAACGTATAACTGAGGCCTTGACTGCTATGTTGGTGTTAGACGTGCGTCCGGTATCCGCCATTAGTGCAGTGGGATTTAGACAATTGATGGAGGTAGTGTGTCCCCGGTTCCAAATCCCGTCTAGATTCCACCTGCATCCTCAAAGCAGCAGCGACAAGCGTGCGTCTGTCTGTTAAAGGGTGGTGACACCCTCAAAGTGTGCTACACAAACAATAAAAATATTGTTCCTTTTTTTTCGGTCTTTGTGAAATGTGTGGGCTGTAGCCGCACCTGCATCCTTAAAGCAGCAGAGACAAGCGTGCGTCTGTCTGTTAAAGGGTGGTGACACCCTCAAAGTGTGCTACACAAACAATAAAAATATTGTTCTTTTTTTTTCTGTCTTTGTGAATTGTGTGGGCTGTAGCCGCACTTGCATCCTCAAAGCAGCAGCGACAAGCGTGCGTCTGTCTGTTAAAGGGTGGTGTTACTCTCAAAGTGCTCCAAAAAATAAAAAACTATTTTTTAAATGTGTTTGTGACTTGTGTGCGATGTAGCCGCACTTGCATCCTCAAAGCAGCAGCGACAAGCGTGCGTCTGTCTGTTAAAGGGTGGTGACACCCTCAAAGTGTGCTACACAAACAATAAAAATATTCTTCTTCTTTTTTCTGTCTTTGTGAATTGTGTGGGCTGTAGCCGCACCTGCATCCTTAAAACAGCAGCGACAAGCGTGCGTCTGTCTGTTAAAGGGTGGTGACACCCTCAAAGTGTGCTACACAAACAATAAAAATATTCTTCTTCTTTTTTCTGTCTTTGTGAATTGTGTGGGCTGTAGCCGCACTTGCATCCTCAAAGCAGCAGCGACAAGCGTGCGTCTGTCTGTTAAAGGGTGGTGACACCCTCAAAGTGTGCTACACAAACAATAAAAATATTCTTCTTCTTTTTTCTGTCTTTGTGAATTGTGTGGGCTGTAGCCGCACCTGCATCCTTAAAACAGCAGCGACAAGCGTGCGTCTGTCTGTTAAAGGGTGGTGACACCCTCAAAGTGTGCTACACAAACAATAAAAATATTGTTATTTTTTTTTCGATCTTTGTGAAATGTGTGGGCTGTAGCCGCACCTGCATCCTTAAAGCAGCAGCGACAAGCGTGCATCTGTCTGTTAAAGGGTGGTGACACCCTCAAAGTGTGCTACACAAACAATAAAAATATTCTTCTTCTTTTTTCTGTCTTTGTGAATTGTGTGGGCTGTAGCCGCACTTGCATCCTCAAAGCAGCAGCGACAAGCGTGCGTCTGTCTGTTAAAGGGTGGTGTAACCCTCAAAGTGCGCTCCACAAACAATAAAAATATTCTTTTCTTTTTTTTCTGTCTTTGTGAATTGTGTGGGCTGTAGCCGCACTTGCATCCTCAAAGCAGCAGCGACAAGCATGCGTCTGTCTGTTAAAGGATTACATCGGTGACAGCATCCAAGTAGGCATGTCAGACAGTCCGTACCTGTACTGGCAGGAAAAAGAAGCAATTTAGAGGTCCCTGTACAAACTGGCTCTATTTTACCTGAGTTGCCCCCCCTCCAGTGTGTACTCCGAAAGAGTGTTTAGTGCAGCTGGGAACCTTGTCAGCGAAAGGCGTAGGAGGTTGCTTCCACAAAATGTGGAGAAGATGATGTTCATAAAATGAATTATCAACTCTTCCAGGGAGACCAGCCTCCAGAACGTACAGAGGGACCTGTGGTTCCAGCGGGGACAAATTAATACTCTGTGAGGATGAGGATGTACACACTGAAGAGGGTGAGGAATCGGTGGATGAGGAGGATGAGGATGACATCTTGCCTCCGTAGAGCCAGTTTGTGCAGGGACAGATTAATTGCCAGCTTGTTTTGTGGGGGCCCAAACGAACCAATCATTTCAGCCACAGTTGTGTGGCAGACCCTGGCGCTGAAATGATTGGTTTGTTAAAGTGTGCATGTCCTGTTTATACAACATAAGGGTGGGTGGGAGGGCTCAAGGACAATTCCATCTTGCACCTCTTTTTTTTCTTTGCATTATGTACAGTTTGGGGCCTAGTTTTTCAAACTGCCATCCTGTCTGCCACTGCAGTTTCAAGCCTAGATGGGTCACGTGTTTGTGCCGCCCACTCGTGTCGCTTAGCATAGTCATTCAGCTACCTCGGTGCAACCTTTTGGACATAAAAACACTATTGTGAGGTGTGAGGTGTTCAGAATAGACTGGAAATGAGTGGAAATTAAGGTTATTGAGGTTAATAATAGCATAGGAGCAGAAAAACCTACAAATTCTGTGATTTTAGCTGTTTTTATGCTTTTTTTCAAAAAAATACAGATCCAAAACACAAAACCCAGAACCCAAAACATGGAAGGGTGGTTTTGGCAAAACCAATCCAGATCCAAAACACGAAGAAAGATCCAGATCCAAAACCAAAACACAAAACACGAAAAGTGGCCGGTGCACACCCCTAATATATATATATATATATATATATATTTGTGAGCCATATGTGAGCCATTTGCCAGCCTCACCCCTACTCCCTCACCCTTCCACATGAAACCAGCAATGCCACGGCTGCTGATACCATCCATGTGGTCCCGGCAACACAGCTGACGTATCGGCTGCTGCTCCCCTCCCCTGTGCTCCCAGCGCTGTGCTTACCTGGCTTCTCATGTCCTCTGCCATTCAGGAGGAGACAGGACCTGCAGATATAGGTGGGTGATGCGCCGGATCACAAAACCAGGGTCAGCCCCGGCAGCACGTTCACACTGACATTCAAGCCGGGTAGCTCCCGTGTTATACACTGCTAGCTACCCGGTTTGAAATACCGGGTGCCTGAAAACAGGTTTTTTAAAAAGGTCCTTTTTACACTAGGCAAAATGCCCTCCCACGGACCACATGCAGACACCCACTTCCCCTCTCTCACATACCTTGCAATGCAGCCAAAACATCGGTAACATCGAAGTACATCAGAGCCACTCGCACATTTATGGCAGGTATGACCCTACCACTAAATTGCTAACAACTGCGCACGCTATGAGACCTCAGACTGCTTAGGCCATCGCAGTGGCTGATATATGCACGCATAGCTTCTATGAAAAAAATTGCATAATGTGTAATACCCCTTTTACACCAGAGCTAAAACCCAGGTTATTGCAGGGTTTACCCAGGCAGCTCCTTGGTGTAAAAGGGGAGAGAGTTGGATCGCCGGGTCGAGTGACCCGGCAATCCAACCCAGGTAAATAGCAGGGTTTAACACGGGCGTAGCCCATGAAACCCTGCTGTGTGTATGGCGCACTCTGGGTCACAATGACCTGCAGGGCACCGCAAGCCGACCGATTGGACCGGCTTCAGTGGCGCTTGGAGATGACGTCATCGCCAAGCGTCCACTTTGAAGCCGGAAAAGCCGGGTCCATGCAGACTCGACTGCGGTGTGAGCGGCGCCGACTTGGGAATATCCCGAGTCGGCGGTGTGAGCGGCGCCGACTCGGGAATATCCCGAGTCGGCGCCGGCTAAATTCCGGGTCTGATCCGGATAGGAACCCTGTTCCAACTCCAGGTCAGACCCGGAATTTTGGTGGAAAAGGGGTATTACACAGATATTGGGGTTTTCAATTTTCCGAAAAATCGTCCCATTCCTCTTCCTGATCAAAAAAATCTGACAGTGTAGCTAGCTTACCTATTAATATAGAATCAGTAGGGTCAGCTGGATGTGCAAAGTGTGAAGTGTGGAAATTACAAAGTGCGATTTGCATAACAGTTAATCAAAAGGTGATTTCCATTTCCATCCTGCATGACTGCTCATCCCAATCTGCATTCACCCTCATGCGAAATCATCTGTGTATTTAAATGTATGTGATTTTGTGACTTTCATGAATTGGTATTACTTGTTCTGGGGATATTCTTGAGGGTAGTATAGTTTATTGAGCATGTGTTTACTTAACACAATGCAATTTATCTGCTTTGATCAGCTGACCATGTGAGTTCAGCTGTAGTTAGCCATAATCAGTCACACTATTTCTTTAGAATCAGTAGGGTCAGCTGGCTGTGGAAATTACAAAGTGTGATTTGCATAACAGTAAATCACACAGTTGAACAAACATTGAACAACATCTGAGATCAGGTAATATCAACAAATCACTGTCATTGTTTTATGTGACGGCTGAACATGGATAGAGATGCACTAACAAAACTCTTAGAGCTATATGTGCAAATACTAGGAGCTTAGGAGATAACATTTCAGAACTACAATAATGACAAGGGATGATCTGGATATTGTGGCTATTATGGAGTCATATCCTGTCCCCAGCTGGACCTTGGTGACCTGGCCATGAGTGTCTGTCCACGTGTCCCTTCCGCCAACCCTAACCCTAATATCCTAACACTAATACCCAAACATCCTTAACCCCCGACCCTAAAGCTGGGTACACACTGACAGATACATTGACTGATCAATTGATTGGCCAATGTATCTGCTGCCCGTCGGGCAGTGTGTACCCGCGATATATGTCGGTGAACGTTGGCGTTCACCGACATATCTCATTGGCTCTGCTGCACAGCCTATGGACAGCCAGCAGACATATCTGTCCATCGGCAAGTGCGTATGGGTGGTCTGCAAACCGCCCGTACACACACCCACTAGGAGGGGGGTGGGACATACCCCAACCTGCCCCCCGGCCGCCGAGACCCGAGGGCACAAGCAGATGATGGCAATTCACTGTGTATGAATGACCATCATCTGCAGATATATCTGTCAGGTGTGTACCCACCTTAAGACACTTTTAACCCTATTACCTTAACACTAACCCCTAACTGTAATACCCTAGCACTAATACCCGAAAAAATTTAACCCCCAACTCTAACAAACCCCTTACCCTATTACCCTAACTCCCTAGCACTAACTCCTAACTCTAATACCCTAATAACCCTTAAGCATTACAAACCTACCTTAACCCCCGACCCTATCCTAACCCATCCCTAATACAAAAGGGGCAGACTAGATGGTCCTTATCTGCCGTCACATTCTAGGTTATGTTTCTATGACACAGAATATGTACCCCATTGGAATGTCAGATAGCACTGATGATACTAAAAAAGGCTTTTGTTTTTAGAATATACTGTTACTGTAGTCACCGTGATGACCATGAAAGGTAAACCATCCTCTATAAATCCTATGATTTCCTATGTATCAAGCATGCCCTAACAATACACCTCTGCAGCCGCCCCCTTTTCCTGTATTCAGTCTGTTCCTTGGATAGCAAAACTACAAAATACACAAACTTCAAATGGAATAGCAGGGACTGCAGTGAGCCAGCATGTATTGTGTTAGCTGGAAATTGTCAGGTTGCGGGCTAGGATTAGCCGTTACTCACGTCAGCGCTGGCTTCCCCTGATCTCTAGAGGCCAGGGGCGGTAGCGAGTGATGCGCTGAGGATTATACCTCGTGTCTGCGAGGACGTCCATGTGCTCGCTCCATGATGTCATTTCTGTGGTTACTGTCATGGACGCATCCATGATAGTCTGTTTTCACCTGACTAACCCTTTACCCAATGGTAGCATTGGGTGCTGTCAGCTGACAGTGGGCCTGATTCAGAGCCGGACGCTATTTGCGGACGCTCGTTCAGAAAAAGAGACTGTCTATTTAAATTGAGCGCTCGCTTTTTGACGCCTCTATGTCTGAGCGAGCGAACGAAACATGCGCTCGCTATTTTGTAAAGACGCCCCTTGGCCGCTCGCATCATACGTCATCTCCGCTATTTATTAGATTAATTGAGTACATCGAAAGGCGTATGAACTGCTCGCTATTATTGTGGTAGCCTTTTCCTACCGCAATCATGCGAGCAGTTCAGGCTAAAAGACAACCAAGTGACGTGGTCGATGACGCTGCTTTGTTAATTATGCACACCCTTAAAACACCCGTTTTGACCGTTTGGCACGCCTGCGTTCGGATCTCCACTCCCCGTTTTCAAGCACCTTCCCCTGTTACCACCCACAAACACCTCATCCTGTCACTCAAATTAGCAGGCATTCACTATTTTGCGAGCACACGATTTCCGACCGCACTGACTGGTTGGCGCATGCGCATTACAACCCATACGCATGCGCAGGTGTGCGAACATCGCTCGGAGCGAACGAGCGGCCGCTTACGAGCGGCTCTGAATCAGGCCCTGTGTCCTCCAATGGACTGCTACCTTAGGGT
Source organism: Taudactylus pleione (assembly GCA_031769625.1). NCBI lineage: Eukaryota > Metazoa > Chordata > Amphibia > Anura > Myobatrachidae > Taudactylus > Taudactylus pleione. Next base: position 795,418 of record JAUIMM010001003.1, read on the forward strand.
ATACAAATGGGCTCTGGACAACAGGAAGTTGCCTGTACAACGTTGTTACTTCCAGTGTAAGCTAGCTGTTGCAGCGTTCCAGGTTCCAAGCTCCATTCTGTCTAGTGACATGTTCCTAGTGTGTTCCACGGTGTGTGTACTCAGAATGTTCTCTGAGTACAATCTATTCAGAGTCATCTCCCATACCATACCAGAGTCATCTCCCATACCAACTCCACATCTAAAGCCACAGCACATGTACTGAGGGCCTGATTCAGACCCGGTCGCAAGTGCTGAGCGCTCGCAACCGGGTCGATGGTAGCCCACAGCGCATGCGCACGACGGAGCCGGCTCAGTCGTGCACATGCACGAGACCCGGCTAGCGACAGGCAATCCGTTGCTCCGGGTCTCGCACCAAAGGGAGCGAGCTGTAGATGTTGAGTGACAGCTCGCCCCCTTTGGTGGGCGGGCCGGGGGGGTGGCTGCCCAAATGGAGGCGTTCCAGAGGAAATGCTTGCCGTTTGGGGGCGGCCCCACTGACATCACGAGCCGAAAGCTCTCTGGGGCTTGCGATGAACGAGACCCTACCACAAGGGTCTCGTCGCAAGCCCTATGGTCGCAATGGTCTAGACCATCGCGACCATCATCATGGCCGCTCGCTATAGCTGTGGGTGGCTCAAAAAAAAACAAAAATGCCATGATTCAGAGCGAGCGCTCTTTCAGAGCGTCCGGCTCTGAATCAGGGCCTTAGTACATTCATCAAGTACTATCTCATGATACTATTCTTCTGTGACAGTGCTACGTCTAAAGCCACAGCGTGTGTGCTTAGTACATTCATCAAGTACCATCTCGTGATGCCAATCTCTGGTGCCAGTTCTGCTTCTGAGGCCGCAGTGGGCTTATTTAAGTACCATCTCATTACATCATCCTCCAGTGCCAGCTCTGTGTCTGAAAACCATTAAGTGTGTATTCTATGCATCGATGTATTCAAAACCTGCCATATCTGTCCCCTATGTTCCCCTGTGATAGTGTTCTTTCATTTGCTCCCACTTGTGCCGGATATCTGACCAAAGGGCCGTGACCTGCTTACTGGGTGCAGCTTAAGCTCAAATCCTGCTTGGAAGGGTCACTGGTGAACGCCTCCCAGTAAGTTTACACTCCGCGACTTTTATTCAGGTCTCTCCAACATCCGCTACTGGTGGATGCGGAAGACACCGATCCAGGCCCCTCGCCTAATGTTCCCTCCTCAAGCTGGATCCACGTCTTCCAACTCCATGGCAGTGAAACACCCTAGCCCGATCGTGACAGAAATTAAATGGATTACAGATGCAGATTTTCCTACAAAGGTTTAGTGGATCTTTATTTTGTTATTTATTTATTTATTTAAACATCTAGATGCAACTTCTAGTTTGAGTTTCAAGCTGGCTACACACTGGGCAATAGATCAGTCCTTCAAATGAATGGCTGATATATATCGCGAGCGCTTTTGGCTGGTGTGCACCCCAATATGTTGCTTCGGCTGTGCAGCACAGCAGATGGCCGTTCTATCTGCAGATCGCCCATAGACATGTTGCAGGGACCCAGCGGTGAGTAACAGCTCAACTGGGTGGGCAAACTTAACTGCCTGCCCAGTTGTGACACAATTTGAAAGTAAGAACCAAGTATTCCTATGGTGGGGTACTCCCGGATTATTAAAGTAAAGGGATATGTCATGTGTGACCCATGTTCTTTAATAAAGCATAACATTTAATTTATCCTTAAAATAAGGTCTGTGAAATATCTAAACTCAGAAATTATGAACCAAAATCATTAATTATTATTATTGTTCAAAAAAAAAAATTATATTTATTCATGTTTTGATTATTTTAATAAAATATGTGTTTGTGATTTAAAACTTGATGTCTCCACAGTTTTTATTTCTAGGCTTCCAGAGATCTGCATAGCACATTACCACTCTGAAAAATAGTCCAATATATATGTATTCCTACTACAGGGGACAGATCTGTCACAAGCCCGTATTGCCTACGTGTAAATGACTGTCATATAGACTCGCTTGTTTTAGTGGAGACACAACATATGATTAAGCTGACAGCAAAACGAGTGTCAGGACTGTAAGGGACACGTGAGGTTGGCGTGTCCCACGTGTTTTTAAATGTGTCTCCACTAAAACACGCTATTAAGTGAGTCTATATGACAGTCATTTTGACTTTAGGCAATATGGGCTTGTGACAGATCTATCCACTGTAGTAGGAGTACACTGTGGGCCTGACAGACCTGCTCGCAAGCGGGTCAATGGTGGCCCAGTGCGCACGCCGCTCACCACGCACATGCACGAGCCCCGTAGTGAGTGAGAACTTCACTTACTCCGGGGTTTGCAACAAAATGGGGCAGCTGTCAATGTTGATCGACAGCTCGCCCCATTTTGTAGGTGGGTAGGGAGGGTGACTGCACAAACGGACACCTGCCGTTTGTGGGCGGCCCTACTTACATCCCTTGTGATGTCAGTAGTGGACTTCCTGCTCTATTAGAGCAGGAAGTCCACTCAGCATTGCGAGTGCTGAGACCCTACCACAAGGGTCTCCTCGCAATGCCAATGGTCGCGATAATCGCAACCATCGCCAGGTCGCTCGCACCAGCTGTGGGTGGCCAACCACAGCTGTGCGCGCGGCCTGGAAGCCAGAATTTAAAAAAAATAGGAACGCCCTGATTCAGAGCGAACGCACGCAAATAATCAGGCCCTGTGTATGTTACGACATAATGGTACGTTAGGGGTAGATATGATTCACCATTGAGCCTGTCAGAGATTATGAGAAGTATTATTATGCAGAGGAACTGCTGAAGATTAAACAGACTTCTTTACTTATACTGCACACGAACCTCTGAACAAATAAATAATAAAACAGATTAACTCTTGGATACAAATCCAATCTGATACTCTGAGAATACAACATTGTATCATTTTGACAGTAATAATAGTATGAAGATCTAAGGATTGTAATCATATAAATTAGATCTGTAATCTGAATATGAATCTTTCTGAAAATAACATAACTAGCTCCCGCAACAATTAATTGCTGGATTATTGAGCTCCCGGAATAGGAGCAATTGTAATAGCCCTATACTAATAAACAACACTACAATGTATGAATACTACTCTAACTTTGGAATTGATAGTATTGGCTACTCAGGGTAATTACGATTATTGTGAGACCTATCAATAAATCTATGCAGGCAGCCTATGTGGAGTCTTGAATTCCATCAATAACTAGAGGCTAATTTAATTACTGAATTCAACCCCGAGGACCTCATTCAGAGCCGCTCGCAAAATGCGAACGCTCGCTCTGAATGAGGGCGGCCACTTTTCTTTTGAAAGGCGGCCTCCTGGCCGCTCGCTAAGCTGTGGGTTACCACCCACAGCTTTAGTGAGTGACTAGGTGATGGTCGCGATGGTCTAGACTATCGCGACCATCGGGGCTTGTGACCAGACCCTTGCGGTAGGCCCTCATCTACCGCAAGCCCCAGGTAGCTTCCCGCTCTAACAGAGCAGGAAGCACCCTACTGACATCACTGCTGAGGAACGCCTCCGTTTGTCCGGCCACCCCCCCCCCCACCCCACCCACAAAACGGGGCGAGCTGTCGATCAACATCGACAGCCACCCCTTTTGTAGCGAGCCCCAGAGCGAGTGCATTTGTCACTTGCTCCGGGGCTTGCGCACGCGCAGTGCGAGCGCTGCGCATGCGCAGGCCCTCACCATCGACCCGCTTGCGAGAGGGTCTGAATGAGGTCCTGAATGTATTAATAATAGATAGACCTCTCTAGACCAATATTTTGATATGATTTCAGATAGAGTGGTAATGTGCTATGCGGATCTCTGGAAGCCTAGAAATAAAACCTGTGGAGACACCAAGTTGTAAATCACGAACACATATTTTATTAAAATAATCAAAACATAAAAAAAAATTTTGAACAATAATAATAATTAATGATTTTGGGTCATAATTTCTGAGTTTAGATATTTTGCAGACCTTATTTTAAGGATATATTAGAAGTTATGTTTTATTAAAAAACATGGGTCACACATGACATATCCCTTTACTTTAATAATTCGTGAGTACCCCACCATAGGAATACTTGGTTCTTTCTTTCAAATTGTGTCTATGGGCTTGATTCAGACCCACTCGCGAGCGGCTGTCCGCTCGCAAGTGGGTCGATGTTATGGACTGAGCATGCGCATGGCGGAGGGAGCTCCGTCGTGCGCATGCGCCAGACGCGACGAGCGAAGGAAAGTCCTTCGCTCGTTGTGTCCGATCAAAGGGGACGTGCTGTCAATGTTGATTGACAGCACGCCCCCTTTGGTGGGCGTGCCGGGGGCGTGCCTCCCTGACGGGGGCGTTCCCACGGGAACGCCTCTCGTCAGAAGCCGGCCCACTGACATCACTAGTGATGTCAGTGGGAGTGATTTTGGCTCTGATAGAGCCAAAATCACTCCGGAGCTTGCGGTTGAAAACCTCAACCGCAGGCTCCGGCTCGCAAATTCGATGGTCGCGATGGTCTCGACCATCGCGACCATCACAATGCACGCTCGTATAGCCTGTGGGTGGTGACCCACAGCTATACGAGCGTCCAGGAGGACGCTCCATGAAACTGGAGCCTGGCCCTCATTCAGAGCGTGCGCTCTGCTCAGAGCGTACGGCTCTGAATGAGGGCCTATGTTATTATTCCTGGGTGCACCTCCCCTTGATTATTATGGTGTATTTTACATAAATTAAATACTGGGGAAGGATAATCTATACATAAGGGTCTGTGCGGATTTTCTTTGGTCTTTTATCGCCCAGTTGTGACGTCAGGACCAACACATTGGGCGGATGATAGGTAAGTGTATATGTGTTACGGTCTCCTAATACTCCCTGTGTAAACCCCAAAAACCTAAAAATGAGGTCTTCTGCCAATAACAGCCATCCGCTGTTCCTGTAGAACAGAATACATTCACCGGTACTTAGACGGCCGCCTGGGCTTAAACTCGAGGTAATAGAGGTTTCCACAGATATCCCTGGAAGACCAGGGTATACATCACACCAATAAGAGGAGTGACAGGTGAGCAGGAACTGCTGGTTATGCTCGGGAAGAGCGGATGAGTCAGGAGGTGATAGTGAGAGCCGGAGTGCGGTTTATGCCGCAATGCAACTGTATCAGCCGTGATACGGCTAGGAGTGATTGTGATGTGGATAAGTGAGCCGTGAGATGGCTGGTACAGCCTGTAGTATCGATGCGACCGAGAGACCGTTGTGCGGCTAAGTTAGCCATAATGCGGCAGGTACAGCCAGTTGTATTGATGCGGCTTAGAGAGACTGTGGTGCAGCTGGTACAGCCAGTTGTATTGATGCAGCCTAGAGAGACCGTGGTGCGGCTGGTACAGCCAGTTGTAATGATGCGGCTTAGAGAGACCATGGTGCGGCTGGTACAGTCAGTTGTATTGATGCGGCCTAGAGAGACCGTGGTGCGGCTGGTACAGTCAGTTGTATTGATGCGGCCTAGAGAGACCGTGGTGCGGCTGGTACAGCCAGTTGTATTGATGCAGCCTATGGGGGACCGTGGTGCGGCTAAGTTAGCCGTGATGCAGCTGGTACAGCCAGTTGTACTGAAATGGCCAGGAGTGATGAGTTGATACAGCGAGGAAGAGACAGAGGGCCCAATTCAGACCCGTTCGCTAGGCTGCGTTTGCGCGCTGCTGGCTGATTGTTTGTCTGTCTGCACATGCGCATGTGGCAAAATGCGCATGCGCGAGCCAGTCATTGCAATCGGGAAGCGATCGCTCGGACTACACAGACGGCCTGCTAGTTTGAGTGACAGAACTGCCGTTTGGGGGTGGTGACAGGGGAAGGTCCAGGAACACGGGGGAGTGGTGGTGTGAACGCAGGCGTGTCTGAGTGTCAAAGCTGCGTTTTTTGGGCGTCCATAATTACAAGGCAGCATCATTGTACACGTCACCTGGCTTGTTTGAAGCACTCGCAGTGCTTGCAGTAGGGTAGGGTCAACCACAAGTACTGCATATGCCTCCGATGGTTCTCCATGTTACCGATTATTATATACACTTCCTGTAGATGACTTGTGCTGCGAAGGGAAAGTGGTCATCATAAGACTGGCTTGCGATCGCACTGCCGCCGTACGCTAAGACATAGTGGGCGTCCTCATGCCTTGCCATGCGATCGCGCCTTTTGCATATATTAACTGCTGACGGCTGCGTGCAAATGCAGCCTAGCGAACGGGTTTGAATTGGCTCCAGAATCCATACAACAGGAACCGGAAAACACGTTTGGAGACGCTATAGCCGACAAGGCCATGAGGGCGCTGCTAGGCATAAAAAAGGTGAGGAACCAATCAGAACCATGAACAATCATCCCGTGTTCCCAATAATGCATGATGTCATCCGGCGTCCAGGTCACCTAGCAACAGTTGATGCAGTTCCCGCACGGCAGGCGGAAGGAGTAGGAGAAATCACCGTGTTAGAGTGTGACAAATTGCGCTGGCGACTTGTAACAATATGCAATTGCAAATCGTCAGATAGGTCAGTGGGCCGGCCAAAAAACGGAAAAGCATTCAGATGTTATTACAAAAGCGCACTTTTATGGCTCATCATTTTTTCAGGATTACCTGAGTATGTGTACTATGTATACTAACCTTGTGGTGGCTTCTTGGGGTCCAGCTGCACATGACAGATCTCATGCGTGAGCAGTGGGGTTGGCCAGGAGGGGAAGACACAGCGCATCAGCACTAGGCTGATGCGCTGTGGGTCTGGCTGGGATCACCGGAGGGGGGGTTTTCTCCCTCACTCCGGCAGCTGAGATGTTCATACATCTCAGCGATATTGCTTTCTGCTCAGCCACGATAAGAGCCGAAGCAGGAAGAGCTATAGCGGCATGATAAGTGCCACTGTGGTGCATCTCCCCCTATATACCTGTAGTCCAAATGGGGATATAGCAAAGGCATCCTGGAACCCAGATCTAGTGAGGTGGCAGCCACTGTCATGAGAAAAATATCCGGCCACTGCCCCCTCGCCCCTTAGCAATGCAGCGGCTCCTGTTGTGTGCCTGGAGGTACATAATTCTTTGATGACGTGCCCATGATGGTTTCGGCAGTCTGTATGTTATCCAATTTCCATTGTAGTAATCTACCTGACCATTGTTATCTGCTTTGGGGCCTTAGATTACCAAGCAAGAAATGAAACGCATCCAACAAACCATGAGAAGGGTAGAAGATGAAGACCCAAATGAGATGGAAAAACCTAGTGAATTGAAAAGAGTTGAATATGCTGAAGATTGTTTGTCTTCAAATCAAGCTCGTAGCAACATGTAGAAGAATGATAGAAGCTACAGTGACTCAATTTCAGCTACTGATGGCAATTTGAAATGTGAGTTTCTTGAGAGACCATGGAGGCCTTCACTTGGATACTAGCTACCATTTCAACTCATAATAAAAAAGGGAAAGACAAAAAAAAAGGTAAATCATTCCAATCTGGACAGTTTCCTGTGGTTGGTAAACTCGGATGCTAAAAAAAGGAGTCTTTTGCAAATATTATGCCCTATTTGGTATGGCAGGAATGGGGGGGCTCTCACTAAAATTTCCTCTTCAGGAACTTGTAAGAAAGCAGGAACTTCAGGGGAAAACGCAGGATATTTACAGGGGGGGTTCCAAACACACACACACGCATATATATACTGTAATATATATATATATATATATATATATATATATACACAGTATATGTGTGTATGTATATATATATATATATATATATATATATACAGTATATGTGTGTGTATGTACATATATATATATATATATATATATATATATATATATATATAGAAATACGATGTCTGTTAAGAAACAGCAACAGGCGGCACTCCACGGACTTTATAGTTGAAGTAAAGTGACTTTATTTGCCAACGTTTCAAGACCTGGACGGTCTTGTCATCAGGGTGTTCAAGTGTAACATACAAAAAAAGCTTACCTTAAATAGCTGTATACAAACGGAAATGTCCATGAGAATCCTCACGCGCCGTCATGCAGGGAGGCGCGCAGTGTGTGACGTCACCAGCACGTGGCAACCCGGAACATGTGTGGATACAGTCTGGGGGTGGGTAACCAGGGAAACGCTGGACGCTGAAAAAAATACGGTGTGAGAAATGAGCCATAAAGCTACACTGCGCGGCTACCTGCATGAAAGGGGAGAGTGCTCAGGGACGTGAAAATTAAAAAGCGAAGAGTGCATTAATGTGTGCACACATGATATGCAATTCAGCAAATATAAATATAGACCAAGGAATCAGATAATCGATGGAACAAACTAAAGCACGATGGTGCCATGAACTTTCACTGAGAAAAAATAGTATCGCTATGTAACAAATGTCACTGAATAAAGACAAGGGTGGTGCAATCGTCATTCAAAATATTTCACAGTACAAACAGGAATTAGATAACCAACTTTTGGACACTGCGGTTTATAAAGAATTGACATATGACCCCACTTCAAAGTACAAGTTGGAACTGGATTCCATTTTGCACACGGCGGTGCTCAACCAGCAATTAAGTTCTAATTTGTTTAAACAACTGGTGCAACCATTTCCAAGGGTTCCGGTGATTTATACAGTCCCGAAAATCCACAAAAATTCAGAACAACCCCTGGGTAGGCCAATAATATCAGCCAATGATTCCTTATACCAACCCATTGCACAATTTTTGGACATTCTTATCCAACCCTACATCGTGACGCAGCCCACATATTTGAAGGACACCACCACTTTGTTAAATCTCATTAGAGCATTGGATAACATCCCTGATAATGCTATCTTGTGTACACTGGATGTACACAGTTTGTACACTGTGATACCCCACCAAGAGGGTCTAAATGCTGTGGATACTTTTCTGCATAACTGCATGTTTGATAAATTGGACATTAACTTGTTTTTGAATTTACTTGAATTGACACTCAAGAGGAATTACTTTCTACACAATGGAACATTTTATTTACAAATCAGCGGATGCTCTATGGGATCTAATGTATCGCCTTTGTTTGCTAATATTTTTATGTTTTCACAGGAACATTCTTTTTTCTTCACTGATCCGGATATTTTCCAACACATTTTATTTTATAAACGATACATAGATGATCTTCTGTTGATCTGGACAGGTGAAAGGGACACATTGATACATACCATCGATAATATCAATGCATCACCCAATGCTATCAAATTCACCTATCAGTGTAGTGACACCAATGTTCATTTTTTGGATGTCAATTTAACTTTAAATAACAATCGTATTGAAACTTCAGTATACACCAAAGATACTGATAGAAACACCATGTTGATTTCAAGTAGCTTTCACCCTCCGGCCCTTAAAAAGGGCCTGGCCAAGTCTCAAATGGTGCGAGTAGCTCGCATAACCAGCGATAGAAGCAAGGTTGATTCTGAGTTAGACAAAATCATAGATAGGTTCATACAAAGAGGCTATGACCCGGCCTTTTTAGAACAACAAAAGGAAGAAGTATTGAAAATACCCAGAGAACAGCTATTGAACCCCAATCGGAAACAACCCTTAAAAACACACATTCCATTTGTTTCTGAATACACCTTGGCCAGTCCAGTAATTTCAAAAGCTACCAAAGCTCTCTGGCCGATAATATCCACAGATCCAGAGTTACCCAAATTAGCCAACTGTAAACCCCTCATTAGTTACAGACGAGGTCGCAACCTCAAAGACATATTAGTGAAAACAGATATCACTCCTTTTTTCTCTTATAAAGGTGATGTGTCACATAAAAAACCTGGGTGTTATCGCTGTCCTTCGTGCGTCACCTGTGGTTACTTAGAAGTGGGGCATACATTTAACCACCCGCACACTGGCAAGAGGTATTACATCAAGCATGTACTTACATGCTCTACGCGATTCGTTATATACCTTATTACATGCCCCTGTGGTCTTGCTTATGTTGGCCAAACGGCCCGCATGTTTAAAGAGCGCATGGCCATGCATCGCTCCTCTATCAGAGCAGCTTTGGCAGGAAAAGATTCCGACCAACCTGTAGCTTGACACTTTAAGGATGCCCGTCACACACTGGCATCCTTACGTTACAAGGTCATTGACCATGTTCCAGCACAAATTAGGGGTGGCGATCGCACTAAGCGGCTGTTACGAGTGGAGGCCAAGTGGATTCATCTGCTTGATACCATCCATCCGCGAGGGCTAAATGATAACATTTCCTGGAATGCATTTACATAGCGTATACCCTGCTATTTTTCAACTCCATCTCTTAGACCTTTTTCCTGTGTAGTATATATACAGTGGGTAATCAGTTATCTGTTCCCACACACTATAGCCTCTTTTGGCCATTATGTGCTTTTCAATATATCGTTGTTTCATATATTGTTGTTTCATGTTGCGCAGCTCAATTAGTAGCCAAGTAGACATACATTGGGGCTCATTTGGTATCCCATATACTTTAAGGGTCTGCATGGGTTATCATATGCCTCCATATTTTTCACATTTTTCTGAAGTTTTATTCAGTGACATTTGTTACATAGCGATACTATTTTTTCTCAGTGAAAGTTCATGGCACCATCGTGCTTTAGTTTGTTCCATCGATTATCTGATTCCTTGGTCTATATTTATATTTGCTGAATTGCATATCATGTGTGCACACATTAATGCACTCTTCGCTTTTTAATTTTGTTTTTGTTGTTATTATTGTTTAACTATCACGTCCCTGAGCACTCTCCCCTTTCATGCAGGTAGCCGCGCAGTGTAGCTTTATGGCTCATTTCTCACACCATATTTTTTTCAGCGTCCAGCGTTTCCCTGGTTACCCACCCCCGGACTGTATCCACACATGTTCCGTGTTGCCACGTGCTGGTGACGTCACACACTGCGCGCCTCCCTGCATGACGGCGCGTGAGGATTCTCATGGACATTTCCGTTTGTATACAGCTATTTAAGGTAAGCTTTTTTTGTATGTTACATTTGAACACCCTGATGACAAGACCGTCCAGGTCTTGAAACGTTGGCAAATAAAGTCACTTTACTTCAACTATAAAGTCCGTGGAGTGCCGCCTGTTGCTGTTTCTTAACAGACATCGTATTTCTACATTGTTCCTAGGAAGGCACCCAGGCATTATCACATTGGAATACTGAGTGCCCCTCTACATGTTCTATATATATATATATATACACACAGTATATATGTGTGGGTGTGTGCATGTATATATATATATATATATATATATATAAATATATACACACACATATATATAATGTAATACATACATACGTACGTACGTACGTACGTACGTACGTACGTACGTACGTATGTACATATATATACACACACATACATATGTCACACATACCTTAACCACACAAACACTGATTACATACACACCTTGCAGCAGCTGTGGGTTGTAGACCCGATAAGGATGGGACCTGGTAGGTTGGCTCCATGTTGACAAAATGCCACGATCGTGGGTCAATCTGGAGGGGGCAGAGCCAAATGATGCAATTCCAATGGAATTACATCATAATGGCTCCACCTCTTCCCGACTGACCCACGGCATTTTGCCACAAGGGGGCGGGGCTTAAGAAGATGGTGCCTGCTCTCCAGTATGTCAGGGTGGGCTTTCTGGGTACTCAGAAACCCGCCCTGTGTGCGCTAGTTAACTTGTAAGAACTTGTAAGAAAGGACTGTTAGGCAAAGATGGAGACATATGCACTCATGAGAAGCAGCAATACCGCAGGAATTCTGTACAAGCAGCAGAAGAGTTTTTGAAGGCCTTTTATGCACCACAGAGGAGCTTTTGAGCAGGATTAGTCCACATTGACTACAGCAGGTCCAGGAGAACAGACAGAGATTGAAGCCTATAATAGAAACCATTCTGTTTCTTGGCAGAGAGATTATACCTCTTTGAGGACATTGAAATGATGGAGACTTATTTACAGAAGCCATCACAGAACCACTGATTAATGAAGGAAATGTTATAGAGCTTCTCTGGTTTAAAGTTACCTGTGGGATTATTATACTTGCAAAACACATTGAGAACTCACAAGCAAATGCAACTTATATCAGCAAGAACACACCAAACCAGCTGATTGAATGTTGTGCAGAAGAGATTAGGAATTCTGATTCTTCAACGTGTCAGAGGCCAAATTTAACTGTATGATATATGATGAAACTACTGATATTTCCCACAGTTCTCAGTCGAGTCTTTGTTTAAGTTATGACTGTTTAAAACTGGAGCACGGGGCCAAGCTGGACTATTTAAAACTGGTAGGATTGGAATCTATGCTCCTCACTGCTAGAGGGAGGATAAGATTCCAAAAACGTAAACAGGACGTTCTCTGGATGTTCCATATGGGCTCTCTACATCTGGGAGGTCTAAATGAATGTGTGGAACTTAATTCTATTACATAATGAGGTATAGAGCTATATAGTTCTGTTTTGCCACTACATTTTTATTTGAATCTTATATTTAGTATAATTTTTATGGTATTTTACGTGGTATATTATGTTATTATTACATTGTGCAATTAATATTATACAAGGCTCTTTAGAAACCAATAATACATAATTACCATAGGAACAATTATCTATTTAAAATTTAATGTAGCAATATTTAGAATCAGGCTTTTGCCTAATTTTATATTTTTTTTACATTTTTAATATTGGATTGGATTGCCTTCTAGATTCCAATTAATTTACTGTTATGATTACTATTTTTAGAATTGAATGGATGTCACTTTTGTGTTACAAATCTGTATACTCAGAAGACTGGCAAAGTAGCAAATAGTTGCTTTATCAGGTGCTTTCCATTGAAACATTGGGCTGATGATTTAAATAGCCTTCCTGGACAAAGCGGCATATGACTCTGAGGAAGCCTTAGGAGGAGCCACGGAGAAACGCGTCAGCACTGCTGTTGACCTGATTGCATTCATCGTTCTTCAGCAGAGTCGGCATTGTCTTTATAGCGATTCCATCTCATTACAGGGAGCTACATATGCACCATCTTTAGCAGCATCGATCAGGTCAGCAGTCAGCGTGGTGTATTGCTGAAGTGACACCTGATACCCACGCTAATTGTGGGTCTCTCCCACATGCAGGATCATCTCCTTGCTTGGCCAGCACAGGAAGGGATACGCTGCTGGCGACTCACAGGACGGCGTGCTGCTGCTGCTGCTCTGACCCACTCACAATCTGACATCCAGTCTTTATCGGGGCACATAATTTCCTACAAGCTCTATAGGAGACCTCTATTTACAGAGAGCAACATCAACCTTTGTACTCCAGCTTGTGTGGACACTCCTGAACTGGTAATAATATGACATTATAAATAGCTGCTAATTCCATTTCAATCATTATGTGTGCAGATAGACTGTTTTTTATTGTAAATGTTTTACATGTCCTGTGGTTCATGTGGTTTTACGTGTATTTTACACTTGTTTATATTTTAGCTATCTCTATAGTGTTGCTACTATATTGTTTATATATAAATTCCCAGCACTGTGTATTATATTACTGTTGTCTGAATCATCTTAGAGCAGTGGTTCTCAAACTCGGTCCTCAGGACCCCACACAGTTCACGGTTTCCAGGTTACCCAGCAGGTGCACAGGTGTATTCATTATTCACTGACACATTTTAAAAGATCCACAGGTGGAGCTAATTATTTCGCTGGGGATTCTGTGAGGAGACCTGGAAAACATGACCTGTTTGGGGTCCTGAGGACTGAGTTTGAGAACCTGTGTCGTAGGGGATTCAATTAGGAAGTCTTACACCCCTCCTCACAGCTGCGGGTTCATTTCAGCAATATCCCTTTCAGACAGAAGAGCATGCTGGGTCAAACATTTCTACCAGGTATTTTGCTGATCAACACGGGTCCTTTTTCTGTCTGAAAGGGTCAACCCAGGTTGAAACTCCCAAGACTTCCACCCAGGAATTTACCAAGCTCGGAGAGCTGAGAATTTCAACCCGGGTTGACCCTTTCAGACAGATGAAACACCCATATTAATCAGCAAATTACCTGGCTGAAATGTTTGACCCAGTATGCTCTTCTGTCTGAACGGGGGTTCAGGCTGGGACTGGCAAAACGACTCGGCATAAAAATGCCATGTAAAAGCTGGCTTTTTGGGGGAATTCTGTCTATTGATCATCTTTTTTTTTTCCTTTTGTTTAAGTTATGTGTACAAAGGCCAAAAACATGAAGACTTCATTGTGTTTGGAAATGATCATGAGGCTTGTTTTAAGGATTTGTCATAATCCTTTGAGCCTAAAGTATAAATGGCAAAGTTCTGGGGCAGCTGAAATTAGGAAAAAAAAGGGGGGCTGAGCTGCACACCCTAATTTAAAAATAATAAGAGGTGCTACCATGCTGAGACCTGTAGTTCTAATGCAGAGAAAAGGGGAAAATGCAGATGCACACTCTAAGCACTAAGAATACTGATTATCAAAATATAGGGATGTATTCGGCATCCCAGGTTGGAATCCCTGCATCAGTATCCTGAACGTCGGTATCCTGAAGTATTGGGGTGTTAGGGTGAGGTTAGTGTTAGGTAGTGGGGTTACAGTTAGGCATTAGGGGGAGGCACCGGGGAGGGAGTGTTAGGATTAGGGTGTGGGGAGGAGGAGGTTAGGATTAGGCACTAGGGGGGTGTTAGGTTTAGGGTGTGGGGAGGGGGAGGTTAGGGTTAGGCTCTGGGGGGGTTAGGTTTGGGCACCAGGGAGGGAGGGTTAGGGTAGGGGTTATGGTAGGGATTGGGAAAATACTTACCAGCCGTTCTTATGGGTGCCAGGATTCTGGCTGTCGGGATTTCATACCCAACCCTGAAATATATATAATAAACGGTAACAAGCTTGTAATTAGGCAAATAAAAAAGTTACATTTAGTTCTGCAGAATTGTGTTGGGATTGGCACGGATGGTTGTTCCCTTATGATATCAGAGCAGCTGGGTCCAGTTGCAGAGATCCGAAAGGAGGCCAAATATGCTACAAGATGCCCTTGCTTTAACCATGTACTAAACTTGTCGATGTCCGAGTCTTCCTTGGTTCTGAGGATGCGCAGCAGTATTGGCATCATTAAGGAAGTTGCATGTTTCTTTAATGTTTCAGGTAAGCAAAATCATATTCTTATGAATACCGTTGATGCACAATTAAAGGTCCTGTGCGAAACACGTTGGGTAGAGAGAAGTGAAAGCCTGATTCAATTTCTTGATCGAATTGAGAAAATTTCAAAGGGCACTTGAATGTATATCACAATGGACTGAAACAGCAACATCCTTTAGAGCCCAGAACTTCTTAATTCCCATGAAAAAATTTTGATTTTGTAGTAGTGGCATTGCACTGCCAGTTGTCTATATTTGCTTTGAGTCTTCCGCTTATCTGACCATTCCAAAAGCAAACTGTAGACTTTCCTGGAGCTGCTACCCTGGTCACTGATCTCCTGTTAATTCTGCATAACCAGCGTATAAATTGCATTCAAGGGTTTTCGACAATATTTGCAAAAGCATCTGTGGTGTCGTCAAAGTTAAATGTTGCAATAGAACTACCCAGAAAAACAAAGAATAATCAAAAGCATAAAGCAAACGTTCTATTATCCACACCAGAAGAGTATTATAGAAGGTCAATATACGTTCCTTCCCTAGATTCTGTAATAAGTGATTTGAAGACCAGAATAATTTTCTGTTGAAACGTTGTAATTTTGTGAAGAGACATCTTGCATTTGAACAAAGAATTACTGACATTGAAAGTAAGTACATGTTGCAATACCTATGATTATCTATTAAGGGCTAAACCTGAACTGGAATGTAAACTACTATCAGAGGTTCACATCTGGAAGGAGAAATGGGTACAGTTGGCTGACTCCGTGGATCTTCCAGAGTGTGTAGAAGAAGCTTTGCAGAATTGTAATGGAGATGTTTATTCCTTAGGCTGGGTACACACTTAGTGAACTGCCAATGTGAAGCCTGTTGGTGCTGATGAACGGTATATTGGGTGGGCGATACACACTGCACAATTCGGTGAACGACCACCTGATTTATCATTTACCAACATCATTGAACTTGCTGGCATTGGCAGCTGGGTCGGTCCATCAACCGTGAATGCAGGCCAATGGAATGACCTGCGGGAGCGTGCATAGTGGGTACACACTAGACGAAGTGATCGATATGTCAGCCCGATCAGAGGGATCGGATGACATATCATCTAGTGTGTATCCGGCTTTTGTGACCTCCCTTCTGAGAATTCTTTTAACATTGCCCATCAGTGTTGCATCAGCCGAAAGGAGATTCTCTTCAATATGATGTTTGAAGACATGGTTGAGAAACCAAATGGGTTAGCAGAGGTTGACTGGTTTAGCTTTTATACAAAGCTATTGGGAGGGGATGCAGTCAATAGACCGGCAACAAAAGATACCACCTGTCTATATCCCGACTGCACTAGCCCAGCACGGGACTTAAGATAGGCATCGAAATACCAATGCCTATCTTAATCTCGATGCCTGAAGCCCGACCCCCGCCGTCCTGATCATCAACAGCCGGGTAAGTACACTACTTAACCCGGAGATGGGAGGGTTAGGTTTAGGCACCCTGGGGGGGGAATTGTGGTTAGGCACCCCCCCAGGGAGGGTTAGGGTTAGGCTAGGGAAAGGGGGCTAGAGTTAGGCACCACTGGGGGAAGTTAGGGTTAGCAACCCCCCTGGGAGGGTTAGGTTTAGGGTGAGGGAAGGGGGGGTTAGGGTTAGGCACCCCCGTGGGGACTTAGGGTTAGGCACCACCCCGGGAGTTTTAGGGTTAGGTACCACTAAGGGAGGGTTAGGGTTAGGTACCCCCAGGGGGACTTAGGGTTAGGCACCACCCCGGGAGTTTTAGGGTTAGGCACTACTAAGGTAATGTTAGGGTTAGGGGTGAGGTTTAGAATACTTACCAGTCCCAGTCGAGATCTCCTCCATCGGGCTTCTGCAGTCGATATCTGAACTGGTGGTTAAACAGCTGCTGGGATTTCAATACCATTCCATTCGAAAATTGCAACATACAATGACAAGGTGATTGACCGCTTTTCAAACAATAGAAATCAAAGACTGTATTTTGTGTTGTAAAATGTTAAAATATTTTTTTTATTTTGATTTATTTCTTGTTAATGAATATTCTGTTTGTTTTATTATTTCATTATTTGTTGATTGTATTGTTACAATTGTATTGCTTTCAGTGGCAAATTTAAAATAAAGCCAAGAACAAACTTAACTGACATGAATGCTATGACACATTATGTAGGGAGGTGCAGGGCCCAAAAGAGTTGGGACTGAAATAGGGAGGGGCATGACTGTAAGTGGGAGGAGTAATGAGTAGAGAGGGGAGGAGTCAGCATTAATTCTTATACTGCCCCTTCTAAAAGTAAAGTATAGTTCCGCAACTGCTTCCCACGGCCATTCTGCGGAACAATAGACTTACTCAGGACTGCGATAGTCGAGTGATCTGCGGCTGATGTTGCATCTTTGTACGCAGATGCTGCGACATTTTATACAGATGCTTGGATTTGCAAAGCCGCAGGTGGGCCTCTCATTACATTTCCCGGCAGCTGCGACATTTGCATATTTTTGCATCGCATCTGCATACACATACTTAGTAGTGATGTAGTCACTATGATATAGTCACACAGGAACTTTGGCCAAGGATCAGGAGGAAGTGAAAGTGAAGACAACGAAAAAAAAGTGAGGTAGGTGAGTTTTCAGGGAATGCTTGAAGGGTTTGGAAACTAGTGGAAAGTTTTATTGTGCATGGGAGGGCATTCCACAGAGAGGGTGCAGCCCAAAAAAAGTCCTGTGACCATTATTGGGAACAGGTAATGCGTGTGTATGAGAGACGCAGATCTTGTGCAGAGCGGAGATGTCGGGTTGGGAGATATTTTGAGATAAGTGAAGAGATGTATGTTGGTGTGGTTTGGTTAATAGCTTTATGCGTAAGTAAAAGTATTTTATATTGAACATGGTAAAAAACGGTAACCAATGGAGGGACAGACAGAGTGGATCAGCAGACAAAGAATGTTTGGTGAGGAAGATCAGCCTCGCTGCTGCATTCAAAATGGATTGTAGCGGTAAGAGTCTGCTTTTGGGAAGACCAGTAAGGAGGTCATTGAAATAGTCAATGCGGGAAATAATGAGTGCATGGATTAGAATTTTACAGGGTCTTGTGTAAGATATGGTTGTATTTTGAATGTTTTTTAGATGAATGTAACATGATTTTGAGACAGATTGATGTGGGAACAAAGGACAGTTCAAGTCAAGGATGACACCGAGGCAGTGGGCTTGTGGGGTGGGGTTGATTGTCAAGTCATCTACAGTGATAGAGATATCAGGTTGGAAACTACTATTGGTTGGTGGAAATATAATTAATTCTGTTTTGGAAATATTAAGTTTAAGCTGGAGCGATGACATCCAATATGAAATAGAGAGGCATTCAGTGACACGGGCCAATACAGATGGTGATAAATCTTTTTCTTTTCTTGCTAAGAGTCTAGAGAGGTGGTATAAATTGAAAAAAACAGAGGACCTAAGACTGAACCTTGTGGTACTCCAACTGATAGAGGTTGTGAAGAGGAGGTGGATTCAGAGAAACAAACAGTTATTATGTACAATAATCCATATTGTTGAAAGATAAAGATTTACACAGTTAAATGGCATTTAAAAGAAAAATGCTATAAAACTGTAATAAGCACAGATTTAAAACATGATCTAGAATGATAAAAAACACAGATAGTATTAGACAGGATGTAGATGACATCCCAGCGTGCGGGTTGCCGATGGTCCAAATACTGGTGCTGAAATCCCGACAGGTCAGGATCCCGACACCAGTATCCTGACCATCGGCATCCTGAAGGTAAGTATCGGGGTGTTAGGGGGAGGTTAGCGTTAGCTAGCGGGGTTAGGCATTAGGGGGAGGGTTAGGGTTAGGCACCGGGGAGGGAGTGTTAGGATTAAGGTGCGGGGAGGGGGAGGTTAGGTTTAGACACTAGAGGGGAGGTTAGGTTTAGGCACCGGGAAGGGTGTCTTAGGTTTAGGGTGTGGGAAGGGAGGGTTAGGGTAGGGGTAGGAAAAATACTTACCTTTAGTTCCTATGGGTGTCGGGATTCTGGCTGTCAGGATGCCGCTGTCCGTATTCTGAACAGCGGCATCCCGACAGACAGGAATTTCATACTCAACACTATTAGACAATACCAAAACCTAAGATCAATAGTTTTTTAACACATATACAATGGAAGTATCTAGTAAAGCAAATAATGTATCTTAATGTTGCAGCTATTAGCTGTGGTTATAGCACGCCACATTCAGCAAATTATTCTATAGGTAGCTAAACAAGATTAGTCCTGGGGCATGCACCTGTTGTTACGAGGAGTTATAGTGTGAAGCCCTTCCTGTGTGAGATCCCGGGTGTGTGTGAAGTCACTGCAGTAGGTTTAATATCCAAGCCTGCTTGTCTATGGGTCTGTTCATGTAATAGGTTGGTAATAACCCCTGTCTGGGGTAATCTGGAGCCCTCTCAGTGAAGTCAGCTTAACTCCCTCTTCTGCTGTCTACACGGCACTGGGAGGGTCAGGTGAAGGAGGCATGAGCGAATAACGGTGGACCGGAGGTGAACCTGCACGTTCTTCTTCACTGCCGCTAGCTTCTTAATGTTCCGATCAGACGGGGGATGTCCAACACGTTTCATCCATCCAAACACGTAGGGCTTCATCAGCCCTTTGTGATTGAATGGAAAAACATGTTGGCCACACTTTTTGTGACCAAAATGCATTTCCACAACTGCACACATAGTATTAAAAATATGTTAAAACACATTATTATATATACAATTACAGTACATGGTGCCTACCGCTGGTAAAACATTTGAAATGGGCGATTATATATGTCCATTTAAAAATGGCACCACTGCACAAGAGTTAACCCCTTCAGTGCCGTGGACGCCATTTTAAACACATGTGATGGGTCTCCGGCCACACTTCTCACCCCATCCATGCAGGACACCAGAGGGCCATGTCCCATCAATTAGGCCCCTGTTCCCACAGTCTCTTGGGGTGAAAGGAAGCTAACTGGGGAGCTTTGGCTCTGGCAAAGACAGGTCATCCATATCACAGTGGGCCTCTTCTTCTTGGTAAACAATGTCTAAATTGTCACCCTGAAGTCCAAGGCTCCACCACAACAGTCTGTCAGTGTCCCCCAAGGTATGCTGTGGCCATTCAAAAGGTTGCGGTTCCGTTACCACTGTGGAGGACAAATTGCACAAACAGTGGTCTAATTGGTCCAACGCACACACAATTGTCTACCATTGTGCCCCAATTGTGGCATACCCCACCTTCAACCATATCAGTATCCTGCTCAACCAGGCCACAAGGTGCTCCTGCCCTTATGGCTCCTCCTGGCTCAGTACTGCCCATAGTCCATGCAGTGACACATTAGTTTGTACCACAATGTCCTGGGTCAAGTATTTGCACCATCAGCACTGGAGCTTGTACCAGAGCCCCCTTCAATGACTGGAATGCCAACTCAAAAGCATGTACCCAGTCCACTGATTTGAGAAGTCTGGGACTGATTCAGAGCCAGACGCTCTGACCAGAGCGCTTGCTCTGAGGACCTCATTCAGAGTCGGTCGGAGCGGCCGCACGGTCGTAAGGGAAAAGGGGCTGGATATGCAAATGATGCACTCGCAAGTTGCGTCCTTAAGATCAGATCGTTAGCTGGCCGACCAAGGGGAGGATGCGGCCGTAAGAAAAAAAATACGCCCCCTTCTCGTACGCATTACATGTCATCTCAGGGCATATAAGGATTAATCGAGACCATCGGGAACCATCACAAGGTTGACCATATCCTCTCTTAAGCACTACGATCAGGTCAGTGTACAAACCACCCATGTCACGTGTGCCATGACACTACTTTGTTAATTATGCACTCCCATAAAACGCCGTTTGCATAATTAGGCATGCCTGCGTTCGGATCTCCACTCCCCCATTTTCAAGCACCTTCCCCTGTTACCACCCACAAACGCCTCATTCTGTCACTCAAACTACCGACCTGGCTGTGTTCAAGGAGAGAGAAATTTCTGATCGTAGCAGCTAGTTTGCGCACGCGCATTGCAAACTTTACGCATGCGCAGTTTAGCGAACATCGGTGGCGTACGACCGTGCGGCCGCATCGACCGACTCTGAATGAGGTCCTGAATCTGGCCCGTCCTACCTAAAATTGGAGCGGCCTCCTGGCCGCTCGCATAGCTGTGGGTGACCACCCACAGCTTATGCGAGCGGCCAAAAAGATGGTCGCGATGGTCAAGACCATTGCGACCATCGGGCTTGCGACAAGACCCTTGCGGTAGGGTCTCGTCTGCCGCAAGTCCAGAGTGCTTTTGGCTCTATCAGAGCCAAAAACACTCCCACTGACATCACTAGTGATGTCAGTGGGGCCGGACCCAGACAGTAGGCGTTCCCATGGGAACGCCTCAGTCTGGTCAGCCACGCCCCCGGCACGCCCACCAAAGGGGGCGTGCTGTCAATCACCATCGACAGCACGCCCCTTTTGGTGCGAGACCCCGAGCCACGGCTTCCCCGTTGCTCGCCGGGTCTCGCGCATGTGCACGACGGAGCAGCCTCCGTCGTGCGCATGCGCATTTGGGCAACTTCGATCCGCTTGCGAGCGTACAGCGCTCGCGAGCGGGTCTGAATGAGACCCTTCTTTACTAGTCAAATCTGTAAGGGTTGTGACTACTGAACTAAAGTCAGGGACAAATAAGTCATATAGCCCTCAGTTTCTAAGGTTAGTACCAGCCTTGGGGTCATAAGCCGAGGGCAGTCTCTGGTAGCCTCTACCCCTCTGGTTTGGGCCTCCACCTGCCTCCTCCTACTCTATACCCCAGGCACAGCACCTCTGTCACTTCTATCTGGCATTTTTCTGCTCTAACTCTCAGAGCTGCCCCCCAATTCTCCTCTAACAACCTATGACCTGGGGAACCTACTTTGTCACCTTGGTCTTCTACTAACCCCTTGTCTTCTACCTGTTCCACAGTGACGGCGGACAGATCACCAGCCTCTGTGCCCTATGTAAAATGCACCACAGGAAGGCTGCATGTCTTTCCCTCTCTACTTAGCGCAGGCAGGGGACTATGGGCCTGGTTCAGTAAGCATTGCAACTGCGATCACGCACGCAGTCTCACTGCGATGATATGCTAATCCATTGTGATCGCTATGCCATTGCAGCACTACATAAAGACGCCCACCTTACCTTACACACATCCGTAATGCTTAGCAAGACTGCGAAACCATCAGTAACATCGAGTACAATCGGTGCCTCACCCACACTTGTACAAAGTCTGACCTTACTCAGAAATTGCTAAACTTCCTGTATGCAGTGAGAGCTCTGGCTGCGTATGGCATTACATTGGATCATTTATGCATGCCCCTGCAACGGCGTTCAAATGCACTGGCACACCTGCGTTTCGCCGACCACCCCCCGTCACCTCCCCCAAATGGTACTTCCTATCAATCGCAGTCCTGATCACAGTGGCCGGTTCAAACATACACGCACTGTCATGCATACGCATGCGCAGAACACAACAATCAGCCGATTGCATGTATAATCGCAGTTGCGATCCTTGCTGAATCAGGCACTATGTCCATGGCTACTTGCTGTAAGGGCTCAACTCTGGGCAGGGTCCAGGGGTAAGCATAAACACTGGAGCACTTAAGCCACCAACACAAATCACAAGATTTACAGCTGGTCTGGGTGTCATCTGAAATTCCAGGTCACAACAAGCTCTGTGTCAGGCACTGCAGTGTAAGGTCCATTCCTGGGTGATTGTTCAAAGGGGTTTCATGATCAATTGACACCAGTTGTGCATGAAAACGTCCTGGGTACACCAGTTGAACATGTTCCCTGTCTGGTCTATTCCTTTCTACCTTCCTGGCTACCCTGTATCTTAACCCTTCCCACCAGGTCACACGCACTGCTCCATCCCTGAAAGGCCACTACCAGGTTGGAGCCTCATTGCCCTTTGAGATGGGCCAGAGAGCTGAGCTTTCCAGAACTCCTGCCTGTGGCCCTCACTTCCTTCTAAGTTGGGACACTATACTGGGGGTCTAGGTTGGGATCACTAGGGTCTGTCTGGTTGGGGTCAGTCATAGGGAAGTCAGTGTGGCCACTCATACTCACACCTAGAGTTTTCAAACCACTAGGGAACCCATACAGGATCCAAAGAGCTGCAACCAACATCCTTACTCTATTACTTGGGGACATAGGAATACAAGAGGCAAAAAGCATGCTGGGTTGATGTGATGATCTATCTGCTGTGGTCTTTCCTCTGGGCTGGGCTGGGTTAGATGATGACTGCAGTTATGCTGCTTGACTCAAGGTGATGGCATTAGCAAAGGCAGCAACAATTCCACCACTAAGATCATTCCCAAGGACTACATCAGTTGGAAGGCCATCTATGATGGCAACATCTCACAACTCTTGGCCAGCTCCCTAGTCCAGGTAGACTTTTTCCATGTGTACCTTGCACTCCTTTCCATCTGCCATGGTTACATTGACAGTGTGACCCTGCAATATTTCAGCAGGAAAAATAAGGTGAGGGCTCACTATGTTGGGCCACCATCTTCAAGTTGGGTGGCTCCATCTTCAAGTTGGGTGACTCCCAGTCTAGCTCCCACTCCTTCACCTCTGGGACAAACAGCTTTGGACAAATCAAGTCAATCAGTGAATCCCATGTGGTGACACCAGATTCCTTCACTCACTTCACCACATACTGCCTCCGCTGAGTGGCGAAATGCTCATGGGTGCTGTTAGGGTTCTTGGGCAAGTCCTGGAACTTTTTGCTGTAGGACTCAGGAGTGATAAAGTACCACTATAGGAGATCTTTTATAACTTCATCATAATCTCCACAGTCCTTCGTGTCCACTCCCCGACAGGCCTCCAGCACCTCTCAATGTATAGAGGGCACTAGGTGTCTAACCCACTCCTGCTTAGACAAATCATGGAGTTTGCAAGTCCTTTCATAAAACTTTTAAATGTCTATCACTGTCCGCAAATCTGGCAAACTGTATGAGTCCAAAACAAAAGTAATATCCTGCACAGGAGCTAGAAAATCAGATCAATATTTTTAATACGTAACCAGCAATATAATCTAATCCCTTATAATGATTTATTATCAATATATATTGAGCTGGAGGTGCTCCCTGGAATAGAATACAATGTACTCAAATTACATACGTTTCAATATAGATGCAACAAATGTGCATAATTAACTCCTAATACGCTACTAAGGAGCAGTACATGAGAAGATTGTCCTGTATGTGTACTTGTTCTTTGTTAATACAATATATTTGCACAATTAACTCCCAATGTGTTAATGAGGAGCTCTACGCAGGAGGTTTTGAAATGTATGTGTACCTGTTCTCCCTGCATATATGGGCATTAGTCTGTATTATGAAGCTTAGAAAGAGATTACGAGCATTACTATATTTGGCAAGAGGTGCCCTCATATAAGGGGATCTTTCAAATAAAGGGTGAATATTATTACCTGCCAAACCCGCCACTATACTCATTAGGAGTGATATGGATAAGAATAAACATGATCACCACATGGTCAGTTTTACAGCTTTTATTATTCACTGTTAATATATGTCTGATTTAATGGTTTTGATTTGAATACGTTTGTCAATGGGCGACTCTGTCAGATCTTTTCAATCAGAGGCTGCATATCCCAATAGAGAATTGATTAAAAGTTATGTTTAAATTCACACTGATTTTAATATTTCTACTACAAAAATAACTAAAAAAAAAAAAATTGCCTCACGAAGGAATCACTTGCTGCAAATTGGCCTAGGCCAAAGTATGTAATTTGAGTAAACTCTATGGGACCATCAGCTGGCAATGATTCCCTGGGCACCACAGCCAGTGGTGCCTGCTCATCGTGCCACCTCTGAATGATGAGCATCCACTCATCCTCAGTTGTTCGTTCTCCCAATTCCACCAGTCATTCAGCTACAATACCTTGGAACATTCCTCTATTCTCATCCATCCTGTATGTTCTCCTGCACTGCAGTTACTCCTCTCCTGAGTAACTCAGCTTCTCCAATCTGGTGACCGAAAAGCCGGCCTGGGATTATCACACCGCTTTGCCACCATTATCCGTCACCAGATGGCCTCGCCAAGCTATCACAGATTCATTTTGATCCCACTGGATCTTCGGGTAATAGGAATTCTCTCTTATCAGCAGTAAACGTCTGTTACCAAACCCACTTACTGCGGGTAACAAAACTGCCACCACCAAGCTCCTACAAACAGCACTTGGAACCACTTACTTCCACCTAGGCGCCTACACTGGCACCTGGCACCACTTCTACCACACTCCTACATCAGCATCTAGAACCGCTTACTTCTGGGTATGTGTGGACATACTGCTGATAGTGACAGCTAACTTCCACTGGTCCCTCACCATGGACCAGTCTCTGCAAGGTAGCTGGAAGAGGGATTTAGCTTGGAGACGCACTGGGCTCAATCCAGAACACCTGGAGAATGGAATAGCATTTTGCACTATTCTGGTGGTCAAGGGACACAAGTAGATGCGTCGTCTTAAAGGCAAGATGTTTATTGCACAATGTCTAGAAAAAGACACTTCCTCCACAGCATACAGGTATTTGTCAGAAGTACAGACCTCTCTGAGAGTCAGAAGATATCTATCTTCAGAGCATGCAGGCCTGTCTTTTATCTGGTTTAAAGTTAAACACACAAACCCCAATTCCCCCCTTCCTGGGTCCCTTACCCAATCAAACTATCTCACAAAATATAGGTAAACATATCTTACATTTCAAATAAGCTAACTGAATTTCCTCCTTTTTAATATCTACCACACAAAACTAGTTGGCTTTCCTAAAACACAAACTGATTTAGCATGCTGTATAACTGTCTCTTTAAATGTAAATATAACTCACATTTCACAGGAACTGGCAAACTGGCATTCAACCTTTCAAATATATATTTAGAAATCCTGTTTGGCTTTGCCAATCTCAATACCTTCAGTTCTTAGGAAGTTTCACAATAATGAAATTCTTAAAAACAAACAAAAAGTTTTTAGCCAAACCTGCTGGACATATTACATAGAGACCTGCAGGAGACTACCTCAGTGGCAAACGCAGGATTTCCAGAGGGGGGTTTCCAAATGCTTAATTTTAGAGTGAGTGTGGACTGTCAATGAAGAGGGCAGAATTAGTACTTAACCAGCTTTAATAAGCGTCATACAAAGTGCAGTGTGTATTAATTCCAGCATATTCAGGACCAGTGATCACAGTTAGCCATTAGATTCGGCAGTAGGGCCATTTTAGATGTGGGCACCATTCCAGACTATTGGAGCAAATCTGGGAGCCTTGAGGAGCAGCAGAAGAACCAGGCACTGCCCTGGACATACTGTCCTACTGTATATGTACATATTGGGCTCTATAGCAGTGCATCTCTAATAGTGCATGTTTTCCAGATCTTCTAGTTGGTGCACAGGTTATTTATTACTGGTTGATACATGTTAAAAGATCCACAGGTGGTGCTAATTATTTAATTTGTGATACTGAGAAGAACATGCAGCACTAGTAACAATCTATTATAATACTATTTCTATTGTGGTCATGTTGTGGGCTGGGATGGGGGGTTTCCAGGCAGAAGGAACCCCCCCCCCCCTGTGTTTGCCTATGTACCTAGTCTGTATTTCAAAGAAAAGGCTTGTTCAGTAACCACCAAACCCCCACTGCTAGGCTAGGGCAATTAGCATATCATTTCCTATGTCAGCATGGCGATTCCTTATACAATAAAATCCTCTTGAACCACATTCCTGTTAGGTCATAGTCTGTGCATAGTGCATCATATATAACATGTTTAAACACATTGGGCCTGATTCATTACCGATCACAACTGTGATTACGCATGCAATTGGCTGATTGTTTACATTCCGCGCATGCATCGCAGTACGCGTGAGTGAACACTCCACTGCGATCAGGACTGCGATCGCAGTGATTACCCAGACCCATTGCAGAGTGATTGACAGGAAGTGCTGTTTGTGGGGGTGACGGAGGGGGGTGGTCGGCGAAACGCAGGTGTGCCAGTGCGTTTAAATGCGGTTGCAGGGGCGTTAATAAATTATCCACTGCGATACCGTACGCAGCCTGAGCACTCATAGCGTGCGATGAGGTTAGCAATTTCCGATTAAGGTCTGACCTTGTGCAAGTGTGCATGAGGCTGCCATGGTACTCGATTGTACCGATGGTTTTGCAGTCTTGCTAAGGATTATGGATGTGTGTAAGGTAAAGTGGGCGTCCTTATGTAGTGCTGCGACAGCATAGCGATCGCAATGGATTAGCATACTATCGCAGTTGAACTGCATGTGTAATTGCAATAGTGATCTGTAGTGATTCAGGCAGGCTTGCCTACCCTTCCGATTTGGCCGGGAGCCTCATGATTTTCGGGTGCCGCTCCTGGCCCCCCGGAAAGGCAGGCAAGCCTCCCAACGTTCCCCAAACCCTCCCGACCTCCCCCCCAGAAAACACTGAAAATCCCCACAGCGAGGTGCCCGTGAAACGATTCGCAGTGAATCGCTTCATCGTGGCCCCGCCCCCTGCTTCACAGTGGCAAAAATAATGGCATTGTGAAGAGGGGGCGGGGCCATGATAATGCAACCCTGCGGCCCCGCCCCTGACTCTACCCCCAACCTGTCACAGATATTCGGACACGCCCCCCGCTGTTAGCCGACAATCAGCTGCCTCCCAGAAGGAGGGAGCTGATTGTCGGCAAGTATGGATTCAGGTCCAATATTACATATACATTTACAGTACATAGCGCCTAGCACCAGTAAAATATTAGAAATGGGCTCTCTGCATCTAAAGGTCCATTTAAAGATGGTGCCATCGCATAAGAGTTAACCTCTTCAGTGCTGTGGCTGCCATTTTAAACAATAATGTGTCTTCGGCCACAGGGAGTTATCATTGCATGTTTGAACTATGATAGAAACGTACTAGTAGAGAGAGATAGAGTACACATTATAATTAAGGTTGGTATATTAAGGGGGAGATGTACTAATCCTTGGAAAGAGATAAAGTACTAACCAACCAGCTCCTAACTGTCATGTTATAGGCTGTGTTTGAAAAATGACAGGAGCTGATTGGTTGGTACTTTATCTCTCTCTCCACTTTACCTCTCACCAAGGCTTAGTACTGGGTGAGAAAACAGCACCATCAAGTGTAGCATTTATGGATTTCAATTGATCAGAAAACAAAATTTCCTATAAAAATGCCAACACCCCACAACATTACAGCTGTGAATGGACCACCTTGTTTTGGTTTTGGCAAAACCACCCTCAAAAGTTTTGGTTTTGGATATGGATTTCTTTAAAAATTTATAAAAACAGCTAAAATCATGTAATTTGGACCTGTTTTTGTTCCTAAAGTATTATTAACTTCAATAACATTCATTTCCAGTCAGTTTTGACCACATCACAGCTCACAATATTGTTTTCAGTTTTCCCCCCATATTGGCCAAAGGCTGCAATGAGTTGACTGGCTAAACTAATACAACTTTTACACCTAAATTCCGGGTCTGACCCGGAGTTGGAACAGAGTTCCAATCCGGATCAGACCCGGAAATTTAGCCGGTGCCGACCCAGGACATTCCCGAGTCAGCGCTGTTCACACCGGAGTCGGGTCTGCATAGATCCGGCTTTTCCGGCGTTGAAGTGGACGGTTTGAGATGACATCATCTCCAAGTGCCACTGAAGCCAGACCAATCGGCTGGCATGCGTGCGCTCCAGGTCATCATGACTGGGAGAGTACCGTTCACACTGCACGGGTTACTTTCACGGGTTACTCCCGTATTAAACCCTGCAAGATACCTGGGTTGGATTGCCGGGTCACTCGACCCTGCGATCCAACCCTCTCCCCTTTTACACCAAGGAGCTAACTGGGTTAACCCTGCAGTAACCCGGGTTTTAGCTCCGATGTAAAAGGGGTATTATTAACAGAGCAGCGGTACAAACACATGGCAGTTTAAAACAGACTGTAGCACATCTAGGAAACCTAGTGGTACTGCAGTGGCAGACAGGATGTCAGTTTATTATAAACTATACAATGCTATAGAATGTTCTCATTAATCAGATCAGAGGCCAGCACAAGTAAACAGAGGTGGAGTACTATTTAGTGGAAGCCAGATAAAGCATTGATTGATTGATTAATTGATTATAAAAAAAAGTAAATCAGAGAAATGGAAAGCACTGTTACACAACAAACATCCAAAATACCAATTAGGTTGATTGATTGATTTTTGATTGATAATAGAATATAACTATAAATTAAAAATAATTTGATAAATGGCACAAATCATAAAAAAGAATCCAATTAGATTAACTGATTGATTCATTTATTGATTAGTGTTAATAATGTTACTATAAAAAAAAGTAAATTGGAGAAATGGAAAAGAAAACAAGCATCCAAAATCCTAATGAGGTTGATTGATTAATTGATTGATTACAGAATATAACTATGAATTAAAAAGAATCTGAAAAATGTAACAAATCATTAAACAATAAGAATGGGATTAATTGAGTGGTTGATTAGTGTTAGTAATTTAACTAAAAAAAAAGTAAAATCGGAGAAATAGAAAACACTACCAAAATACAAGCATCCAAAATCTTAATGAAATTTATTCCTCAGGATTTAAGGCAGAAAAACAGCCAAGTCAAATTAAATAATTGATTATTAATTATATGATTTGATGATACTAGTGTGTATCTGCAGAGAAGCTGAAGAAAATGGGGCCTATATGCCTTGATGAGAAGCTGGTGATGGATTGCATTGCAAGATAAAACAAAAAATGTTAGTAATATACAGTACACTGTAAAACACACACAATCTTGACAAAGCCCGAATGAAAAGTGATGCACAATGGAATTGTCATTGGAAATTCCTACCCAACGTTATGTTGTACATTAAAAAGAACATGCACAGTTTAACAAACCAAGCACTTCAGTGACAGGGACTGCCACTTTTGTGGCTGAAGTGCTTGGTTTGTTTGGGCCACCACAAAATAAGATACCAATAGGCTTAAAGCAATGTTGTTATTAATCATGTCTACAGTTGGAAGATGTCATTATCACTCATCAGAGTTGTTAATTTCATCATCACACAATATTAGCTCATCCCCACTGGAACTCACCATTACAGAAGTCTCTGTACTTTGTTGTAATTGGCAGCAAAGGTCTTCCTCATAGAATTTGTAGCTCATTTTTATTAAAATCACATTTTCCCACAATGTTAGGAAGCAGCCTCCTATGCTGATCACTCTCAAGGTTCCTTTCTGTGCTAAACACTCTTTCCAAGTGCACACTGGAGATTGGGCAGCTTAAGTAAAACCAAGCTAGTTTGTATGGTATGCAGTCAGGAAGCCTGCGGACCTAATCCTGACAGCCGGCTTCCCGTCTGCCATATCCTGGCAAGGGTCTAAAGACAGGCGACGATATGCCGACACCTGTCATTAGACATATGCCGGGAGCCCGATGCCTGGCATCCCGATCGAAGGGACGCCGGGCACCAGGCGCGGATAGCCACTGGGGGGGAAGGTTAGGTTTAGGGTTCCCGGGGGGGGACTTAGGGTTAGGCATCTCCTGAGAGGTTAGGTTTAGGCTAGGGGAAGGGGGGTTAGCATTAGGCACTCCCGGGTGGGACTTAGGGTTAGACACCCTACCGGGGGACTTAGGTTTAGGCGGCGGGGAAAGGGGGGTTAGGTTTAGGCACTTAGATGGGGGATTAGGGTTAGGCACTGGGGGGGAAGGTTAGGGTTAGACACCCCTAAGGGAGATTTAGGGGGTAGAAATAGGTTAGTAGATATTTACCTTTGACGATTGGGATTTCCTCCTCTGCCGGGATGCTGCTGTCGGGATTCCAACCGCCGGGCATGGGTCTGGCGGTAAATCACACCGATTCCGTTTGTACTAGGGGCTCCAAATTTACTTTTTTTTTCCTCCTAGTATCAAAGGGACTATGTGGCATGCTAATTTGTACATTGTCATTAAAAGAATCCTCCACCATTCTATTGATGCTTACTGTATCAGATTGAGTCACAGTAGATGTGTCAATAATTTTGATAAATTCTCTTAAGCCAGAGCAGATGTCATAATAGTGTTTCACTCTGGTGCACTGAGTAGACTCATCCTTGTAACCAATGAGTCTCTTGGGAAAGGTCAGTTTTTTTCCTGGCAGCAGTATTCGCCAGAGAAACTGAAGCAGGAGACATTGTTGTGTTATCTTTATGAGAACTGTTTTGAGTGCAGATGATGGGTGGGACCACCGCACACACTGTCTCTTTACTATATTTATATTTACTAAAGTGTGGGTTTTTAGAAGTGGAGATGTTGCCCATAGCAACCAATCAGATTCTACTTATCATTTATCTAGCACCTTCTAGAAGATATTAGCTAGAATCTGATTACACTGAAAGGATAACACACTATGCAAATTTCTTTGCACTAGTGGCTTTTGTTTTTAGACACAGACAACACTAGCAATTGTTTGCACGCACATGGAGGAACAGGTCTCTGTGAGAATTGTTTTGAGGTGCAGATGATGGAGGACACCACCGCACACAGAACAGTGATATACGCTGCATCACTTGTTTGAACACACACTTCCTGAAATACACAATATAATCTTTAAATTCACTTAGAAATGACTGCATTTTTTTTTGTTTGTTTTAGACAACAGGGAAAAATATTTTTTAAAATGTTGTTTATATATATATATATATATATATATATATATATATAACTGGGAAAAAAACTGAAAACAAAGAGGACTTCTTGGGGTGCAGCAGCCTCAAACACAGTAAGTATTTTTTTTTGGACACATAAACAATATAATAAACTGTTGTGATAGATTTCCAAGATGCAATAAAAGGTGCAAGTTGCATTAAAAAACAAAAAACAATCAACATCACCACACACAGACAGTAGCCTCTTATTTGTTTGCACTGCAGTGCGTGAGTGTGCAGTGTGTGTGTAAAAACACACATACACTGACAAGAAACAATGATGCCTGCAGTCACACTTTCCAGGCAGCTAATCCCATCTCCAGATCTACCTATTAAACTCTAAACTTAACTAACTCCTCTTAACCAAATGGCATCCTAAAGGGTGAGGCACTGTTTTTTATTACAGTGCCTCACAGTGCTCCAGCCCACAGTCCCACACCCTCTCCTGTGTGAAATGGCACCTGATCATGAGGGAGGGACTTTTATATGAAATCCAAAACACTCGAGATCTGATGTCAGGACCATGATGTTTTGCCTCATTTTGGGATCCGAACTTGGTGGATAGCCAAGATCGGGACTCGTTAACTCTTGTGTCCCCTAAGTTCGGGTGTGTTTGGTTTCCAGTGAAACCGACCTGCTCAGCTCAACACAAAATGGATGATTATCATCTGCACATCTGTGTACATCTTTGATTTTCTCTGTGCTTGCATCAAGACTCCACAGTGTTTTAAATGTAAAAGACAAAATGTAGAATAATGGAACTGTAAGTAAGAGGCTCATGGATCTAGATTGCAGTATTCACAAAATACACGCTAGAGCGCATATTTACGCGTTATAGGCAATGAGGGACTCACTTTTTAAAAATGTGTGGGTCCCAAAGGATGCGCTATGAGCGCGCCGCAGCAGTCAGCCAGTGACTTCCCCAGCATCTCTCCAACCAATCAGCATGGGCAGCAGCGTCTCCTTGTCCATTGAGGAGGACGCCCACCCTGTTCCCAGCTCGCCGCCCACTAGTAACTCACTATACATTACAGCAGCCAGGAGGTTCTGTGCAGAAGTAACCTGGAGGAGAGTGAGACCCAGGGAGGCGGCAGCCGCAGAATGTGCTTCCCTGTCCTGACCGCAGCTGTCTGGGGAGGAGGAGAGGAGGGAGACAGTTGCGGTGGCACAGTACTCCTGTCTACAGTCAGCATCCACGCCTGCCAGCATGCCACCCTCAGTATAATGGTGCCCGGACCCGGGATACAGGGTACAGTAACATACTCCACCTCCTGCTGCCTGTGTCAGCTATAAGAAAGACACTCGCACTGCACCCCCCCTCCTATAGAAACCTTGACAACCACCTCTGAGTGACTGTTCTCTGAATTACTCCACCTGTACAGGGGCCACAGCGCGGGAGAGTGCTGGTTACATGGTGCAGTGCACTAGGCTGTCACTCTCCACGATTATTATACAGTAGCTCATTGAGTGCACGGCAAACTCACTATGGCCGTCTTGAGTCCCTCTCCCCAATGTGACCTCTTTTGAGTTGGATTTAGTGCTGTAAACTTCCAAAAGTAGCACCCAAAGGTCTTTTTCATATTAAAATTGAGATCTCACTGGTGGAGAATTACTAAAGCCGTAGAATTCCTGAAATTAAGGTTTAATAAATTAAGTGTGTGCATATGTGGCACTCACAGTAACCCCGAACTCACCGATGTTTGCTCACAGCCCCATATTAAAGCGCAGAATGGCTGCTGGAACTGAGATGCCAGAGCCAATTTACTGCGTATGTGGGCTAAAGACGGGAGGTCCGCTGGGGTGGGTGCAGGCGGCACAGGATAGCGTTAATATACTCTCCTCACCCTGCACTCAATAGCCGTATGTGTGCTGTAAGTGAAGTCCCAGTGAGGAGCGAGGGGCCAGTGTGTACCATTGTGAGGAAGGGAGTTTCTAACACCTAATGTCACCCCTCTGCTGTCTTGCTAATACACCACTTTCTCTGAATGTAAAAATATATGCCCTTACTCCCCTCTACCCCAAGATCTATCCCAACATCTTCCTACCTTTACCCCCAGCTCCATCCCAACTGCTGTTTGCCCTTAAACACCTCTACCCCAACTGCAACCTGTCCCCAGCACTATCCCAACTGCTGCCTGTGATGGGACCCAAAAACCGTGGAGTAGGACCCACATTATTTAAAGTAAGGGGTCCCTGGGACCCACAAACTTTTTCACTCAGCACGATCACTGGGTTGGTGCTCCCAGAAGCCCAGAAGTAAGAGCAAGTCTCCCCGAGCTGTGTGTGGCCAACCACTTCCCGAACCAAGTGGGCGGCCTGGATGGCTGATGACTCAATTTGCAGTGAACTGTGTCATTGTGGCCTCTCCCTTCCACTTCACAATGCTGGTAATCACACCGTCTCTGCCCATCACTGCCCGCCTGCAGCAAGCCCCAACTATGCCTCCCGCCCACCCTGGCATTCCCACCCTCCCTCATTCTTTTTACCTCCATCATCCATTTTACCCCTCACTCTTACCTGTTCCCTCCAAATTTACCTCATCCCCTACCTCCTGCTCTCTATTCGCCGCAACTTTCTTACTTACTGCAGTGACAAGATCTTGTTGAGGGACAATTCACTGAGGACACATAAAATCCCTACTGTTAAAATTATTGGTTTTAATTAGGGGTGTGCACCGGCCACTTTTCGTGTTTTGTGTTTTGGTTTTGGATCTGGATCTTTCTTCGTGTTTTGGATCTGGATTGGTTTTGCCAAAACCACCCTTCCGTGTTTTGGGTTCTGGGTTTTGTGTTTTGGATCTGTATTTTTTTGAAAAAAAGCATAAAAACAGCTAAAATCACAGAATTTGTAGGTTTTTCTGCTCCTATGCTATTATTAACCTCAATAACCTTAATTTCCACTCATTTCCAGTCTATTCTGAACACCTCACACCTCACAATAGTGTTTTTATGTCCAAAAGGTTGCACCGAGGTAGCTGGATGACTATGCTAAGCGACACGAGTGGGCGGCACAAACACGTGACCCATCTAGGCGTGAAACTGCAGTGGCAGACAGGATGGCATTGAAAAACTAGGCCCCAAACTGTACATAATGCAAAGAAAAAAAAGAGGTGCAAGATGGAATTGTCCTTGGGCCCTCCCACCCACCCTTATGTTGTATAAACAGGACATGCACACTTTAACAAACCAATCATTTCAGCGCCAGGGTCTGCCACACAACTGTGGCTGAAATGATTGGTTCGTTTGGGCCCCCACAAAACAAGCTGGCAATTAATCTGTCCCTGCACAAACTGGCTCTACGGAGGCAAGAAGTCGTCCTCATCCTCCTCATCCACAGATTCCTCACCCTCTTCAGTGTTATGTACATCCTCATCCTCACAGAGTATTAATTCGTCCCTGCTGGAACCACAGGTCCCTCTGTACGTTCTGGAGGCTGGTCTCCCTGGAAGAGTTGATCATTCATTTTATGAACATCATCTTCTCCACATTTTGTGGAAGCAACCTCCTACGCCTTTCGCTAACAAGGTTCCCGGCTGCACTAAACACTCTTTCGGAGTACACACTGGAGGGGGGGCAACTCAGGTAAAATAGAGCCAGTTTGTACAGGGACCTCCAAATTGCTTCTTTTTCCTGCCAGTACAGGTACGGACTGTCTGACATGCCTACTTGGATGCTGTCACCGATGTAATCCTTTAACAGACAGACGCACGCTTGTCGCTGCTGCTTTGAGGATTCAAGTGCGGCTACAGCCCACACAATTCACAAAGACAGAAAAAAAAAAAGAATATTTTTATTGTTTGTGGAGCACACTTTGAGGGTTACACCACCCTCTAACAGACAGACGCACGCTTGTCGCTGCTGCTTTGAGGATGCAAGTGCGGCTACAGCCCACACAATTCACAAAGACAGAAAAAAGAAGAAGAATATTTTTATTCTTTGTGTAGCACACTTTGAGGGTGTCACCACCCTTTAACAGACAGACGCACGCTTGTCGCTGCTGCTTTAAGGATGCAGGTGCGGCTACAGCCCACACATTTCACAAAGACCGAAAAAAAAAGAACAATATTTTAATTGTTTGTGTAGCACACTTTGAGGGTGTCACCACCCTTTAACAGACAGACGCACGCTTGTCGCTGCTGCTTTAAGGATGCAGGTGCGGCTACAGCCCACACAATTCACAAAGACAGAAAAAAGAAGAATATTTTTATTGTTTGTGTAGCACACTTTGAGGGTGTCACCACCCTTTAACAGACAGACGCACGCTTGTCGCTGCTGCTTTGAGGATGCAAGTGCGGCTACATCGCACACAAGTCACAAACACATAAAAAAAATAGTTTTTTATTTTTTGGAGCACTTTGAGAGTTACACCACCCTTTAACAGAAAGACGCACGCTTGTCGCTGCTGCTTTAAGGATGCAGGTGCGGCTACAGCCCACACATTTCACAAAGACCGAAAAAAAGAACAATATTTTAATTGTTTGTGTAGAACACTTTGAGGGTGTCACCACCCTTTAACAGACAGACGCACGCTTGTCGCTGCTGCTTTAAGGATGCAGGTGCGGCTACAGCCCACACAATTCACAAAGACAGAAAAAAGAACAATATTTTAATTGTTTGTGTAGCACACTTTGAGGGTGTCACCACCCTTTAACAGACAGACGCACGCTTGTCGCTGCTGCTTTGAGGATGCAAGTGCGGCTACATCGCACACAAGTCACAAACACATTAAAAAAATAGTTTTTTATTTTTTGGAGCACTTCGTGAGTTACACCACCCTTTAACAGACAGACGCACGCTTGTCGCTGCTGCTTTAAGGATGCAGGTGCGGCTACAGCCCACACAATTCACAAAGACAGAAAAAAGAAGAAGAATATTTTTATTGTTTGTGTAGCACACTTTGAGGGTGTCACCACCCTTTAACAGACAGACGCACGCTTGTCGCTGCTGCTTTGAGGATGCAAGTGTGGCTACATCGCACACAAGTCACAAACACATTAAAAAAAATTTTTTGATTTTTTGGAGCACTTTGAGAGTTACAACACCCTTTAACAGACAGACGCACGCTTGTCGCTGCTGCTTTGAGGATGCAAGTGCGGCTACAGCCCACACAATTCACAAAGACAGAAAAAAAAAGAACAATATTTTAATTGTTTGTGTAGCACACTTTGAGGGTGTCACCACCCTTTAACAGACAGACGCACGCTTGTCGCTGCTGCTTTAAGGATGCAGGTGCGGCTACAGCCCACACATTTCACAAAGACAGAAAAAAAAAGAACAATATTTTAATTGTTTGTGTAGCACACTTTGAGGGTGTCACCACCCTTTAACAGACAGACGCACGCTTGTCGCTGCTGCTTTGAGGATGCAGGTGGAATCTAGACGGGATTTGGAACCGAGGACACACTACCTCCATCAATTGTCTAAATCCCACTGCACTAATGTCGGATACCGGACGCACGTCTAACACCAACATAGCAGTCAAGGCCTCAGTTATACGTTTTGCTTCAGGATGACTGCTGTCGTACTTCATCCTCATCGCTAGGGACTGTTGGAGGGTCAATTGTTTAGTAAAAGTAGTGATGTTCCTACTTCCTCTCTGGGATGATGAACAACTCCCAGCAGCAGCAACAGCACTAGTAGGAAGTGGTTCTTGATCTTTCCCTATTTTATTTTTATCAGAGAAAGTTTGGTCCTCCATTTATGTTATATTGATATATATACGTGCGGCTAAAGCGCACACAAACACAGAAAATATTTTTTTATTTTTGCTGGAGAGTAGTGCACTTTGTGGGTTACACCACCCTTTAAGAAATGAGCCAGCCGGCTCTTTACTTATGGGACACAGGCGCACGCTTGGCGCTGCTCCTTTGTTGATGCACGTGCAGCCACAGTGCACACAAGTCACAAACACAGAAAATATATATTTTTTTGGTTTGGAGTGTACTTTGGGGGTTACAGAACCCTTTAACGGTCAAGCCAGCCGGCCCTTTACTTATGACACAGGCGCACGCTTGGCACTACTTTGTTGATGCACGTGCGGCTACTGCGCACACAATTCACAAACACAGAAAATAATTTTTTTTTTGGTTTGGACTGGAGTGTACTTTCGGGGGTTACAGCACCCTTTAACGGTCAAGCCAGCCGGCCCTTTACTTATGACACAGGCGCACGCTTGGCACTACTTTGTTGATGCACGTGCGGCTACTGCGCACACAATTCACAAACACAGAAAATAATTTTTTTTCGGTTTGGACTGGAGTGTACTTTGGGGGTTACAGCACACAAGTCACAAACACAGAAAATATATATTTTTTTGGTTTGGAGTGTACTTTGGGGGTTACAGAACCCTTTAACGGTCAAGCCAGCCGGCCCTTTACTTATGACACAGGCGCACGCTTGGCACTACTTTGTTGATGCACGTGCGGCTACTGCGCACACAATTCACAAACACAGAAAATAATTTTTTTTTTGGTTTGGACTGGAGTGTACTTTCGGGGGTTACAGCACCCTTTAACGGTCAAGCCAGCCGGCCCTTTACTTATGACACAGGCGCACGCTTGGCACTACTTTGTTGATGCACGTGCGGCTACTGCGCACACAATTCACAAACACAGAAAATAATTTTTTTTCGGTTTGGACTGGAGTGTACTTTGGGGGTTACAGCACCCTTTAACGGTCAAGCCAGCCGGCCCTTTACTTATGACACAGGCGCACGCTTGGCACTACTTTGTTGATGCACGTGCGGCTACTGCGCACACAATTCACAAACACAGAAAATAATTTTTTTTTTGGTTTGGACTGGAGTGTACTTTCGGGGGTTACAGCACCCTTTAACGGTCAAGCCAGCCGGTCCTTTACTTATGACACAGGCGCACGCTTGGCACTACTTTGTTGATGCACGTGCGGCTACTGCGCACACAATTCACAAACACAGAAAATAAATTTTTTTTTGGTTTGGACTGGAGTGTACTTTGGGGGTTACAGCACCCTTTAACGGTCAAGCCAGCCGGCCCTTTACTTATGACACAGGCGCACGCTTGGCACTACTTTGTTGATGCACGTGCGGCTACTGCGCACACAATTCACAAACACAGAAAATAATTTTTTTTCGGTTTGGACTGGAGTGTACTTTGGGGGTTACAGCACCCTTTAACGGTCAAGCCAGCCGGCCCTTTACTTATGACACAGGCGCACGCTTGGCACTACTTTGTTGATGCACGTGCGGCTACTGCGCACACAATTCACAAACACAGAAAATAATTTTTTTTTTGGTTTGGACTGGAGTGTACTTTCGGGGGTTACAGCACCCTTTAACGGTCAAGCCAGCCGGCCCTTTACTTATGACACAGGCGCACGCTTGGCACTACTTTGTTGATGCACGTGCGGCTACTGCGCACACAATTCACAAACACAGAAAATAAATTTTTTTTTGGTTTGGACTGGAGTGTACTTTGGGGGTTACAGCACCCTTTAACGGTCAAGCCAGCTGGCCCTTTACTTATGACACAGGCGCACGCTTGGCACTACTTTGTTGATGCACATGCGGCTACTGCGCACACAATTCACAAACACAGAAAATAATTTTTTTTTTGGTTTGGACTGGAGTGTACTTTGGGGGTTACAGCACCCTTTAACGGTCAAGCCAGCCGGCCCTTTACTTATGACACAGGCGCACGCTTGGCACTACTTTGTTGATGCACGTGCGGCTACTGCGCACACAATTCACAAACACAGAAAATAATTTTTTTTTTGGTTTGGACTGGAGTGTACTTTCGGGGGTTACAGCACCCTTAACGGTCAAGCCAGCCGGCCCTTTACTTATGACACAGGCGCACGCTTGGCACTACTTTGTTGATGCACGTGCGGCTACTGCGCACACAATTCACAAACACAGAAAATAATTTTTTTTGGGTTTGGACTGGAGTGTACTTTCGGGGGTTACAGCACCCTTTAACGGTCAAGCCAGCCGGCCCTTTACTTATGACACAGGCGCACGCTTGGCACTACTTTGTTGATGCACGTGCGGCTACTGCGCACACAATTCACAAACACAGAAAATATATTATTTTTTTAGCACTTGGGGGGAGCACCCCTGATGGACAGAGCACCCCCTGGACAACACTACAGCACCTCTTTAGGACTGTGACACTGCACAGGACTTTGGAGTGGACACAGCCCCTATGGAGAACTGACTGCACAACACAGTCCAGCCAGCCCCTATGGACTTTGAAGTAGTGGACACAGCCCCTATTAACAACAGCAGCACAGCACAACACAGCCAGCCCCTATGGACTTTGAAGTAGTGGACAACAGCAGCACTACACTACACTACACTACACAGCCCTAACTCCCACCCTCCCTCTTCACTGTCCACAGCCGAGTGAGAAAATGGCGCCGACGTGGGTACCTTATATAGGATCCAAAACCCGCGAGACTCGGAAGGCGGGAAGATGACGTTTTGCCTCGATTTCAGAATCCGAGTCAGGCGGGAAAAGTCGAGCCTGACTCGGATCGGACTCGGATCGGGGGGGCTCGGGGGGGTTCGGATTTCAGAAATCCGAACCCGCTCACCCCTAGTTTTAATTTGCAATCATATCTACAGCTTGATGTGCTACTATGTCTTTTAGTTGGAAGAGGAACATGTCTGATGTGTGTTTTCCTCCTCAATTGTGGTGATTCTGGCCTCCAGTTGTGTTTGGACATTGGCAATCTGTTGCATATCTTGTTTAGAGGGAAGAGTTATAATGTGTGTTAGAATCGAAGTTCAGGAATCACCTGCACACTCAGGGCTTCCATATGTGATGATTGTTCTGCAGCATTAGGGTGAGTTGAAGTGAGTTGAGATGAATCCTCCTGAATATTCATGTGGCTTTTACTCATTTTTTCTTATGCTAACTCTTCTTATCTTTCACCATCGGGAAGCTGTGGTACGTAAATATGCTTGCTTTGGAAATACAACATACTATCAAGTTGATAAAGGCCAACACTCCTCACTTAAGCTTCTACAAAAATATTGCAGCTAAAATGTACTGGCCATCTGTGTAAAGACCAGATCATCCTGAACAGAAGCCAGCAGTGAAGTGTGAATTGGAGAACACGCACTAAATCAAAAACTAAAAATTGGTGGTTGTAATATCACTGTTGACCACTAGGTGTCAGGCGGTCTTCCTGTTAACTCGCACAGATCAGTACTGATCAGTTCACAAAGTTTGTGTAAACTGTTAGGCTGCACAGCAACTAATGTTCCACATGGTGGCAGCAGATCAACAGATCACACAATTGCTTAGGAAACTGCAGTTTCTGATAGAAGGAACAGATTAGTGGATGCAGTGACTATATTGTGGAAAGCATCTCAAGGGATTCAAATAGGTGCTAGATCAGGCTGTGAACTCTAAACAAAAGTTGGTAGGTCTGGGAAAATGGCTGCATTTTCTGATGACCTCAACAAATTCAAAGTGGCTGTAATTTGATCATTTTGATGTCTGGGTACACAAACAGTTCATTTTCATGGATCTCAATAAGTATTATGGCCCTCATTCAGAGCCGTACGCTCTGAGCAGAGCGCACGCTCTGAATGAGGGCCGGGCTCCATTTTCATGGAGCGTCCTCCTGGACGCTCGAATAGCTGTGGGTCACCACCCACAGGCTATACGAGCGTGCTTTGTGATGGCCGCGATGGTCGAGACCATCGCGACCATCGAAATTGCGAGCCGGAGCCTGCGGTTGAGGTTTTCAACCGCAAGCTCCGGAGTGATTTTGGCTCTATCAGAGCCAAAATCACTCCCACTGACATCACTAGTGATGTCAGTGGGCCGGCTTCTGACGGGAGGCGTTCCCGTGGGAACGCCCCCGTCAGGGAGGCACGCCCACCAAAGGGGGCGTGCTGTCAATCAACATTGACAGCACGCCCCCTTTGATCGGACACAACGAGCGAAGGACTTTCCTTCGCTCGTCGCGTCTGGCGCATGCGCACGACGGAGCTCCCTCCGTCGTGCGCATGCTCAGTCCATAACATCGACCCACTTGCGAGCGGACAGCCGCTCGCGAGTGGGTCTGAATCAGGCCCTATGTCTCAAAGAGGTACAAACATCAAATGACATGGAGTAATAGCAGGTGCTTGGAACTGTACACTCAGTAATTGTGAAGAAAGGACCTGCGTAAGTCCAGTCAAAATTAGGTTGGACCATGAAGTTTCTGTCAAAAACTACTGGGCACAGTTTTTACTTTAATACTCTTTGAGACGGGACATTAAGTAATCACAAAATCAGACCTGGAGTAGATCAAAGACCAGTGGGCTTGGATAGGACTCAATCCATCTACTGCCTCAATATGGTGAAGATTATTGTGATCTGTATAGACTGTAAAGTTATGTATTGCTTAATACAGCTAGTGTCTCCAAGTTGTTTTTCTCTGCAACACAACACAAACATGATCACAATGCTAAAGCAAAAAAGTCTAAAATAAAATAATAAAAATAATGACAAAGTTGTCCAGGAAATCTGAATGGACATAATTAAGTTTGAAAAACTACAGGGGCATTACATAGCCCAAAGGGCATGACAATATTCATAGTGCCCAGGATGCGTATAGAAGGATATTTCTATTCATCTGCAGATTAGATAAGGAGAGGTTAACTCTTTAATACTGGGGAAAGCTATGTCACTACTCTCCCTCCAGAAATTTTACCAGCATATTAAAAATTCTCTTAGGCATACATTTTGGTATGAACATCAAATCCTCTCTGAAGATCCTTCTGTACAAGGGTGGATCCAAAAGTCAGTGTCCTCTCCATGAATAACAGAGAAATTTAAGTTCAAATGGCATTTGTTTTTTGACATAGTCTTCATTTAATTCAATACACTTCTCCCATTGATGCTCCAACCTCTTGATTCCATTCAGGAAAAAGTCCAGTGATTAGTCCTCAAACCAGTCCTGTAGAGCAGTTATAACATCAGTCTTCCCACAAATGTGTTCCGTGAGCTTGAGTACACTTTTCAGAAGGCATCTTCTTCAATTACAGGTATTTAATGACAGCTCGAATAACAGTTTTCTCCATTTTTCAGTATTCACCATTTTTCGACTTTTAGTGATATTGTTCCGTTTATTATTCAATATCAGCAAAAACAAAGTAATTGTGTTGTAATTTTCCACAGTGCTCTACTAATACCTCTAGTACATACATACAGAAAATCAATATGGTGTGACATCTACTACTACATCAGGACACAGACTTTTGGTTCCACCCTCATAATTATCAATAACTAGTCAATTTAAAGTGACCATGGTGATTCCTTATAGTTTTTTTTTTGTCAGCACATTTCCCCCAGCCCTCTCCACTCTGTTATTTTTATTATGTGTTTATTATCCCTTTCGGTTACACAATGAGTTATTATTATCTTAGTGTTTCTCATGAATTGAATTGCCCATGTATTATTAAGTGACGTTAGATTATTTTTTTTAACTATACAAGATGTTTTACTGCTTTTTCATTGTTATTCATACTGACTTTTACACAGATTTATTATATGCCACTTCAGGGCATCCAGCAGTCTTCAACTGAGGCGACCAACCCTCACCATCCCAGAGCTTACAACTTCTGTGTCCTGGTCTTCACCTAAAGAGCAGTGGCCTGCTTAAGCTCTTTTTCATAGGCCACTGCTGCCTCATAACTTCTGGCATCTTTACCAATCTCTCTTCTATGAAGCATCAGCTCTTCTATCTTCACCTGGTGAGTGGCTGTCTGGTTAAGCTCTTTTACAATGGCTTCCACTTGCCAGGGCATCCGGCATCCTTAGTCTTCAGGAGCTCTTCACTGCTCCCTCTCTGCTGACAACCTGACACCCATCAATTTGTGCTATTATAAGCAAGTGCAGGAAAGCGGGTGATGACGTAGCTTGCTCACAGCACCTGCTGCAATTATAGGATCCTGAATCAGCCTTGTGGTGCAGTGAAGTAGAGCCATCACTGCTGAACCCACAGCCACCATCGGACACTGGTGTCTTGGTTGGTGGGGCCTGATTGACCTTGGAGCCTCTATGGGACAAGCTACATTCCCACGCCCCAGACGCATTTTCCTCAGCAGTTTCTACTACAATGGGATTATACCAAGTTAAGTCTGGTCCATGTGTTGTTTCCCTGGGTGACCAAAATT
Organism: Taudactylus pleione; assembly: GCA_031769625.1. Classification (NCBI taxonomy): domain Eukaryota; kingdom Metazoa; phylum Chordata; class Amphibia; order Anura; family Myobatrachidae; genus Taudactylus; species Taudactylus pleione. The sequence goes on from JAUIMM010001003.1 coordinate 839,402, forward strand.
AGAACTTTGGGAGCACCAAACTAATGCTCCAGTCAGAGGCTCCGTAGGGGTGACAGGTTTGGGGTCTTAGAGAATCTGTCTCTGGATCACGGAATGTAAAGCCTCCCAATGATTTCTAAATTTAATACTAGAACGTTTACGGTGGAACAGAACTTTTTGGCCCTGGTGCAACGGTTCAGCACTAGATGACAGCCCCGGATAAATGGTCTCCTGGATCCGTGAATCTGCCAAGTGGGCAGTGCAGAGCCAGTACAAGAGCTTCCTGCACCCACTTGGAAAGAGTCCAACAGAGTGCTTATTTAGATGAAGTGGTCTGGCTTTCTTAGCAAATACATGGATGAATCACTGGCAGTACCTCACAAGGCCTAAGAAAGTCTGCAAATCTGTCACACTCTTGAGTATCTTCCAATCCTGAATGGCCTTGACTTTGTCAGCCTTTGGGCACACCACCTCTTCAGATACCAGGTGCCCCAAGTATTCCAGACTCTGCTTTAGTAGGTTGTGTCAGGGACCCGTACCCAGTATCCCTGACATGGGGATGTTGCACCTCTGCTATAGACATAGCACCGTAATACAAATATCTTATTTACCGAACTGCCACCACCGATGGAAATTATTTAAAGAGGCTACCGGTCCTCTATTTACCCAATAATTGCACAGGCTCGGCAACGAGATTCCCACGCAGTTAATCTTTTGCTTAACCTCTCCACAATTGCGCAGACTCGGCGTCCCAGATGACCACACAGTTCGCTGAGACCAACCCTCTGCTTCCCGTACTTAACAATAGGTGCAGCGTCACCCTAGCGGACTAATAATCTCTTCAAAGACTAGGTTTCGGAGCATATATGAAATAAACTAATAAAGAACACTTACAAAAGGGAGTACAATGCTTAAAAAGAATGTTACAAAGGAAAGAATGGTTACAAAGGTACATACATGTGTAGCAATATAAACTAAAACTTGTAGAAGTAGAAACTTCAGAAAACAGAAAACACGCAACGTTCTGCCCAGGAGGAATGGTAAGAAATGCAAGGAATGTAGGTTAAACTTCAATGTGGCATTGATCCTCCAGTTTGAACCCTGAACAAAACTGGAGGATCAATGCCACCAAGACTTCAATCCCTTTTATCAGAAGAGCATCACACCCAAGGTGATGTCATACTCATCCGCTCTGATTGGTGGATGAGATGATTGGAGGATAGGCACCTCCCAGCCAGCTTCTAAATCCCTTTAAACTTAAACCAGAATAAGCCTAATAATTTCCCCTGTGGATGGATTACTTACAATATAGGGGTGTTCATCGTACTGGTCCTTTTTTTATCTGTGATAAAAGTGTAAATAGGATGGGTCTGTGATGGTGCCTTCTTGAGATATCTCATCTTTTAAAACTGTATGTCTCAGTGATCTGTTAATCGCACCCAAGCTGGATATGGGGTCCGGTAATATGTATATAATTTTCCAAGCTTCCAGCTATCACTGATACATCAATTTTGTCACATAAACCATCTCAAATATGACTGCTCTTTGATCTGCTATATCTCATAACACCTGAATGTCAGCCTGGTTACTATTTGTTTTACCGCCTATGGTGCTGACTGTCTATAGATACAAACACAAAAGGCTGAGCAATACACATGCCCTGGTGACAATTTTACCATAATTGAGTGGACACACAGATGGGCTCTGAGCTAAACAAATCTGTGTAGTATTTCCTTATTTCATTAACAGGGTAGTGGGAACTTGGCCTTTATCTGTTAATTTCATTACCTGGGCAAGACTCTAACCAAACGGCGTTCCTGCCTTGTACACTTCAAAGAATAATCATGTGACAATTTAACAATTTTTAAAATTAGGCTCTGGCTCCGAAATTTGAAATTGGGCCCTTTCAGGAATATCCAGAGCTAGGTTCCATTTGCATGTCACATGGTTAGCTTTCCATCTTTCCTGCCTTTCATTAACCTGTAACATGACTCAAAGGATACATGACCTAATAAGGACAGTCAGCTCTCCTGCCCTCGCATTTAGAAAAACAGTTATTCTATGGCTTTTAAATTACCAGTCTGTTATGACATGAAACTATAATTTGCACTACGTGCCATATCGCTATATTCCTCACACCTCCCCCTTTTAAGAGATGACATGGGGATTGACTGTTCCATCATTCCCCAAGCTCATCTCCTACAAATTCCTTGTAAGGTACCACCTTAGCTTCTGCTATCGATTCTACCTCTTGGCAAAAGCTTTCGGCTCAAATAAATAATTTACTTTTTCTTCAGGCAGGGGCTCTGACACTAACACTTAGCTGTGCCTGATCCCTCCTTCCTGTCTAGATTGACACACCCTCTCTGATCTCACAGGGAAATCCGCTTTGACTTCTAGGGAAACTCTATAAGCAGGTTGCCTAAAGGGAAGATGGTTTCTGGTGTTCACATGGTGAACAGTGGGGATCGTCTTTCCCAGGATCCCTGTGAAGGAGGTTAAAGCTAAAAAGTGGTGAAAGCATTCGCTCAGCTGGGCCCACTGCGGCTTAGAAAGCTGGACTCCAAATTCAGCATCTTCTATTGATCCTGCCTCCCTGGCTATACCGACTATGGGCCTGATTCAGAACCGTTCGCTATTTGCGGTCGTTCGTTCAAAAACAAGGGGTGGCTATTCAAATGATCCGTTCGCAAATTGCAGTCTGTTCACACCTCTAAGTCTGAACGAGCGAGCAAAACATACGCTCATTTATTTGTTAAAAACGCCCCCCGGCCGCTCGCACCATACGTCATGTCCGCTATTTATTAGATTAATCAAGTACATCGTACAGCATATGAACTGCTCGCTATTCTTGTGGTTGGTTTTTTCAACCGCTATTTTGCGAGCAGTTCTGAGTTAAAAAAAAACAAGTGAGGTGGTCAATGACGCTGCTGTATTAATTATGCACTCCCTTAAAACGCCCGTTTTGACCTTTAAGCACGCCTGCGTTCGAATTCCACTCCCCCGTTTACAAGCACCTTCCCCTGTTACCACCCACATACGCCTCATTCTGTCACTCAAAATAGCAGGCACTCGCTATATAGCGTACAAACGATTTTCGGCCGCACTGACTGATTCGCGCATGCGTACTAAAAACCGTACGCATGCGCGGATGTGCGAACATCGCTCGGAACGAGCGTACTGCCGCTAGCGAGCGGCTCTGAATGAGGGCCTATGTCCACTAGAGGGTCGATTTCACCCTCTTCTGGCAGGCCGCATACTGGCCGGGCCCAAGACTCCCTGTCATGATGAGCTTTCATCATGTTTACATGAAAACCTTTCTGTTTTTTCCTAACATGGTCTATAGTGACCACATAATTCCCATCATTCAGGCATTGGTGCATGACATATGAGCCCTCCCAGGCCACCTGGAGTTTATTTTGGGTCATAGGGACTAGTACCCAGACTCTGTGACATATCTCATAAACTCTCCCGGGCAGTGCGGTCATACCACTGTTTTTGGTCAGCCTGGGCCTGTGCTATATTCTCCTGCACTGTAAGAGCTTTTATTTTCGCTCTGGGTTTTAGGACATATTCTACAACTGAGACTTCAGGGGTCTCTAATTCTCCCTCCCAGGATTCTTTGATCAGATTTAGGGGTCCACGCACCCTCTGGTCCCCCTGGGATATATATAGCAGTGTAGCATCAGAACTATCTTGCCCCAAATTACAGTACCTATTCCCTGTATAGACACCATCTCAGGTTTATCTAAACCTAGTCCAAAGGCTGCAGGCACAGCATCTGCAGTCTCTACCTCTGGGTCTGAGCTATGCCAAGCTACAGGGATAGATTCTGGCATTATAGGGCTAAATGCGGCAGAATATTCACCCAGTTTAACTAGCTCACTGTCCACACCAGTACCAAGTACAGAGTGAATGGTTTCCACCATGCGGGACACAAGTATTGCAGGTGACCTTCTCTCATACTTATTCTCCTCCTTTACCAAGCATTGCATAGCAAGATCGTAATACACTTCTGCACAGTCATGTACATTTACATTTTGGTAGTTTTTCAAATGCATTATCAATTATGTCAGCATTATCACAAACTTCTACACAACTGCAGGTTTCAACCTTAACACTGCGGGCCTTATCACTATTGCACAGGAGAGCAGAATCCTCATCTCCTATCTCAACTCCCGCACAGCATTCTGTAGTATCCAAACAGTCCTCATTCTCATTGACCTGTGAACTCGAGTGAGGGTATGGGCTCACCAATGACCACCCTCATGGGCTGCCCTGTCAGCAGAAAGGTCAGCCTGCAGACTAAGGTCACTTTTGTATAGGAGAGCAGAAGCATCACCTTCTACCTCATATACCCCTGAACTCTGGTGAGGGTATGAGCTCAAAGCTGCCCCCCCTCATGGGCTGTCCTGTCAGTAGAAAGGTCAGTCTGCAGCCTAAGATCTGCAGGCTGAGCCTCCTGACTGCACAGGTCCACAGCTATATACAGGGAACTCCCACCTTCTGGGACATTGTATACAGCATTCTCCCCACAAGTTCAAACAGGTTCAAAATACATTTCCTCATTATTCTGTACCTCTAAATAAAAATCATCAGTAGTACATTTTACCGCATAATCTGTACACAAACTCATGTCATGGCACAATTTATCACCAGCACATCCAACCTGTTGTGAATCCGGCAATTTCCCTAAAACAGAGCAAATAGGCAGAAATTGTTCTTTGATAGTTAAGTCCACAAGATCTTCAAAAGTATTAACAGCCAGTCCTTCCAGCTCCTGATGCAAGGTAGGCCGCAAATTATCCACAACATCAGGATAGCTCTCATCAGTTCCATGGTGTAAATTCCGGAATCTTTGATGATAAAAAGCTGGGTTGGGTTAAGTTCCATGATTAAGGCCTGCTTTATAGCCTCATAATCATCATCGTTCTCCTGGGGAAGTGATGCAAATACTTCAATAGCCTTCCCCCTCAAACAGGGAATCAGATACTTGGCCCATTCCGCTGGCAGCATCTGATATTGTCGGCAGGTTTTTTCAAATTGCTCCAGAAATATTTCCAGGTCTCCATCCTTAGACATAGTAGGGAAATGCTCCCAGCGAGGTTTAACTGTTACCTCCCTGGTCTGGGAGGAATCATTCCTCCTTTGGAGCTGTGCCATCTGTAGCTGAAATGCTCTCTCAACCTGGCATTCTGCAGACCTTCTCTCTGCCAGGCGCTCAGCATGGGCATCCTCCTGGAACTAGCGGTTCAGTCCCAATTTTGTAGCAGCATCCATAGGTCCCATATGATTGATAATACAGTCCAAATAACGATCCAGCACAGAATCCACATTGGCACTATTATCTTCCACAGAAAGTACATGTCCAGTACTAAGTTCACTTCTGGTTACCGCAGCAATCCCAGATGAACTCTCCTCATGTATTATGGAGCTTTCTCTCTCTGTCAGGTGTGCAGCTCTGTCATGCTCCAACTCTCTCTCCTCTTGTGTTCTGGAACTCTCTCTCTCTGTCAGGCGCACAGCTCTGGCAGATTCCAGGAACAGGGATAGCATGCAACTTTGAGGCTGTCTCCATAAGCCCTACATGCTTGATAACAGAGTCCTATCTGCAGAAAGTAAAAGTCCAGAACGAAGCACACCTCCTGCTACCGCAGCAGCCCAGGCAGATGAACTCTTCTCGCGTACTGGTTTGCCGTCATCATGATGCTCTGTATCACATTCCATTAGCACTCGGACCAAGTTATCCTTACGATGGTCCACCCAGGTGAGACCTTGTCGCTTGCAAAGGTCAATCAGTGCCTCTTTATCTTGTTGCTTGTAAGTAGCTGCCATCTCTCTGCAGTTACTTTGCCAAATAAACAAGATAGAAAAGAAAAACAAGAGAAGGGAAGGGGTTTAGCTTGCATGTATGACTTAGTAACCAATTATAAGCATTGATTGCATTTCCAGAGTTTTAATTTTAGGGCCTGATTCGGCAAGGATCTCTACTGCGATTACGCACGCAGACGGCTGATTGTTGCGGTTTGTACATGTGATTGCAGATATCACGCAGACCCATCGTAGAGTGATTGACAGGAAAAGACTGTTTGGGGGTGGGTATGGGGAGTGGTCGGCAACAAGCAGGTGTGCCAGTGCGTTTGAACGTAATTACAGGGGCGTGAATAAATTAGCCACTGTGATGGCATACGCAGCCTGAGCGCTCTCACTGCGTACCAGAAGGTTAGTAATTTCTGAGTAAGGTCTGACCTTGTGCAAGGGTGCCTGAGGCTCCGATGTTACTTGATGTTACCAATGTTTTTGCAGACTTGAAAAGTATTACGGATGTGAGTAAGGGGAAGTGGGGATTCTTATGTTGTGCTGCAATGAAATAGCGATCGCAGACATTAGCTTATTTTCGCAGTGAGACTGCGTGTGTAATCGCACTTGCAATCCGTACTGAATCAGGCCCTTAATCCATACTACTTCAATCATTGCAATACCACATCTAAATGGTCCAGATATTTCTCCAGAGTTGGGGCAAATACAATGATTTTGTCCAGGTAAATCGGTATGGAATCAAAATTCAGGACCCCCAAACATTGCACCATGATCAGCTGAAATGTGGGTGGTGTGTTCGTTAAGCCATAGGGCATTCTGCAAAACCCCATCAGCATTACGAAGGCCATTCTCTCTCTCTCCTTCTAAGCTACAGAAATCTGCCAGTATCCCCTAACCAGATCTAAGCTGTAAAAATACTGGACCCATCCAAACGCTACCAATGTCACACTGAAGCAAAGGTTTCCAACCCTCTTCTTCACGAGTACAATAGGGGCAGCCAAAGGACTCTTGTTCTCAATTATAACCTGACTATCCAACATAGGTTGAAGCATGGTTTTCACGTCCTTATATAAATGGGAAGGAATCTGCAATATCGCTCCCATATAGGAGCAGAGTCGCCAGTGGGAATTTTGTGTTCTATACTGTTGGTGCAGCCAAAGTCATCTTTATAATATGAGAATGCCTTCTGCTGTTTCCACAGTAAGTTTTCTGTGTTAAAACTTCTGGGGTTAGGTTATCCACACTAATTCTTATCTGATCCCAGATGACAAGTTCATTCCAGTAAGCTACTGGTTTCTCTTCAGTCTCAATCTGGACCAACATCATCCTTGGTTGGTCAACCACTGGCTTCAGTTCCACTTGATTCCAGTTCTCCACATGCACGGGGGTCGCCCTGGAAATCTTAACCAAAATTGTAGAGGGCAAAATTCGTCTGGGTTGGTCTTCTATGTCGCAGAAGCGCACAGGAATATTCCCTTCGGTCACTCTTGTCAAAACGTGGGCCACCAAGGGGGCTCCTCTTCTATCCATCAATGTTTCAGCTTCTACTGAGACTTCCACTCCTTTTAGCCTCAGTCTGGTATGCATTTCTAGAAATAAGACAACTTCTTGCTTGGGTGGTATCACCAGATTGGCAGCCGGTTTTGATGGTACCGAGTACCTCGGCAACCACTTAAGTTTGTTCTTATTTGCACTCAATATCAACTGCAATACCTGCTGAACAAGTCTTGAGGCAAGTATGCCCTTCCAGGTGTACCTGCCCTTGTCATGGTATAAGTCTTGTCCGTAGTATTGAAGGATGTCCATGGGTCCATGTTTGAGGCCGTTGGTCCCTATAACCAATACCTTCCCTATGTTTCATACCCCGCTGATCACCGTGATAGTTAAGCTGTTCGCAGCGGTGTCACCCAGGTGTTTTCCCTGGATTTCAAGAGGTGATCACAGTGCTGTTGGAAAAACTGGTGGGTCATCGTGGTAACTTGTGACCCTGTATCAATAAGGTGCAGCTTCGCCTCACCCACAAACTTGCCCACAATGAAAATACAAGTAACCATGAGGGTCGCTAATTTAAAGCATCATTCAATCATAACAGCCAAACTTTGGCTGCGGAAACACTGAATGTTCTCAATATTCTGCCGTCTGCCATGGCTTCCTCTATTTCTTGCTCTGCTCCTCTTGTTAGGGTGTCTCAGCTGGTTGAGCTCTTTTTGTATAAGGGTCAGGGCTAAAGCACCTTCATACAACCTGCCATGGTCAAGCCTCATCTCTTGGTGGGATGGCAGCAGCTTGACCCCATTGTTGAACAAGAACATAGGTTCCCAAGTGGCCATTGTGCTCCCAGGCAAGCAAGTCTATTTGCACCTGGCGGTACGTGAGGGTGCTATTTTCTGACACCCTGTCCAACATGATCTGTCACAATGTGACACTCCTCAATTCCATCACATATTGGTCCTGTAGCTGTTGGTCCATGTACTCACACCTCTAGAATCCCTACTCTGCAGTTTGAAATTCAACTCTTGGAGGTTGATATACTTGGGAGCCTGCTGCCTTGATTGTACAAAGGCCTGTGTTCCCCAGGAATCCAGTCTCCCAACATGCTGGGGGCCTCCATTGGACCCCGCTACATAGTGATAGAGCTGTGTCAAACTGCAGCCAACTCAGATCACAGGTGCAGTGCTGACGTCTTCTTACTTACAGTTGCAGGAGATGTAGATCCCACTGGATCATGTGGAGCAGAAGTGAGACCACATTTTTCATAGTATCCACCTCCCATGATTGCTGATTGACCATGTAATCTAACTGGCAGCCTGAAAACACGAGTGTGGACAGTGCAATATGATTGATCAGAGCTCATCCTATAGGGCCCAGCCTCTTTTGCCATATCATACTAAGTTGGGGTATTTCCATTATTTTATTAAATAGGGTGCAATGTTTGATTTTGATTTTTTTTATGGTTGCAAGTATTTATATTATATCATTCACATGGGCACTTTTTATATAACACATAAGCATATATTTTATATATATATATATATATATATATAATTATATATATATATTTATTTACTCATGATGGGGCAACTATTAATTGTATTAACCTGGTACCCACAATCGACCCCCCCACTTGCCGTCACAGTGGGCAGCTCTAGGCAGGGGGATGAGCTGTGGCCATGAGTAAAGAGGCCAGTGGAGTACTGATGAACCAATATGTATAAAGTTGTATGATGCAGAGGAGAAAATGATGTCATAATCTTACAGATAACGCTATTGCAATATAGTAATAATAACAGTTTAGGGGAGGGCTAACCTCCGGAGGCCCCCGCTCTGATCTATGGCTTTTAGCATTGCTGCATTGTCTCCACATCCAAGCATCAGAATCAGAATTGTATTGGCCAAGTATACAGCAGTATACCAGGAATTTAACTCCGGTTTACTGTGCGCCAGAAACTCACATAAATGAACAGCTCACATCCCAATAACAATACATACACAACAATACATATATAATAACAGACAATAAAAGAATTGTATCCTATATTAAAACAATACTACTAGACTAAACAGACCCTTCTGTCAATTGTTCAACACACGCATGGCCTGCGGAAAAAAATATTACGTTGTCTAGAGGTTTTTACAGGCAGCGCTCTATAGCGCCTGCCTGATTGAAGCAGTTGGAACAGGAGACAACCTGGATGTGACTGATCCCTTACGATATTACTTGCCCACATCCTCACCCTAGACAGGTACAACTCCTGAACGGGAGGGAGACTTACCCCAATAATCCTTTCCGCTGTTCTCGCAACCCTTTGAAGCTAAGCCTATCTCTTTCACTTGCTGAACCAAACCAGAGTATAACCAAAGAACATAACACAGACTCGATTACAACAGAATAAAAAAGAATCAGCTACTTTCGAGGGAGAATAAATTTTTTAAGCTGCCGCAGAAAACATAATCTTTGCTGGCCTTTTTTGACAATGGCATCAATATTGTTGGGCCCCCACTTAAGGTCTCGTGAAATAGAAGACCCGAAAAACTTAAAGAAGTCCACCATCGATACAACATTTCCATCTTAAGGGGGATACAGGATCTGGACACCTCCTAAAGTCCGCAACCATCTCTACTGTTTTAAGCAGATTTAACTCCAAATTGTTTCTGCAGCACCACAGGGCCAACTGGTCCACCTCTCTTCTATATGCAGAATCATTCCCGTCCTTGATCAAACCAATAACAGTGGTGTCATCCGCAAGTTTTAAAAACTTCACGGATTGCTCACCAGCGATGCAGTCCTTGGTATACAAAGAGAAAAGCATGGGGAGAGGACACACCCTTGGGGAGCCCCAGTGCTAATCCTACGCACATTTGAAGTGACCTCCCCTGCATCATACACATGTTCCTCATACTGATTACTATTCTGAAAACACATTATCAGTAGGGTAAAACTAACCTGTCTCCTGATGGGGGTGGTATGTGTCGACATTCATCATATAGGCAGTGATGAAATGTTGACATGTTAGAATGTCGACATATTGTCCCTGGTGGCCCAACAGTGATTTACATTGCTCCTGATGGCTGCAGCAAGTCCAGCTCGGCTTCTGGGTCCCAGCGGTCAAGTGAGCATTACTTCCAGGTCAGAGCTGATTCTCTCCAGTATTTTTCCCTACTCCTTAATCCCCACCCCTAACTCTCCCTCTAGTACATAACCCTAACCTCCCCTTACACCCTCAGCCTAACCCTAACCAGTGACGTGCGGTGAGGTAAATGGCTGGGGAGGCACTGGCTAGTCTCAGAACCAGATTTAGATACATATATGAACCGAGGATTCATGGGGGCATTATACAAAGGTGCAGCAGTGTATAGTGCTGGAAATTTGGTGTGTTTTGATCAGGGATGAGGGGAAAAGGTTGACAGGGGAGGCAGTCCCTCCCCTGCCATACACTTTTGCTCCAGAGTTTTGACTATAAAAATTATTAGAATAATACAAATAAGATATTTAGAATATTTTCTTAACAATTTATTTTCTTATAATTTTTATAGTCAAAACTCTGGAGTATACCTAAGTAAAGGCTCTGCATCACCTGACCACACATCACTGACCCTAACCTCACCCCTGCACAGCCTAACCCTAATGTCGACATTCTGACAATGTTACAATTGTGTCTGCTCCCCAGTGAATACATTTCTATGTGCTGTTTATGTACTGTATATAGAGTAGGGATGTGCAGGCTCGGATAGGTTCGAGTTTGCACGTGGAGTTCGGATTTTTCCCTCCAAAAAAACGGAACTCAGAACGAGGCAAAACGTCATCTTACATGGACGAACATCATCATTCCTGGTCTTTTGTCCAGGAATGATGATGTTCGTCCATGTAAGATGACGTTTTGCCTCGTTCTGAGTTCCGTTTTTTTGGAGGGAAAAATCCGAACTCCACGTGCAAACTCGAACCTATCCGAGCCTGCACATCCCTAATATAGAGTAAGAAAACATAATTGGCATCCTTCAATCTTTTTGCCTACATGACGCTTTCCTCCTCTGGTTCCCTTTCTACTTGTCCAAGCACTCCTTCTTTGTTTCTATATTTTGCTCCTCCTTTTGGTCTACCCATTGAGGTCCCACAAAGGTCCATTCTGGGCTCTATGCACACCTTCCCTCTGGTGAATCAACTCCTTCCGTCTCCTGCACCACCTTCCAAGGATGCTGTAATAATCATTAGCACTCTTCTAGAGCTGCCTAAAGTGAACCTAGGGTACATGGTACCTCCATCAATTCTGAATGACCAGTGGTTTTCAACTCCAGATCTCAAGTACCATCACAACTGTCAACAATTTTGGTGTTGACATTGTCGTCCTTATGAGTAGATCCCAACTGTCTAAGCCCAGCTTACAATCACTATAAAAAGAGCAGTGCATGGAGGGTAGACCAGCATTGCCAGGCACCGTAGTACAGTGACAAACCTCCATCACTGACTCTGTTGTTTAACGCTGTCAGTTCTGAATGACTGGTCATCAATTCTGAATGATCAGTGGGTTTCAACTACAGACCTCAAGTAAGTTCTGAATGACCAGTGGTTTTCAACTCCAGACCTCAAGTATCCAACAGGTCATATTTTGAAGATTTTAAGATTTCTTTAATCATGCAACGGTGATTTGATCTATTTTGCTGGGTCAGTAAGTATGCCTCCTGTTTACACAGACAGAAACCCTGAAAAAATTACCCGTTGTGGGTGCTTGAGGATTGGCGTGGAAGACCCCTCACAGGCGAAAACAACTGTGTAGATACTAATGTATAGATGTGTGATATCTGTAGTTAGTTACAGAAATCACACAGACATATTAATACCTATTTAATAACAGCTAGGAGGTTCAATGCACAGAAAGCTTAAAGGAGGAATAGTCACCATTCATCTGGAGTGTTGTTCTGGCCACCGCGACACACCATTCACTCTAGGGAGCTTAACATGTTCGATTCTTTAGCATGATTCCAGACCAGTCCGCCAGAAGCTGTAACCTCTAGCAAGCCTGTCCATAGTGAAATGAAGAACATTGTCCAAGGGGCTGGGCCTGACCCCCTCTATTAAGCTTGTTCCAGTTCCCAGAGTAGTGTAGTCATGTGTAACTTAGATAGAAATTCCAGAAAGTAGTCCTGCAAAGTGTTTAGTAATTTCTCCTGGTGCCTCCAGATAGCTGCTGCCCTAATAAGACCAGGTGAAATTAGCTCTTCTAGGGCACAGGTTGGAAAAGCTAGTGGTACCTAAAACATTTAAAAATAATCACTTTTAATGTACCAACAATCATTCACAGTTCAAATAATTTAGAAAAGTACCAGGCGAGAAGGGATGACACAGACTGAACCTTATGCTTTGCACCCTGCTCTTACCAGTCACCTCTATGATGAAGACACCCAAATTTATCTCTATACCCCTGACAAGTCATCTTGTATTCTCTATTGTGTTTCCATATGTCTCTTCACTTCACCTCCTGTATATCACATTATGAATGTTTAAAACAGATATCATCTTCCCTCCCTCCAGAGTGTACAAAATTCCCCACCACCAGCTACTATGCTCTGCTCTGATCCTCATGTTTTCTCTTGCCATTTTGCTTCAGCCTCCCAGATCTGCCAATCCATACACTGGCGCTTTATTCCCTACAGAATACGATTCTAATTTATCACCCTCACCTGCATAGCCCTAAATCGCTTCAACACTGCCTACTCCCCGTATACCTCCAATTTCATCTCACTCTGCACTCTCTCCAGCTTTCTTGGCTTAACCACTAAATGGATTCTCAACTCCCCACTGATACTCACATCAGATTCCCACCTCCAATACTTCTCCTGTACCATTCCACACCTGTGGAAAACATTTCCATGTCCAAACTGCACCAGACTCCAATGTTTTAAAAGTTCTTTAATAAACAAACTGTATATCAGATTACTAGTCTATCTCCTAACTTAACCTTTTACCTGCTGCACCATGAATCACTCATGAGATTGCTTTGAAAGCTTAATATGGTGAATTTAGATTGATTCTAAGGATGTATGCAACATTTGAGACTGCTATGTAAAATAGAATGGAAGGCAGGCACTCATGGAAAGTTGTCCAAATGAACGACATTTGCACATTTTTATTTTGATACTAAAAGGACTGTTAGGATCCGCGCCAGCGGATCATCTTGGTGGCAGGTCCCAACCGTAGTTGCGACTGGGACACTGCATCATGTCTTGATCCATGTTCCGGCTGTTGCAGGCAGACGGAATCCTGTCTTGTCTGTGTGCAGCTCATTGCTGCATTCCGGCCTGTCTACATGTGTGCAGAACTCAGCTCCACAGTAGCTTGTCATTAGGAGGCTCTTTGCAGGGATTGCTCTGATTGGTCCCTGCTTCTGATAAGTTACAGCCAGCACTTCACTCTGTGCCGGTGATATTGTGACTTACAGAGTATGTTTGTCCTGTGCTCAGAAGCCTGAGTTCTAGCCGCTCTTACCTTGTTCTACACTTCCTATATGCTAAGTTATTCCTCCTGTGTCCTATACCTGTCTGCCGGTTTAGAAGTTTCCTGTGAGTCATCTGCTGTGGTTCCATCTGCTCACGTCCCTGATGTTTGGATTTCCCGAAGCAGTGACTCCTGCAGCTGTGCATAAGTATTTAAGGCCTTTGTCATGAAGCTCAAAATTGAGCTCAGGTGTATCCTGTTTCCACTGATCATCCTTGAGATGTTCCTACAGCTTAATTGGAGTCCACCTGTGGTAAATTCAGTTGATTGGACATGATTTTGAAAGGCATGCACCTGTCTATATAAGGTCCCACACTTGACAGTGCATGCCAGAGCACAAACCAAGCATGAAGTCCAAGGAATTGTCTCTAGACCTGAGAGAGAGGATTGTCTCGAGGCACAAATCTGGGGAAGGGTACAGAAAAATATCTGCTGCTTTGAAGGTCCCAATGAGCACAGTGGCCTCCATCTCCGTAAATGGAAGAAGTTCGGAACCACCAGGACTCTTCCTAGAGTTGGCCGGCCATCTAAACTGAGCAATCGGGGGAGAAGGGTTCTCGTCAGGGAGGTGACCAAGAACCCGATGGTCACTCGTGTCAGAACTACAGCATTCCTCTGTGAAGAGAGGAGAAACTTCCAGAAGGACAATCATCTCTGCAGCAATCCACCAATCAGGCCTGTATGGTAGAGTGGCCAGACGGAAGCCACTCCTTAGTAAAAAAACACATGGCAGCCCACCTGGAGTTTGCCAAAATGCACCTGAAGAACTCTCAGACCATGAGACAAAGATCGAACTCTTTGGCATAAATGCCAGGTGCTATATTTGGAGGAAACCAGGAACTGCTCATCACCAGGCCAATACCATCCCTACAGTGAAGCATGGTGGTGGCAGAATCATGCTGTGGGGATGTTTTTCACTGGCAGGAACTAGGAGACTAGTCTAGAGGGAAAGATGAATGTAGCAATGTACAGAGACATCCTGGATTAAAACCTGCTCCAGAGCGCTCTTGACCTCAGACTGGGGTGATGGTTCATCTTTCAGCAGGACAATGACCCTAAGCACACAGCCAAGATATCAAAGGAGTGGCTTTAGGACAACTCTCTGAATGTCCTTGAGTGGCCCAGCCAGAGCCCAGACTTGAATCCAATTGAACATCTCAAAATGGCTGTGCACCGACGCTTCCCATTAAACCTGATGGAGCTTGAGAGGTGCTGCAAAGAGGAATGGGCGAAACTGCCCACAGATAGGTGTACCAAGCTTGTGGCATCATATTCAAAAAGACTTGAGGCTGTAATTTTTGCCAAAGGTGCATCAACAAAGTATTGAGCAAAGGTTGTGAATACTTATGTACATGTGATTACTTCATTTATTTTTTTTATAAAATTTGCAAAAATCGCAAAAAAACTTTTTACACGTTGTCATTATGGGTTATTGTGTGTAGAATTCTGAGGACAAAAATTAATTTATTCCATTTTGGAATGAGGCTGTAACATACAAAATGTGGAAAAAGTGAAATCCTGCAATATCACAGTCCAGGTCACTCGTGCTGCGCAGCCTATATTGTTGTCTAGTCACTCCTTGCAACCCAGCAGCACCATAGTCCCTAGACGTCCCTGAGACCTAATCATCTGTCGCTGCTACAGTACTCTATCCATCACACCTGTTCTAGTACCATTCACCTGTAGTATCACTCCAGCTAGTACCAGTAGTGGAAGGACTGCCACTCCTCAGCCTGTTTCTTGTCAGCAGTCCTGCAGTGTCTCGTCGGTTGTGTAAGCCTCTACTTCTGGAGGTTTAATCTAGGCGGCCACCTAAGTACCGGTGTGAGAATAAATCACTAAGGGAACAACGGGTGGCTGTTATTAGAGGAAGATCCTCCCATTGGCTCTAGAGGTCTTACACAACTGTGTGAGAACCGTAAAAAGGACATGGTGCAAACACAAATAGCAAAATATAATCAAAGTAACCAGCAAATAATACACTCCCTTTGGGTACTAACTTATTAGTGTCACTTTGACTTTCGTGAAATGTTTGAAAACATTAGCAAACTTTTACCATAAAAATCATATAAATTCTTAGGAGTAAATTTACTAAGAATCGTGTCTGGTTAAGATTGCAATATCAGGTGTGTTCGGCCATTTTTTACAACTTGCAAATTTACTAAAGGTGAGAAATCATAAAACTCTCTGCAAAACTCGGGTGAAAACACAAATAGAAATAAATACACCATTGGTCAAACTCGAAGGTACTTTTCATAGCCAGGAATACAACTCTGGAACTTATCAAGAATCGTGATTATAATCACAAGTGTAATTTTAGCAAACTAAATAGACTCCCTCCTGAGCTGCGAGTTTGGCAGAAACATACACAGATCAGTATGATCTGTGTATGTTTCTGCCTGTGATTACTGTCTAAAGGGATAATTAAAAAAGAATGATGTAGGCCCCCCAACACATAACCAGCCCCAGGCTTCTTAGCCAGTCCTGGTTCTAAAAATATGGGGGGGAGGGAATGTGTATGGTTCCCCCGTATTTTAGGAACCAGCACTGGGCTCCCTGACCCACTCCTGGTTTTAAAAATAGGGGGGGAAATATGGAGTGGAGTTCCCCCTATTCTTAAAACCAACACCAGACTCAAACCTAGCCAGGGTATAATGCCACAGCCAGCGGACCCTTTCACCGGGTCTTCCCGGCCAAAGCATTAACACCCCAAGCTAGTCAGCCCAAGTCAATAAAGGGGTCCCCCCTCTCCTGAGCACCCCAGGCTGAAACCAGAGGCTCTTCCCTGCACCCCTGACCGATGGGTGCAGGGGTATTAGTGTAAAAATAGATGTATACTATTGGTTTTTATAGTGAAACTACAGGTGTCAGCATGCCTGCCCTTGGCACTTGTGGATCTATTAGTGCCAGCAGGTGACCGGCACCCGTACCCCCACTGTAAAAAAAAAAATTGTAAAAAAACATTAAAACCAAACTGGAAGGTCCACTTCACTGGTGCGTC
Organism: Taudactylus pleione; assembly: GCA_031769625.1. Taxonomy (NCBI): domain Eukaryota; kingdom Metazoa; phylum Chordata; class Amphibia; order Anura; family Myobatrachidae; genus Taudactylus; species Taudactylus pleione. The sequence continues at coordinate 856,192 of JAUIMM010001003.1, forward strand.
TACCAAGGTTGCCTTGGCATCTCATGTTCTGGACCCGTACACTAGCAGTTTGTGATTGTGTCGGGAGGCCATGAGGTCCACCTCTGAGAGGCCCCATCTGTGCAATAGGAGTTGAGACACCTCTTGGAGAAGCGACCATTCCCCAGGATACACCTCGTGACAGCTGAGGAAGTCTGCTTCCCAATTGAGAACTCCCGGAATGAACACTGAAGAGATGGCTGGGAGGTGACCCTCGGCCCATGTCAGAGTGCATGACACTTCTGTCATTGCTGCCCGACTTCGAGTGCCTCGTTGATGGTCGATGTAAGCCACTTTTGTGGCAATGTCAGACTGAACCTGTACAGGTTTTCCGTGAAGTATGTGCTGGGCCAGGTTGAGGGCCCTGTAGATAGCTTGAAGTTTCAATATGTTGATTGCCAGGGTTGATTTGAACGATGTCCAACAGTCCTAAAAGGAGTGTGGACTGGTCACTGCGCCCCTGCCCCGGAGACTGGCGTCCTTTGTTAGGATTACCCAGTCCGGGATCCAAAAGGGGTGACCCTTGGATAGATGAGATGTCTGTAGCCACCAAGATAGAGACAGATGCACCTCTGGAGAGAGCACCCTCGTCTGAGCTTTGATCCGATAGGGTAACCCATTCCACCTGGAGAGGATCAGCCTTTGCAAAGGACTGGAATGGAACTGAGCATATTCCACCATGTTGAAGGTGGATACCATGGATCCCAGAACCTGCATTGCTGAGTGGATCGACACTCGGCGACTGTGGAGACATCGACGCACTCGTAGTGGAAGTGTGATCTTGTCAGTCAGAAAGATTCTCTGATCTTGAGAATCCAGCAGGGCTCCCAGATGAATCATTCTCAGGTATTCAGGGAGGATTTTTTCCAGTTGATTAACCATCCGTGCTTGGAAAGCAATGGTTAACTGCAAATGGTGGTGAAGCACTTCTGGAGATCCTGCTAGGAGCAGGTCGTCCAGATATGGCAACAGTTGGACACCCAAACCATGTAGGTGGGCCGCCATGATAGCCATAATTTTAGTAAACACCCGTGGAGCTGTGGATAGTCCAAAGGGCAGAGCCTGAAATTGGAAGTGTTGCTGTATAGCAAACTGGAGATATCGCTGATGTGAGGGCACTATAGGTACCTGTAGGTACGTGTCCTGAATATCCAGAGATATCATGAAATCCCCAGGCTCCATAGCTAGTATGATGGACCGTAGGGTTTCCATCCTGAACCTGAGTACCCTAAGGTTGTTCAAGAATTATAGGTTGAGGATAAGCCGATGAGACCCATTCGGATTCTGAACCAGAAAGTGAGCAGAATAATAACCAGTCCCTTGCTGAGATAATGGGACTGGCACCCTTCCCCCTGCTTGCAAGGAATGTATTGTAAGGCCTTGTTCACGGCTGTCTCAGAAATGAGAGGGCGTACCCATGAGACCACTGCTCTTACCCAAGCGTTCGTGGTGGTTTGACACCAGCACTCTGCGAACTGAAGTCAGCCTCCTACTCTGGGATATCCCAGAGGGAGGCCCGTCCTATCAGGCTGAGGGTTTATCCTCGGGTTTTGAAGCAGGGCGTCTGGTGTTCCAGGTCTGCATGATCCTGGGTTTGGCGGCCCTAGTGGAAGCCAACTGCCTAGGAAAGGACTAACCTTTACGCTATCCCTGAGGATGAAAGGACTTAAATGATGTAGTCTGAGGCCTAATAGAAGTAGTTGCTGAAGGCAAAACTTAGTTTCTGATGCTGCCAACGTGATTACAAACTTGTCAGGGTCCGAGCCAAACAAGGTCTCCCCATTGTAGGGAAAACCTTCTAGGCCTTTCATGGAATCCGCATCTGCCTTCCATGAGTGTAGCCACAGGGTACGGCGGGCAGACACAGCCACAACTCTGCAGGTTAGGAGACTGGCATCCACTGTCGCTTCTCCAAAATAGGAAGCTGCATCTCGAATGTGAGCAACAAAAGACATCTGATCCCTAGAAGCATCTGAGGGAAAAAAGTCTTCAAGTGTGTCAGCCCAGCTTTCTATAGCTTTAGCCAACCGTGCAATATCCATAATTGGACGGCAACATTCCCTGAGAGTTTATCGATTTCAGGCAAGCTTTCACCTTCCTATCTGTAGGATCCTTCAAAGAAGTAACCGTAGGAATAGGCAACTTAGCGCTTTTAATTAAACGCGTAACATGTGAATCCACCACAGGGGGTGTTCCCATTTTGCACAATGAGCCACAGGAAAAGAGTAACATGAGGTAAGTATGAAACCACCTACCAGGCGATTGCCAGGCTGCAGCCATGATTTCAGCTAGATGATCCGATAGAGGGAATTCTGCTGAAGCTACTTTCTGTCATTCAAACAGAGGGTGCTTGGATTTAGGGGCTGGCTCGTCATCTTCTATTAATAAGATGAATCGGACAGCTCGTACCAACGCAGGAATAACAATTTTTGACCGAGTCTCATCCTCCTCCGAAGGGGAGTCAGGGTTAGAAAGACCAGCATAAGTGACGATAACAGGATGTGTAAAGGATTTACTGGGTAAAAGTTTCCCACCTTGCAACATGGTTTGAAAGGCATGAGATGTAGCCATCAGACTCTGGCCCTCAATCCGAGCCGCTCGCAAAAAGCGAGCGCTCGCTCTGAATGAGGGCGCTTTTTTTTTAAAGCCGGCCTCCTGGCTGCTTGCTAAGCTGTGGGTTACCACCCACAGCTTTTGCGAGCAGCCAGGTGATGGTCGCGATCGGGCTTGCAACGAGACCTTTGTAGTAGGGTCTTGTCTGCCGCAAGCCCCAGTGAGCTTCCTACTCTAATAGAGCCGGAAGCTCACTACTGACATCACTGGTGATGTCAGTAGGGCCGCCCACAAATGGCAGGCGTTCCTTCAGGAACACCTCCGTTTGTCCAGCCACCCCCCCACCCCGCCTACAAAACGGGACGAGCTGTCGATCAACATCGACAGCCACCCCGATTGTAGCGAGGCTCGGAGCGAGTGAATATCTCACTCGCTACGGGGCTTGCACACGCACATTGTGCACGCACAACCATCGACCCGCTTGCGAGCGGGTCTGAATGAGAGCCTCTATATCAAGTTTCAGAGTACGTCTACCCATGGCAGGGGTACAAGAGGTACCTGATGTGACAACCCCAAAGGGGGCATTACATCCTGCTGTGATAACCCCCTCAGGGGAATTACAGCTGGATCTGCTAGGCGGTCCGAAATAGCGGCCAGTACCTGAACTAAGGAGCCCCTATCAAATCCTCCTCACTTAAGCCTGCAGCCCATAACTTGCCTGATAGCTGTATGGAGGCAGATGCCTGTTAATACTCCTGTCTTTGCTAGACATAGCTGCAGAGTAGATTGCACTGGGTATAATGCAACCACCGTGTATGTAGTATACTAGAGGAAGCAATAAACTGGTCCTGCCTTATGCCTGGGTAAGCTGCAAGAGCACACAGCCCAAATATGGCACAGTGCAACAAATGTATGTGACAAAACCTCACAAATAGTTAGGGCCTAATTCAGACTCGGACGCTAAGCCGCAGACGCACACTATAGGCGACTGCCGCCCGTCTCCGCATGCATATGCGTCAATATGCGCATCTGCGAGTCACTCACTGCGCTCTGGAATTGTGCACTCGTAGTACACAGACTGGATGCTAATTTGAGTGACAGTGCCTTTTGTGGGTGGTAACAGGGGTAGGTGCTTGTGAACAGTGGAGTGGTGGTGCGAACACAGGCGTGTCTGGGCATCAAAACAGCGTTTAATGGGCATCCATAATTAGCATGGAAGCGTCATTGGTACGTCACTTGGTTGTATTTCAGCCTGCAGTGATCGCGGTGCTTACGGCGGGGTAGGGTCTACCTCTAGGGCTGCATGCTGCTCCGATGGCTCTCGATGGTTCATACACTTCCTGGAGATGACGTGTGCTAAGAAAGAAAAGTGGGTGTGTTTAGAACGGCGTGCGTTTGCTCTGCCATGGCTCTCTAAGACATAGAGGGCGTCCTTACAGCAGTGCGATCGCGGAATTTGCATACCTGGCTACCATAATTATATGCACAGGGGCAGGGCGCAGTTAGGGACAGTGTGGGGGGAGCACGGGACGGTGCCGAGACACCTAGCAACGGCCATGATTTGGGGCTCCCCAGGCACTTAAATTATAAAAGGGGCCAATATATCGTGCTACAGATTCCAGTGTGGTAAATAAAGCAGTTTCCAGAAAAATAGGGGCACATGGAGGAAGCCACCCGCCTATAGCACAACCTAAGAGTGGCCACACGATGACCCACTCCTATTAACGCCCCAAAGAGCACGACTAGGCCGAAACTCCTGACACGAGCGAAAATGGCCGCCGCCGCCGCCGCCGCGCAGTCTACCTCACTCACACTGCCCGCGTCACGTGCTGGCCCTGGTTCTAAGATGGCCGCCGTCCCGAGCACTAAGGCGCGGCGTGCCCGCTTTCAAAATGGCCGTCGAGAGCGTCCTCCCACGCCCGTCAGCATTGTGACGTCAGCAGGTATATAAGTCGCGGGCGCGGGGACGGGGACGAGCAGAGGTTTCGGTGCTGTCATCCGGGGATCACATACACGCGGGGGAAAAAGAGACGAGCAGAACAGCAAGACCGGCGCCATGAGGGAGATTGTGCACCTGCAGGCGGGACAGTGCGGCAACCAGATAGGGGCCAAGGTGAGGAGGGGGCCTGCTGAGCCGCGCAGCTCGCACTCTGATCGTGCGGTTATTTCCCGCCCACCCCGGGGCATAGTGTGATAGACTGTCATCATCTCGGTTATGTGTCTATTTACACGTATTTTAAGGAGCTATATATATATATCTCACCTATTTGCTATATATATATATATTAATTTTTTTCTGGTTGCAGCAAATGGGTGATGGGCATATATAGGGTGAGGGGCCTAGGTTTCATGCATAGTAATGTGATGTGGGTGCAATCTGATAGTTTACTACATGGTGTAATAAAATGGGGGGGAGGGGGCGTCAGAGCAGATCCCTGTGTTACAGAGCTTACACTTAATTGTAGTGTAAATAGGGGTGTGTGGGTAGATATGTATTAGTGCCAGCATATCCTGCTCTCTCATGTGAGTGGACCTGGCCCCCTGCCCCCAGACACCATGTCTGTGTAGGGTACATGGGTGGGTGGGCTGTGCCAGTCACATGGCAGTGCGGTGACGCCTCTGCTCTCAGCAATGCGGGGATGTGAGCTGGGTGTGGTGCTGGTGCCATTGTACAGGGGGGAATCCTGGGGTGTGTAATGTAGCTGGGCATTGCTGGCTGGTCACTCACTGGTGCAGTAATGTCATGGAAAGGGTGGGATGTGCAGTATCCCTGTCTTTCCTGTAGGGTTGTGTGTGGGGGGAGAGGAGTGTTCACTGGTGCTGTGTCGCAGCAGATGTGTTAATCATGTAATAAATGTGCATGAGGCAGCCCCACCCCAGCACAACCCCCCCCCCCCCCCCCTCCTCCTCCCTCCAAGCCGGATCTGCCAGTGTCAGGTGATGCAGGGCGCAGGAGTGAGCCTGGCTTGTCATTGGGGTGACAAAGCTGCTGATAGATCTCTATCTATCTCTATTACATATTCTCTCATTCTCCTCCACTGTGCTTCCTGCAAGTCATATATTTTGATGGGTAAATAAATTTTGTGACCACTTTTTTTTTTTTTTTTTTAAATAGAAATCTGATCTGTTTAAACTGAACCTGGAATTGCTTCATGTCAAATGCAGACAGCCATTTGCATTCCATGCTGCAGGTCCTTTAACCCCCTCCCCCCCTGGCAGTACCTTCCAGGCTGTTTTGTGTAACAGTAGCACCCTGGGATGCATTTTGCATCTCTTTGCAGGGGTTTGGGGGCTAATAGCTATACAATTGCCACCCCTGCACTGAGGGAGGGAGGGGGGGGGATGAGGGGATGAGATTTTCCAATCCCACATTGTTTGGTCTATGGCTGGTAGGGGGAGGTGAATACAGATGCGGAATGGAGGCTGGTAACAGCTGCCCCTGCTTGTTGCATAGTCAGATTTATTTGGTTTGCTGACGGAAGAGCTGACTAGTCAAGTGCTGCTGGCTGGCCGGGCTTGTGTATTAGTGATCCGAATCCTCTATTGGAGATTCAGGGGGGAGGATGCAGTGTCCTGTGTCTAATTTTCCATAGCTTGCAGCACCACGTCCTGTTCTCTCGGTTGGCGATAGGCTTACAGGTTACTGGAGACTAGTCCTAATACTGCTGCTTGGTAGCTTATGCCTAGTTTGATTGCAATGCCTCAAACATGGATTCTTGTCAGATCTGTGCAGCTTGGCTAATACTAGTCACTGTAATTAGACATCTTTGAATATATTTATATTCACTAGAATTAAATGGTCTTGCAAATGTGACTGTGATATTTATCAGAAATCTGAATTCGAAGTTCACTGCTCAGTGGAGGAAAAAAAACCACGTCATTAAATATAAAGACAATATAGCGATTGAGTGATAAAATAATTAAAATATATAATTTTTCTATTTTGAAATCAGGTGGTAGTTACCAGGAAGGAATACAGGCTACACAGCACTTGTGTGTTAAGATAAGCTTATCTTATCAGTCAGTTTTGGGCAAGAAGCCATTTTTAGTTAGATGAATGGGAAAGTGCGTATTAGTAAATCACTTGTACAGGTCACTGAAACTAGGATCCAATGAAGCTGCAAACAGGGACATCTGCCTGCGTATGAGTATAAGGTGGCTGGAGGCTAAGCAGCCAGACTGACTGACGGAGGAAGGAAGTCTTCTTGCACATCCACCTTTGCTATGACTCAATATTACTGAGGAGGTTATTAACATTAACTGTTTATATTGCACAATGCTGTACAGACTATTGAGTCATTCACATCAGTCCCTTCCCCAGTGGAGCTTTGTAATCTATACTGCCTTACTACCACAGACATGGAGATATTCAATTAGCCGCAGTAAAATATCAGTTTCACTTGGCATGGTTTTGCATGCTCCCGATTACCGCAAAATTTAGCTGTAAAATGGTTACTTGATCTATGATGGCCGTGGAAAAGTAAATCGGTCTGTACCCTACAAGTGCAAACTAATACTGCTGTTACACCAAAGTCCTGGGTCTGACCCGGGATTTGGAACACTGTTCAAACCCAGGACAGACACACCCCCCCCCCCCTTTTTTTTTACACCACTGTGCTGACTTGGGTTATGCCCAGGTCGACACCGGTTACACCAGGCCCAGGTCAGCACTAACCCAGCTCCCTGGCACAGGTGAGCTGCACTTCTCCCCCCCCCCCCCCCCTCCCTCCGAGACCCTTTTACCTTACTCCACAGCCATCCGCAGGGAGGGCGGGTAGGGTGCGCTGCTCCGTTCTGGTTGGCCCTGCAGTGGACATCTCCAAACGCCACTGAAGCCGGCCAATCTGGCGGCATGCGGTGTGACCCTGGATCATGCTGTTTACACTGCAGGGTGACACGGCAATGACCTGTGCTCAACACTGCCAGCTAGCTGGGTAGAATCGCCAGGTCACTGGACCCGGGTGGATCCGTTTACAACTGACTAAAATCCCAGGTTGATGCATGTGAACACTCACCAACCCAGGATTTTTCAGGTGGGGTAAACGGGGGAGGTTCACCTAGAAGCCCAGAGCTATTCAATTGAGTCAGACTACAGGATTTCTGCTCGCACCTTCCTGATCAAAAATCAGACTTAAGTGCCGGCTGCAATGTTTTCCAGCTTAGCCCGACACTTTACTTGGCAAATGCTGGTTACTGCAACCAAACACCCAGCTTACAGCGCGGTAACCAGCATTCTCTGACTTGAGTGGTTTTGGTTGGACTTAACAGCACGGTCAATTGAATAGCTCCGGGAACTCCATCCCGGGACTATTCAGCATCGCACTTCATTGAAATGCCCCCTAACATTGAATTGAAGAATATTGGTAGCTAGTAGCAACTTAGTTGGGGCACTTAAAAGGTGTGAAATTTGTTTTGTTTTTTTTTGCATTTAAAAAAAAGTAAAGATTGTTGGAACCAGGTGTTTTTCAGCAAATGACTTGCTCTATAAATAAAAATGCATGTTAATTTGTCATAAACCACTTTAAAAAAAAAAAAATTGACTAAACGCACTGCACCGATACAGCTCCGCCATATACCTGTCCCACATCAAACTATTCAGGATTTCACCACAATTCCATGTCCCTACTAGGCAAAAACTTCTGAGTCTCTTCATTATTGTGGGGGCCTGGGGATAGGTATCCCAGGGGTTCTGAAACTGTTACCTTTTAAAAGTAGGTATTTTCCCAAGCTCTCCACCTGCTCAGGGGCTCTGAGAAAAAAAACTGCATTAGATCGTATGTAGTGTTCACTCTAGGATTTTTTTTTTTTTTTTTTTTTTTTTAGGACAGGGTGCTGACTGGGCGCATTTTAAATTGGAAGGGCAACATTTTCTACATGATGCTTAAGTAGGAACATTGTCAAAATACCTAAAATGTGTACAAAAACACCTTGTGACACATTGGCTTCCATCCGGCAGCCCATTCATACTGTAGAAATCACCTTAGCTTTAATGTGGCAGCACACGATTTATACAATCTAAACCACCTTGTGACCCCTCTTCAATCTGGCAGCGCACATATGCTATATAAAACTCCTTGTGACACTTTCCTTTGAAGGAAATATGTCACAAAAAGCATTTTATAGTAGATGGTGCTGCCAGATTTAAACTAAGGGGGCACAAGACACTTTATTTAGTAATAGAGCTGCCAAATTGAAGTTAAGAAAGCTCAAGGTATTTTATATAGCATAAGGGGTCAATCAAACTAAATGCGAAGGGTGCGAGCTGCCGTTGCAACGGCATTAAAACGCCAGCAATGTACTGGCACCTCACACCCTTTGCTGAATTTTGCTATGGGGCTGAGAGCTCTTCTAAGCGAATTTGGGCTGCTGTAAAGTGCGGCCATTGCTGCAATGACTCTCACCCACAAGATCATCATGGCTAATTGGATTGTCAGGCAGGGGGGCCGCATCAGAATGGAAGAGCAGCATGTGACTCGAGCCACAGGTTGGCCACTGCTGCTGTAGAGGGTCACCAGCAGAACACGTAAAGGGGCAGTGTGGTGCCCCGCTAGAACAGCCTAGCTACGTATGGAAAGTTAACCCTGCTCAATTTGTGACGCTAACTGGATACCACAGAACTGGCAGCACTGACTATTTTATGTGCATTTAACCACATTAAACTCTAAACGGGTTAAAGGTGCATACACACAGTCAGATATGTCAGATGAACAATTTGCAAACGATTGCATTCATTTTAATACAGTAAAAAAATTGTTCAGTCAGTTTTGGACGATTTCCAAACACGAGATGTCAGACATCATTATCTGACAAACGGGAACGCACATTGTTGATCATTCATTGTTGCCCATATGTCCGATTTTTCTTTTGGATCTGAACGATTGAACAATTTTTTAAGTCGTTATCGTTCAGAACTGAAGAAAAATGTGACCGCATGTATGCACCATAACTCTGCAAATCTTCCCCATAGTAGGGGAGCTTGCAGGCCTTGTCCACATCAGAGTTCGTGCTCTGCTTTCTTTATATAGCTCTGATTTAGCTCTGCATAATGAGAATTTCCTGCCAGGTGTGGCTGGAGGAATGGTGCAAATTGAAAATACACAATAATGTTTATACCCAATTCTGCCTGGCTGTAATATGGCCATATAAAGCACCTAAGCTGCTCCTTCACCTGTGGTAGACTAGAATTATATAGCAGTTCTCAGTCTTCAGAAGGGCCTGGTCTAGATTTTCAGCTCTGGACCCCATATTGGGTTCTGCATATCCCAGAATAATTACAATGTCTCCATTGGTCTGGCCTAGGATAACAAGAGATATGGTAAGAACTTACCTTTGTTATCTCTGTTTCTACGAAGTCCATAGGGTCCACAGGGTTGACCTTGGGGTATAGGTTGGGAACCAAATCCAGGCACCACGCAGTTAAAGCTTTTAGCTCCCAGGATGCACTTGGGTCCACTCTCCCTATAACCCCACCCCCAGCCAGAGGCACCTCAGTTTGTAAGTAGCCAAAGGCCGGAGGAGGAGAAAAAAAGAGAAAACTGGAACACTCGATAACCATACTCACAGAAATGGGAGACGGAAAACCGGTGACCAGTCACACAGCCCATTTGAAGCCAGGTGCGTCAGGGCGGGCGCCCTGTGGACCCTATGGACTTCGTAGAAACAGAGATAACAAAGGTAAGTTCTTACCATATCTCTTGTTTTCTACTTCAGGGTCCATAGGGGGTCCACAGGGTTGACCTTGGGGATGTCCCAAAGCAGTTCAACCAAGGGAGGGGACGCTCCTGTGCTGAGAGGAGAATCCGCCGCCAAAAAGGAAGCATCCTGAGAGGCAAAGGAAAACAATGCCTAGAACCTTAAAAAGGTGTAGACAGAAGACCAGGTGGCCACCTAGCAAGGCAAACCAGCCAAGGTGCCACCGCGAGCCACCCACGAGGGTTACATGGCCCGAGAAAAAAAAACAAGCAGCAACAACAGAAAGGCCTACCCATGGGTAGGCCCCTGAAGAAGACATACGAGGCCGTCCAGCCAACATATGGCCATAGGCCGGCCATCCTTTCCTGTTAAAACCAGAAATCTCAGACCACCAATAAGGAGTCCGATTTCCGTCAGGAACTTGAATGGATCACATAAATCCACAGAGGCCGGACCACAGTCAATGAGGCCACACCAGCCGAGAGGACTGGGGACTGAATGGCCGCACCATAAGTTCCAGAATAATATGGAACCTGAAAATCACTAAGAAGAAACACAGGGTGAGAGCAACGCACACCCTAACAAGATGCCCTCCAGAAGAGGGAGCCACATGAGAACGCTCCCAATTCCGACACTCACCTGGTTGATATAAACTCCCTGATAGAAAGAGAGAAAGCCAAAGCAATAGACCATGTAATGGCTATTACAACCAGCGGTTCCATTAACTTTCCCCGGAGTTAACGAAGAACCACTACTAACTCCCAAGGAGACCCTAGGGAGGACAAATGGAGGCATAATCCAGAGAACACTCCAAAGGATGAACTGGATATCAGAGCGGAGCAATTCCATAACCTAATCATACTGACAGTGTAGAGATCTGCACTGTCAGGAAGGCCAGGCCGAGGGAGAAACCCAAGCCAGCCGGAAGGAATGCCAGAAAATCTGGAAATCCTGGACACCAGAGGATCGTATTGATAGGTATAATACCATAAGAATTATGGCTGCCACAGATTGTGGTAGGTCCCAGCAAAAGCTGATCCATGTGCTCCAATCATTCCAACGATGACCAAGCCATGGAAGCCGTAAGACCACTATAGGGACGTAGTCAAAGACAAACGACCCAGGTCCAAGGCAAACCCCAGGACCCTGAGACAACAGGTCTGGGTAGCGAAGCATCAGGAATGGAGTATCGATGGAGAGACTCCGAAAAACCAAGTACCCCTGACATCTGGGGCAATCAGGAGCCACCAGCAGGAAAGCATCTCTGTCTCTATTGAAACACTTCCCTCGAGGAAGAATGGAGACTGGAGAACACAGGTACGCAAATTGGAAGAACCCCTTCACCGACAAAGAGTCACTGAAGGTTGCTTCAGAATCCCCAGAGTTGGACTGTAACACCATAGTGTGATAGAGTCAGAAGGCCATGAGTGTCACCTCAGGAGGGCCCCCCCCCCCCTGCTCACCAGGAGATGAAACCTCTCTTGGGGAAGAGACTAGTCCCCGGGATGCACGTCGTAACGGCTGAGGACTCCCGCTTCCCAATGGAGAGCACCCGAAATGAACACTGTCGAGATGGTCGGGAGGAGACCCTCAGACAATTCCCGAATGTATGACATACCTGACATTGCCACCCAACGAACAGTATTGCTAAAAAGGAAGCCACTGTTCTGACCCTGTCGGACTGAACTTTTTCAGGTTCACCTGGAAACAAGGGCTATGCCAGAGTGAAGCCCAAGACAGGCTAAAGTTCCAACAAGTTAATTGACAGGGTGGAATCGACAGACATCCAATTGCACTGAAATGGATGCGAACCAGACACTGTCCTTAGCAAAGAATACCCTGGACGAGATGGCCATAGTCACCCGAAAAGGGACCGACTTGCCTCCGGGGAGAGCATCATCGTTTGAACAGTGATCCGACAGAAAAAACTCGTTCCATCTGTAGATAAGCCAATTATGGAAAGGCCTGGAATGGAACTGAGCCCATTCCACCCTTCCAAAGGCAGACACTGAATAGTGGACCATGCATCCCAGAGTGTAAAGACATATGGCGACTGCGCAGACATCCATGTACTCCTAATGGAAGAGTGGAGATGCTGTCTTAAGCCAGAAGAATTCTCAGATTTTGAGAATCCAGCAGGGCTCCTAGGTGAAGAATACCCAGAGAGGGATGCAGGGAGGACTTTTTTTCCCCTTGATTAAACGTCTGCACCCTGAAGAACCCACAGTCAACCAGACCCGGCTGTAAAGTACCCCGGTGATCCTGCTAAGAGCAGGAGGCCATCCAGGTACAGGAGCATTGGGATATACTGAACAGAAGAACTGTCAGAAAATCCCAAATGCTGGTAAACCCCTGTGGGACTGAGATCAGTCCCAACAGGCAGAGCCCGAAAAATCGTAAGTGCTGTGATACAGCAAACCTCAGTCCATGCTGAGGTAAGGTCTCTGTAAGTACCCGTAGGCACGCGTCCTGTATATCCAGTGATACCATAAAGTCCCCGGGTTCCAAACATAGTATGATGGAGCATAGGGATTGCTTCCTGAACCCAGGTAGCTTTAGGAACTGGTTCGGGGAATTGAGACAGAGAATAGGCCAAAGAGGACCATTCAGCCACCGCACCAGAAAGAAAGCAGAACAACCAGTCCCTCGCTGAGAAAGTGGGGATGGCCCAATTAGCTCCGCTTACCGCAACAACTGTATAGCTTTCTGGATTTGTAAGGCCCTGTTCCGAATAAGGGCCTGCGTACCATCACATGGAAATAGGCCGCCTGAGCAAAGAGAGGGCGTACCCTCCTACCCACGTAGCCGCGGCAACTAGACACTAGTACCGGGCAAACTGAGAAATCGCCATCTCCCAGTGGTAGGCCTGTCTCGTCAGGCTGACGATATATCCGTTGGTTCAGAAGCAGGATCGGCTGGCAGTCCAGGCCTGCTCGGAACTGGATATGTCAGCCCTTGTAAAGGCCGACAGTCTATGAAAAAACAGACCTTTAGGCTGACCCAGAGGACAAAAAGACTTAATAGTCTGAGGCCCCGTAGTGAGCATAGCTGACGGCGGGAAATTTGTACTGCCACTGTCAAGGTCAGATATACCCTATAGATGGTATCTGCACCTCTGCATTCCCAGAGCGCAGCCATAGGGTATTACGGAGGATACCGTCGCAGCCGGAACTCTGAAAGTTTGGAGCTGGTATCCAATATAGGCATGTCCACCTATGACAACTGCATATATTACGTGAGCGACCAAATACACTTGAACCCCAGACGTGTTGGAGGGGAAAAACATTACAAATACATCAGCTCAGTATGCAATAGTATTACCCATCCTACCATGGCTATAGCATGGTTGGTTAACAACCCCTGAAAGCGAGTATACTGATTTCAGGCAGAGTTACCACCTACGGATCAGAAGAATCCGACCACGCAGGAATGGGATGCGTAGTAACGTCTGTAATCCGACGAGTAACACGCCCATCCACCCCAGGAGGGGCTCATGATGACCCTCAGGGAATTTGGGACAGGAGACCAAACACTGTTGTAATACCTCATATCTGGCAACAGCCAGAGTCCCGCCCTGCGATCCACCCGCTAGTCAGCAACAGGGACCCAGAATGCACGTAATACTGAGGGAGTATGATACAGGTGCAGGTCAACATTCACTCTAACCAGAATGGACCTGCTACCAGCCCGAAAGCAGGGATAATAATACTTGAGATAGGCTTCCCCCCCGTGTAAGAGGGAAAGAGCCCAAAACAGTATCCAGTTCACGGTAGAGCCAAGTGGGAAGTAAGCACAGGGCGTCAACCACGCCAATTTGCGTTTCATAGAAAAACGACTTCCACCCAGGGTGGCTGTTGTGGTAATCCCTGCAAGGGGCATGACAGACTATTGTGGCACCAGGGGGAATTCATATACTCGAAAAAACCCCTGTAGGGAGCGGTAGTCTGTGTCACAGGGGAAGAGTGCAAGAAACTGCGAGATACCCTGAGATGAAAAGGGCAGTATGGTGAAGTAACCCCAAGTGAGGTACAACAATGGGGCCCGCCCGGCGATCCGCAATTAAGAGGATCCCGAGAAAACAAACAGCCCAAGGGGGTCGTGAAAGGGGCCGGCACCCGATGACGCCACATACAGAACCCTTTAAGAGTTAAATCCTCCGCACTAACACCTGCAGCACATGGCTTGCAGGATAGTAAAAATGGGTGCAGTATAACGCTCTATCTCCTGGTCAGACATATCTGACCAAGCCTTGTGATCAAGCAGCGCTATACTGGTCCTGACTGAAACTAAAAATTAGCTGCAGGGACCCATTTTCAGCGTATGCAACACACAGTTCCACTCAAAATATGGCAACGTGCAGCACGCAACAGTATGTGACAAACCTCACAAATATTAACAAGTATATAAATGTGAGGTCTCAGAACCACCCCAAGTACAGCTGTATTAGGGCAGATAAGGAAAGGGATAGATATACACTGACAGGTGAGAGAATAAAGTACAGTCAGCACTAGCATAAGTCACATACAATGCAGATATACACATATATACATAAACATGTCATATAATATACTGCACTATTACACTGCATGCAACTTACCCAGATTCAGTGTCTGGGAAGGCTACAGCGCTGTGTACACTGACCTAATGGTGAGGTACGCAGGGGGACTGGACTCACTGCCATCTCCAGAGATTTCTGCTGCACCACAGAGAAAATGGCCGCTGGAGACCTCAGAAGAAGCGTGGCCCGCGGAGGAAGCAGCTCAGCGACGCCAGACTATGGATACTGAAAGGCGCGCTGAGCTGAGGGGAGGAGCCGCTGTAACAGGGAAGGCTGCCTCCCCTGGCCGGCTATTAACCCCCGGGACGCCGGCTCCCTGCACCGAACACTAAGTCCCTGGTGGTCTAGTGGACACACGGGGTATGGGGGGCCCGCCGCCACTGCCGGCGCCTCCGGTCTGTCCCCAGAGACCGGAGGCACAGGACTGCATTTCAAATGCGCGGATCACCGCAAGCGGTGACCCGCGCCTTACCTGCTCCCCGTGAATCCGGCAGCAGTCCTGGGCGCCCGCAGAGTCCGGCTAGTACAGACTCTGGGGTCCCGCTGAGATCCCCAGATCTGTACTGGCGTCTCAGCGCCAGCGGGGTGACGGAGCGACAGCTTAGACGTCCTATGGACAGTCTGACGCTGCCGCTCTGAAGAATCCAAAGGAAAAATAAAAAACTCTGTCCTTTAGAAAAAAATAAAGCTTAGGGGCTGCTAATCAGCTCCCCACTGCACTAAACGGTGACCCGATTCCGGCCGGGCACAACTTAAACTGAGGTGCCTCTGGCTGGGGGTGGGGTTATAGGGAGAGTGGACCCAAGTGCATCCTGGGAGCTAAAAGCTTTAACTGCGTGGTGCCCGGATTTGGTTCCCAACCTATACCCCAGGTCAACCCTGTGGACCCCCTATGGACCCTGAAGTAGAAATATCTGTATCGCAATCTTAAAATGCTGGGATCTATGTAACAGTCTACCAGGTATATTTAATTGGCAATGGACTTTCAAAGCCTGCCATTTTTAAAAGGGCATTAAAAATACAAAATCAAGCTTGTTTTGCCTTAAATATTGCCCTTTTAAATCTGGCTGGAGAATTCTGCCCAAAAAATGTGGACATTATGGGAATTTTTATTTTTTTTTGTCTGATCTGGTTAAAGTTAACGGGAGATCAGGGGGGGGAGGGGGGGTTATATGAAGTTTTGGCCACGCAATCCAATTTGTGCATGTTGTATTGAGTTACCATGGAATGACCCACCAGGTTTAAATGCAAATTCCTAATTTGCCATGGCAGTTTGGGCACCCAAAAACAGGACATTTGGCCACCTCAGGAGTCTATGAGCAGAAAACTGCGTGCAGTCGTGAAAACCTAGCACCCCCCTCCCCATGGGTGTAACAGCTGATGTGTCTATAGGGGAGATGTATCAAGTTTTGGGGGGAGATTTGGTATACAAAAAATGTGGTGTCCATGGAAACCAATAAGACTGTTGTATAGCTAAAATATAATTGGTCACTATGGACAAGACAGAATCTGACTGGTTGCCATGGTAACACCTCCACCTGTCTGGTTTACAAAGAGGAGACAAAGAGGGGTATTCAATATGGGAGCGAAAAGTCCGTGCTGGACTTTTCGCTCCACATCGGAGATTTTTCTGGGATAAAGTATCGGGAGCGCACCCGCTTTATCCCCGTATTCAATATAAAACCTCTGAAAACAGGAACCTGTGAAGTGGGATTTGCGTGAAAAAACAAAATTTACCTGAAATTGTAGGACCCCCCCTAAAGTTGTAAAAACATGGGGGATCACTATGGGTACCCCCGTTTTAGCATGCAAATGAAAGTCGTGGATTTAAATAGCTGCAGCAGGTGCTTTTTTTTCCCGAAATTGAAGTGATGCAGAAGAGCACTTAGGTTATTTTTTTCATTTAAGTGGTCCCATCAAATTTGGGGTACATGGAAATGGGTACTAGCATATTTTGATGTCCCTAAAGTAAGTTTTTAAAAATTCTGCAATTGTGCACCTGCCGCTATATATCTATTCTAGAATACACCTGCCGCATACTTGCAGAATAGCCCTGAACCTATTTCCCTAGTTTTAAACAATTTTTTCCTTTTTTTTTTTTTTACCCCAAATTTTAAATTATTTTTTTGGGGTGTCCCTATTGTTTTTTAAACTTTTTGACAGTCAATTTTAAAATGACATTCCCAGGGTGCAGGCTATTTTTTTAAACCTGCACCCCTAAACCCCAATTTCGACACCTATTCAATGGTGAAAAGTTATCCCCGTTTTTTATCAAAGACTTTTCGAACCTGCGAAAAGTCTTTGAAATTGAATACGGTGTAAAACTAAAACCTGCGATAATGACGTCATAGGTGCTAAACTGAGTTTTCGCTCCATATTGAATTCCCCTAAAAGTGGAGACTATATTGTAGTCTATGAAATGATTAAAAGCTGTTTGGTTGCTATGGGCAACTTTTCTCTCCAATGTTCGGTGCATTTCCCCCTATGTGGTGGTAGCCTGCATGTAATATACTGGATGATCAGTCTTTTTATATTCTGCATAGAACATTTAATATACTTGTTTAACCACTGCCTCTTTTTTTTTTTTTTTTCTGTAGTTCTGGGAAGTGATTAGTGATGAGCATGGAATCGATCCTACTGGGGCCTACCATGGAGACAGTGACTTGCAGTTGGAGAGAATTAACGTTTACTATAACGAGGCCTCCGGTACGTGTGTGTCCTATGCCATGAAGGAGTTCCCTTCACCCTTTATCCTCCCCCTCCCCCTTTTTTTTTTATTCCTCAATGTATCCTTAGTCCAAGGGGGAGATGTAAGAAGGTGTCAAATGTGCTATAACAGCGCTATTTGGCACTTTTATGCCCTACCAATTAATGTAGCGCACACATAATCTATGGCGCTTTACAGAGTATATGGCCATCCATATCTTTGTGTTCCCAGCAGGATTTGGGGTGGGCAGGGTGCACAAGAGGTGGCAGTATTGTTCCTGAAATAAGGCCACAGCTGGACAGGGAAGGGGGCACTGCCACACTGACACTGCTGGGGGTGTTGCAGCCTCGCCTACATCACTAAGGCATGCCCGGCCGGTGGCATCACTAATGGGGGGGGTTGCCCAGTACCTACAGAGGTGCTGGGCTTCCCCCAACCTCTTCCTGAATGTGAATAGATGCCATGCAACAGCAGCAGCCAGGCTATTTTAGTAGGGCGCTACTAGAAAGGCGGTGCATTTTGCCCCTTTTAAAGTAGAGCAGGAAGCAGCGCCCTGCTAAAACGGCCTAGCGTGAACACTATTAGGGGCGCCACTGGGGCCTTTACAATCTGTTCTCTATCACATGTGCACCAACACTAGGGTTAATTGTGTTGGGAGCCAATTAACCTACCAGTATGGGAGGAAACCAGAACACCGGGAGGAAACACACAAGCACAGGGAGAAAATACAAACTCTATACAGTTAGGGCCGTAGTGAGAACCGAACCTGTGACCTCAGTGCTGTGAGGCAGTAATGCTAACCATTACAGACACGTTGATCTTTGGTATTTCTGAAACCGATACTGTAGAGAATCTTTTCTCTACCTTATCTGCAAACCTTTATAAACATTTACAGTCATACTATTGTATGGCGACAACCATTCTGATTTTATGAAATCCTATGGCTTCTGTGGGGGTCTGGCTGCGCACCAGATCTCACGATGTTTACGAGATCGTGCATTCCGGGAGGCAAGACCTAGGCAGCTGCACTGCGAGACTTTCAGACATTTCCCCAGTAGGGGAAACTTCTGTTGCTTCCTGCTTCACCTTGATGAGAGGCAAAGCAAGAAGAGCTATAGAGGCACGATAAGTGCTGCTATAGTATTTCTGCCCTAAGTTTTAAAGCGGTCTATGTTTGTACACCGCACAAACTATTAAGTTACCTTTAACAACCACTGTTCTAGAGTGTCTGTTTAGAAGACCATGAAAGGTATAGTCATATGTATAGCTCCTCTGTGCATAGGGATTGAGGGTGACTTCCTTCTAGAACACTGGGCTCTTTTGTCTATTCATACGCCTGTTGCGTTGGCATGGACTGGCCCTCCCCTGAAGGTGTTCAGCACAGTCTAGGTCTGTACGATTGCCAGCCTTCAGTTCAAGAGAGCATTCCTATCATTATGGTTTACTTTTTTTTTTTTTTTACTTGCTGTTCTGTAAAGTTTTATCTTAAGCTAAGCCTGCCTTTAGTGGCCTTGCTTCTCTGGAAATTAACATTAAACACTTACTGTAGAGCTGTTACACTAGTGACCTAATTCTTCATCACCACTAATGACAGCTCCAGGCTTGATAATCATTGTACCATGGATGTCGCCAGGAGCTGAATGGCTGCATTAAGTGGAAGAAGCTGCATTTTAAAGTGGGGTTTGGGAGGGGAATGTTGAGTAGACGGGATCAGTCGGTGTACGGAACTTGGAAACGCATGACGAGGCACACTGGAATGGTAGAATAGATGGTGTTGAGGAGCGGAAGGGGGCACTGCAGTTTACTGCTGGGAGGGGTAAACTGGGAATAAGATGGGTCAAGGGTAGAGAAGAAATTAAATTTTTACATTTTTTGACTCTGAAATAATACTAATTTTAATCTTTTCTTTTAAGATAGAAGATTAAAATTAGTTTATTTCATAGGTCAAGGGTAGAGAAGGAATTGCTTTCTCATTTTTTTACTTATTTCCAGTTTACCCCTCCCATCAGTAAACTAACAGCAAAATTAATTAATTAAAAGCAAAAAAAAATATGAATTCTGGAGGAGCAATCAGGTTGCCTAAAACTGGTAACGACAAGGCTAAACCCTGTCTGATATGAAAGGGTTATAGTAGCATTGATGTGTGCGGAAATGAAATGGCGCCTCCAGTGGTGACAGATGCACTGCATGGTGAGCCTTCACCCGTGTCGCGAAGTGCAGATTTATTCTGATAGTCAGGAGCCCCCCTGGAGTGTTCAGCTATTAGAACAATGGGGCAGATGTATGAAGCTCTGTAAAGCGATACAGTGCAGAGTGATAAACCAGCAGCCACTCGGCTCCCAACTGCCATGTTACAGGCTGTATTTGAATTATGACAGCTGGGAGCTGGTTGGATGGTTGTTTATCACTTTCCAGAGCATCATACATCTGCCCCAATTGTCCTTTAAGCGGAGCCATATAAACAATAAACTAAGCAAATCCATTTTATCAATCTGTGGATACTCTTGATCCTTATATTCCTCTGTGTAAAATAATTCAACTTGATTGGTAATTTGTAAAAGTTCTCAATTACCAATCAAGTTGTCTTTTAGCAAGGACATATATTTTGGGAAGTTAATGTGGCTTTACTTGCTCTTTAATTTAAATCTCAAGTCCCGTGTATTACTGAGCAGTTTTATATACATGAGGTAATTACAGGTTATACTTTAAATATGGCAGGCTCCGTAATCCCAGGAAATCGTGCTGTGCCCTGTACCACGGTATATGCTGCCACCCGTGTGCGTTCAGACTTGTAACCTGTATGCTGCAGTTTGTCTTTATACAATGAGTTAATGAGTAGCAGGTTGTCCTAACAATGCACATCTTATATTTTGTAGGTGGAAAATATGTCCCCAGAGCCATCCTCGTAGACTTGGAACCTGGCACCATGGACTCTGTACGGTCTGGACCCTTTGGACAGATCTTCAGGCCGGACAACTTTGTATTCGGTAAGGCAAAGCACATAACTTGTACAGTGTTTGCGGGGTGACTTTCTGCAGCTTATAGGAGGGGTTGACATTAAATTGGATGTGAGCTGATCCAGAATGTGCTTCGCTCTGAAATCTGATGTGGTTTCTCCACCATGCAGTGGAAGTCAATCCGGATCAGTGCTGCATTGTACGACCTGGCAGTTCACTTGTGCCAGGAGTATCACACAGCATGGTGTATTGAGGCTAGATGAGCAAGGACATAGCTGTACAAATATCACATGCAAGATTCATCTGTACAGTCTTCTGGTGCATCTTGGGCACATTGCAAAAATTGCATCTTGGTCGCAATGCGAAGAAGCAGGGCTCGTCTGTAGTACATTTGCCCAGCGACTAGATCTGTGTCACACTAATTGTGCAATGATCCTTTAACAACTACTTTAATCCCCAAACTTTCACTGCTACAAATCCAAGAGGGAAGTTATAGCTGAGCAAATCTGTATAATGATACTAAAAACAAAGTTAATGTTTGAAAGAGAAAATACTAGATTAGGTAAATCCACAGAAAATCCACAACAACCAGGAAGAGCGGATTATGGGAACAATGGGGCTGCTTCTGAGCTGGTAGCAAAGCCATGTTGTACGTCAATTGGGGGAGAGGTTTTAGGTACGGATATTTGAAAATATCTCCAATATAAATTGCAGTGTAAAACTAAAGCTGTCCTGTATTTGTCTACATGCAAAAGCAGCCAGTATATACCCTGTAAGCAGAAGTAAATATTTGCACACCTTGTGTTGCACTGAGCTTTGTCCAGGTACAAAGCTTTTGCTTTTAACTCAGAAGCCCCAAATTGTACAGTGAGTTTAGATGTGAAAAGTATGGCTCAGACTCCTTTTTTTTTTTTTTTTTTTTATAGAGATAGATAGATATAGACCTTTAAAGGGTCTCCAAGGTTGGATTTAAGCCTTTTTCCAGCTGACTTATAGGCCCCCATACGTCACCCAATTCCCCAGATGCTGGTGTCTGGTCATCTGGGAAATCAAACCTCTATCACGATCAAAATATGATCATAATCTGTAACATGAAGTTTCACCAATTTCCTAGGCAGACTGGCAGTCATCAATGCCGCACTGTTTGGCATTTCCGACCAGCAGTTTTGGTGATTTGGTAAACTGTCGCATGATGTCTGGGGCCCTTAACATGGTTTTATTGTCTTGGATGGCTTTTACTCCCAACTTTTTTTTTTTTTTCTGGTTTGGGTTTCTGTGTGGTTATTAACCCTGACTTTGTCCTTTTTCATGCAGGTCAAAGTGGTGCTGGCAACAACTGGGCCAAAGGTCACTACACCGAAGGAGCAGAGTTAGTGGACTCTGTGATGGATGTGGTGAGGAAGGAATCTGAGAGCTGTGACTGTCTGCAAGGGTTCCAGCTCACTCATTCCCTGGGTGGCGGTACTGGTTCTGGCATGGGCACTCTCCTCATCAGCAAGATCAGGGAGGAGTACCCTGATCGCATTATGAATACCTTCAGTGTGGTACCTTCCCCCAAAGTTTCAGACACTGTGGTAGAACCTTACAATGCCACCCTCTCCGTACACCAGCTGGTAGAAAACACAGATGAGACCTACTGCATAGACAATGAAGCTCTGTATGATATCTGCTTCCGCACTCTCAAGTTGACCACTCCAACATACGGTGATCTTAACCACTTGGTCAGTGCAACCATGAGCGGTGTCACCACCTGTCTGCGCTTCCCAGGTCAGCTCAATGCTGATCTTCGAAAACTGGCAGTCAACATGGTCCCCTTCCCACGCCTCCACTTCTTCATGCCAGGCTTCGCTCCTTTGACCAGCCGTGGAAGCCAGCAGTACCGTTCGTTAACTGTTCCCGAGCTCACCCAGCAGATGTTTGACTCCAAAAATATGATGGCTGCCTGTGATCCAAGACATGGACGTTACTTGACGGTGGCGGCCATCTTCAGGGGCCGCATGTCCATGAAGGAGGTCGACGAGCAGATGCTAAACATCCAGAACAAGAACAGCAGCTATTTTGTGGAATGGATCCCAAACAACGTCAAGACCGCAGTGTGTGACATCCCACCACGTGGTCTGAAGATGGCAGCCACCTTCATCGGCAACAGCACGGCCATCCAAGAGCTCTTCAAGCGCATCTCCGAGCAGTTCACTGCCATGTTCCGCCGCAAGGCCTTCCTTCACTGGTACACGGGAGAAGGCATGGACGAGATGGAGTTCACAGAGGCGGAGAGCAACATGAACGACCTGGTGTCAGAATACCAACAGTACCAGGATGCCACGGCAGAAGAGGGCGAGTTTGAAGAGGAGGGCGAGGAGGAGGAGGTTGCCTAAGTCCACTCACCCTGACCCGCACAAATTCAGATCCCTTCCATCCGAAATCCCGTCATCCAATAGCAGGCACCCTTCCCTCTGAGAAACGGCAGAGCCTCTGAATAGGTGAAGGGTTGGCTTTAAGCCTCAAACGGGCACGCTGTACCCTTGTGTAATAAGAAAGCCCTACCTTTAAAATAAATGCACTCATCTTAAGTGGTCAGAGTACACAAGTTGCTCATTAGTTTATACAAAGTTGTTCTTGGTGTTTTTTGTATTGTAGCTGAACTGGTGTAAAAGAGATGGAGCCCGTTTGTGACTCCCGATGTTTGTGATATAGCATGTAAATCTTGCGTTCTCTGCCTGCATGACCTGGCGAGTCCTGCTTTATATTACTGTGGAGGATTCCTGGAATAGATGTTGGTTTAAGAAAGTAACTTGTCACTGTGCTAGGGTGATCACCCAATTCCACCACGCCTCTCCCATCCATTCACCTTTTTCTCATATATCGTGACCATTGTAATGTTGGTGCACAGAGATTTGTAGTCTGGTGCGTTGGAATACACAGTTCTGCCAGTCCCCCAACTATTGGCTAAATATCTAATCTGTCCCGGCTGTGTAAGAATTTTACGCTGTTAAATTAGGTGATTTGACTTTTTTTTTATACGTACCTGCTCCGAGGCTCTGCTGCCCACTTCTCACTGCCATCAGTTGCAACATGCCCACCCCTCTGCTGCAGCTGCTTATTTTGGTCAGCTGACAGGTTCAGCACTGGCAGGGTTAACAGACAGCACTTGCCGCCCCCCACCACCACCACCATGTTACCATGCCAACATTGTACGTCACACCTTCACTTCTGTGCATGACTAGCTCCACCCCCTCCCTGTTGGATCTGGACCCCTGTGACTTTTCCCACCCGTCCTCTTATTTGGCACGAGCATCACTGACCTGGTGTGCCGTTAATGCTATTTGCCTGTGCAGTCAGTGCTCGGAAGAAGTGAAACTGCCCTCTGGTGGCATATGCCCGCCAAAAAAATTAATCATACCTGGGATTTGAGACACCCAAATAAAGCATCCAGCTCCCACCTCCATTCCCCCCCTCAATGTTTCTTGCCACATTTATTTTTGTCTGTATGGTTTAAGTGAGTACATACATGTGAATTGTGAATCTGTTACCTGAATCGATGGACCTGCTGCACAGGATGAAGGCACTTACCCTAGCAATGCTGTCATGTCTGTACACTTAACTACTGAATAAAGGGCCTGTGCGCAAATCATTCCTGTGTGGTGTTTTTTTTTGGGGGGGGGGGGTTTGATGTACATAAGTGTAAGTCTTCTGACGTGAGACTGGGGTAGTAAGAGGGGGGGGGCGCGTTGTAACCACTGCACATACCAAGGACTGGCTGCATCTTCTGACAAACTGATCTAATGGGGGTTTCACAAAAGTTCTTATACGGAGAACATTTTAACACCTTGGTAACCCTTATGGACCTTTGTGGGGGAGGGGGCGATGAGAACCAGATACTGGGAAATGCTGGTCTAGAATATACAAGTGTAGAAATGTATTTACTTTAGTCAAGGTGTACAGAAAAAGGGAATAAGAAATGTAGTGGAACAATAGCAATTTTATATATTTTCTGCTATTGCATCCCTTAAACTTTTATTAGATTTATTTAGAGCTGCAACATAACCATTAGGTAGCTATATTAGCATTTAAAACGAAGTGCAACGATGAGCATTCCCGTTTTGTCAGATAACTAATCTGACATCTGATGGGTTTGCAGTCGGTTTTGGACGGTTTCCATTAATTTTAATGCAGTCAATCGTTCAATCATTTTGAGGCTTGATCAGGATGTAGTTAGAGGTCTCAATACCAACATCCGAATCCCGACAAGGGACCGAAGAGAGGGTTTAAAATATCGACACCTATTCCTATGCTGGGACGCCTGCTTGAATGAGGTAGTTTGGGGTGCCCTTACCGTTAGCTTTATGGAATGTAGTGGGGTTAGGTTTTGGGGTGTTAAAGATAGCACCCTTGGGGGAGGTTAGGTTTAGGGAGCATAGCAGTGTTTGGTTTTGGGGGTGTGTGTTTAGGGTGGCTAGGCACTGCTAAGGGAGTGTTAGGGTACTTGCCTGCTCTGTCGGAAATTTTGCTGCTGGCATCAGGATATGAACCTGCCACTGGGACTTCAAACCTTGGTCTGTATGCAAAAAGGCACCTTATTTATTTTTTTTAACCTATTATCTTGAGCTTGAAATTGGTTCTGTTACTGGAGCCCAAATAGACGTGGATCCCTGGTTTCCCTGTCTCTCAGGATCTGAGACCAATGTTCTAGGCTAACACCTGTCTGTGCTGTTTAGGGGTGGTGCCTCTTCAGAGCAATATCCTCCTCCTAATCTATTTTATGGCCACTGTATAAGGTGATAAACTATTTCAAATGAACTTGCTCAAGTTAGGTTAAGGTACAGTCTCATGTGTAAATGATCCACACATCTATGCTCGGTGTCTATTGATTTTTACAAAAGCCCTTCTATGCCCTCTGTGCAGAATGTGATCTCTGCACAGCAGCCTTGTGTAGGGTTTGTCAAAGCAATGTACAGTCCTTGTCCCATTATGACCACCAGCTAATAGAGTAACTGCTGTGTGCAGCAGGGACAGCCGCTAGATGGGCTGGGAGGTTGGCACAGGTAACTGGAGCTATGCTGACTGCAGTGCATCCCACATCTGCTGGAGGGTGCGTGGTGGAGTATCCATAGAATGAAATCAATGATGGAGATTGTACCACAGATGCTCGATTGGGTTGAAGTCTGGGGAATTAGGGGGCCAGGGATGTACTTGGAAGTCTTGGTCATCCAACTGCTGTCGGACACTTCTAGCCGTGTGGCATGTCGCTGTCTTGCTGGAAGATCCCATCTGCCTCAGGGAAGACAATCAGCATAAAGTGGTGTATGTGCTCGGCAAGGATGGATTCATAACCAACTTGGTTGAGGGTGCCTTCCACATGGATGCGTGGGCCCAGATAATGCCATGAAAACATCCCCAGACCATACTGCTGCCACCACCAGCTTGTGTTCTTCCAGCAATGGTTGCCGGGTGTTTTTTTTTCAGTTTCTCATCTGACACGCCAATGTCCATCCGTTTGCTGAAGCAGAAAACATTGCTCATCTGAGAAGGCAACCCTTTGCCAATCAGCGGTGGGCCAATTCTGATACAAGCGTGAAAATTGAAGCTTTTCCTGCCGATGCACCTTTGTTAGCATAGTAATCAGAACTGTTCCTTTTTAGATGTCTCATAGCCCCAGCTTCATTTTGACGGTGAGCTGCTACACTGCAGCGTGTTGGTCATGCACCTTCATAGTTGACGTTCACCTCATTAATGGCACGTGCTGCTCTGCAGATTCCATGTCTGTTGGCAATGGTGCCATTTTTCCAGTCATGGTACGCCTTCACTGTTCACAAACTGCGCTGTCTCAGAAATACTGCCCTTACCCCGAAAGCCAATACGCAGCCCTTATTGCAACTCTGATATATCGCCCCTTTAACCCATGATGGCCCTTGCACACCCTGTATACCCACCAAGCCAGTGCATGGAACGTGACGTACTATGCGCTACTGCCATCAGATGGTCATAATAATGTGGCTCAACTGTGTATACTGAATCATGCACACAGACATCAAATGTCGGATGACAGTCATACAGGTATTCTCATTAGGGAGATCTAATGCCACAACATAGTGGGACTAGTTATGTACATATAGGGTGGCATGAACCGCATTTGCTGCGGCCTTGGTAAGTCTGCTTGGCTCTCCCTGAAGTCTTTCTGCATGAGCAGATGTTCTGGTCACTATTGGCCATTGCGCTGCCATATTGCAGATCCTTTATCACCAGTTAGATCTGGAATCAGAGATTGCGGCTTCCGACTGGTTCTTGCGATCCCAGCTAACCTCCACCCACCGACAATTTTGCAAAGACCTTATTTTTGTCCAGGGTTACGAGACAAACCATTAAGCTCTTGGCTAATTATCAGCATAGGGTAGTCACAGTGCTGTGGGAAGGGAACAGGTTTGGGTGTATATGGAGATGCAGGGTTACGCCCATTTACTACTCTGATCATAGTTATTATAGTTGCTGCTTTTTTTTTTTTTAACTAATTGTTGCAATAAATTAGCAGTCAGCTGTTCCTAAGCGGCCGCAGTTTGGTTGTTCTTCAAATGAATGGACTGATCCGATCACAATGAATGCCGTGCGTTCAGCTATTCTTGCAATAAAAGCAGTTAGTGAATCTTTGTGCAAAATAAGCTTCTACCCTGCTGCCTGAGCCCCCTGCAAGGGTTTGTAGCATTAGATGCAAGAATGAATATATTACATTCATACCCCTATAGAATTGCTATTCTAGATCAATGGTGAGATTATATATATAGATATATATGGATGAATTGTGTGGTTTTGTTTTTGCCTACAACCTGCTGCAATGACTGCTTAATAGTCACACGACCTTACAATTACTACTGTCTCTGTACAACGCTTTGTTGATCCTTTTATACTAACTGTACAGTATATACGCTGCACACATCACGCCCCAAACAGACTGGTCACATATGCCCTTTTCCTGTACTGCTGTGACAGGACATTCCAGGAAATCCTTAGTCAGATGGGAACAGCTGCAAGCTTCCAGCATGGGTGAGGGGGGCTTGTGTGTGGGCACAGCACACCCTACAGGATGCAACTGACAACTACAAGCATGTGTAAAGACAAGCGTGTATGTCTTAAGGGGTCTATCCACTAGGTGACCTGAATGACTAGCGTTCAGACCTTCAGGTTGCTGCGGGCACCTGATCAGCATTCAGTGCAGGAGCCTGACCTATCTCTGAACATGCCGAACCTGACGATCGTTGTCAGGTTGAAAAGTGATGTCATTTTTTGGGAAATCAGCCTGATACCCCCTAAAAGATGCTCTGACATGGGGGTTCACTATGGGTACGCACGATTAGCCCTGCTGAAGGTATTTTGGGGTCTTTGGTCTCAATAGGTGCTATTTAGCGTCTTTGGGACAGTGGTGAAGAATAGCATTTAGCAATTTTTATGTGGGAAATCCATCAAATTTGGGGTACATGAAAATGGGTGCAAGCATATTTTGAAGTTGCTAAAGTACAGCATTAAAAAGCACCAAAAATGCACCTTCAACAAATGCCTGCAATCAAAAATACACCTCCCCCAGACCTAAGGCTATATCACTAGTTTTTGATTTTGTACCCCCACTTTGATTTTTATTTTTTCGCCCACTTTTTCAAAGTGCTTTTTTGGGGTGTCTTGCGTTTTATTTAGCACCCCAAAACCCCGATTCTGCACTTTTTTCTGCCGGGTATTTATTGGCGAAATTTTTTCGCTGGTCACGAGGCTCAAACTTTTCACTCTGGCGAAAAATTGGACAAATTGAATATGGGGATAAATGGAATCAGCGAAAAAGTATTGCGGGAAACGGACTTTTCGCTTCTAATTGAATACGGCCCTAAGTGTGGAAAAAAAAAATATTACAAGTTACACGGTATGAAAAAAAAAAAGGAGAGGCTGGGCTGTACATTCTAATCTTAAACATAATAAGAGGCGCTACCATGCTGAGACCTGTAGTTCTACAGCAGGAAAAGAGGGGGAGATGCATGTGCACACTATAATCACTAAGAATTATAATGATCAAAATATCCCTAATCCATAAATTACGCATTATATAACATACATATGTCTTGAAACTTGTCAGTTCCTATAACAGACAATGACCAAGACAAAAAAAATAAATACATTGAACTAGGCCACAGGTTCTCAAACTTGGCCCTCAGGACCCCAAACAGTGCATATTTTTCCAGATCTCTTAGAATCACAAGTGCATTAATTGGCTCCACCTGTGGATCTTTTAAAGTGTGTTGGTGAGTAATGAGTACACCTGTGTTCCTGCTGGGTGACCTGGAAAACATGAACTGTGTGGGGTTCCCGAGGACCGAGTTTGAGAACCACTGCACTAGGCTGTTGTCACTAAAAAGTCAGATAATAAATATAAACAGTTGCAAATCGAATGAAAACGAGTCTCACTTGTATTTGGAATCTTGCAACCTCGGGCAGTCCTGGTTATACAGGGCACTACCTATCCACATGTAAGGTGTTAATGCAACGTTACAGTTATACACATTAAAAGTCATTGCCGGAGATTTTACTTGTGTTATACAACCAGAAAATAATTCAGACATTGCTCAATTTGCTGACAGGTGAAAATCTGTGCAACTTGTACACACAAAATGTGTCTGTGTGTGCGTGTGTATATCCTCGGCACTAATACACATATATACTGCAGCTTTTGCCGGTGCTTTCAAATAGTAATATAGTATGAGCAGTCTTGGCGGCACTCGGACGTAAAGACACGGAGCTTCTAAATCAGCGTCAACGTTTCAATTCCACACACCGATTTTTCTGATGAAAATTCTGTGTATGGTATTGGAACCTTGATGCTGTTTTACAGAGGAATGCTACAAAGGTAAGCAGTAAACTGCTTGAGGTTTGTGTGTGTGTTTTTTTTTTTTAATGGTTAGCAAAAACTGAAAAATGTAAATGTTTGAGTTATTTATAAAAAAAAGTATTTTTTTCATGGAACAAGTAACGGACTAAGGGCCTGATTCAGACCCGCTCTCAAGTGCTATGCACTCGCAAGCGGGTCGATGGGGCATTGCGCACGCGTGGCGTGCGCAATGCGCGTGTGCAAGCCCCGGAGCGAGAGAGAAAGTCTCGCTCCGGGGCTCGCTACAAACGGGGCGGTTGTCAATGTTGATCGACCGCTCGTCCCGTTTTGTAGGCGGGGTGGCTGAACACACAGGCGTTCCTGAAGGAACGCCTGCCGTTTGAGCCGGAAGCTCACTGGGGCTTGCGGCAGACGAGACCCTACCACATCACGACCATCACCTGGCCGCTCGCTAAAGCTGTGGGTGGTCACCCACAGCTTAGCGAGCGGCCAGGTGGCCAGGTTATTTAAGACAAAGCGGACGCCCTGATTCAGAGCGAGCGCTCACTTTTTGCGAGCGGCTCTGAATCAGGCCAAAAGAAATTTCAGCTGTTTTGCAACAGTGAGAAAGAAGCTTGCTTGGGGCATGAAGCGCAGCCCAGTGGACTACTGAAGACTGGAGGAAGGCCTTATCGACCGATGAGTCCAAATTTTAAATATTTGATTCATCATGCATATTTTTTGTACCCTGTCGAGTAGGCGACGAGATGGTTCCTCAGTGTGTGTGGTTTACTTACTAAGTGGTGACTTGTGTGTTTATGTTCACATTTTAAAAGGGCAACGCGTTTAATAGCAAAACACCCTATGTTTAGGTATTAACAGCATTGTCCATAGTAAGTGACTGGCACCCTGTACCAAAAAGGCTACCACAGCATTTTGCAGCACCATGCAATGCGCTCTGGTCTACTAGTTGGTCAAGGGTTCATGCAACAGCAAGATGATGACCTAAAATTATATCTACAGGATATGTTTTGTGTCATTGAGTCTGCCGATTTCTGGCTCACGGATCAAAAATTAGTATATGTCCGCCCACAAGGAAGATGACTTGATATGGAAAGATCATAGGAAATATGGGCAGATTATCGAAAATGCCCACACACTGCACCATATCGGGACTCTTTTGTCAAGTGTGGCCAACTCAATAATCGGAACCGAGCGTTTATGGCTGTTTCATCTGTGTTCGGCAAGCGCTCTCATGCCTAAAAACTACACACTAAATCAGGCCGATCTCCCGATTATTTGGCAAATTGGTCCAATAACTGTATAGTGTGTACCTAGCTTTACACAAAATTGAGCTGGTTTCGGATGAAGTGGTCTGAAGGGTGAAAGCAAAGCGACCTTACAAGTGCAACACTCTTGTGAAGAACTTCCTGAACAACATTTGATTTCCATTGTTGAGAGAATGCCAGGAGTGCGTATGGTGGTTATAGCTGCCAAAGTTGACTACTTTGATGAGTCAAAAATTTTGAATAATAAAATTTAAACAAAATAATTCTATGATTTCTTTTTAATCTCTAAATGACTTTGTTTTATGCTTTACGTTAAGAGTGCATTAAATTGTGTAAGCTTTAATATAACTGGAAACATTTTATATATATTTCCTTTTCAGGGTCCATAGGCTCCACAGGGAGACCTTGGGGTACAGGTGATGCAGAGTCATCCGGGCACCTTTCGCAGTAAATTTTTATCCCAGGATGCACTTGGGTCTCCCTCCATACCCCGACCAGAGGCACCTCAGTTTCGTTGGATGCCCGGCTGGAGTCGAGTCACTGATACGCGGGGGGGCTGTTAACAGCCCCTGAATATTTTTTATTTTTAAAGAAGATTCTTCATTTCTAGCGGACAGTCAAGGGGACGTCCGTGCTGCCGCTATGTCACCCTGCCGGCGGCGAGACGCCGGTACTGATCCGGGGATCTCGGCGGCCTCCAGGTTCTTGGCTAGCAGGGACCCCGCGAGGATCCCTGGACTGTGGCCGGGCGCTACGGGGAGTGTGGTGACCCGCTGACCAACAGTCTTCCAACAGGGCTAAGGAAACTCCCTGGGGATGACGGCAGGTGGAGCCAGGCACTGAGACCTGCGCTGCCACTAGACAGACGCTGGCTATGTCTGAGCGCGAATCCAGCATCCCGGGGGCCATGGGAGGCCTGTTTAACAGCTCCTCGCTCCTCCCCGCTGCACAGCGGGCCTTTCCTCTGCGGTCTGGCTGGGCTGAGGCAGCTCTACTCCGGATACGCCCCCTCAAAGGTCTCTGGTGGCCATTTTCTCTTGGCTAAGTCTCAGATCTTACAGGCGGTGTGGAGCCCGGATCCTCCTACATACCTGACCTCCAAGTGGTCAGCGTATGTAGCACTACAGCCTACCAGACACTGAGTCTGTCTAGTTGAATAGTAGTGCCATTTGTGCAGGTGTTTTTATTCTGCATTGTATGTGACTTTATGCTAGCACTGTTGTCTGTATTTATTTTTCTTTCTGTCAGCCATTTTACTTTCCCTGTGCTTTTTCTCACTGAGCCCTTACAGTCCAAGTGTTGTCAGGGTGTGTATTAAACCTCACAGTTTATTTTTTCTGTGTGGTGGGTCACCTACAGTGTACTCGCTATCCTCTACATTATGAGTGAGGATGAGGTGCAAAACTTGTCTCCTGACCTGCTGTCATGTAAAAGGTGCTGCAACATTAGGTATGGAAGACATAGTACATGAGGGGTTATGTGTGAGATGTTATGCTCCTCCAGGTCACTCTACTGTCTCAGCCACCTTCTAGGAGCCTCCTTGGGCGTGCTTTGCTCAAAATGACTGCCATTGCGGGACGTTTGGCAGTCCCTTCTGTGTTTCCCCCACTGGGGTTTCCACAGCAGCCAATTGTGCCCTCTCAGAGCCTGCTTCAGCAGGCTGCATCCATACAGGTTGTTTACTGAACCTCAGTGGGTGGGTATTTTCACTACTGGGGTGCAGAACCTGAGGAATATGCTGCAGGGGGACGCCTCCCTTAGACCCCCAGGGTAGGTCAACTAAAAGACCATTGTCGTCACCTCAGTCTACTCAATATGATGACATGAAGTCTGATGACTGGGAGCTTCCAGGTGATTCTGACTCAAAGCGCTCTACACGAGAGGTGGAGCCTACGTGAAAAATTTATATTCCAGGTCTGATACAGGCAGTCTGTGCGGCCTTGGTCATAGAAGAGGAGGAACCTCCAGCCCCTAAGTCCAAACATGCCTATTTCAAGCACATAAAGGTGACCGCTGCCCTACTTCCTTTATCTGATCAGCTGGTAGACCACATGGAAATGGCCTGGTAAGCGTTACCAGCCTCAAAAGCATCTGGCTTATGCATATAATTTGGCTGTGGACTATTTTACAAAATGGGAAACTTCCCCAGCAGTGGATTCTCATGTAACACACTTGGTTAAAAGTGCGACTCTACCTATGCCATCCATGTCGTCCTTAAAGGATACTACGGATAGGAAGGTGGAGGTTTGTTTGAAATCCATATATTCTCTTTCAGGGGCAGCTTGTAGGCCGGCCATGGCTATCTGCTGCGTAGCCAGGGCTATGGAGAAATGGGCCAACTCTCTTGAAGGGTCCTTGTCTTCGGATGCTACCAGCGAGCAAGTGAATTTAGTGGGCAACATCCGAGATTCAGCTACATATATTAACAAGGCTACTTTGGATGTCAGCCTCTTGACTTCCAGGATATCGACTGCGACGATTGCAGCTCGCCGCTCCCTGTGGCTGCGCTCTTGGAGAGCGGATGCGTACTCTAAGGGTTTAGAATGTTTACCTTATAACGGTAAGGTTTTGTTTGGTCCTGACTTGGATAAGGTTGTGGATACGTTGGCAGCAACTAAGTCGGCATGTCTGCCTTCAGCTCCTGCTCCCTCTGGGTTTCGGACCTATCGGCCCCAAGGTAAGCCTAAAGGTCAGTCCTTTCCTAGGCTATCAGTCTCCAAGAAGACTGCTAAGCCCAAGAAGCAAGCTTGGAGTGCGAGACGTCTGGCTACCAAACCTGAAGACAAACCCTCAGCCTGACGGGACGGGCCTCCCCTTGGGGGATTCCAGGGTGGGAGGCCGACTTCTTCAGTTCACCCAGTACTGGTGTCAGACTACCGCAGACACCTGGGTAAGAGAAGTGGTCTCTCACGCGTACACCCTCCTTCCGCAGAAGACCTCCCCATCAATTTTTCTGCACAGGCCTTCAGTCGGACAAAGACAAGGCCTTACAAATGCAGAAGGCCGTACAATCCTTGCTTCAAGCAGGGGTCATAGTACCTGTCCCGTTGCCCCAGAGGGGAACGGGTTATTAGTCCAATCTCTTTTTGGTTCAAAAACTGAACGGATCCCATCGGCCTATCCTTAATCTCAAGTCCCTGAACAAATTCCTCAGGGTACCTTGGTTCAGGATGGAAACCCTATGTTCAATTATACTGGCTATGGAACCTGGGGATTTTATGGTGTCACTGGATATTCAGGATGCATACCTGCATATTCCAATTACTTCGGCTCACAAGCATTTTCTCAGGTTTGCTGTTCTGCAACAACATTTCCAGTTTCGGGCTCTACCGTTTGGCCTCTCTACTACACCTTGGGTGTTTAACAAAGTTATGGCGGTAATGGCAGCCCATCTGCGGCTGCAGGGTGTCCGCCTGTTACCCTACCTGGATGACCTTTTACTGTTGGCAGGGTCTCCAGAGGTACTTCACCACCACCTACAGCTGACAATATCTGTGCTTCAGGCGCACGGGTGGTTGATCAATTGGAAGAAGTCCTCCCTGATTCAATCTCAAAGGATGCTCCATCTGGGAGCTCTGTTGGATTCACAATGGCAGTGGATCTTTCTGACTGCAGAAAAGATCTCTACTTTGCAGACGCGAGTACGCAGATGCCTCTACAGTCACCATCCACTCAGCAATGCAGTTGCTGGGATCCATGGTATCGACTTTCGACATGGTGGAATATGCCCAGTTTCATTCCCGGCCTCTACAGAAATTGATCCTCTCCAGGTGGGACGGATAAAGGAACAAACGATGGTGGCCTCCAGACACAATCAAAAACTGCCAGTGTACGGGTCCAGGACAAGAGACACCAAGGCTCTCTTGGTAGACGCTCTGTCAGTCAAATGGTCCTTCCAGTTTGCGTACCTGTGTCCTCCAATCTCCTTTCTTCCTCGAGTGCTTCGGAAGTTCAAACAAGAAGGTGGCACTGTCCTGCTGGTGGCTCTAGCCTGGCCCAGACGTCACTGGTACTCAGATCTTCAGAGTCTCTATATCGACACTCCGTTGCTGTTGCCTCAAGGTCCTTGCCTTTACCTGGACCTGGGTCATCTGTCTTTGCCGGCGTGGCTCTTGAGACATCTCTCCTAAGGTCCAAGGTTTTTTCTGGCTCTGTGGTTAACACCACGCTCAGAGCACTTAAACCAGCCTCTGCCAGGATTTACCACAGGGTGTGGCACACACCTACTTTTAATGGTGTCGTCCCAAAGGTTATGATCCCCAAGTGTTTCGGATATCCACACTTTTGGCTTTCCGGCAGGCGGGTTTGGATCTTTGGTCTCTGCCTTGCCTCGCTGAAGGTACATGTATCTGCTCTTTCAGTGTGGTTCCAGCGAAGGATTGCTCCTCTTCCTGATATATGCACTTTTCTACAGGATGTCCTTCACATTCAGCCTCCCTTTGTCCCTCCTGTGGCACCTTGGGATTTGGCTGTTGTCCTTAGGGCCCTCCAGGGCCCTCCATTTGAACCCCTGGACTCAGTGGATCTCAAATGGCTTACAACTAAGACTTTTTCTTCTGGCTATTGCTCCCGCCAGAAGAGTGTCAGACTTGGGGCCTCTCTCTTGCCGTTCCCCATTTCTAGTTTTTCACCAGGACAGGGCGGTGCGCTGGGTTCCTTCCTAAGGTGGTTTCTAGTTTCCACATTAATGAGGAAATTATTGTACCGGCCTTTAATGCTCCAGACCTCTCGGCAGGTGAGGCCTCATTGGATGTGGTATGTGCCCTAAGGATTTATGTGCACCGTGCCAGTTCACTTCGGAAGTCAGACTCCTTGTTTGTCCTCTACGGATACCACAAGAAGGGATGGCCAGCCAATAAACAAACTTTGGCTAGATGGATTCGCTTGACGATCTCTGAGGCTTACACTCATGATGGCATTCCAGTGCTGCCCTCTGTTACTGCTCATTCTACTCGGTCTGTTGGTCCTTCGTGGGCAGCTCGCCGTGGCACCTCAGCTGTTCAGCTTTGTAAGGCAGCCACGTGGTCTTCTGTCCAGACCTTTCTGAGGTATTGCGCATTTGATACCTTTGCCTCTCAGGATGCTTCCTTTGGGAGGTGGATTCTCCTCTCAGCACAGGAGCATCCCTACCCTTAAAGGGAATGCTTTGGGCAGGGCCATAGGGAGGGTGGTGCGGCTGGTGCCTCCACACGGGGCGGAATTCTCCAGGGTCACCAGCCACACTGCAGGAACAGACCTACTGCAGTGCTGCACAGCGCACCAACAATGCAGATGAAGGTCCCCGCCCACCACCCAACCACTGGAGGAAATGGTATGGGCTCAGGGGGGGC
Source organism: Taudactylus pleione (assembly GCA_031769625.1). Lineage (NCBI taxonomy): Eukaryota > Metazoa > Chordata > Amphibia > Anura > Myobatrachidae > Taudactylus > Taudactylus pleione. Next base: position 892,135 of record JAUIMM010001003.1, read on the forward strand.
AGGGGGAGCGAGAGGGGCGGCAGTGCTGCACAGGGTGCACTGCCGGCCTGATACGGCGCTGGCTTTGGGACATCCCCAAGGTCTCCCTGTGAAGCCTATGGACCCTGAAGAGGAAAATGAGAGATATGGTAAGAACTTGCCTTTGTTATCGCTCTTTCCTCGAAGTCCATACGGTCCACAGGGCACCCACCCTGACACACCTGTGCTTCAGATGGGCTTTGCTCTGGTAACAGGTTTTTCCGTCTCCTTCTGTGTGAGAATGTGATTCTTGAGTGTTCCAGACTTTCTTCTCTCTCTTTCATCCTCCTCCGGCCTTCGACTTTCTACGAAACTGAGGTGCCTCTGGTCCGGGGGCGGGGTATGGAGGGAGACCCAAGTGCATCTTGGGAGAAAAATTTACTGCGTAAGGTGCCTGGATGACTCTGCATCACCTATACCCCAAGGTCTCCCTGTGGACCCTATGGACCTCGAGGAAAGAGAGATAACAAAGTTTCTTACCATATCTCTCATTTTTCCTTTCAGCCACAAATACAATAGTGATGTACCGGTAAGGCTCACAGCTCGGTGTACCAGTTTATCCCAGGCAAGTCAAGTTCTTTCACTCCAAACTCTGTAAACTATTTCTTGATTGACCTTGCTTTGTCATGGGGGAGAGGTCATGCTGAAATGGAAAACTTGCAACAAGAATGTCATGGGAGTCAATTCAATTAGGTGCAAGTAGGGTCATGTGAGCTGTTCTCACAGTGAAAAAGCATTTGATTTGCAATTTCAAACTCGCATTGATTGGTCAAAGGAGATTTGCGAGGGGATTTTGTACACCCCCCCCTGAGCAGCAGAAATGGTACGTGGAGGTGTAAATGATGGGGGACAGGTATGTGGAGATGTAAATGATTGGGGACAGGTACAGTATGTGGAGGTGTAAATGATGCTAGACAGGTATGTGGAGGTGTAAATGATGTGAGACAGGTATGTGGAGGTGTAAATGATGTGGTACAGGTATTTGGAGGTGTAAATGATGTGGGACAGGTATGTGGAGGTGTAAATGATGTGGGACAGGTATTTGGAGGTGTAAATTATGTGGATCAGGAATGGGAAGGTGTGCAGAGGTGTAAATGATGCGGGACAGGTGTGCGTAGTGTAAATGATGTGCGACAGGTACATGGAGGTGTAAATGATGTGGGACAGGTTTGTGGAGGTGTAAATGATGTAGGATTGGTATGTGGAGGTGTAAATGATGTGGGACAGGTGTGCGTAGTGTAAATGATGTGCGACAGGTACATGGAGGTGTAAATGATGTGGGACAGGTTTGTGGAGGTGTAAATGATGTAGGATTGGTATGTGGAGGTGTAAATGATGCGGGACAGGTGTGCGTAGTGTAAATGATGTGTGACAGGTACATGGAGGTGTAAATGATGTGGGACAGGTTTGTGGAGGTGTAAATGATGTAGGATTGGTACGTGGAGGTGTAAATGATGTAGGATTGGTATGTGGAGGTGTAAATGATGTGGGACAGTTATGGGGATGTGTAAATAATGTAGGACAGGTATGTGTAGGTGTAAATGAATCATTGCACTGCATGAAGTGTAACAGTTTTTATAAGCATTCGAAGTTGAAAAACATTCAAATTTCAAAAAGTGTCCGCAATTTTGCCCACCACTGTACATAGTGTAAAATAAAGTCCCTGTTAGGCATCTGTTAGTTTCTTCTGGCTAATTTCGAGAATCACTGGATGGATTTTGATGCAGTTTTCACTCTTCTCTAGAGCATTTGTGGAGGAAGGTTTAGGTGTATGGAACATTAGTGTATGACAAAAGGGAGCCGAGCAGTGACGATTTAAGTGAAGCAAGGCAATAAAAAAATGAACGTCCGAGTTCTTTCTTGGCTTAGGCTGCCGTTAAAGATATATCACAACAAGAGATTGATATGTATTATCCGGTTTCTCCAGAAAAATTGACGTAAGCCCTGTTTACTGATACAAAATTTAAGTTTTACCATTTTTTTTTGCCATTTCTATTTCATTTATGTGAAGATCGATTCTTTAACTTCATACAAGTCCAATTCCCGGTAAGAGTCTGCTTTGGCATGATAAAAAATAAAGCACCGGGACAGATACGTAATGTGGCTGGAGTTATTATTATTATTATCCTTTATTTATATGGCACCACAAGTGTTCCGCAGCGCCTCACATAGTACATAAAACTAATAAGTGAAAAAAAAAAAAAAAAAACAAGTAACTTACAGTACAGTGAAGGACATTATATACATTGCTGCAATAGTGATTAAAACACTCACAATAAGTAGCAGGGAGTTGGCAGAGATGTGTTAGGTGCCCTTATGAGGAGTAAGGAGTAGAAGAAAGTGTGAGGAGAAGCACATGAGGGAAGAGGTCCCTGCTCATGAGAGCTTACATTCTAAAGGGGAGGGGCAGACAGACAGGGAAGATAGGGAGGAGAGAGTATTATGTGGGTTATGATGACAGCTGGAAGGCCTTGATGAAGTAGTGGGTCTTGAGAGCCCGTTTGAAGATATGCAGTGAGGTGGAGAGTCTGATAGGGAGAGGGAGAGTTTTCCAAAGGTAGGGAGCAGCACGGGCAAAATCTTGGAGGCGGGAGTGGGAGGAATTAATTAGTTGGAAAGAGAGGCAGCATGCATTTGTTGAGTGAAGTGGACGGGCGGGAGTGTGAAGGGAGAGAAGGTCAGAAATGTATGTGGGGGAGGATTTAGTGAGGGCTTTGTAGGCGAGTGTAAGAACCTTGCATTGGCATCTGAATGGGAAGGTGGGAAGGGGAGCCAGTGTAGGGCTTGAAGGAGAGGGGAAGCAGATGTAGAACATCTGGAGAGGAAGATGAGCTGAGCAGCAGCATTGAGGACCGATTGTAGTGGAGAGAGGTGGGAGGCCAGCTAGGAGAAGGTTACAGTAGTCCAATCTGGAGATGACCAGTGAGTGGATGAGGGTTTTAGTGGCATCCTGGGTGAGGAAGGGTCTAATCCTGGAAATATTTTTTAGGTGGAAGCGGCAGGACTGTGAGAGGTGCTGAATGTGTGGTTTACAGGAGAGGGAGGAGTCAAGAATAATTCCAAGACAGCGCACTTTGGGGATAGAGGAGATAGTTGTGCCATCAATAGATAAAGAAACTGTGGGAAGTGAGGTGATGGAAGAGGGTGGGAAGATGATCAGCTCAGTCTTAGACATGTTAAGTTTAAGAAAGCGCTGGGACATCCGTGAAGAGATAGCAGAGAGACAGTTGGAGATACGGGTAAGAATCAAGGGGGTGGAAAGGTAAATTTCAGTATCATCAGCATAGAGATGATATTGGAGGTTGTGACCGGACGCCTTTCGCCTAGGCCGTCACTGGTCACGGGTTAGCGCTTTTGGACTCCCACTCACCGTCAGTGACCGCCTGTCACTAACTCCGCCCACTGCGCCGTGGGCATTTAACGATGCTGCCACCACCAAACTCTACCATCGGCGTTTGGAACCGCTTATTAGGTACCTTCAGGCTCCTACGTCGGCACCTGGAACCGCTTCTGCTGCGTATGCGTTTGATTAACTGCGGACACACCTCCTGTTTGGTGTCGGCAGTTCCCACCTGATCCCTCGCAATGGACCAGGTCTGCGCGGTAGCTTGGCAGAGGGCTTGAACTTGGAGACACAGAGCTCTTACCCAGAGCAGCAGGAGAACGGAATAGCATTTTGGCGCAATTCTGTTGGTCGCAGGATTGAGTCAATTGAAGTAAAAGGCAAACGGTGTTTATTTGCTCAATGTCTTAAAGAAGACCCTCCCTTCCGCCTGAAGGGGAATATCACACAGAAATCAAACAGCAATTCTCCACAAAGAAGTTACAGGGTTGTACAACAAACACAGGCTCACAGGCCCTGTATATATAGTCAGAACACATAATACAGCATGGTGAAATCCACCCACAGTTGGTCTTGTAACCCAATCAGACCATCTATCCCAAATGTACGGTAATTACAACTCACATTCCACAGGAACTGGTCATTTACTTTCATCCTTTGATACATTTATCACACAGTGACAAAATATCTATGTAGGATAACCAGCAATAATATTCGCTTTAGTCTCCTGCAATATTCAGGAAATCATAAATTAATCAAACACTTTTCTCCCCAAAAGTGCAAACACACAAGAGACAATCTCAGGGACATATCACAGGAAGACTTGGCCATTTGACTGTCTTCACACCTTCACACAATTAGCATCTGGTTTCCTACAGTCACAAGCTGGTCATGTCTTATACAGGCATATTCAAGAAGTGCATTAAAACCATTTTACATTTAAAATCATACATTTTAAATACATGTCCTAGCTCAGTGCTGCACATACCATCTTGAATACGTTTTTATGTTTAAACACTCGGTGCCTAGCACCGGTAATACATTTAAACATGGCGCCTAGCGCCCTCTGTCTCTTTAAATATGGCGCCGCAGCACAGGGGGTTAACCCTTTCAGCGCCGTGGCAAACATTTTAAACGTGTGGTCAGCCTCCGGCCACACTTCTCCCCCCCCCTCTCAAGCGGGCCACCAGAGGGCCATGTCCCAACGATTTGGCTCCTGGTCCCTCAGTCTCTTGGGGGGTTAAGGGAAGCTACCTGGGGAGCTTCGGCTCTGGCCTTGACAGTTCATCCATATTGCAGTGGCCCTTTCCTTGTCTGTGCACAATGTCCAAATAGTCACACTGAAGTCCAAGGTTCCAGCACAACAGTCTGTCAGTTTCCCTTTTGGGGGACCAGTCGCACACATAGTGCTGAAGGTGGTCCAATGCCCAAACAATTGCCAACCACTGTGTTCCAATTGTTGCATACCTCACCTCCCACTGTAGCAGTATCCTGCTCAAACAAGCCAAAGGGTGCTCCTGCCCATATGGCTCCACCTGGCTCCGTACTGCTCCCAGTCCATGCAATGACGCATTAGTTCGTGCCACAATGTCCTGGTCCTGAAATTGCGCCATCTGCACTGGAGCTGGTATCAGAGCCTCATTCAATGACTGGAATGCCAACTCACAAGCGGGTATCCAGTCCACTGACTTGGGAAGTCCCTCCCTGGTCAACTCTGTAAGGGGTGTCACTACAGCACTAAGGTCAGGGACAACTCGTCCGTAGGGCCTTACAGTTTCTAAGGTCAGTACCTGTCTTGGGGTTGTGGGCCGGGGACAGTTTCTGGTTGCCTCTACCCCCACTGGTCTGGGCCTACCTCTGTCTCCCCCCACTCTATACCCTGGGAACTGCACCTCTGTCATCTCCACCTGGCATCTGTCTGCACTACCTGTCAGACCTGCCCTACCATCCTCCTCCTCCAATGACCTATGACTATGGGAACCTACCCTGTCACCTAGGCCTTTTCTCACCACCTTGTCCGCTACCTGTTCCATAGTGATGGTGGACAGATCACCAGTCTCTGAGCTCTGTGTGACATCCACCACGTGTAGGCTGCGTGTCTTCCCCGATCTACTTGGCACAACCAGGGGACCTTGCTCCCTAACTGGCCTATCCCCTTCTACCTTCCTGGCTACCCTGTACTTAACCCTTCCCGCCAGGTCACACTCAATGCCGCTATCCCTGAAAGGCCGCTGCCAGCTTGGCACGATATGCCTTTCAGATATGGGTCAGCAAGCTGAGCTTCCCTGAACTCCTGTCTGGGGCCCTCACTTCCTTTTAAGTAGGGACAGTCTACAGGGGGATATGGGTTGGGATCGCTAGGGTCAGTCTGGTTGAGGTCAGTAAGAGGGAAGTCAGTGTGGTCACTCATACTCACCGCTGGAGTTGGCAAACCACTAGGGACAGGAGCATCACTGGGCACCCTCACAGGATCCAGCGAGCCGGAACCAACATCCTCTGCGTTGCTAGGGGACGTAGACATACCAGAGGCAAAAGGCATGCTGGGTAGATGTGCTGATCTAGCCACTGTAATCTTTTCCTCTGGGCTGGTTGATGCTGTGGTAAGCTGTGCTGGCAGTTGTCTAGCCGCTGTAGTCTTTTCACCGGGGCTGGGCTGTTCTGGTGCAGTTGATGTAGACTGTGATCCAGAAACTTGACTCTGGGCGATGGCGTCAGCAAACGTGGTAACGATTCCACCACCAAGGTCATTCCCCAGGACCACTCAATTGGAAGGCCATCCATGACAGCAACGTCCTTCAACTCTGGGCCAGCTCCCCAGTCCAGGTAGACCCTCGCCACAGGTACCTCTCGCTCCATTCCACCTGCCGCGGTCACTTTGGCAGTGCGACCTGGTAGTACTGTGGCAGGATCAATTAGACAGGGGCTCACAACAGTGATTGAGGCCCCAGAGTCTCTTAATTCTTGTCCCTGCAGGAGCCCCACTTGGACCATCTGCAGGTGCTGCCACATATTTTGTGGTGGCCCTTTGGCCATGCAGGTGACTCTCTCCGTAGAGTTCACCTGATTCTCCCCACACTCCATTGGACTGGCCGGAGTAGGAACAGTCTCTTTGGGCTCACCTCCTCGGGTCAGGCAAGCAAGCCAGGCTCCAGCACTCGGATTTGGGGCACGAGTCTGGGGTGTTTGGGGTATGGAACAGTTCATCCTCAGATGTCCGATTTTCCCACAGTCATAACACTTCTTGTCCAGGCGGGGCCCCGGTGGTCCCTGATGATTTGCAGGGACAGGGCGGGGCGATTGCTGGCCAAGAGCACCCGGGTTGGAGGATGCCCGCTTTGGGGGGTGATGAGCAGAAGAGGGGTGTTCCCCTGGTTGTACAGTCCATTGGGGTCTGCTGCTAGTCGGGCACTTCTGCCCTTGTGGCCGAATTGCCACATACTTGTCTGCTAACTGGGCCGCCATCTTCAAGCTGAGTGGCTCCCAGTCTAGCACCCACTCCTTCACCTCTGGGGCGCACCTGCGGTAGAACTGCTCTTGGCATAGCAGATCAATCAGTGCGTTCCAGGTAGTGGCACCAGATCCCTTCACCCACTTCACCACGTACTGCCTCAGCTGGGTGGCGAACTGCTCATGGGTGCTGGTAGGGTTCTTGGGCAAGTCCCGGAACTTTTTCCTGTAGGACTCAGGAGTGACAAAGTATTGCTGTAGGATGGCCCTTATGACTTCATCATAGTCACCGCAGTCCTCGGTGGCCACTCCTCGATAGGCCTCTCCGTGCAGTGTGGGCACCAGGTGTCTGACCCACTCCTGCTTGGGTAAATCGTGTAGTTTACAAGTCCTTTCAAATACTTGCAAATGTCCATCAATGTCCCCATCACTGTCTGCAAACTTGGCAAACTGTATGCGTCCTGATCTGGTTACAGCAGTCTGCAACGGTGCTTGGGGTACCATGGCCCGTGGTGCCCGCTCGTCATGCCACATCCGAATGATTAGCATACGTTCTTGTTCCGTTGCCCTTTCTCCCAATTCCGCTAGCCGATCCGCTAGGGTATCCATTCGTTGGGATCCCTGCCATGCTGAGGAATGCTGAGAAACATAACTGCTGTGAGAGGGGGCGGGACTTGTTGCTCTCACCACGTTCTGAGCGGCGTCCATTGTTATGCACTTTCCACCTCCGTCTGATGCAACTCAATTCCGCTGTGATCAGTCATCCTGCGCGTTCTCCTGAACTGCAGTTACTCCTCTCCTGAGTAACTCGGCTTCTCTCTTCGGGTGACCGAAAAGCCGCCTGGGATTATCCCACCGCTATGCCACCAGATGTGACCGGATGCCTTTCGCCTAGGCCGTCACTGGTCACGGGTTAGCGCTTTTGGACTTCCACTCACCGTCAGTGACCGCCTGTCACTGACTCCACCCACTGCGCCGTGGGTGTTTAACGATGCTGCCACCACCAAACTCTACCATCGGCGTTTGGAACCACTTATTAGGTACCTGGAACCGCTTCTGCTCCGTATGCGTTTGATTAACTGCGGACACACCTCCTGTTTGGTGTCGGCAGTTCCCACCTGATCCCTCGCAATGGACCAGGTCTGCGCGGTAGCTTGGCAGAGGGCTTGAACTTGGAGACACGGAGCTCTTACCCAGAACAGCAGGAGAACGGAATAGCGTTTTGGCGCAATTCTGTTGGTCGCAGGATTGAGTCAATTGAAGTAAAAGGCAAACGGTGTTTATTTGCTCAATGTCTTAAAGAAGACCCTCCCTTCTGCCTGAAGGGGAATATCACACAGAAATCAAACAGCAATTCTCCACAAAGAAGTTACAGGGTTGTACAACAAACACAGGCTCACAGGCCCTGTATATATAGTCAGAACACATAATACAGCATGGTGAAATCCACCCACAGTTGGTCTTGTAACCCAATCAGACCATCTATCCCAAATGTACGGTAATTACAACTCACATTCCACAGGAACTGGTCATTTACTTTCATCCTTTGATACATTTATCACACAGTGACATAATATCTATGTAGGATAACCAGCAATAATATTCGCTTTAGTCTCCTGCAATATTCAGGAAATCATAAATTAATCAAACACTTTTCTCCCCAAAAGTGCAAACACACAAGAGACAATCTCAGGGACATATCACAGGAAGACTTGGCCATTTGACTGTCTTCACACCTTCACACAGAAAGCTTCCAGCCAGAGTTCACTGACCATAACAGGACTTTCTTTTCATCAGACCTCCTGCTAGGCAATCACAATTAGCATCTGGTTTCCTACAGTCACAAGCTGGTCATGTCTTATACAGGCATATTCAAGAAGTGCATTAAAACCATTTTACATTTAAAATCATACATTTTAAATACATGTCCTGGCTCAGTGCTGCACATACCATCTTGAATACGTTTTTATGTTTAAACACTCGGTGCCTAGCACCGGTAATACATTTAAACATGGCGCTTAGCGCCCTTTGTCTCTTTAAATATGGCGCCGCAGCACAGGGGGTTAACCCTTTCAGCGCCATGGCAAACATTTTAAACGTGTGGTCAGCCTCCGGCCACAGAGGTCAAAAGAGTTAATGAGTTCACCTAGAGAGGACGTATCTAGGGAGAAAAGGAGAGGTCCAAGAACAGAACCTTGGGGAACTCCTACTGTTAGTGGAAGTGGGGGGGGGGAAGAGGAGTCCTGATAGGAGACAGAGAAGGAATGATCAGAGAGGTAGGAGGACAGCCAGGAGAGGGCAAGGCCATGGAAACCAAGAGCATGAAGGATTTGCAGGAGGATAGGGTGGTCTACAGTGTCAAATGCAGCAGAGAGGTCAAGGAGAATGAGCAGAGAGTAGTGGCCCTTGGATTTGGCAGCAAGGAGGTCATTGCTGACTTTCGTGAGGGCAGTTTCAGTGGAGTGGAGAGAACGGAAGCCAGATTGTAATGAGTCAAGGAAGGAGTGGGAAGAAAGAAAGGTGGTAAGGCGGTTGTAAACAATACGCTCAAGGAGTTTGGAAGCAAAGGGGAGGAGAGAGATGGGTCGGTATTTGGAGAGTTTGTTAGGATCCAGGGTAGGTTTTTTAAGAATGGAGGAGACAAGGGCATGTTTGAATGCAGAAGGGACAGTGCCAGATGATAGGGAGAGATTGAGGAGGTGGGCAAGATGGGAACAGGAAGAGGGAGACAGCTAACAGAGGAGACGGGAAGGGATAAGGTCAAGGGGGGAGGAGGAAGGAGGGGAGGACCGGATGAGGGCCATGACTTCCTCTCCAGAAACAGGGGAGAAGCATGTCAGGGTTGGCGAGACAGATGGGGAGCGGTGGTCAGGGAAGGGAGTCAATTTTAGATGTAAAAGAGGTGGCAAAGTCAAGGGCAGAGAGCGAGGAGGGGAGGCGAGGAGGACAAGGGCAGAGGAAGGAGTTGAAAGTGGCAAAGAGATGCCGGGGGTTTGCGGACTGGGAGGAGATGAGGTTCTTGAAATATTATTGTTTGGAGCGGGAGAGGGCAGCACTGTAGGATGAGAGAATAAATTTGAAATGGAGGAAGTCTGCCATAGAGCGCGATTTCTTCCACTGGCGCTCAGCAATTCTTGAACACTTCTGCAGGTATCTGGTGCATTTGGAATGCCAGGGTTGTGGTGTGGATCTGCGAGGGTGAGTAGTTATTGCCGGAGCAACAGAGTCAAGAGCAGAAGTAAGGGAGACATTGTACAAGGAAGTGGCTTGTTCAGGACAAGAGAGAGAAGGGATAGGTGAAAGAAGCGAGTCCAGTAGAGAAGAAAAAGCAACAGTGTCAATAGCCTCAATGTTACGCTTAGTAATGGTAGCCTTAGGAGGTAAAAGAGGGGAAGGAGAGAGGGATAAGTTAAAAGAGAGAAGGTGATGGTCAGAGAGGGGGAATGGGGAATTGGAGTAATCAGAGATATCACAACGGTGAGTAAAGACCAGGGCAAGTGAGTGCCTACTCACATGGGAGGGTGATGAGGTCCATTGGGCGAGACCAAAGGAAGAGGTGATGGTAAGGAGTTTAGCGGCAGAGGATTCTGTGGGAATGTCAATAGGAATATTAAAATCACCTAGGATAATGGAGGGAAGATCTGAGGAGAGAATGTGAGGGAGCCAGGAAGCGAAGTTATCAAGGAATTTGGAGGGAGAGCCAGGGGGACGGTAAATGACAGCTACTCTGAGGTTTACTGGTTGGAAGAGGCGAATAGCATGAACCTCAAATGTGGGGAATGTAAGGGATGGTTCAGAGGTTAGCTGGTAGGAATAATTGGTGGATAGAAGGACCCCAACACCACCCCCATGGCGACCCCCAGGCCGGGGGAAGTGGGAGAAGGTGAGGCCCCCCAGCAGGAGAATTGGTGTCAGAGGGTGAAATCCAGATTTCAGTAATGGCTAGGAGATGTAGGGAGTTGGAGATGAAAAGGTCATGGGTGGGAACCAGTTTATTACAGACTGACCTGGCATTCCAGAGGGCACAGGATAGAGACATGGTGTTTGTAGGGGAGATGTGAATAAGATTATCTGGGTTGCTGTAACGTGGAGGTAAGAATAATTTGGGGGACCGATATGAATAGAGTTTAGTGATGGTGCGGGCACCTGAGCTAGATAGGGAACCTGTAGGAGGTGAGCAGGGAGAGAGATGTGGATGGCAGTGGGGCTAAGTGACAGGGAGAGGAGAGTAGGAGGAGGGATTAGTGGTGGGGTAGTAGGACCAAAAGGGTGGTAGAACAGGATGAAAGTGGAGTAATGGGAGAGGAAGGGAGAGTAGGGAGACTGAGGAGGGGGGAGACTATCGCCATATGTTCAAAATTGCTCCCGTGTGAAGCCGGGGCAGGTCACTAGTAATACTCAGTGGCCACGTTATTAGGTATACCTTTCTATTTGGCTGCAGAACAGCCTGAATTGTTGGTGGCTTAGATTCCACAAGGTGTCTCTGATCCATGGTGACATAATGACATCACCCAGTTGCTGCAGATTTGTCGGATGTACATTCCTGTTGCAAATCTCCCGTTTTACTATATCCCAAAGGTGTATATATATAAATGGAGTGAGCTCCTGCCCTACCTCCATGTTGCTCTCTTAGGGAAGCATCTGACCGTTACCATTTGGTCTTCCGTGCGGCGCCATCTTGTCACTGTGTATGAGCGCCACAGTCGGACACGGACGTGTTCCACTTCCTTTTGTTATACCCTCAGAGATACCTGCCACAGAGGTATACCGCTACCCACATACATCACCGGTGGGTAATCTGTATAATCCGCTCCATCAATATATCACATGTATGTCACTGTACAAACCACAGTGCATGCAAGGGGTACGATTGCTATGGGGCCCAGCAGGTTAGGGGCCTGTTGGCCCAGCAACTAACCCTCTGCACTGCACCTGTACTCACCATTAGTCCTGGAGCTGGCACCAGCTGTTTCCCAAGCAAGGGGAGTCTCTCTCTGTAGCGCTGCTAAAGAGGGTCAAGGTGGATGGACTGCTGGCTGTCCACCGTTGATTCTCCAAGGTTTCCAATTGCCGGCGTCTCCTTGTCGAAAGATCCACATTTTTTTAAGTTAAAAATGGTCAGGACTTGTATCAGAACCACTGGGACACCCCACTACTGATAATTAGGCACGTAGAAGTTTTTAATTAACTTAATTTGGGCAATAATGATATGTAATTTTTGTGGTGATATTCCGATCATGCAGAACAATGGGTTAATTAAAGTGGGCAAATGGTGTAGTGCTGTGGATACCTCCAGTGCCTGGGTGATGACGTCAACGCGTTTCGTCCTGTAAAAAAACCGGGGCTTTCTCAAGACTGTGTCTGTGCACTGGAGGTATCCACAGCACTACACCATTTGCTGCACCTGCGCTTTGGAGGTTCTTTGGAAAGTGACGATCCATTCCCGGAGTTCACTGCCGGCTGATGTACAGACACTGCTCCTTGGGCTGCTCTGGTTTCCCGCAGAGTCCCCGGAGTCCGCCGCCAGCTGGTCTATAGCCACTGCTCCGTGGTTAATGCTGTTCCTCCACTGCACACTCGGAGTATACCGCCAGCCGCTATTACAACCACCGGTCCGTGAACAGCTCTGTCATCCCGCTGCACGGCAGCTGATTTCATTCAGCCGCAGCTCAAACAGCGAGCGGACAAGCCACAGTAAGGACGACTATTGATTTGGATACAGCCTTCCAGGGGACAAGGTATTATCATTTCTTTCCCCTTTTCCACCTATATTTTCAGCGTGACTGTATATCACACTGGGACGCCAGTAGTGATTATCCACTAAATAGCGGAATTCAGCTGTTTTCATTGGAAACAAATTGTTACTTTAAAGTCACACTGTTGCATAACTATTGGCAGCAATTAGAACGTTGTGCTGTGGAACCTCATTGATATGGTATCAAGTTATACCCTTATACATCGTAGCAAGAGAGTCATTTGATCTCTGCAGTTTTATATGTCTGATATATTTATGTGCACTTGATTGCAACTTTTAATGTTTGTATGTGGATCCATTTGTATGTAATAAATATCTGTTTTTATCTTTAATATATGCCTCCTGTTTATTAACAGATAGCAAACCAAATATAGATATATTGGCCCTCATTCAGACCCACTCGCGAGCGGCTGTCCGCTCGCAAGTGGGTCGATGGTCCCCACTGCGCATGCGCACGACGGAGGGAGCTCCGTCGTGCGCATGCGCGAGACCCGACGAGCGAAGGACTTTCCTTCGCTCGGAGTGTCTCATCAAAGGGGGCGTGCTGTCGATGGTGACTGACAGCACGCCCCCTTTGGTGGGCATGCCTGTCAGACGTAGGCATTCCCAAGGGAACGCCTACCGTCTAAAGCCGACCCCACTGACATCACTAGTGATGTCAGTGGGAGTGATTTTGGCTCTGATAGAGCCAAAATCACTCCTGGCCTTGCGGTTGAAAAACCAAACCACAGGCTTTTGCTCGCAGTTTCGATGGTCGCGATGGTCAAGACCATCGCGACCATCATCCTGCACGCTCGTATATGCTGTGGGTGGTGACCCACAGCTATACGAGCGTCCAGGAGGACGCTCCATATTAATGGAGGTGGGCCCTGATTCAGAGCGAGCGCTCTGGTCAGAGCGTCCGGCTCTGAATCAGGGCCATAGATCCTAATCCACCTACAGTGCCTAGCGCAGTAAAGATTTTGTTTTCATACTGTAGCATTATGTGCAGCACTCACATTAAAGGAGCCGGCACTGCACACAGGCTTGTCCCCGGGGGAAGCCTGCATCTCCAGGATCCCCATGTGACTAAAACGGGGGTTCGTGTCATGAGGCCATGCCCCCATTTTTTACCGGCTTTGCACTACTATCTCCTCTCATGGGTCCTCACCGAGTGTCACCAGGTTGCGGGACGCCACTGGTTGACAGATACTCACGGCCAGGTTACCGAGGTCCAGCTTTTGATTAACTGTTACATTGTCATAACACTGTCAGATAATTGGTCTGTCTGTTTATCTGACAGTGAGTATATTCACTACAAACAAACAAAAATGGCAGCTGCTCAATCAATCTAGCAGTACTAATCAGGTGCATGAAAGGGAGGGGTCATACCAAGTAGAAAAAGGAGGGGGATTTAACCCCCTATTGTACCTCAGCACACTGAATAATACCTGCAACAATATATGAAGACTATATGGTCATAGAAATTCAGAGATATTAGTTGCATGCATTTGCAAATACATGTGAGGCTGCTGGGCCACGTCACGGCTTCTCTGTTACCAGCGGTCCCTAACACTAAGGGGTTCACGTCCGGGGCACAGTGCACCCCAAAAAACGTCCAGCCCAGGACCCCCCCAGGGCATCACACGAAAATGGAAAAAGAGTGACAGTGCAGTGTAAAGTATAGCTGTTGGTGAGTAATCATTAAGTGTGGAATGAGAGGTTAAAATATATGTGAAAAAATACATGAATAATAAACAAACATAAAAGGTGATGTGAAAAGCAACTATGTGTATTAAGTGGTGATGCCCTGAGGAGGCCCAGCCAGACCAGTCCCAGGGGCCCTACGCCCAAACGCTCACCCCAAATGTAAAATATACCAATTATAAGGCCTCATGATAAAGGCACATATATAATTTTGTCAAATGTAAGGCCTCATGATAAAGGCACATACATAAATGCATCCAAATTGAGAGCCAGCTTACCTGGGAGTCACCCCTGGGAACTCCAACTAGCACTACTAGAACCAGCATGCCCTACTAATGCTGGCTCCTTCATGCAACTCATAACAAGCAAACAAAAATGGCAGCTGCTCAATCAATCTAGCAGTACTAATCAGGTGCATGAAAGGGAGGGGTCATACCAAGTAGAAAAAGGAGGGGGATTTAACCCCCTATTGTACCTCAGCACACTGAATAATACCTGCAACAATATATGAAGACTATATGGTCATAGAAATTCAGAGATATTAGTTGCAGGCCCCTGGGACTGGTCTGGCTGGGCCTCCTCAGGGCATCACCACTTAATACACATAGTTGCTTTTCACATCACCTTTTATGTTTGTTTATTATTCATGTATTTTTTCACATATATTTTAACCTCTCATTCCACACTTAATGATTACTCACCAACAGCTATACTTTACATTGCACTGTCACTCTTTTTCCATTTTCGTGTGATGCCCTGGGGGGGTCCTGGGCTGGACGTTTTTTGGGGTGCACTGTGCCCCGGACGTGAACCCCTTAGTGTTAGGGACTGCTGGTAACAGAGAAGCCGTGACGTGGCCCAGCAGCCTCACATGTATTTGCAAATGCATGCAACTAATATCTCTGAATTTCTATGACCATATAGTCTTCATATATTGTTGCAGGTATTATTCAGTGTGCTGAGGTACAATAGGGGGTTAAATCCCCCTCCTTTTTCTACTTGGTATGACCCCTCCCTTTCATGCACCTGATTAGTACTGCTAGATTGATTGAGCAGCTGCCATTTTTGTTTGTTTGTTATGAGTTGCATGAAGGAGCCAGCATTAGTAGGGCATGCTGGTTCTAGTAGTGCTAGTTGGAGTTCCCAGGGGTGACTCCCAGGTAAGCTGGCTCTCAATTTGGATGCATTTATGTATGTGCCTTTATCATGAGGCCTTACATTTGACAAAATTATATATGTGCCTTTATCATGAGGCCTTATAATTGGTATATTTTACATTTGGGGTGAGCGTTTGGGCGTAGGGCCCCTGGGACTGGTCTGGCTGGGCCTCCTCAGGGCATCACCACTTAATACACATAGTTGCTTTTCACATCACCTTTTATGTTTGTTTATTATTCATGTATTTTTTCACATATATTTTAACCTCTCATTCCACACTTAATGATTACTCACCAACAGCTATACTTTACACTGCACTGTCACTCTTTTTCCATTTTCGTGTGATGCCCTGGGGGGGTCCTGGGCTGGACGTTTTTTGGGGTGCACTGTGCCCCGGACGTGAACCCCTTAGTGTTAGGGACTGCTGGTAACAGAGAAGCCGTGACGTGGCCCAGCAGCCTCACATGTATTTGCAAATGCATGCAACTAATATCTCTGAATTTCTATGACCATATAGTCTTCATATATTGTTGCAGGTATTATTCAGTGTGCTGAGGTACAATAGGGGGTTAAATCCCCCTCCTTTTTCTAGTGAGTATATTCACTGTCAGATCCGAACACAACTTACGGCATCAGTCGGGTATGCTGGAAGATTTCTCATGCCCGATGGAGCGATGATTGCTTCTTGGTCGCAGTCATGCACTGTGTGATTATCGGCTCGACCGGCCAATTATTGCACAGTGTAAGGCCACCTTTATCTGTAGTCACTGACTAACATTAAAAAAAAACCTGTTTGGAAAAAAAAATCTGCAGCAGGAGACTTTTTATGGCCTAACGTTCCAGGATATGATGACTTTAAAAAAATTAAAAAAAACAATCAGAGCGAAACATTTCCATAATAAAATTTTCTTTGTCCTCAGTATTCACGTACTAAACCCTCTGAGCAGGGCCGCCATCAGGGGGGGACTGCCGGGACTCTAGTACCGGGCCCGGAGACAGAGGGGGCCCGGCTGACAGCGGCGAAGAATGCACCGTGCGGCTGGCAGGAGCCTGGGAGAAAGCATCAGCACTGTGGCATTTCAACTATGTAGTAGGTAGTGGAGCCGGCCGTGAGCTGTGATTGGCTCGCGGAACAGCAGCCAATCAGGAGCAGCAGCTCCTTATCAGCCAATCAGGAGCGGCCGCTCCTGATTGGCTGCCGTTCTACGAGCTGTGATTGGTTCGCGACCGGCTGCGTAGTACAAATGCTGCAGCGGCGCGGATGCTGGCGGACGGCTCCAGTCTGACTCCATAGGTGAATTCCACAGCGCTGATGCTCTTTCTTTCTCCCTGCCTGCCGCCCGGTGCATTCCTCGCCACAGCTAGCTGGGCCCAATCTCTCTCAGGACAGGAGAACGCAGGTATGTTGACCCTGCCCTGTGCCCCCCCCTTCTCGTAGCCAGCCAGCGCTGTTCCCCCTAGTCCAGTCCAGCCAGGCTTTCCTGCGCCCAGTCCCCCATTCAGCCAGCCTTCCCTGCCTTGCCCCTTCCCCAGTCCAGCTAGTCTTCCCTGCGCCCCCCTCCTAGTCCAGCCAACCAGCCTGTCTTATCTGTGCCCCCTCCCCTTGTTCAGCCACCGGTCCTGCCCCTCCCCCAGTCCAGCCAGCCTGCCTTCCCTGCATTGCCCCTCCCCCAGTCCAGCTAGTCTGCCCTTGTCCCCCCCTCCTCATGTCCAGCCAGTCAGCCTGTCTTCCCTGCGCCCCCTCCTCATGTCCAGCCAGCCTGCCTGACTTCTCTGCCCCTCCCCTACTGCCCTTTGCCCCCCTAGACCAACCAACCTTCCCTGCCTTTTGCCACCCCAGCCCACCCTTCCCAGCTCAGTGCCCCCCTTTGTCCAGTGTTCCCTGCCCTGTGCCCCTCCCACATGCCTAGCCATCCCTGGTTTTTGCACCAATTGAGGTAAAACCCCTGCTATAGCTCCACCAACATTATCCACCACTCTGCCCAACTCTGCCTTATACCCAGGATGGGGGGCTACCTATTTTGTTAGTACCGGGCCCCAGAATTTCTGATGGCAGCCCTGCCTCTGAGCACCCAGCCAGGTGTGATTAGAATAGATATAACAGCAGTGCTCTGTCACAATATAGCTGACTTCATCTGAAGATAAATATTATCATGTGACAAAAACAGACCATGTAAATAAAAAAATCACAATTTAATTAAAAAAGAGCCTATAAAAGCATATTGTGATAGAAGCACTGGTAAAGTGCTAAATGGCAAATATGTTTGTCCAATGTTTCTGTGTTTTAAAACCCCCAGGAAATATCTGTTTCTGCTAAACAGACTTGATCAGAGTTTGGGCTTTAAGTAAATGCCGGAGAATGGGTATTGGGGGTGTGGATGAGAGAAGGGAGGGCTCCATCCACAAGGCCATTTCGAGTTTTCAGACCTTAAGCCTGAGAGCAGGCTAATTAGTGACTGCAGTTGTGAGAGACTCATAAAGGTTGTGTCAGGGTTTGGCTCAGTGTCTCATACCTGGGGAGAGCAGGCAGTCAGAGACATTGTGATGTACTACTTGTAAGTACTGTGCATATGCCTATGTTTGTGGTAAGGGCAGTAGGCCCTACTACTTTAAGAGAGGAAAGTTATTGTATAGTTGGTGCCGTTGGATTTATTTTTATGTTTTCCATTTTTTATACTGCACAATAAAAACTAGCTACGGCTAGCTTGCATGAAAACCCTGGACTGGTGTGCTGTTTCCTGGCTGCTGTGTGTTTGGAGGTGTCCATCTACCCCAGGAGAGGGACCTCCTACCTCGATCCTATTACAATATAAATGCAAAAAAGAAAAATGCATAAAATATAGAATCAGAGCATCCACTTATGCAAAAGTACATCAATGCGTAAAACCAATCCTTCTTGCACATTCACAAGAGATCACATAGAGAAGAAAAGTAATACAGTATACCAATTGATAACTTGTATCATAGAAACACAATAACAATTGTCCAATGGAGGTGGGTACCCACACACACAGAAAAATAAAAAAATATATAAATAAAAATAATAATAGAGAAGAAGGATAAAGAAAATAAATAAAAACAGTAAAAAATATATAGAACATGGGGGGTGGGGAACCAATTAAACTGTTGTGTATGTAATATGGACTTTAGTAACAATTAAGCTGTGGTTATATTGTACAGTTGATTAACAACTCAAAGGTTAGTCATACAACTTTGGCTTTGTGATGATAACAAAGGCAGGTACTGGACTCACACACTGGTGATTAGAAGTCGGCTTCTTTAGCTATAGTGGAACCGATAGGCAGCACTGTATAAGCACAGTAGTTAGATAGTTATTTAGCATATATGAATGTTAAAATCATGTATTCCACTCACCTGCTGGTTATTCCTAGAAGGATTGGTTTTACGTATTGATGTACTTTTGCATAACTGGATGCCCTGATTCTATCTTATATGCATTTTTCATTTTATATATCTATATATGTTTTTATAGGCTTTTTTTTATTCAATTGTGATTTTTTTTTTTTTAATTTACATGGTCTTTTTTGTCACCTGATATAATTTATCTTCAGATGAAGTCAGCTATATTGTGAGAGAGCGCTGCTATTTAAATCTATTCTAATCGTTCCCTCTCTAATAGGTTGTGGCTGCCGCCTTATAGCAGCAGCTTGTCACTTGTAGTTCTCCATCTCTCCTTTTAGCTCAGCGCTTTTATTTCTCCCCAGCCAGGTGTGGCTGAAATTGCAAGTGCTGGTTTAAGTAATGAATTACAGATACCTCAAACGTGGAGCATTAAATAAGTGCTCGCCTATAGCCAAGAGGCTGCTACGTGGAGAATGAAGGCCATTGACTCACTAAATGGACTGGCTGCATTCACATGTATCTTGCTGTTGCTTTCACTGTGAACAGGCAGCAGGGGGCGCTTTCTAAACACAGTAATGCAGATTTCTACAGATAGTTTGGGGGATTTGAAATCAAGCATGATACATGTGGTGTTTTTGTTGCAATATGCAACATATTTAAAGTTATACTGGGTACACACTCAAGCTGCATACACACACAACGATTTAGTAAATGAACGATTTTAGTAAACGATTTTCGTTCATTTTTTCAATGGAGGAAAAATGAACGAAAATCGTTTACTAAAATCGTTCATTTACTAAATGTTATGAACGATTAATTTTTGAACTACAAACGATTTTTGCGTATTCCCTTGCTGAAAATCGTTGAGTTGGTCAGTCTGACTGAACTACAAATTACAAACGTGAACGCGCATGAACGATAATCGTTCATCGTTTTAACTCAGAAAGTGAACGATTTTTGTCAACGTTTGAACGATAAACGATATCGTTATCGATAATCGTTCAAATAATCGTTGTGTGTGTATGCACCTTATGGAGCATACACATGGTCAGATGTGTTAGATGTGTCAGATGAACGATTGAACGACTGATCGATTTGACCAACGATCTGAACGATTTTGCAAACGATTTGAACTACGAACGATTTTTGACTGCATTAAAATTACTGAAATCGTCCAAAACTGACTGCAAACACATCAGATGTCAGATATCGTTATCTGATCATCTGCAATGCGCATCGTTCAGACATGTCAGATATGTCAAATTTTCCTACAGATATGAACGATTGAACGATTTTTTAAATCGTTATCGTTCAGATCTGAAGAAAAATCTGACCATGTGTATGCACCATTAAGCGATATATCGTTCGTACAGCTGACTAACGATATATCATTCAGTCCATCTGGCATACTGTACACACAATATATCTGTGAAAGATGTCTTTCCCAGATATATTGCATTGGACGTGCTGCATGGCAGATGTCATATATTTAAAAGATATATTTTTCACATCTGCTTGTGTGCAGACACGACCGACCGAACGACCCAAATGCTGTCCACAGGAAACAGCGATAATGACATCACAGCTGGTTCTACTGGTCAAACATATCGGGTGACCAATGTGCATATCCTTGCTCTATCTTCACAATGGTCGGCGGGTTGGTTGAACTAACAATTTGTCGCTCAAGTGTGTACCCCACACAGGTCTTCACTGCAAGTGACAAGTCATGGCCAAGGGGCTGAATGTTACACTTGTATTTAATTGGGCAACAACTGACCACAGGCTGACAGGTTACTTATTTTTATCGTTGATCGAGACGCCCACCTATGTGTCATCGTTTTCACTGAAAAAAAAAGATATATATATTTATAGAGTTTTTTTTGTTATTTCCTTTCCTTCCTCTCCACTATAACTCCACACAGACTACTGCCGACTGCTTCAAAAGCAAGATGGGTCTATTTTAACATATTCCCACTCAAACCCCTATAGATCATTTATTGAGGTTTAAACCCGCAGCAGCAGCACACATGCTCTTCTGGGACATCGTGCGTCTGAGCGCATGGATTTGCAGGAAGGAACGGCAACATATGCAGGGGGTGCAAAGCGAAGAGCCGGGCGGTTCTGCGTTGTGACGATTAGACATGAGCCTATTTGTGCGCCCGCGTGTAAAAATGATAAAAGGTTGTATGGACCTATTCAATTAGCGGGGATTCCCTGAGCGTGAGTCCCTGCAGTTGGACTTTACCTCACAGCTCATGGAGGTGTGAGGTAAAATCCACATAAAAACCAGCAAATCAGGGCTCGCGCGCGGGGAAAAGACCCATTGATTCTGCAGTTTCCGCGGAATCAGTGTGTTTCAGCGTAAATTGAATAGCATTTCCCCATGGGGTTTTTGGCTGGCAATTAGTCGCGGGGTAAACCCCGCACCTAATTGAATACCCCCCCATAGAGACAGTCCCATAGGACTCTTCACTCACAAGTGTCCACACTTTCTTTTCTCTACTTTGTAAACTTATTCTACTGTTCCTACGCACATCGCAAATTGGCCATACAGTACATGTTAGTTTTTGGTTTTTTTTATCTGTAACAGTTTAGGCAGAGTAAGCCAAGAAAGCGCTCAGGGTCCGTTCTTTCATGGACTTGCTTCACTAAATTCATCACTGCTCGGCTCCCTGTTGACAGACATTAATGTGTCATACACATAAACCTTCCCTGACAGATGCTCTATAGAATAGTGAAAACTGCATCAAAATCCGTCAAGGGGTTCTCGAGATTAGCCCCAACACACAGACAGACGCCTACCAGGGACTTTACTTTATACTATGTATAGATAGATGTGTCTATAAGGTTTTATTTGAAAAATATGTTCTTAGCTTAGAAGTCTCCTTTCAGCATCACCTATGGCCCTTCAGGGCTCATCCCATCACAGCATTGACCCTCTATAACCCGCCGTGTATGGCAACCAGACCCAGGCTGATAGGAGAGGTCACAGTCTCCACAGGTCAGGATGCTGGGACAGCTTTACATCAGGGTGCCCACAGCAAGGGAAAGCCTTACACGGAGGAGTAAATCCGTCACTTCTGTTCTCTTACTCAGGGCCGGCAACAGTCTCTAGCACCCATGTGCGTCAGACTAACGCTGTCAGGCCTATAAAGGGAATCACAAGGGAACCGTAATGCTCACCGAGAGCTGCCAAAGGTCTTCAGAGTTACAGTGTTGTCTTTCCAGGATACACCTGTATGGGTGAAACACAACTATTCTCCCACTCCCCTGGTATGGTATGCTACCCGCTCCTACTCCCCCTAGAATGGTATGCTACCCGCTCCTACTCCCCCTAGAATGGTATGCTACCCGCTCCTACTCCCCCTAGAATGGTATGCTACCCGCTCCTACTCCCCCTAGAATGGTATGCTACCTGCTCCCCCCCCCCTAGAATGGTATGCTACCTGCTCCTTCTCCCCCCTAGAATGGTATGCCACCCGCTCCCTCTGGTATGATCATCAGTATTCTTAGTGCTTAGAGTGCGCTCCTGCTTTTTCTTTTTTTTTCTGCATTAAGTCAAATCTTACCCAGACTGGTCTTCGGAACTGGTCAGCCGGGCCCAGAAAGTCTGTATCCAACGACGCAGACCCCGGGCTCGACACACCTACAAAATGGGCACAACACTCTCCCATTTTGTAGAAACGGTCCTGGTTTCCGGCCATGTATTGTCAAATATGGCTTAGGGGGGACTGCCAGCCATCACATAGGACCTGCTCTCCACATGCACAGACTGGGACCCCCGCGCAGATCCACAAACATCGGATTTGTGCGTAAACCATCGGATTTGCCTACAAATCCGAATCAGGCCCTAGGTGTCATGCACTAGCCTAGCCAGACTCCCTATGCTGAAACAAGGCGCATGAAACAACACACTGCAACCACAATAGAATTCGGACAGTATGGAAAATACACATTAGACATTCCTCCTTGTGAAGGTCGCTGTCTGTTTCTGGGGTCGCCACTCCAGCCCATGCAGGGAAATGCCTTGGGGTTCTCCACTGCGGAATGTCCATAAACTCCATACCCTTTCATCTCCTGCGCGGGTGTTGAAGTGGCTATAATCATATGACCTCACCATCACACTGCGCTGCTCCAAGGTAGACAGTTGGGATCGGTTTCTGCCTATATATTGTAAGAATGAGGTTAGGCGACATAGGTCTACCACTGACTCTGTGCTGTGATGGTGATATCCTCCCACACAAGTATAATAGGGGTTTTTACCACACCTATCGGGCGCCTTCAGTATACAGCTCTGCAGTGGCGTAAGTTCATCTCAGATGCCCAGAGGCAAGTTATAATTTTGTACCCCCCACCCGTATAAGTGAATTTGTTTCTATTAGGCCTATTTACTAAAGTAAATGTATCCTTTTTTTGGGAGATATCTGCAGATTTATAGAATCCCCCGTAGGTATCTGCAGTCCGGAGACTGGCCCCAGTAGCTAACACTATCTCAAGGTGGTGCTAGCAGCTGTTGCCTATGGGCTACAGATTGCAAAAAGTACCAGGAGAGGGATCCGTAGCATCCCTCCCTGGCACTCTCCACTCAGACCACTCATGCACAGTAGCGCTGAAGAAGTGAAGGGTTTGCATTAGGATTGTGTATAGATCCCCTTCAGTTAATGTGCCTAGAACCAGGGCCACCATCAGAAATTGTGGGGCCCGGGACTGACAAAACAGGCAGGGCCCCTCCCCCCTGCTATTAAATGCAATTGCGGCCAACTCAATATCTGCCATAGCGTGGTTTATACTGTATGTGTTTTCAACTTCAATAAAAGAAATACACTGCAAATATCATCGTGTGCATAGCTTTGTAATAAAATATGATTTTTAAAAAATGAAGATAACGCCCAGCCTTTTTTTTTTATCTCCTTGGGCCCCTCCCTTTATTAAATACAGTAGATGCACCAAGACTTTTTTTTTTTTTTTTTTTTACATCACTTCACTTACCTTATTGACACGGTTCCCCAGCACTGCAGACGCGGCTGCTCCTCTTCATCCGCGGCTCCAACGTCGACCCTGCTCTCCAGCTTACAGTGACAGTCAGACTACAAAACAGTGCGCGCGCGTGACAGCACGCGTGCGCACTGTTTTGGCGTCTGACTGTCACTGTAAGCTGGTGGAGGAGCGGGACCGCTCGGGTCCGCTGCCTCCTCCAGCTCCCTCCTATGATGATGATCCATCCAGGCCGGCGGGCGGTAGCAGCGGCAGCTGGGCCCCCGTCTCTTCAAGGGGATAGTTCAAGCTGCAGGCTCTGCAGTGGAAGCCCCCCCCCCCCGTTCAACCCCCCGTTCAGCCAGAGGCCGGGCCCCCTCCCCCGTTCAGCCAGAGGCCGGGCCCGGGACTCCAGTCCCGGCAGTCCCCCCCTGATGGTGGCCCTGCCTAGAACACATGCAAAGGTATACAGCTCTCCCATCGTATACCACAAGATAAGGGATAACTTTGCAACATTGTCTATTATAAAGATGGGGACTGCACTGAGGAATGTGTAATGTATGTTTGTATGAAGAGTGACCTCAACTACAGTCCTTGGGTTAATTCATTTAGGAGTATATACAGCTAGGCATTAGTCACAGATAAGATAGTGACATTTATACTCAGGCTGGCCGCACAGGTCCGTGGCTAGAGCTGTCGCCAGGGAGGAGTGGGACGGGGAGTTATGTCTCACTGGAATAAGAAGCTGCTGAGGAGCAGTGACACCAATGAGCAGGGACAGGCTATAGATAGACGGAGGCGGCAGCTGATTGTCTGATACAGAGCTCTCCACTAGTGTATGGTGGCTTCTCAGGTGCCGGGAAGAGGTGCCATGTATTGGGTGGCCGTGACGGTACACTCCAGGTACATATTTACAGCCCTAAGTGGGGTGAATATATTGTGGGCAATGGAGGTGGTGCCCCTTCAGTGATGGCGTCCCGGCGGCAGGCGCCTCCATCGTCTCCCATAGTTCTGCCCCTTCAGCTCAGGTGGGACTGAGGCAGCCAGGCCAGAGGCTTGAAAGACCTTACCTGCAGAAAGGATGAAGTCTGAAGAACCAGCTCGTAGACAGACATGAGATCTGCCCCAAAAAGGACTTGAATCCCGCAGAAGACGCTTAGCAGAGGAGCTGAGTCATACTTTGATACTTTGATTGTCAGGGAGACTCCCTGAAATAGTCACACTCTCCCTGACTCCCTGAAGAGTCTATCAATCTCCCCGATTGCACCTTACCCCCATTATGTAGCTGATATATACTTGGGGGAAAAAATAAATCAGAGATCTATACATTCAAATAGTATATTCAGTGCCATTTCCCTGCATTGGTTATAAGGCACAATGATCCCTATGGCTACATGCATTTTCAAATAAGGTTTCTCTTGGACTCGTATATGGGACCCCTTGTAAAGAACAATACATGAGCAAGCCCTGAAAAACATCAGTGTGTTTTCATCAACGTGTAGCTCTGACTGACTGCTTTGGTGCACGTTTACATTTGGATGTAAGTCAGTGTTATGACACGCCCCTCAGATGTAGCAGGGCACGCCCACTTTACCGCCGCGCTCATAGGTGCTGCTTTCACAATCTCCCTGAAATGCTTTTTCAAAAGTAGGCAAGTGTGAGCTGAGTGGGAGAGAACCCCTGTGAGGCCTGTGAGAGCCAGGCTGGAGGCTAGACCTGCAAGGAGCAGGCTGGAGATTGAGAGACTTTGGGGTTTATTTGCTTAACGTCAGGTTCTAAAACCCGGCGCTCCGATCGTGTTTCTGGCCAAAAAAGAGCAATGATTTAACTAGCGAAAAATAGCTAGTAAAATCATTGCCCTTTTAAATTCCAGGCATAAACACGGTCGTAAGCGCTGGGATATAGAACCCAACTCTTACCGTAGTTAATAAACTCCTATGTGTGAGGCTGATTGCAGACTAGCTGCTCATTGATGGAGAGGGCTGAAGTAGTGAGCTTGTGCTCTTAATAGGGGCTAGGCTGTTTATTATTTTCTGTTCATATATGGTGACCTTATAGCATCATTTACTCCTTTAAACCTGGACAAGCAGCGTTTAGACCCTCATTGTGCATCCATTCCAAACACTGTACAACTGGCAATAGTTCTATGTATACAAACATATATATAAATATATATATATATATATATATATATATACACACGCAGGGAAGAAGAGAAAATATGTCAGTGAATAGAGGAAGAAGTGAGATGCAATAGATAAAGTGTTAATGTCTATTGAGCAATAGGGAGAGGGGTCACATTTGACACATATATACTGCATACTGTATTTAGGTAGCATTATTCTCTAGAAACAGGTGACACAGGTGTCTGGCGAACACCCTTCGTTCAGGTTTTTACCTTTCCTCTGTATAAGACACGGCATTTATGTCCAGGCTTTGCATAGGTAAGAACAACTTCAAAGTATTCTGAATTTAAAAGTCATGTCACACAAGACAACTTCCTCTACAAACCCACACAGGAAATCTGACAAGCTGCGCTCACCGCAACTTCGTCTCCAACCTCCACAATCTGCAAACCTGGACCAGCAGTCAGGACCATTGCCCTGGGACCTCTGAGGCAAGAGGGCTCCATGGGAAGGCAGAAGACCTGGCAGCGACACTCCGAGAGAGCTCTTAACTTTGCCATGAACGTGCTAGACATGGACAAGGCCAGACCAGACACAGTGACCATGCAATAAGGCTGCAAGGTTCACACGTCCACAGGAGGCTGTACCGCCAACATCATGGGGTCCCGAATTAAGTAAGAATCTATCATGTACTTTACATTTACTTTTATTCCCTTCTTAACAAGAGCTCACTCACCATCTTCCTCTTTCCCTTTTCTTCAGCTGCTTCCTAGTAAGAGTGCAGCCATTGAGTGTACACTAAATATACGTCTGCATAGAGTTATGTCGTCTCATTATGTACGTAATTATGAAGCACAATGTACCACCAGGACACACAATGGGCTACTTTTTTTGCTGTGCAAAAATACTGTAGCCGTGGCACAGGGAAAAATATATATTTTTTTTGGTTCTGGGGTGCCTCAATTTACAAAGGGGCACCTAGTTTTCCAGCAAAGAACCTGGGTTTGCGGAGCAAAGACTGCAGAGGTGGGAGTTGGGTGGAGTATGGTGTTCCTTGATCTGTATGGAGTAGGTGCAGAGTAGTGCAAAAAAAAAAAGAGATTGCATTTTGGAGGGTGCACCCTTAATGTCCTGCTTGGGCACAGCCATTTCCACAACCAAAATGAGATCTGGGGGTAAATTTACTAAGATGAGAGTTCTATTTAAGAAGTGATGTTGCCCATAGCTATCAATCAGATTCTACTTCTCATCTATCTAGCACCTTCTAGAAGATAATACCTGGAATCTGATTGGTTGCTATGGGCAACATCACTTCTTAATAGAACTCCCATCTTAGTAAATTTACCCCCTCGCCTCGCCCTATTCTGTAATGTGATGCATAACTCCCAACTGTCCCAATTTTGGCGGAACAGTCCAGCTTTTCGGCGGAACAGTCCACCGTTCTCTTGCCCTGCCAGTGGGCCGCAGTGTTCTGTGGGGGATGGGGAAAGAGGGCATAAGGGGAATAGCACACTTAGGGCCTGATTACTTACCAATCACAACTGCAATTACACACGCAAATGGGCGATGGTTGCATTCTGTACATGCGTATGCATCGCAGTGCACGTGCGCAAAAGTCACACCGCGATCGCAGACCCATCACAGAGTGATTGACAGGAAGTGGCTGTTTAGGGGTGGTGACAGGGGGGGGGTAGGCGAAACGCAGGCGTGTTATGAACGCCATTACAGGGGCGTGCATAAATTAGCCACTGCGATGTTATATGCAGCTTGCACTCTCACTGTGTGTGACGAGGTTAGTAATTTCTGAATAAGGCCTGACCTTGTGCAAGTGTGCCTGAGGCTCTGATGGTACTCGATGTTACCGATGGTTTCGCTGATTTGCTAAGTGAAGTGGGCTCCCTTATGTTTGGCTGCGATGGCATAGCGATTGCCAAAAGCATATTTTCGCAGTGGGTCTGCGCGTAATCGCAGCTGCGATTGCATTTCCGATCCGTAACTAATCAGTCCCTTAATGCTGATGTGCAGTGACGGCAGTAACAGGATAGTTCTGTGAGAGGCTTAGGGCACTCCTGCAGCTGTCAGAACGTTGGGCTCGACCCCAGCGTAATGAGGAACTGGGGGCATGACGTGCGCATGTCACGTCTGTGGCAGCACAAACTTGGGAGGTATGATGATGCATTCTGCATGTTTCATTAGGGCCTGAATCAAAGCTAGACGTAGTTTAGATTCGGTCGCAAATGACGATGTTTTTCGGTCAGATCTGCACTGCGCATGTGCTGCGTTGGTCAGTCGCAATGTGTATTAGACTGCAGGGTATTAGACAGCGACCATTTGGCTGAGGTAACGGTGGGGTGGAGACAAAAAAGCAAGTATGGCGTGACCATTTTTTGGGGGGTCACAGCCAGCAACTGCAAATTTGGATGCAGTGCTGCTGGCCCCGATGTCTTACTAGTGACAGACTTTCAGAGCCACCATAGGTTTATTCTGAAATCCAATGGTGGGACCAAAGTTTCCGCAAGTGGCAGATCTAAGAGACCGGCAATGGGCGTCGTCTTCTTTACAAAGATGGCGGCTGCGACTTTAGCATAGCTTCTCAGATCCGCGGCATAAAAAGGCACCTCTGAATCAGGCCCTTAGACAAAAGTGTTATGCGCTGTTATGACCGTGGGCTTTATGTCATAGCCGGTGAGATGCAGGCACGGAATCCCGCAGGCTTATTACATAAGGTCATCCCCATATGTCATCACTTTGATGCAAGAACAACGCGTTTCATCCTTTCCATCAAATGCACTTCATAAGCTTTTTTTTAGATTTTGTAATTGACTCACAAATCCCAAGCTTTGCGCAGCTAAAGTAATCAGAGATCGTTCACAAAAATCGTTATGCAGCTGATCAATTTACTAAGAGAACTAGCGACATTGCAAAAACAAGAGAGCCTGCTTTTTCTCAATGATCTCCAGGGTTCCTGAGATCTCTCAGTCAAATAAAAAATATTTTTTTTGTAAAGAATGCTTATTTGAGACAAGGAGCGTAACTAGACCTTTGTGGGTTGAATAGCAACTTTTCAAATGGGCCCCAAAGTGAATCTAGAGAGACACCTTTCCTTGCAAAAGTTATTCATTTTATGCCCCACAGTAGTGTCCCCCAGATCACAGTATGCCACACAGTGTTCCTTAGACCACAGTATACAACACAGTGCCCCCCAGAACCCAGTATAAAAGTGTCACCAAACTCACAGTATTCCACACAGTGCCCCACAGATCACAGTATGCCACACAGTGTTCCTTAGACCACAGTATACAACACAGTGCCCCCCAGAACCCAGTATAAAAGTGTCACCAAACTCACAGTATTCCACACAGTGCCCCACAGATCACAGTATGCCACACAGTGTTCCTTAGACCACAGTATACCACACAGTGCCCCCCAGATCCCAGTATAACAGTGTCACCAAACTCATAGTATGCAACACAATGTGCACAGATCACAGTATGCCACACAGTGGCCCTGATTCAGAGCCGGACGCTCTGGCAGAGCGCTCGCTCTGAATCAGGGCCGTCCCTTTTCCTTTTTGGAGCGGCCTCCTGGCCGCTCACATAGCTGTGGGTGACCACCCACAGCTATAGCGAGCGGCCAAAATGATGGTCGCGATGGTCAAGACCATCGCGACCATCGGGCTTGCGACGAGACCATGCGATAGGGTCTCGCTGCCGAAAGCCCTGGAGTGCTTTTGGCTCTATCAGAGCCAAAAGCACTCCCACTGACATCACTAGTGATGTCAGTGGGGCCGGCCCCAGACGGTAGGCGTTCCCATGGGAACGCCTCCATCTGGGCAGCCACATCTCCGGCACGCCCACCAAAGGGGGCGTGCTGTCACTCACCATCGACAGCACGCCCCCTTTGGTGCGAGACCCATAACGATGGCTTGGCCGTCGTTATTCGGGTCTCGCGCATACGCACGACGGAGCCGCCTCCGTCGTGCGCATGCGCACTTGGGCAACATCGACCCGCTTGTGAGCACTCAGTGGTAGGGTCTCGCGATGGTCTTGACCATCGCGACCATCTTTTTGGCCGCTCGCATAAGCTGTGGGTGGTCACCCACAGCTAAGCGAGCGGCCAGGAGGCCGCTCCAATTTTAGGTAGGCCGGCCCTGATTCAGAGCGAGCGCTCTGGTCAGAGCGTCCGGCTCTGTATCAGGCTCAGTGTTCCTTAGACCACAGTATACAACACAGTGCCCCACAGATTACAGTATGCAACGCAGTGTTCCTTAGACCACAGTATACAACACAGTGCCCCCAGATCATAGTATGCCACACAGTGGGTCTCATTCAGACCCAGTCGCAAACGCTGATGCACTCGCAACCGGCCCGATGGTTAGCTCTGCGCATGCGCAGCGGCCGCACTGCGCGTGCGTAAGCCCCGGAGTGAGAGAGAAACTCTCTTGCTCCGGAGCGCTCTACAAAAGGGGCGGCTGTCGATGGTGATCGACAGCTCGCCCCGTTTTGTAGGCTGGTCGGGGGGGTGGTTTCCAAAACGCCAGCTCCGTCGTGCGCATGCGCTCTGGGCCACCATCGACCCGGTTGCGAGCGCTCAGCGCTTGTGACCGGGTCTGAATCATGCCCTATGTTCTTTAGATTACAGTATGCAACACAGTGCCCCCCAGATCACAGTATACCAGTGTCCTTAGATTACAGTATACAACATAGTGTCACCGCGGATCACACAGTGGACCTCATTCAGAGTCGGTCGTTGCGGCCGCACGGTCGTATGCAGACGATGTTCGCTAAACTGCGCATGCGTAAAATTTGCAGTGCGCGTGCGCAAACTAGCTGTTACGATCAGAAATTTCTCTCTCCTTGAACACAGCCAGGTTGTTAGTTTGAGTGAGAGAATGAACCATTTGTGGGTGGTAACAGGGGAAGGTGCTTGAAAACGGGGGAGTGGAGATCCGAACGCAGGCGTGCCTGACTATGCGAACGGCGTTTTATGGGAGTGCATAATTAACAAAGTAGTGTCATGGCACATGTGACATGGGAGGTTTGTACACTGACTTGATCGTAGTGCTTAAGAGAGGGTATGGTCAACCTTAAGCTCTACGACCAGCTCCGATGGTTCCCGATGGTCTCGATTAATCCTTATATGCCCGGAGATGACGTGTATTGTGAACGAGAAGGGGGCGTGATTTAGTCTTACAGCCGCATCCTCCCCTCGCTCATCCAGCTAATGATCCCTTCCTAACGACGCAACTTGCGAGCGCTTCATTTGCATATCCGGCCCCTTTTCCCTTACGACCGTGCGGCCGCAACGACCGACTCTGAATGAGGTCCTGTGTCCTGAGGGGGTCATTCAGACCCGCTCGTGAGCGGCAGTACGCTCGCAAGCGGGTCGATGTTCCCCCACTGCGCATGCGCACGACGGAGGGAGCTCCGTCGTGCGCATGCGCGAGACCCGTCGAGCGATGGGCTCTCCATTGCTCCGGGTCTCGCACCAAAGGGGGCGTGCTGTCGATGTTGATTGACAGCACGCCCCCTTTGGTGGGCGTGCCGGGGGCGTGCCTGCCAGACGGAGGCGTTCCCATGGGAACGCCTACCGTCTGAAGCCGGCCCCACTGACATCACTAGTGATGTCAGTGGGAGTGATTTTGACTCTGATAAAGCCAAAATCACTCCAGGGCTTGCGGCAGTGAGACCCTACCGCAGGGTCTCGCCGCAAGCCCGATGGTCGCGATGGTCAAGACTATCGCGACCATCATCATGGACGCTCGCATAAGCTGTGGGTGGTAACCCACAGCTATGCGAGCGTCCAAGAGGCCGCTCCATTTTCAGGGAGGAGGGCCCTGATTCAGAGCGAGCGCTCTGGTCAGAGCGTTCAGCTCTGAATCAGGCCCTTAGACCACAATATACAACACATTGCCCCCAGATCACAGCATGCAACACAGTGTTCCTTAGTTCATTGTATACAACACAGTGCCTGCCAGATCACAGTATACAACACAGTGCCCCCCTTATCACAGTATGTAATACAGTGCCGGTCAGATCACAGGGGGTGATTAAGCAAGGATCGCCATTGCAAAGCTGCACGCAGGCAGCTCTACAATTATGTCCTTGCTATTATGCAAATACAGCAGGAGGTGTATGACATCCCCTGCTGCAATTGCGAAGGTCACAGGCTGGGATCACCATCGCGACCAACGGTGGTCGATGGTCATGATGGTGGATGGCGCCAGACCAACAGCCAGCTGAGTAAGCCTCAGCTTACTCAGGCTGGCCAGCTTGCAAACCCAGAACACTGTGGGCCTCATTCAGACCCGCTCGCAAGCACCTATGCGCTCGCAAGCGGGTCGATGGTGGGGCACTGCGTGCGCATGCCACGTGCGCAAGCCCTGGAGCAAGAGAGAAATTCTCTCACTCCTGGGCTTGCTACAAAAGGGGCGCCCCGTTTTGTAGGCGTGGTTGGGGGGTGGCCAGACAAATGGAGGAATTCCTGTAGGAACGCCTGCCGTTTGTAGGCGGCCCTACTGACATCACCAGTGATGTCAGTAGGGAGCTTCCTGCTCTGTTATAGCAAGAAGCTGCCTGGGGCTTGCGGTAGACGGGACCCTACCGCAAGGGTCTCCTCGCAAGCCCTTGACCATCGCGACCATCAACCTGGCCCCTTGCTAAAGCTGTGGGTGGTCACCCACAGCTTAGCGAGTGGCCAGGAGGCCGGCTCTTTACAGAGAAGTGGCCGCCCTCATTCAGAGCGAGCGTTCGCATTTTGCGAGCGGCTCTGAATGAGGTCCAGTGTCCCTGGGCTTGCCACTCCCAGAAAATGGGGTGGACACGCTCCATTTCAGGGAACGCCGGCCGACCCCGCCCTTGCACCACCCCTTAAATGCCTCTGCCTGCCAATCAGGCAGAGGCATTTGAAGGTCTGCGTGCAACTACACAGGACCCATTCTGCACACTCGCAGATTCCCGATAATTGGGAAACTGCAATCAGCATTGCACTTGCTGAATCAGGCCCCCAATATGCAACACAGTGCCCCCCAGATCACAGTATGCTACACAGTGTTCCTTAGACCTCAGTATACAACACAGTACCTTCCAAATCACAGTATGCAGCAAAATGTCCCTCAGATCCCTGTATGTCACACAATGCAGCTCAGATTACTGTATGCCAAGCAGTGCCCCCTCCAGATAACAGTATGCCACCGTGTCTCCTAGATCACAGTATATCACTCAGTGCCCCCCATAACACAGTATACCACACAGTGCCCCCTGATCATAGTATGCCACACGGTGCCCCTGATCACAGTACACTACAAAATGCCCCCGGTTCACAAAGTGCCCCCCACCACAATATACAACACAATGCCCTCCTAATCACAGTATCCCACACAGTGTTCCTTAGATCACAGTATATAACAGTCTCCCGAGATCAAAGTATGCCACACAGTGCCCCCGAGATCAAAGTATGCCACACAGTGCCCCTGATCACAGTACACTACAAAATGCCCCCAGTTCACAAAGTGCCCCCTTACCACAATATGCCACACAATGCCCTCCTAATCAGTGGGCCTGATTCAGAGCCGGACGCTATTTGCGGATGGTCGTTCTGAAAAAGGGGCCGGATATTTAAATTAAGCGCTCGCTCTTTGTGGTCTGTTGACGCCTCTATGTCTGAACGAGCGAACGAAACATGCGCTCGCTATTTTGTAAAGACGCCCCTTGGCCGCTCGCATCATACGTCATCTCCGCTATTTATTAGATTAATCGAGTACATCGAAAGGCGTATGAACTGCTCGCTATTCTTGTTGTAGCATTTTCCTACCGCAATCATGCGAGCAGTTCAGGCTAAAAGACAACCAAGTGACGTGGTCGCTGCTTTGCTAATTATGCACACCCTTAAAACGCCCGTTTTGACCGTTTGGCACGCCTGCGTTCGGATCTCTACTCCCCGTTTTCAAGCACCTTCCCCTGTTACCACCCACAAACGCCTCATCCTGTCACTCAAATTAGCAGGCATTCGCTATTTTGCGAGCACACGATTTCCGACCGCACTGACTGGTTGGCGCATGCGCATTACAACCCATACGCATGTGCAGATGTGCGAACATCGCTCGGAGCGAACGAGCGGCCGCTTACGAGCGGCTCTGAATCAGGCCCAGTGTTCCTGGATCACAGTATATAACACAGTGCCCCCCTGATTACAGTATGCTACAGTGTCTCCCCAGATGACAGTATGCCACACAGTGCCCCCCAGATGACAGTATGCAACACAGTGCCCCCCAGATAACAGTATGCAGCTCAGTACCCCCAGATACCAGTATGCCACAGTGCTCCCCAAATCACAATATGCAACACAGTGCCCCCCAGATCACAGTATGCCACAGTGTCCCCCCAATCCCTGTATGGAAGATGGAGTCATGGAGGAGGAGGTAGCCACTTGCTGACACAAATTAAGTGTAACTGAAGGTGGAGGGTGTGCGGTCCAAGACCCCACTGCACTGTAGACCCTGCACGCATTGTAAATACACATATGGTGTCACCCCTTATCTCAGTATGCTGCAGTGTCACCCACACAATGCCCCCTGATCACAGTATGACACACAATGCCCCCTGATCACAGTATGACACACAATGCCCCCTGATCACAGTATGACACACAATGCCCCCTAATCACACTACAACACACAATGCCCCCAAGATTACAGTATACAACACAATGCCCCCTGACCACAGTATGACACACAATGCCCCCTGACCACAGTATGACACACAATGCCCCCTGATCACAGTATGACACACAATGCCCCCTGATCACAGTATGACACACAATGCCCCCAAGATTACAGTATACAACACAATGCCCCCTGACCACAGTATGACACACAGTGCCCTACAGATCACAGTTCACCACACAATGCCCCCTGATCACAGTATAACACACAATGCCCCCTGATCACAGTATGACACACAATGCCCCCAAGATTACAGTATACAACACAATGCCCCCTGACCACAGTATGACACACAATGCCCCCTGATCACAGTATGACAGACAATGCCCCCTGATCACAGTATAACACACAATGCCCCCTGATCACAGTATGACACACAATGCCCCCAAGATTACAGTATACAACACAATGCCCCCTGACCACAGTATGACACACAGTGCCCTACAGATCACAGTTGACCACACAATGCCCCCTGATCACAGTATAACACACAATGCCCCCTGATCACAGTATGACACACAATGCCCCCAAGATTACAGTATACAACACAATGCCCCCTGACCACAGTATGACACACAATGTCCCCTGATCACAGTATGACACACAATGCCCCCTGATCACAGTATAACACACAATGCCCCCTGATCACAGTATGACACACAATGCCCCCAAGATTACAGTATACAACACAATGCCCCCTGACCACAGTATGACACACAGTGCCCTACAGATCACAGTTCACCACACAATGCCCCCTGATAACAGTATGACACACAATGCCCCCTGATCACAGTATACAACACAATGCCCCCTGATCACAGTATACAACACAATGCCCCCTGATCACAGTATGCCACACAATGTCCCCCAGATCACAGTATACAACACAATGCCCCCTGATCACAGTATACAACACAATGCCCCCTGATCACAGTATGCCACACAATGTCCCCCAGATCACAGTATACAACACAATGCCCCCTGATCACAGTATGACACACAATACCCCCTGATCACAGTATTCAACACAATTCTCCCCCAAGCTCCACCCTCTTCCCCCCATTCCCCCTTCTATGGACACTGCGGCCCACTGGTAGGACGACAGGACAGTCCCCAAAAAGTGGAAATGTCCCTCCAAAGCAAGATGGTTGGGGGGTGGGGTATGCTCTAGTAGTTTGATCTTTCAGAGCTACAGCAGCCGTCACTGTGCAGGCAGGAGACAACAGGTCCTGCAACTGTAATGGAGGATAACCAATGAGACAAGAGGCAGGGACTGTGCATTATCCCATAAGAGAATGGAGGATAAATCAATCAGAGTGGATGTCGTGCTTCCAGTGAGAGATAGTTAATGTTTAGGGTGCAGGACAACATCACTGGCCCCCAGGATTGATGCATGCTACCTGTGAGAGTCGTAGGGACCTTCCTTCCTGCTTTCTCAGTATGTGTCTAATGTGACCTGGATTAATACTGCTGCAATACCGACCTCAGCA
The DNA here is from genome assembly GCA_031769625.1 of Taudactylus pleione. Lineage (NCBI taxonomy): Eukaryota > Metazoa > Chordata > Amphibia > Anura > Myobatrachidae > Taudactylus > Taudactylus pleione. The sequence goes on from JAUIMM010001003.1 coordinate 928,217, forward strand.
CTATTTGATAGGCGCCCTTTTTAATTACTTCATCAGCATGGAGAGAGCTCACCACTGCCCAGGACTCTGGTATTTACATTGTCCAATACAGTTATTTCTTTAATAATAAGTTTTATCCATTTAGCGTAACTGAGATAATCACTCCCACTCAGAATCTAGTCTGTCCATGATAACCATTGCCATTTGCTTTTGTTTATTGTATTGTAGCCTTAATCTACCTGTACATGTACCATATAGTACATGTATAGTACCATAGAGTACATGTACTCTTCTCTGATTGGTCTGATTTAGAGAACTTTTTACTATTTATATTTGCTGACACCCAGCAACAGCCAGCAATCCTTATGAAGTTCTCTTGTGGTGAAACGCGTTAATGGCTTGGCAAATGCTTTCAATTTATATCTCATTCAGGGCCGGCTCGAGGCACGTTCAACCGGTGCGGTCAAACAGGGGCGTCACCCCATAGAGGGCGCACACCTCCCAACATCCCGATTTCAGCCGGACAGTCCCACTTTTTGGGCACTGTCCCGCTGTTCCATTCGTGGGCTGAAGTGTCCCACGGGTGATCGGGAGGTTGGGAACCCCCACCGCCGCACAGCCGGACCCCGGAGAAGCTGAATGGATGCTGCGCATGGCATCCATTCAGTGTAGGGAGAGGGCTGGGGGAAGCCCAGCTAGTGTCGGAGTGCTGGGCTCGCCCCCAGCCTGACATTACACAGGAGGCGTGCCATGCGGGCACGCCCCAAAATAACATCTTGTAGGGGGTGTGGCCTATGATAATTAGACCACACCCCCATTTTCAAAGCCGCACGCGACTAGGGGGCAATTAATACCCAGCCTGCACAGGGCCCGGCTAGCCTGGAGCCGGCCCTGATCTCATTGCACAGAAAATAGTGTTTAGTGATAGTGTTCAAGCCTCTACTACCAGAAAGCCTTTCATTTTAATGCTCTGGTACAGATTTTATATGTTGATCTAAAGCTAGGTACACACTAGACGACTTGCAAATGATGCGATGTTGTCAACGATTTCCCTTTAACTCCTGGGCAAACGATCTAGTGCATACACACTGGGCCTGATTCAGAGCCGGACGCTCTGAACAAGCGCCCGCTCTGAATCAGGACGTATTTTTTTATTATTGTTGCGGCCTCTTGGCCGCTCGCATAGCTGTGGGTTACCACCCACAGCTTATGCGAGCGGCCATTGCAACCATCGGGCTTGCAACGAGACCCTTGTGGTAGGGTCTCATTGCCACAAGCCCAAGAGTGCTTTTGGCTCTAACAGAGCCAAAAGCACTCCCACTGACATCACTTGTGATGTCAGTGGGGCCGGCCCCAGACAGTAGGCGTTCCCATGGGAACGCCTCCGTCTGGGCAGCCACGCCCCCAGCCCGCCCACCAAAGGGGGCGTGCTGTCACTCAACATCGACAGCACGCCCCCTTTGGTACGAGACCCAGAGCGACGGCTTGGCCGTCGCTATCCGGGTCTCGCGCATGCGCACGACGGAGCCGGCTTCGTTGTGCGCATGCGCACTGGACCACCATCGACCCGCTTGCGAGCGCATAGCACTCACGAGCGGGTCTGAATCAGGCCCACTGTGCAATCTACCAAACGACCAAATGATATATCGTGCATCGTTTGGTGGTTAGATCATTAACTATATCATGTAACCATATCGCCTGGTCGTCTGGTAGTGCGTACACACTGCACGATCTGCGGGGAATCGGTGATGAGATCGACAGATCTTCCTGCGTGTAGCGAACATCTGAAGATGCATCGGACAATGCCGCGGGCCTGATTCAGCAAAGATCGCAATTGCAAAGCTGCACGCAGGCTATAGATATATGATGTATGCACGCAGGCTATAGATATATGATGTATGCACGCAGGCTATAGATATATGATGTAATGCACGCAGGGCTATAGATATATATTGTATGCACGCAGGTTATAGATATATGATGTATGCACAGCAGGCTATAGATATGATGCATGCACACAGGCTATAGATATATGATGTATGCACAGCAGGCTATAGATATGATGTATGCACACAGGCTATAGATAAATGATATATACACGCAGGCTATAGATATATGATGTATGCACGCAGGCGGCTTTGCTTAGCGATCCTTGCAATAATGGTAATGCAGCAGGAGGCATCACACCAAGGGCTGTATTCAGAGGCAGCCGTACGGTCTACGACCGCACGGCCGCCTCGATGTTTGTCTAGTGCGCATGCGCACGAGGGAGCCGGCGTGAGACCGCTACGACCGACAGCGCTGGTTGTAGTGGGTCTCTTTCCAAAGGGGGCGAGCTGTCGATGTTGATTGACAGCTCGCCCCGTTTAGAAGGCGGGCCGGGGGGGTGGCAGCCCAAACGGAGGCGTTCCCATGGGAACGCCTACCGTTTGGGGGAGGCTCCACTGACATCACTAGTGATGTCAGTGGAAAGCTTCCGGCTCAGACAGAGCCAGAAGCTCTCCGGGGCTTACGACAAGTGAGACCCTACCCTAGGGTCTCGTCGTAAGCCCTGATGGTCGCGATGGTCTCTGACCATCGCGACCATCACCCGAGCGGTCGTTAGAGCTGTGGGTGTAGACCCACAGCCTAATGACCGCAACAGAGGCAAGTTTCTGAGCGACCGCTTGCATCCTCCGACCGCCTCTGAATGAGGCCCCAAGTCCCGATAATTAAAAGATATACCCCCTAATCTGTTAGCTTTGGACCTGATTCAGAGATGTACGCAAACCCGATGGCTTGCGTACATCTACGATGGTGGATGGACCAAGCATGCCTGTCAAACAGTTTGGGAGCGGGGAGAGGGGTCGTCGCTGTGTAGTGTTCCTGAAAATGGAGGCATGTCATAGAACATAGGGCCCGATTCAGACTCGCTGCAAGGATGCGTTCACACGCAGCCAACTGATTGTTTGCATTCTGCGCATGCGTATGTATCACAATGCGCGTGCACTAACCAGTCCTAGCAATCGGGAAGCGTACGCCCGCTGACCATAGACAGCCCATCAGAATGAGTGACTGGAGAAGCCGTTTGTGGGTGGTGACAGAGGCTGGCCAATGTAAATGGGGGAGTGGAGGTGCATACGCAGGCGTGCCTGAGCGTCTTAACGCCGAGTCAGAGGCGTGCATAATTAACAGGCAGCGTCATAGTACATGTCACCTGATTGTATTTCACACTGAAGCACTCGCAGTACTTGCGGCAGGGTATGGTCAGCCACAAGTGCTGCGTTACCTTCCGATGGTACCCAATGTACCGATGGTCGCATACACTTCCTGGAGATGACGTGCGCAAGTGGGTGTCTTAAAACAGGCTGGTGGGCATCTGCATACACAATGCTATCGCACGCTAAGACATAGTGGGCATGCTAATGTCTTGCCGTGCGATCGCTTGCCTTGCCGAAAATTTGCATACGCCATCTAGCGTGTGAACGCATCTAGCGAGCGGGTCTGAATAAAGCCCTTAGGACATAGAAACTATATCCGTCTATTCGTTTGCTGGTGTTGTAATATTTGTATTTTTTATTGCGTTTGATATATTATATGTAAATAAGTATGTGAATAAATACTGACCTTTAATTGCCTGTTTATATGACCCAGAATATTATATGAAGCGAAATGCGTCGGCCTAGTTGAGATCTCAGAAAGTTTGAACCCACTGGGGAGATCACATTATATACTGTATAACATTTGGGAGGGGGTAAAACAGGACAAACGCCTGGGGTACAAGGCCTCTGCAGATATTTGTTTTGCTTTTTATGAAAAAGGCTTCACTTTTACATTATCAGTAGCTGCTGCCCATCTAACTTAATTCTTCTAAACACAAAGGGTACCTCTCTGTTTTTTCCCCAGGATCCTCATACTTTGGGATATGGGCCTGTTTCAGACCCGCTCGCGAGCGCTGAGCTGGTCGATGTTGTGCAAGTGCGCATGCGCACAACGGAGGCTGCAATCAGTCGCTCCGGGTCTCGCTACAAAGGGGGCGTGCTGTCGATGGTGAGTGACAGCACGCCCCCTTTGGTGGGCGTGCCGGGGGTGTGGCTGCCCAGACGGAGGCGTTCCCATGGGAACGCCTACCGTCTGGGGCCGGCCCCACTGACATCACTAGTGATGTCAGTGGGAGTGCTTTTGGCTCTGATATAGCCAAAAGCACTGCAGGGCTTGCGGCAGACGAGACCCTACCGCAAGGGTCTCTTCGCAAGCCCGATGGTCGCGATGGTCTTGACCATCGTGACCATCATCATGGACGCTCACATAAGCTGTGGGTAGTAACCCACAGCTATGCGAGTGTCCAGGAGGACGCACAAAAAAACGCCCTGATTCAGAGCGGGCGCTCGTTCAGAGCGTCCGGCTCTGAATCAGGCCCAATATTTACTAAAGTGAGAGTTTTTAGAAGTGGAGATGTTGCCCATAGCAACCAATCACATTCTAGTTATCATCTTCTAGAAAGTGTTATTTAAAAGTTAAGTAGAATCTGATTGGTTGCTATGGGCAACATCTTCACATCTAAAAACTCTCACTTTAGTAAAAATACCCCTTTGAGTCTCCCCTGCTACCTGTTTTCTATGCTGGCATGAAAGGAAGGATCAGCAAAGTATGCAATGCAGTCATCAATGGCCCAGTAAACAGATAACTGCAGTGGACAAAGTGGCTACATTAACAAAATAATGTGCAGAGCCGGTTTGAGCAATAGGACTGTACAACATTGGTAGAAATGGGGCGGGCAGCGTAGATTGTCATTAAGCCATGCAATAAATGTGGCACTTGGGCTATGCAATGTTTAGGGCTGGCAATGGTTTGATGTGTGTGTATGTCATCTCACATAACTACAGGCATGTACCACGTGTTTCTCATACACTTTGTGCTCTATTGCAGAGAGAACCCAGAAAGGATATTTGAAGGATACTTTGAGGTTGTGTGTCCTACATCTATGGATGAAGGTAAGTTCCTTACAGTCCTTTTATTTCCTTGCAGTTTACACCCCTATAATACTATGAGCCGTATCCAATTAGAGCGGATCCGCGATACTTTTCCGCCTCCCAGACTTTTCGCCTACATCGCGTCTTTTGTAGGCGGAAAAGTATCGCGGCCGTGCCCGCTTTACCCCGTATTCAATATGGAAGTACGCGAAAACGGGACCCGGCAAAACTTGAACAGGCAGAAAGTACTGTCAGATTTGGGGAAATCAGCTGACACCCCCCCAAAAGATGCTCTGACATGGGGGTTCCCTATGGTACCCCCCGATTTGGCTTGCTGAAGGTATTTGGTGTTTTTAAACTGGCTCAATAGCTGCTACATTTTTCTATACGTGGTGAAAAATAGTATTCAGGAGTATTTTTTCCAGAAAATAACTTATCCCAGCAAATTTGGGGTACTTGAAAATGGGGGCCAGCATATTTAAAAGTTGCTAAAGTTCAGTTGAAAAATCATGAAAAATCCACCTGCCGCAAGCCCCTGCAATCAAAGAAACATTTGGGGCATACTAGGGGACCCCCCAGAGTCAAGTTCGCTAGTTTTTAACTTTGTCCCCCAACATTTTTTTTTAACACCCCCAAATTCAAAGTGATTTTTTGGGGTGTCCTTAAGTGTATTTTTTAAAAATTTTTGACACAGATTACCTTTGGGGGACTGTCTGAAGGCTACAGGGGGATTCCCGCAACGTTGCACCCCAAAACCCCAATTCTGCACTTTTTTCCGCCTCCCATTCATAGGCGATACTTTACCGCCTAATACATTGCATTGGCTTTCCGCCTAGGCGAAAAGTCTTCCGAATTGAATACGGAGTAAAATCCAAACAGGCGAAAATGACGTCATCGGCGAAAAGTTTTCGCCAAAAACACACGAAAACGGCTTTTCGCTCCAAATTGAATACGGCTCTATGTCCGCGATTCAATTCAATGCGATGCTGAATAGCCCCGGGAGGGAGCTCCTGGAGTTATTCAATTCACCGCGCTGTTTGGACCGATGAAAGGATTTCTTCTCGCACCTTCCTGAGGCTGAGCGCGGCGCTAACTAAACACCCAGGTTAAGTCGCGAGAATCGTCATTCTCCAACTTAACGGCGCGCTGAATTGAATAGCTCTGGGAGCTCCCTCCAGCGTCTATTCGGCATCGTGTTGAATTGAATCGCGGCCTATATTTTTCTGCGTATACTGTGACAGAGAACGATGCATTTTTAGGTCATATTTCTCTGTTGCAGAAACATATTAAAATAGTTTTGTTTTTATCTTTATCTTATAATGATCTAACTGCAGCGGCGTCACTTATGTTGGTGTCACCCAGTACACTACTGTGGTCTCCTTGCACGCGTCAAAGGCCTGCGCACGTGATAGGGGGCGTAGCCTCGTGTCCGCAATGCCACGTCCCCTGGTGTATGACGTTTTGGGGGAGTGACTGCTTGTCCAGCCCTCATTCTGGGCAGCCCCCAGCCTCTCTAGACTCCCGCCACAGTGTGGATAATGCGCACATGCGTATTTCCTAAATCGCCGATGCTCAGTGACGCCATCCGAGGGGGTGACACCAAAATAGCAGTGCAGCATTCACTACTTTAGTGTCACCCCCTCGGATGGTGTCACCCAGTGTGGTCCACATACCCCTATCGATGCCACAGTCTAACTGTGAAAAGCATGCATGGCTCTCTATGTAATGGAATGTGTTTTCAAGTTAAAAATCGCAAAGCTTGTTTTAGCAGGTTCTCCCTAGTTATGTACAGAACATGTGGTGTCTTGAAATGCTAAAATAACTGGCACTTGTCATTCAGACAAACCCTACCACACCACACACCTCTAATTGACTCTGGAGGAGATGTACCAAGCCATGGAGAGAGTTAATGTAGAGAAGTTGCCCAAAGCAACTATTCGGCTTCTAACTGTCGCTTATCTAACACAGTCATTGAAATAACAGTTAGGAGCTGATCGGTTGCTTTGGGCATAACTGCATATATATATATATTATATATATATATATATATATATATATATATATATATATATTAGGGGTGAGCGTGTTCGGATTTCTGAAATCCGAACCCCCCCGAGCCCCCCCGATCCGAGGCCGATCCGAGTCAGGCTCGACTTTTCCCGCCTGAGTCGGATCTGAAATCGAGGCAAAACGTCATCATCCCGCCTTCCGGGTCTCGCGGGTTTTGGATCCTATATAAGGTACCCGCGTCGGTGCCATTTTCTCACTCGGCTGTAGACAGTGAAGAGGGAGGGTGGGAGTTAGGGCTGGCTGGGCTCTGTAGTGTAGTGTAGTGTAGTGCAGTGTAGTGTTGTGCTGTGCTTTGCTGCGCTGTGCTGCTGTTATCCATAGGGGCTGTGTCCACTCCTTCAAAGTCCATAGGGGCTGGCTGGACTGTTATACAGTCAGTTGTCCATAGGGGCTGTGTCCACTCCAAAGTCCTGTGCAGTGTCCCAGTCCTAAAGGGGTGCTGTAGTGTTGTCCAGGGGGTGCTCTGTCCATCAGGGGTGCTCCCTCCAAGTGCAAAAAAAATAAATATTTTTTCTGTGTTTGTGAATTGTGTGCACTGTGGCTGCACGTGCATCAACAAAGGAGCAGCGCCAACCATGCGCCTGTGTCCCATAAGTAAAGGGCCAGCTGGCTTGTCCGTTAAAGGGTGCTGTAACCCCCAAAGTACACTCCAAACAAAATAAAAAAATATTTTCAGTGTTTGTGAATTGTGTGCGCAGTAGCCGCACGTGCATCAACAAAGTAGTGCAAAGCGTGCGCCAGTGTCCCATAAGTAAAGGGCCGGCTGGCTTGTCCGTTAAAGGGTGCTGTAAACCCCAAAGTACACTCCAAACAAAATAAAAAAATATTTTCAGTGTTTGTGAATTGTGTGTGCAGTAGCCGCACGTGCATCAACAAAGTAGTGCCAAGCGTGCGTCTGTGTCATAAGTAAAGGGCCGACTGGCTTGACCGTTAAAGGGTGCTGTAACCCCCAAAGTACACTCCAAACAAAATAAAAAAATATTTTCTGTTTGTGAATTGTGTGTGCAGTAGCCGCACGTGCATCAACAAAGTAGTGCCAAGCGTGCACCTGTGTCATAAGTAAAGGGCCAGCTGGCTTGACCGTTAAAGGGTGCTGTAACCCCCAAAGTACACTCCAAACAAAATAAAAAAATATTTTCTGTGTTTGTGAATTGTGTGCGCAGTAGCTGCACGTGCATCAACAAAGTAGTGCCAAGCGTGCGCCTGTGTCCCATAAGTAAAGGGCCGGCTGGCTTGTCCACTAAAGGGTGCTGTAACCCCCAAAGTACACTCCAAACAAAATAAAAAAAATATTTTCTGTGTTTGTGAATTGTGTGCGCAGTAGCCGCACGTGCATCAACAAAGTAGTGCCAAGCGTGCGCCTGTGTCATAAGTAAAGGGCCGGCTGGCTTGACTGTTAAAGGGTGCTGTAACCCCCAAAGTACACTCCAAACAAAATAAAAAATATTTTCTGTGTTTGTGAATTGTGTGCGCAGTAGCCGCATGTGCATCAACAAAGTAATGCAAAGCGTGCGCCTGTGTCCCATAAGTAAAGGGTCGGCTGGCTTGTCCGTTAAAGGGTGCTGTAACCCCCAAAGTACACTCCAAACAAAATAAAAAAATATTTTCTGTGTTTGTGAATTGTGTGTGCAGTAGCCGCACGTGCATCAACAAAGTAGTGCCAAGCGTGCGCCTGTGTCATAAGTAAAGGGCCGGCTGACTTGACCGTTAAAGGGTGCTGTAACCCCCAAAGTACACTCCAAACAAAATAAAAAAATATTTTCTGTGTTTGTGATTTGTGTGTGCAGTAGCCGCACGTGCATCAACAAAGTAGTGCCAAGCGTGCGCCTGTGTCATAAGTAAAGGGCCAGCTGGCTTGACCGTTAAAGGGTGCTGTAACCCCCAAAGTACACTCCAAACAAAATAAAAAAAATATTTTCTGTGTTTGTGAATTGTGTGCGCAGTAGCCGCACGTGCATCAACAAAGTAGTGCCAAGCGTGCGCCTGTGTCATAAGTAAAGGGCCAGCTGGCTTGTCCGTTAAAGGGTGCTGTAACCCCCAAAGTACACTCCAAACAAAATAAAAAAATATTTTCTGTGTTTGTGAATTGTGTGTGCAGTAGCCGCACGTGCATCAACAAAGTAGTGCCAAGCGTGCGCCTGTGTCATAAGTAAAGGGCCGGCTGGCTTGACCTTTAAAGGGTGCTGTAACCCCCAAAGTACACTCCAAACAAAATAAAAAAATATTTTCTGTGTTTGTGAATTGTGTGCGCAGTAGCCGCACGTGCATCAACAAAGTAGTGCCAAGCGTGCGCCTGTGTCATAAGTAAAGGGCCGGCTGGCTTGTCCGTTAAAGGGTGCTGTAACCCCCAAAGTACACTCCAAACAAAATAAAAAAATATTTTCTGTGTTTGTGAATTGTGTGCGCAGTAGCCGCACGTGCATCAACAAAGTAGTGCCAAGCATGCGCCTGTGTCATAAGTAAAGGGCCGGCTGGCTTGACCGTTAAAGGGTGCTCTAACCCCAAAAAAGTACACTCCAAACAAAATAAAAAAATATTTTCTGTGTTTGTGAATTGTGTGCGCAGTAGCCGCACGTGCATCAACAAAGTAGTGCCAAGCGTGCGCCTGTGTCATAAGTAAAGGGCCGGCTGGCTTGTCCGTTAAAGGGTGCTGTAACCCCCAAAGTACACTCCAAACAAAATAAAAAAATATTTTCTGTGTTTGTGAATTGTGTGCGCAGTAGCCGCACGTGCATCAACAAAGTAGTGCCAAGCGTGTGCCTGTGTCATAAGTAAAGGGTCGGCTGGCTTGACCGTTAAAGGGTGCTGTGTCCCCCAAAGTACACTCCAAACAAAATAAAAAAATATTTTCTGTGTTTGTGAATTGTGTGCGCAGTAGCTGCACGTGCATCAACAAAGTAGTGCCAAGCGTGCGCCTGTGTCCCATAAGTAAAGGGCCAGCTGGCTTGTCCACTAAAGGGTGCTGTAACCCCCAAAGTACACTCCAAACAAAATAAAACAAATATTTTCTGTGTTTGTGAATTGTGTGCGCAGTAGCCGCACGTGCATCAACAAAGTAGTGCCAAGCGTGCGCCTGTGTCATAAGTAAAGGGCCGGCTGGCTTGTCCGTTAAAGGGTGCTGTAACCCCCAAAGTACACTCCAAACAAAATAAAAAAATATTTTCTGTGTTTGTGAATTGTGTGTGCAGTAGCCGCACGTGCATCAACAAAGTAGTGCCAAGCGTGCGCCTGTGTCATAAGTAAAGGGCCGGCTGGCTTGACCTTTAAAGGGTGCTGTAACCCCCAAAGTACACTCCAAACAAAATAAAAAAATATTTTCTGTGTTTGTGAATTGTGTGCGCAGTAGCCGCACGTGCATCAACAAAGTAGTGCCAAGCGTGCGCCTGTGTCATAAGTAAAGGGCCGGCTGGCTTGTCCGTTAAAGGGTGCTGTAACCCCCAAAGTACACTCCAAACAAAATAAAAAAATATTTTCTGTGTTTGTGAATTGTGTGCGCAGTAGCCGCACGTGCATCAACAAAGTAGTGCCAAGCGTGCGCCTGTGTCCCATAAGTAAAGGGCCGGCTGGCTTGTCCACTAAAGGGTGCTGTAACCCCCAAAGTACACTCCAAACAAAATAAAAAAAATATTTTCTGTGTTTGTGAATTGTGTGCGCAGTAGCCGCACGTGCATCAACAAAGTAGTGCCAAGCGTGCGCCTGTGTCATAAGTAAAGGGCCGGCTGGCTTGACTGTTAAAGGGTGCTGTAACCCCCAAAGTACACTCCAAACAAAATAAAAAATATTTTCTGTGTTTGTGAATTGTGTGCGCAGTAGCCGCATGTGCATCAACAAAGTAGTGCAAAGCGTGCGCCTGTGTCCCATAAGTAAAGGGTCGGCTGGCTTGTCCGTTAAAGGGTGCTGTAACCCCCAAAGTACACTCCAAACAAAATAAAAAAATATTTTCTGTGTTTGTGAATTGTGTGTGCAGTAGCCGCACGTGCATCAACAAAGTAGTGCCAAGCGTGCGCCTGTGTCATAAGTAAAGGGCCGGCTGGCTTGACCGTTAAAGGGTGCTGTAACCCCCAAAGTACACTCCAAACAAAATAAAAAAATATTTTCTGTGTTTGTGATTTGTGTGTGCAGTAGCCGCACGTGCATCAACAAAGTAGTGCCAAGCGTGCGCCTGTGTCATAAGTAAAGGGCCAGCTGGCTTGACCGTTAAAGGGTGCTGTAACCCCCAAAGTACACTCCAAACAAAATAAAAAAAATATTTTCTGTGTTTGTGAATTGTGTGCGCAGTAGCCGCACGTGCATCAACAAAGTAGTGCCAAGCGTGCGCCTGTGTCATAAGTAAAGGGCCGGCTGGCTTGTCCGTTAAAGGGTGCTGTAACCCCCAAAGTACACTCCAAACAAAATAAAAAAATATTTTCTGTGTTTGTGAATTGTGTGTGCAGTAGCCGCACGTGCATCAACAAAGTAGTGCCAAGCGTGCGCCTGTGTCATAAGTAAAGGGCCGGCTGGCTTGACCTTTAAAGGGTGCTGTAACCCCCAAAGTACACTCCAAACAAAATAAAAAAATATTTTCTGTGTTTGTGAATTGTGTGCGCAGTAGCCGCACGTGCATCAACAAAGTAGTGCCAAGCGTGCGCCTGTGTCATAAGTAAAGGGCCGGCTGGCTTGTCCGTTAAAGGGTGCTGTAACCCCCAAAGTACACTCCAAACAAAATAAAAAAATATTTTCTGTGTTTGTGAATTGTGTGCGCAGTAGCCGCACGTGCATCAACAAAGTAGTGCCAAGCATGCGCCTGTGTCATAAGTAAAGGGCCGGCTGGCTTGACCGTTAAAGGGTGCTCTAGCCCCAAAAAAGTACACTCCAAACAAAATAAAAAAATATTTTCTGTGTTTGTGAATTGTGTGTGCAATAGCCGCACGTGCATCAACAAAGTAGTGCCAAGCGTGTGCCTGTGTCATAAGTAAAGGGTCGGCTGGCTTGACCGTTAAAGGGTGCTGTGTCCCCCAAAGTACACTCCAAACAAAATAAAAAAATATTTTCTGTGTTTGTGAATTGTGTGCGCTGTGGCTGCACGTGCATCAACAAAGGAGCAGTGCCAAGCATGCGCCTGTGTCCCATAAGTAAAAGGCCGGTTGGCTTGTCCGTTAAAGGGTGCTGTAACCCCCAAAGTACACTCCAAACAAAATAAAAAAATATTTTCTGTGTTTGTGAATTGTGTGCGCAGTAGCTGCACGTGCATCAACAAAGTAGTGCCAAGCGTGCGCCTGTGTCCCATAAGTAAAGGGCCGGCTGGCTTGTCCACTAAACGGTGCTGTAACCCCCAAAGTACACTCCAAACAAAATAAAAAAAATATTTTCTGTGTTTGTGAATTGTGTGCGCAGTAGCCGCACGTGCATCAACAAAGTAGTGCCAAGCGTGCGCCTGTGTCATAAGTAAAGGGCCGGCTGGCTTGACTGTTAAAGGGTGCTGTAACCCCCATAGTACACTCCAAACAAAATAAAAAATATTTTCTGTGTTTGTGAATTGTGTGCGCAGTAGCCGCATGTGCATCAACAAAGTAGTGCATAGCGTGCGCCTGTGTCCCATAAGTAAAGGGTCAGCTGGCTTGTCCGTTAAAGGGTGCTGTAACCCCCAAAGTACACTCCAAACAAAATAAAAAAATATTTTCTGTGTTTGTGAATTGTGTGTGCAGTAGCCGCACGTGCATCAACAAAGTAGTGCCAAGCGTGCGCCTGTGTCATAAGTAAAGGGCCGGCTGGCTTGACCGTTAAAGGGTGCTGTAACCCCCAAAGTACACTCCAAACAAAATAAAAAAATATTTTCTGTGTTTGTGATTTGTGTGTGCAGTAGCCGCACGTGCATCAACAAAGTAGTGCCAAGCGTGCGCCTGTGTCATAAGTAAAGGGCCAGCTGGATTGACCATTAAAGGGTGCTGTAACCCCCAAAGTACACTCCAAACAAAATAAAAAAATATTTTCTGTGTTTGTGAATTGTGTGCGCAGTAGCCGCACGTGCATCAACAAAGTAGTGCCAAGCGTGCGCCTGTGTCCCATAAGTAAAGGGCCAGCTGGCTTGTCCACTAAAGGGTGCTGTAACCCCCAAAGTACACTCCAAACAAAATAAAAAAAATATTTTCTGTGTTTGTGAATTGTGTGCGCAGTAGCCACACGTGCATTAACAAAGTAGTGCCAAGCGTGCGCCTGTGTCATAAGTAAAGGGCTGGCTGGCTTGTCCGTTAAAGGGTGCTGTAACCCCCAAAGTACACTCCAAACAAAATAAAAAAATTTTTTCTGTGTTTGTGAATTGTGTGTGCAGTAGCCGCACGTGCATCAACAAAGTAGTGCCAAGCGTGCGCCTGTGTCATAAGTAAAGGGCCGGCTGGCTTGACCTTTAAAGGGTGCTGTAACCCCCAAAGTACACTCCAAACAAAATAAAAAAATATTTTCTGTGTTTGTGAATTGTGTGCGCAGTAGCCGCACGGGCATCAACAAAGTAGTGCCAAGCGTGCGCCTGTGTCATAAGTAAAGGGCCGGCTGGCTTGTCCATTAAAGGGTGCTGTAACCCCCAAAGTACACTCCAAACAAAATAAAAAAATATTTTCTGTGTTTGTGAATTGTGTGTGCAGTAGCCGCACGTGCATCAACAAAGTAGTGCCAAGCGTGCGCCTGTGTCATAAGTAAAGGGCCAGCTGGCTTGACCTTTAAAGGGTGCTGTAACCCCCAAAGTACACTCCAAACAAAATAAAAAAATATTTTCTGTGTTTGTGAATTGTGTGCGCAGTAGCCGCACGGGCATCAACAAAGTAGTGCCAAGCGTGCGCCTGTGTCATAAGTAAAGGGTCGGCTGGCTTGTCCGTTAAAGGGTGCTGTAACCCCCAAAGTACACTCCAAACAAAATAAAAAAATATTTTCTGTGTTTGTGAATTGTGTGCGCAGTAGCCGCACGTGCATCAACAAAGTAGTGCCAAGCATGCGCCTGTGTCATAAGTAAAGGGCCGGCTGGCTTGACCGTTAAAGGGTGCTGTAACCCCAAAAAAGTACACTCCAAACAAAATAAAAAATATTTTCTGTGTTTGTGAATTGTGTGTGCAATAGCCGCACGTGCATCAACAAAGTAGTGCCAAGCGTGTGCCTGTGTCATAAGTAAAGGGCCAGCTGGCTTGACCGTTAAAGGGTGCTGTGTCCCCCAAAGTACACTACAAACAAAATAAAAAAATATTTTCTGTGTTTGTGAATTGTGTGCGCTGTGGCTGCACGTGCATCAACAAAGGATCAGTGCCAAGCATGCGCCTGTGTCCCATAAGTAAAAGGCCGGTTGGCTTGTCCGTTAAAGGGTGCTGTAACCCCCAAAGTACACTCCAAACAAAATAAGAAAAATTTTCTGTGTTTGTGAATTGTGTGCTCTGTGGCTGCACGTGCATCAACAAAGGAGCAGCGCCAAGCGTGCGCCTGTGTCCCATAAGTAAAAGGCCGGTTGGCTTGTCCATTAAAGGGTGCTGTAACCCCCAAAGGGCACTCCAAGCAAAATAAAAAAATATTTTCTGTGTTTGTGAATTGTGTGGGCTTTAGCTGCACGTGCATCAACAAAGGAGCAGCGCCAAGCGTCCGCCTTTGTCCCATAAGTAAAGGGCCGGCTGGCTCATTTCTTAAAGGGTGGTGTAACCCACAAAGTGCACTAGTCTCCAACAAAAATAAAAAAATATTTTCTGTGTTTGTGTGCGCCTTAGCCGCACGTATATATTAATATAACATAAATGGAGGACCAAACTTTCTCCGATAAAAATAAAATAAGGAAAGATCAAGAACCACTTCCTCCTAGTGCTGAAGCTGCTGCCATCAACGTCGTCTGCCAAGGCCGATGCCCAATGTCAGAGTAGAGGGCACATACAATCCCAAATGACAAAGTTCAGGAAAATGACCTTGAAAAAAACATTTAAAATCATCTGAAGAGAAACGTAAACTTGCCAATATGCCATTTACGACACGGAACGGCTAAGGTCTTTCCCTATGTTCAAGACTAGTGGTTCAGCTTCACATGACGATGGAAGCCCTCCTCACGCTAAAAAAATCAAACGAGTTAAGCTGGCAAAAGCACAGCGAAGAACTGTGCGTTCTAAGAAGATATCACAAATCCCCAAGGAGAGTCCAAGTGTGGTGGCGGTTGCGATGCCTGACCTTCCCAGCACTGGACGGGAAGAGGTGGCTCTTTCCACCATTTGCACGCCCCCTGCAAGTGCTGAAAGGAGCACCCACAGTCCACTTGCTGATATGCAAATTGAAGATGTCACTGTTGAAGTACAACAGGATGAGGATACTGGTGTAGCTGGCGCTGAGGAGGAAGTTGGCGAGGAGGATTCTGATGGTGATGTGGTTTGTTTAAATCAGGCTCCGGGGGAGATAGTTGTTGTCCGTGGGATGAAAAAGCCCATCACGGTCATGCCTGGGCAGAAGACCAAATATTCCACCTCTTTGCTCTGGCAATATTTCTATCCAAATCCGGACACCAACTGTCTTGCCATATGTACCATATGTAAAGGTGAAATAAATAGGGGTAGGGACGTTAACCACCTAGGAACATCCTCCCTTATACGGCACCTGCAGCGCGTTCATAAAAAGTTACTGTTAAGTTCAGAAACTTTGGCTAAGACCGGAAGCAGTCTAGGGACACCTAAATCCCGTTGTCCTGTTGTATCCATGCGCCTGCAAACCACACCGTCAACTCCCTCCTCATCAATTTCCTCCTTAGTCAGGATCGGAAGTAGTCCTGCAGGCCATGTCACTGGCATGACTGACTCTCCTATCCGGGATTCCTCCGAAGGATCCTGCATTGCTACGCCTCCTGCTGCTGCTGTTGCTGCTGCTGGGAGTCGTTCATCATCCCAGAGAGGAAGTAGGAACACCACTACTTTTACTAAACAATTGACCCTCCAACAGTCCTTAGCGAGGAGGATGAAGTACGACAGCAGTCATCCTGAAGCAAAACGTATAACTGAGGCCTTGACTGCTATGTTGGTGTTAGACGTGCGTCCGGTATCCGCCATTAGTGCAGTGGGATTTAGACAACTGATGGAGGTAGTGTGTCCCCGGTTCCAAATCACGTCTAGATTCCACTTCACTAGGCAGGCGATACCGAGACTGTACAGAAACGTCAGAAAAAGTGTCCTCAGTGTCCTGAAAAATGCGGTTGTACCCAATGTCCACTTAACCACGGACATGTGGACAAGTGGAACAGGGCAGACTAAGGACTATATGACTGTGACAGCCCACTGGGTAGATGTATCACCTTACGCAGCAACAACAGCAGCGTCACCAGTAGCAGCATCTCAGAAATGCCAGCTCGTTCCAAGGCAGGCTACGGTGTGTATCACTGGTTTCAGTAAGAGGCACACCGCCGACAACCTCTTAGAGAAACTGAGGGAAATCATCGCCCAGTGGCTTACCCCACTTAGACTCTCCTGGGGATTTGTGATATCTGACACAGCCACCAATATTGTGCGGGCATTACATCTGGGCAAATTCCAGCACGTCCCATGTTTTGCTCACACAATAAACTTGGTGGTGCAGAATTTTCTGAAAAGCGACAGGGGCGTGCAGGAGACGCTTTGGGTGGCCCGAAAAATTTCTGCCCACTTTCGCCATTCAGCGACTGCGTGCCGAAGACTGGAGCTCCAGCAAACACTCTTGAACCTGCCCCGCCATCACCTGAAGCAAGAGGTTGTGACGCGGTGGAACTCAACCCTCTATATGCTTCAGAGGATGGAGGAGCAGCAAAAGGCCATTCAAGCCTATATATCCACCTATGACATAGGTTAAGGAGGGGGTATGCACCTGACTCAAGCGCAGTGGAGAATGATTTCCATGTTGTGCAAGGTTCTCCAGCCCTTCGAACTTGCCACACACGAAGTCAGTTCACACACTGCCAGCTTGAGTCAGGTCATTCCCCTCATCAGGCTTTTGCAGAAGCAGCTAGATAAAGTGAAGGAGGAGCTAAGATGGAGCGATTCCACTCGGCATGTGGGACTTGTGGATGAAGCCCTTCATTCGCTTTGCCAGGATTCCAGGGTGGTCAATCTGTTGAAATCAGACCACTACATTTTGGCCACCGTGCTCGATCCTAGGTTTAAAGCCTATGTGGTGTCTCTCTTTCAGGCCGACACAAGCCTGCAGAGGTGCAAAGACCTGCTGGTGAAAACACTGTCAGCTGAAGCGGAACGTGACACGTCAACAGCTCCTTCTTCATTTTCTCCCTGGGGCTGCCAGGAAAAAACTTAGGTATCCTAAGCAACCCGCTGGCGGTGATGCAGGGCAGGCAGGACCAAGTTTGGACATCTGGTCTGGACTGAAGGACCTGGCAACAATTTCTGACATGTCTACTGTCACTGCATATGATACTGTCACCATTGACAGAATGGTGGAGGATTACATCGGTGACAGCATCCAAGTAGGCATGTCAGACAGTCCGTACCAGTACTGGCAGGAAAAAGAGGCAATTTGGAGGCCCCTGTACAAACTGGCTCTATTTTACCTGAGTTGCCCCCCCTCCAGTGTGTACTCCGAAAGAGTGTTTAGTGCAGCCGGGAACCTTGTCAGCGAAAGGCGTAGGAGGTTGCTTCCACAAAATGTGGAGAAGATGATGTTCATAAAAATGAATTATCAACTCTTCCAGGGAGACCAGCCTCCAGAACGTACAGAGGGACCTGTGGTGGTGGATTCCAGCGGGGACGAGTTAATACTCTGTGAGGATGAGGATGTACACAACACTGAAGAGGGTGAGGAATCGGTGGATGAGGAGGATGAGGACGACATCTTGCCTCCGTAGAGCCAGTTTGTGCAGGGACAGATTAATTGCCAGCTTGTTTTGTGGGGGCCCAAACGAAACAATCATTTCAGCCACAGTCGTGTGGCAGACCCTGGCGCTGAAATGATTGGTTTGTTAAAGTGTGCATGTCCTGTTTATACAACATAAAGGTGGGTGGGAGGGCCCAAGGACAATTCCATCTTGCACCTCTTTTTTTTCTTTGAATTATGTACTGTTTGGGGCCTAGTTTTTCAAACTGCCATCCTGTCTGCCACTGCAGTGTCACTCCTAGATGGGCCACGTGTTTGTGCCGCCCACTCGTATCTCTTAGCATAGTCATCCAGCTACCTCGGTGCAACCTTTTGGACATAAAAACACTATTGTGAGGGAAGTCCCTTGACACGTTTCGCCCCTTGCAACGGGGGCTTTTTCAAAAGTCAGAGGACTTCCCCCATTCTAAGGTGTCATTTGCATATGGATGCTCCATATCGGATGTACCATCTCGCACTTCAACAGCCGTTTCCTGTTCTGCTGAGCGGTATTCCAGACAATACAAGGAGGTGACTTTAAATTGGCTTTAACCCGGCAAGTATAGCGGGCTGCACAGCCGCCAAGGGAGACAGTAGCAATTGCTGAGGCAACGTCAACCCTTATCTGGCACCCACCGACAGTCTCTGGGAAAGCCGTCCTCCTCCAAACACCGCAGCGCTGTACAGCCTAATAGGCTATGGACAGGTATCATTGATTTACAGCGACATCTGATCAGACCAATTGCACTTGACACATTATTTCCATATATATATATATATATATATATATATATATATTCTTCTCTTTTTTTCTGGACATTAATTTAATATATCAACTGGACTTTTTTTGCACTATCAGGTGCTCATCAATTACTCCAATTCAGATTGCACAAGATACTCAAATGCACTAATTATTCAAGTAGTATTTTTTATTTAGTTTTATATGCTCATTACAGTTTTATGGTGCATACACACGATCAGATTTTTCCTTCAGATATGAACGATAACGATTTTAAAATCGTTCAGTCGTTCATATCTGAAGGAAAATCGTTCATATCTGACATGCCTGAACGATGGACGATCAACGATGCGCGTTCCCGTTTGTCAGATAACGATATCTGACATCTGATGGGTTTGCAGTCAGACTTGGACGATTCCATTCATTTTGCAGTCAAAAATCGTTCAAATCGTTCAAATCGTTCAAAACTTTGGTAAAATCGTTCAAATCGTTTAATCGTTCAATCGTTCATCTGACAAGTCTGACAAATCTGACCGTGTGTACGCTCCATTACTGTTGCAATTTAAGAGACAGTGTATTTGACAATTGAATGTTTGTTTTTTATTTATTGAAACATATATATTTTTGCAATAAAAAGGGTGTATTTTTATATGTTTGGAGCCATGACTGTTTTTTGATGCATGTGAATCCTGCGATCTAAGCACTAATTAGGCGTATTAGCGCAGTCTGTGAATAATTCATGAAAATTAATAAACTATATAATACAAGTAATATAAGCTCTGTGCTCACTTATAATAGTACAGATGCAGTGCTGGCAAATAAGTATTTAATTAGCAAATTCACATCTCTGGTATATGTTAAAAATAAGCTAGTATTGGACATGCCTTTTTTATATTAATTGCTCAATTGGGATGAGGCCATGACAATTTGATTCAACGCAAATTGCATCAACATGTCCCCCCATTTTACTAGGAAAGTGGGAGGGATACAAGAGGGTATCCTGAAACTTGGGAGTCTCCTGGACATTCTGGGAGTGTAGGTCAGTATTGTAATAGCTCCAATAGCTCAAATGCCAATTTTACTAGCTTGTTTTTAAGATTATAAAATGTCTATCAATGCATGAATTACTTGTTAATGTATTAACAGTGCATCACATGGAGCTAATATTAACATTATAGAGTTTTTCCTTATTTTTAAACACAGTGATCGAATCGGTTATGCTGGCCATATACGGGACGATTGATCACACGATTTGGGCAATTTTTTTTTAAATGTTGGGCAGACCAATCTTATGAAAATAGTTGTATTTTGAGTCTCCTGCGACCCCGATGCGCGTCCACGCCGTCGTGTAGTTGGATCGCAGATCAGATGGTTTTGCAGAGAGACCTCAACCTATAGTGTATGATTTGAGCCCAATCGTATGTAATTTTGCACATGTACAATCAGTTATACAACCTACAATGTCCCTGGCCACTCCCCTCTGCCATTTTGACTGACGCCGGGTACCTGCAAAAAATTAAGAGCTGAAACACGCATGTGTCAGCGTTTAGACATCACAGCTCAAGCAATGTCTTTCCCAAACCCACTGGTCCACCAATGTGTTTAGCCCCCTTTTGTCACTAATGTATATTAACCCCCGGTGCTGCCAAAGAATATTAACCCCTTGCCCAACAATGCATCTTTAGGGGTTTCCCTGTAATTTTTCCCTTTAATTCCCGTTCTTTTGTACCTGTAAAAAAAGGGGTTAAAAGTTTTTTAAAAAATTGACATAGGGCCCCCCCCCCCAAAAGCCTTAGCAGCCCCAGGCTTGCCAGCCAGTCCTGGTTTAAAAAATTACGGGGAACAAAATGTGTAGGGTTCCACCGTAATTTAGAAACCAACACCAGGCTGCAGGAACCAGTCCTGGTCTTAAATATAGGGGGTCAGAAAGACGTGGGGTACCCCCTATATTTAAGACCAGCACCAGACCCAACCGACCGGGGTGTAATGCCACAGCCCGGAGACCCAATCACCGGGGCTCCAGGTCCAAAGCATTAGCACCCCAAGTCGGTCAGTGCAACTGGTCTTACCAACTTTTGAATCTCACCGTGTATGGCCAGCTTAATAGTACAGTATTATTGTTATTATTTATTTATTTATTTATTTGATTAGTGTCACAAGGGTTCTGTACAGACAATAACAAACATACTAACAAAAGTACAATAGAAAGTTACAGGTAAGCTTATACATTTCCATATTAACATAAATGCAACCTGCAAGTTATATAATTATATAGAGGAGACAGTAGGAGAGAGGGCCCTGCTCACAAGAGCTTACATTGTAGAGGGGATGTGGGTGAACACAAAGAGAAGGGGGAGAAGGGCTGCGGAGTGCAGGGGCTGGAGAGTTGTAGTTTAAAAACAAGGGGACACTTTTTCAAGTTGGAGGGTAGAAGACTGAAAGGTAACATAAGAAAAAACTTTTCTACAGAAAGGGTGATGGCAGATCCATTGAACGGTCAGGGTCGACGCAAGGTTTCTCTGCTCCCTAGGCAAAGCTTTCGGCACACCAACCCCTCACTATCCCCAGTACACACTACCCAGTACCACACACACTTCAATTGTATGAAATAAAAATAACGAATGTTACTTCCTACTCTGTGGCTGGTAAGGCTGCCATCCAGATGCACTGATGTAGAATGCTGTTCTGACTCCACTGCTGCCCAGGGGCAAACAGGATTTCTAGAGGGGAGAAGTTCCCAAGTGTTACATATCAGAACAAAGAGGAAAACAAACACTTGCCACAATAAGTGAACTGCAGACACTGATATTGATAATTAGTTTACATTATCTATGGACTATGCACTGCTTTAATAGCAATGTAAAATGCCCCTGTACCTGCACAATACATAAAGGGCCTGACTCCGAGGTGGACACAGAAGCGTCCGCAGCTGCGTCTCTTGGTAGTCGCCTGTCTGCGACTTTATGCAAATGCCGCAACACAGCCCTTCCCTGGTGTACATCCATACGTCTGCAGCTTACACAGACTGGCCACCAGAACTGGTCAGCCTGGACTCTGGGCTCGGCACACCTACAAAACGCCCCGTGCTGCGGCTAAGGGGGGACTGCGAGCGATCACGCGGGACCCATTCTGCACATGCGCAGACCCCCAAACATCGGCTTTGTACGAAAACCATCTGTGAGTCTGCTCAGCCACCTCTCAGTCACCGCCCAGGAGCACCCAGCACTTTCCCAAGACATTTCTACTATTATATATGAAACAAGAGTCGCTATACTTACATTTGTTTAGCTTTGTTTTAGGATGAGGATTTATCATTATAACTCTATGGACAATAAAGAATTGTATCATATGCTCAGTTATTCAAATTCTGAGTCGCACGGATCTCTCTTAACGGACGCAAATGGGGATGTTTGCACAGTTGCCTATTTACGCTGTTGTGTCTAAAGCGTAAATATTCTTGTCCAGACAGAACGCGGATGTGTCTGTCTTTCTGTGAAATAGGGAGTTTTAGGGCGTGAACTGGGCGGTAACTATGCGATGGCACATAACCCCCTTGACTTGATGGAGTGTTGTGGCGTGTAGCTAGAGTCCTGTACGATTCTGAGTGTGTACGGAGGAGGGATGCCTGTTTCTCACAGATATCTCGCACCTAGCTTGGGTCTGACGCAAGTGTCGATACCAATGATGACAGTCGTCGTAAAATCACTGGGCGGCACAGATGCAAAACATTCATATTAGCCATACAGACTCTCGCAGTAGCATAAGGTAGCAAATCAGACTTCCGCAGCTGCACGCAACGACAGCCATACTGCGCACGACTCACACTCCTTCATAAACTCACCCATTTGTACAAATCACACTTGCCTACTTTTTAAAAAGCATTTCAGGGAGATTGTGAAAGCAGCACCTATGAGCGCGGCAGTAAAGTGGGCGTGTCCTGCTACATCTGAGAGGCGTGTCATAATACTGACTTACATCCAAATGTAAATGAGCCCCAAAGCTGTTAGTAAAATCTACTTGTTAATGAAAACACACTGATACTTTTAAGAAAATGCATGTAGCCATAGGGATCATTGTTCCTTATACCCAATGCAGGGAAATGATACTGATGATCCTATTTGAATGTGTATATATCTCTATTTTCTTTTTTATATAACAGCTTCATAATGGGGGTAAGGTGCAATCAGGGAGATTGCTAGACTCTTCAGGGAGGCAGGGAGATTGCTACTACTGTATTTCAGGGAGTCTCCCTGACAATGAGGGAGAGTTTATTTATTTATTTATTTTATTTATTACCAGTTATTTATATAGCGCACACATATTCTGCAGCGCTTTACAGAGACTATTTGGCCACTCACATCAGTCCCTGCCCCAGTGGAGCTTACACTCTATATTCCCTATCACATGCGCACACACACACATTAGGGTTAATTTTGTGTTGGGAGCCAATTAACCTGCCTGTATATTTTTGGAGTGTGGGAGGAAACCGGAGCACCCGGAGGAAACCCACGCAAGCACAGGGAGAATATACAAACTCCACACAGGTAGGGCCGTGGTGGGAATCGAACCCATGATCTTAGTGCTGTGAGGCAGTAACGTTAACCATTACACCGTCTGTGTCGGCAAGTATGATACAAATACTATAGTAGTTCACACTCACACAGGCACACAGACATTTCTCATACACACTGACTCACACTCCCTAATACACACACACACATCTTTCATACACACTGACTCACATATATATATGTTTAACATGTTGACACTAAAATGTCGACACATGGTTTTTTCATTATTTTTAGGGCTAGATGTAGGGTTAGGCTAAAATAACAAAAAAAGAAAGCATTGTCTACATTTTAGTACATGTTAAATGTCAACCTTTTTACTGTGTCGACTATTTAACCTTGTCAACCTAAATACATGTCTACAGAATGATGGTCGACTTAAAGACCATGCCAACCTTTTTACTGTTGACATTTAGAACCAGTTAACCGTCTGAATGTCGACCTTTATATTGCCACTATTTTATACCATACCCAATCTATGAGGTGGATGGCACACTTGTAACCACATGTGCTCTATTTGGGAAACTCAATGTGGTTTATATGGTGTCCATCTCCAAGTAATCACTGGTATTTCTTGTTTAGCCTCGAAGCCACCCCCTGCCTACAGTCACTCCACACACAGGACTGGCAGGAGACACAGGGGCTGATTCAGAGGCGCACGCTATTTGTGTGCGCTCGCTCTGAATCAGGGCGTCCCTATTTTTTTAAATTCGGCCTCCAGGCCGCTCGCACAGCTGTGGGTGACCACCCACAGCTTGTGCGTGCGGCCTGGCGATGGTCGCAATTATTGCGACCATTGGCATTGCATGGAGATCCTTGTGGTAGGGTCTCAGCTCTCGCAATGCCAAGTGGACTTCCAACGCTAATAGAGCCGGAAGTCCACTACTGTCAGTAGGGCCGCCCACAAATGGCAGGCGTTCCTTCGGGAACGCCTCCGTTTGTTCAGCCACCCCCCTACCCGCCTACAAAACGGGGCAAGCTGTCGATCATCATCGACAGCCGCCCCGTTTTGCTGCAAGCTCCGGAGCGAGTGAAGGTCTCACTCACTACGGGTCTCGCGCACGCGCATTGCGCACGCCTCGCGTGCGCACTGGGCCACTATCGACCCGCTCGCTTGTGAACGCAATGCGCTTGCGAGCCTGGTCTGAATCAGGCCCATAGTTATTCAAAAAACCCATGGCTTTGCATAACCAGCTCCTTTGATACCTGGATGCTCGACCCCCTCTAGTGGCCAATGAAAGTCTAACACTACGAAGTTAGACGTGAATCTGAATATCCCGCCACTTTGTCCTCAGTGTTAACAGACAGTCTCTAGGCAATTTGACTCTCTCTATATAGACTGAAACAGTTTGCAGAGCTGCAGTGGTTCCTTGTAGCTCTAGCATGTGATTTATATATCATATACAATATATGGTTTACTTTTATATCGCCTTTGGTTGAACAACAAACCAGATGCGTGCAGCAGCAGCAGCAGCATGACGGGAGAGGTTTGGAGCGGTTACTTTCCTGATAGATATATTACACAGCTGGATAAACCACATCTACGCCTTCATTAAACCTCCATCATCTCTATCAGGCCAGTCCGCACGCAGCAGTACTGAGAAGGTACGGTAATGCCACAGCCGCTGTCATTTGTACAGAGATGCCCATCGGAGTCCTGAGCA
Organism: Taudactylus pleione; assembly: GCA_031769625.1. NCBI lineage: Eukaryota > Metazoa > Chordata > Amphibia > Anura > Myobatrachidae > Taudactylus > Taudactylus pleione. Next base: position 953,007 of record JAUIMM010001003.1, read on the forward strand.
AGTCTACGGCTGCTCAAAATGTCAGTGGGAGCAAAATCGCCGGGGCCAGTGAAACTGCGTACAAAGACGCACTCACTGTCTGCGACATGCCTACAAAACGCTCGCGACATGCCCACATTTGACATATGTCAGTGTCCCTGATCCCGATCTGTACAGAAATCCCGTCGGGGGGCCGCAATTCTGCACGCAACTGTTGTGAGAATATAAATGGGTAGATCATAGTTGTGGGGCATCGTAACTAGGAATGGACATCGATGGTTTACTACTGATGATCCTTCCCCCCATCGATGGCCGAAGTCAGATGTTTCCCTGATATTTCTATGGTGACGCAGGGATGGTTTATTCAAAAGCTGCACGCTGCTTATCCTGTCCCTTAGCCCCGCCCTCTTTCTCTGATTGACCCACTGCTGACACATGTCCTCACTTGTGCCGCTCAACGATGCTTCCAAACTTCAATGGTTTCCTGCCATCGATGGAAAGTACTGATGGGGCCATCGATGTTGAACCATTTGATGGTCGTTCCTAATTGATACCTGTGTGCAGCAGCAGAGGCTTCTCTCATGTGACTGCATGTAACTCTGTGCAGCCACTAGAGGGAGCTGTGTCCGCTCTGCTCATGCTATAAAGTAGGAGCAATTGTACAAGCCAAAACTCACTGCAGACCTACATATTTTGCAGATAATAAGTGACGTCTTGCTTAAAGGACAGAGGACCTCATTCAGACCCGGTCACGAGCGCTGAGCGCTTGCAACCGGGTCGATGTTTAGGCCCCGCGCCACCGCAGTGGCCACACTGCGCGTGCGCAAGCCCCGGAGCGAGATAGAAATTCTCTCGCTCCAGAGCTCTCTACAAAAGGGCCGGCTGTTGATGTTGATCCACAGCTCGGCCCGTTTTGTAGGCGGGGCGGGGGGGGTGGTTTCACAAATGGAACGCCTGCCATTTTGTGGGCGGCCCCACTGACATCAGCAGTGATGTCAGTGGGGAGCTTCCTGCTCGATCAGAGCAGGAAGCTCCCTGGGGCTTGCGATTGCCGAGACCCAACCTTAGGGTCTCGTTGCAAGCCCCGATGGTCGCGATGGTCTTGACCATCGCAACCATCAACCTGGTCGGTCGCTAAAGCTGTGGGTGGTAACCCACAGCTTAGCTAGCGGCCAGGGGGCCGCACTTGAAAAGTCAAGCGCCCGCCCTAATTGAGAACGAGCGCTCGCTTCTTGCGACCGCCTCTGAATGAGGGCCAGAGTGAGTGTGGTCAAAAAGCTAACTTTAAGGACTTCAGGAAGTGGCTTAAATAATTTTGCACATTCATGCATAAGTTATATTAACATAATAGAAGTATACCTCCTGCAGCAACATTATATATACAAGATAGTAATATAATATATTAAAAAAGTATACATCTGCCAGCTGTCCTGTATATACCTTTAAATAGTACTCAGCCTCACTTTATATAAAATAATACATATTAATACAGTGTAGAATAAAAGTATTCCCTACCCAGCTTCCTCTTTAATATACTAATATAAAAATGAATGTGTTAAATTATATTTACTTACATACAGGAAATGTGTGACCAATTGTAATATTATTTTCATATTATATGTAGGTTAAAGTGAGCTTACCTTAGTATGTGAGAAGTCAAATCAGCAGGCACAGTCACAGCAATAAACAATATATATGTATAACATGCAGCTCACACTTGGCTAATTACTGAATGTTCTATACCAAGCAGGGACTGGTGTACCAGAGCTGAGTGACATCACAATGACTGTGTTTATGATGTAATCAGTCATATGATCAGCCTGGTCAGCTGTCACATCTGAATTCCACTCTGCTATATATAGAATGAATTTTCTACATTTGTAATTACTTCTTGATTTTAAGTAGATATGTATATATGATGCCAATGCTTTCGTGTAGGCAAATTATATGGGTGCTTTTGGTAGACTTTAAGATGTGGAGGCTTTTCTTGTCGCTGGCTCTCTGTATGTAAGGAATATATACTTCTCAGTAAATGTGAAGAACTGTCCTGCTCCTTAAACTTAGGCACCTCTCAAAAGAATTTCAGGCTTTTCCTGTCCATTGTGATCTAAGAGTTGCCTGTCCAACAACTTTCTAGGTTTACAGGTTTGACAGAGTTTCAGGACTGAGTAGACCGAGTGCTCATCATTTTCTGTGCTGTACGCTAACTCATTATAGAGGAAGGTGTACAAAGCCTTGGAGAGAGAGAACGCAGCAATTCAGGTCCTGTCATTTTTCAAACACAGCCTGTAAAATGACAGTTAGGAGCTGATTGGTTGGTACTTTATCTTCTACTTTATCTACACTTATGTTATGGGGAAAAAAGTGCAGTAGTCACACATTGAGGACGGTGGCAGTGTCAATATCATGTTTCATTCTGGAAAAACCATGTGACCAGGCAACATACAGTATGTGTAAGGAGCACAAATCCCACACGTTCAGCTACTTCAAAGCACAATAACTGCACCTTGGATACAATGAAAGGTGTATCGTTTTTTTTTTTTTCCTACCAGTTGTGGCCCATTGATGTCTGTTATTCGTTGGCACTATAGAATAGCCACACTTTGGCCTCCTGTTTCAACCTGAGAACTTAAGAATCAGTAGTTTCATAAAATCCTAGAGTGCCGTGACTCACTATTATGATATCACATGTCGGTGTAATATTGCATGCAGGACTAAGTGGTAGAGCAAATCTGTTTTCCGGAATAATGTTCCAAACCTAGGGTTTTATTCAGAGGTAGACGCAGTTTAGATTCGGTGGCAAATGAGCGATGCTTAGTGGACTGCGCACGCTTCAGAGACCAGAGAGAACAGACAAGATACTCCCCCAGCACTCTGCACAGAGGGCCTGATCAATTACGGATCCCTATTGCGTTTGCGGCTGCAATTATGCACTCAGATCTGCTGCGGAAATATGCTAATGAATGCTATCGCAATGCCGTCGCACAGCCAGCATAGAGACGCCCACTACCTCCCAATAACGCTATCTCACATGCGTAACACCATCGTCAGCACGCCCCCTTTGGTGCGAGACCCATAACGACGGCTTGGCCGTTGTTATTCGGGTTTCGCACATGCGCATGACGGAGCAGCCTCCGTCGTGCGCATGCGTACTTGCCCAACATCTACCCACTTGCGAGCGCTCAGCGCTCGCGAGCGGGTCTGAATTAGTCCCACAGTACATATAATTGCAAACATATGGTAAGCCTTGGGGTTGCTCAGATGTCCAATGCTAATTGCGATGGTCACAATGTTTCTCCGATATTGGGTCTTCAGAGGCTTGCAGCAGATCTGAGGGGCCGGAGGTGGGCGTCTCATTACACTCCAGCATTTGCATAAGACCTCAGGTCAGCTGCAGCTGCGTCCACCTCTGAATCTGGGCTCCACTGAAGGCAATCCTGAATGTTTCTGTCATCTGCATCCTAAAAGCAACTGGGGTGCAAAACTTCATCTGTCTATGTTATCCAGAAATTAAAGTGGGTAAAAAATAAAACTCGCATACAATGCATACAGCTACAGTTTTTTACATGCACACCGGTCAATTTCCAGAATTAATGAACAAACACTGAGGGCTAGTGGCAAGACGCCGATTCTCTGCGATTTTTAACCCCGAAATTTAAAACAGCAATAAAATAAAATGCAAACAACGTCTGATTTTGCATTTAATGCTATTGCCGTTTTAAATGTTTTAGGTTCAAAGCCAAAATGTCGCCACTTGAATGCGTGGGGGGGCACTGAAGGAAACATCAGGTGATTAAGGGGCATATGTATCAAAGCTTGATGTGAGATTAAATTGTGAAATATATATCACCAACCAATCAGCTCCAAACTATCATTTCTTAAACACAGCCTGCAAAATTTAAGATAGAAGCTGATTGGTTGGTGATATATATCTCACATCAAGCTTTGATACATATGCCCCCTAGTCTGCATAGAAGGCACTGCCGCTGTTGTTCCTGGTAATTAATGAGTCTCTATCACTGATACTGGGACAGTGGTCTCTCTGCACTTGACATAGACTTCCTGCTTTTGTAAGTGCGATTTCATCATGTAATGTGAGCAGATTGGAGGATAGTTTAGGAAAGAGGAAGCACTTGCTCCCATGTTTATTGCCACACTCTCCTGCCTTTAGTGACTGCGTGCCAGAATCTGCTCTCCTCCTTCAGCTTGCCTGCTCTGATCAATCTCTTTAACATGCCCATTGTAAGCTATCGATAGATCATTAAGTCTACAGTAAATAGGTAGACAATGTTTGTGTAGACAGTGGAAGTTAAACAGGCAAAAGATCAACAGGGTCTGAAGGTCAACACACTATAAAGGTCGACTGGTAAGAAGATCGACAGGTGCTGAAGGTCGACATTGTCGTTAGGTCGACACGCATCAGGCCGACACAGAAATGGTCGACACGTGTTATTATTTTCTAGCCCTAATCTTCACCCTAACCCTCCCCTTGGTGCCTAACCCTAACTCTGCCTCCTGGTGCCTAACCCTCTGGTAAGTGCCTAACCCTAACCATCCCTTCTAGTGCCTAACCCTAACCCTCTGGTAAGTGCCTAACCGTCCCTCCTGGTGCCTAACCCTAACCCTCTGGTAAGTGCCTAACCCTATAAAACTGGGGAAAAAACATGTCGACCATTTATATGTCGACCTTATGTGTGTCGACCTAATGGCACTGGCGACCTTCAGTACCTGTCGACCTTCTTACCAGTCAACCTTTAGTGTGTCGACCTTCAGACCCTGTCGACCTATTGCCTGTCTAACTTCCATTGTCTTCCCAAACATTGTCTACCTATTTACTGTAGACCTAATGACCGGATACCCTTGTGCAGATGCCCCCGGGCATGTCTGCCCCTGTTTACCCAAGGTATGAATTTCCTGGTGTGTCCCTGGTCATTCTGCTGCATGAGGTGCCAACTGCAATGGCACCCTTATCAACCGACACTAAAAGCACTTTTATTAAACGACTTTTTATTTTGGCACAAATGTATTACTAAAAATATATATAAATGGTTATCTTCCATATCTGCTGCGTTACCCCCTAGTCCCGACGCCCGCAAATGCGTCAGTCCTCTGTACAAACAGACGTTTTCTGAGGACTAAAAATCACACATAAGTTCCAGCGCTTCCTTCTAGGTTACCGTCCTCAAGTCTTTATGTATAGAAAAGGAATATATCGTCATCATCATCATCACTTGTAACTCGACTATTTCACCTAAATAAAACTGTAGATCTCAAATAGGGAGAGAAAGATCAAATATAGTGAAGTACAGCTTTTTATTTGTAACTATTAAAAATATCCACCATTCCAGGGATGCAAGCAGCGTCCCAGATATAGAGGTGTATATACGTACACCAGCAAACACATGACGACAGGTTATATCCCGGGTATTTGATACTCTGATGCTGTCTTATTGGTGTTTAAGGATCACTAGCTATCATCAAGGTCTTCTGTTTCAGTCCCGTTCACTCAACGTTGTCCGAGTAGATTGAAGAGGTAAGGAAGTGGATCCAACTCTAAACTACTACAATAGCTGGAGTCTGGCTCAGATTCTCAGATGTAACTAGTAACAAAACATTCAGAATTACATACAATTTTAACTTACTATCTTTGTTTACAATAAATACAAGAAAGGTACATTTTATTGTACTGCGACTGGATAGATCTTCAATATTCCGGTCAGCGTTGAACACCTGGGTGACAAGGAATACTTCCTACCAGCTCTGCAATTTTCCTACAACGTCCTTAATATCTCTCTAACTAATGCTTTGTTTACCTTACACACTAAACATACAAACTTTTATATAGTCCTAAACTAATAAATCAAAGCAATATAACATCTTTGCAACGAATAAATGTTTTTGTTTAAGGTCCCTTTGTATTGTCCCTTCCCCTAGCATTCATGCTACTCAATGATAATTGTGTAAGTTCAGTTCACTTTCTTTAGGTGGTGCACATAAGAGATTATATGATGGTGTCTCTATTGCGTTATGAGAGTTATTGCATAAATGTTATTTAAGAGCTCTGTTGCGAAACGTTGCCCGGGTTAAAGACGTCAAGAAAGCTTTTCTATATTTCTTCCCTGGTTATCTTTCTAGTTAGAGAAGAGTAGGTGAGGAGAGTTACTTTTACCATCGGACCAAGACGCAGAATAATGGTTGACCTAACCCCCCCCCCGCAGGAATTACTAAGCTTCCTGCACGCAGTGAGTACTCAGACTGCGTATGGGTTCACTGTGGATAATTTATGCACGCCCCTGCAACGGCGTTCGAACACACTGACACACCTGCGTTCGCGTGACTTCCCCTCCCCCCGTCACCACCCACAAACAGCACTTCCTGTCAATCACTGAGTGATGGGTCTGCGTACTGCCTGCGATCACACTGTCTTATACCCATGCGCAGAATGCAAACATCGGCTGTCAGCGCTGCGAACGCAGCCTCGCGATCCAACCTGAATCAGGCCCTGTTCCCTCTGCAGACTTTCCACAAGGCAGTTTGGTCGAGGACTCCTGACAGATTGGCTTTGACGTTAGGGGGTACATTTACTAAAGTGAGAGTTTTTAGAAGTGGAGATGTTGCCCTTAGCAACCAATCAGATTTGACTTAACATTTAACTAGCACCTTCTAGAAGATAATAGCTAGAATCTGATTGGTTGCTATGGGCAACATCTCCATTTCTAAAAACTCTCACTTTAGTAAATATAACCCCTAGGTATAGATCCTATCTCGGCTGACCATGTTGCAGCAGTAGGTGTGTTAGTAACTGTCTCTGCTGTCTTTTTTGGAAAGTAAGCCACGGCTGCTCTCTCCTCTGTTATTGTATATCACTGGTTCAGGGAGGGTGTCACCGGTGGTGGTTGAGTGACTATCACTGTAGCTGATACGTGCACTCCTGACTCACTGGGTCATTACTGTGGCCTCAGTGCTGTGGCTACTGTGTAGTATGTGGTGCAGGATATTTTTTTCACTTGACGCCCCTAAGAAATTGAGTCCGGCTCCACTCCGTGCTGCACCTCTATCTCCGTCAGAGCACCTCAGGAGTCAATAGTTGGTCACACCCCTTCCAGCTATCACTGCTAGCAAGGGAGCCTCCCAGCAGGGGATTGCCGGAAACACCTTCTCCTGAGTAGTGTCTGATGCCGGACCAGGCCCGACTTTGCAAACTCTTCCTACACCAGCCGCAGAGCAGGTCAGGTAGTGGTAGAGCCGTAACTAGACTTTTTGGTGCCCTGTGCCAGAAAGAGCATTGGCGCCCCCCTCATTTTTCAAAGGGACATAATGCACCCAAAAAAGGGCCATGGCTTCATGGGGAAGGGCCAGGGAAGAGATAGGGAGGCCAGGAGATGCTGGGGATGAAATAACAGGAAGCTACAAGTGAGAATGATAATAAACAGAAATTTGACAGGCCCCAGCCGTACTACCCTAGCTGCGGTCCTGGGTAGTGGCACCCTCTCTCCTTCTCCCTGCAAGGCTCTTTTCATCTGTTGTTCTGCCCCTGTAGCTTTTCAACTGTCCCCTGCAGACAGGTCTCCTCTTTTTTATTCAAGTTGGAGAATCCTTGCCCGGTCCTGTTGCGTGTGTCTATATTGGCGGGACCATGCACCGAAGTCTGAAAAAGAATGGGGGGGAAAGCAATGCACATACTTACAATTGTTTAACCATTTACAAATCATATATACATTTCTACTATACATTCACCCTTTTATATTTCATGCAATTACGCTGAAGGCTCCTACACACTAGACGATGTGCTGTATGAGCAATGTTGGTGAAAGATTTCCCTTTCGGTGAAGCCATCCTGCCACATCTCTGAGCACGCAATTCTTGACGATATCGTCAGATTGGCCTCCATGTACTAACGACCCGGGGGAGCGCGTCGTTGGTCATTCACTGCATACACACTGAACAATATGAACGCTCTATCGTTGAACGATATCATTCCATATCATTCATAAATATCGTCTAGGGTGTATGCGGCTTAACATAACTGTTATCAAGCCCTGCTTAATATGGTACCCCCAGGTTATGGGGTACCACAATAGCACCTGTAGTCACCTGTAGCTACACCTTAGAAAAAGACTTCATCAGTTGAAACGCGTTGGTGGATAGAGGGAGATAGCAGACCTACCTAGGAACATCTCTTTATATAACCTGTCATCATATGTGTTTGCTGGTGTACGTATATATACACCTCTATATCTGGGACGCTGCTTGTATCCCTGGAATGGAGGATATTTTTAATGGTTACAAATAAAAAGCTGTACTTCAGTATATTTGGTCTTTCTCTCCATATGTGTCCTCAGTTCCTACTAATTGGAGGCCTTTGTTGGGAATAAGAGAAGATCTACAGTTTTATTTACCTGAAATTGTCTAGTTTCTAGAAGATGGAAGGGATGATGATGATATATTATTTTCTATAAATAAAGACTTGAGGACGGTAACCTAGAAGGAAGCGCTGGAACTTATGTGTGATATTTATTCTTGGATACATAGAGTCAGAGACTTCTATTTTTTTTAAGCTCTAGCTCAGTTTTGTCAAACTCGGGCCCTTCAGCTGCCATGGAAATACACATCCCAGCATGCACTACCAGAGCTTTGCTATTAGGGCATGCTAAAACTGTGGCAGGGCATGCTGGGATATGTAGTCCCACAGCAGCTGGAGGGCCCGAGTTTGACACCACTGCTCTGGCTGCGTCCTGCCTTGAAGCGCAGAGTTACACATATTGTTTATATTTTCTGAGGACTGAAGGCATGTTTGGGCCTAATAAACAGCCCCCTATATCCGGGCAGCCGCAGACCAGGTGATCACCCACACAGGCCCCCCCCCCCCTGCCAGCCCCTCCCCAGTTTCGCCACTACTCGACAGCTGCCTCAGATTGGCTCTTAGTGGGCACATCCCATTCCCTGAGTCACCTGATCTATACCACTCGGCTGCCACCCTGACACTCGGGATGCCGGCTGTCAATAGACTGACAGCGGCATCCCGGTGGCTAGAATCCCGACAGGAGACCGGTGAGTACTGTTCCCCTGCCCTATTTACCCCCTAACCCTCCTTTCCAGTACAATAACACTAACAGTCCCTACCCTGCACCCTAACCCTCCCGGTAAGTGCCTAAACCTGACCCTCCTCTCACAGCCTAACCCTAACTCCCCCGGGGGTGCCTAAACTTAACCCCCCCCCCCCTGCGGCTAACACCTACCCGGCCCCACTATACTTACATTTCGAATGCCGGCTGCCAGGATTGCGGCGTCTGCATCTCCACTGCATTCAGGATTCCAGCGCCAGTCTTCTGGCCGGCAGTGGGGATTCCGGCACCGGGATTTCGAGAGCCGGCTTCCCCTGGAGATGTGGATCACCTGTGTGCAGGGACGACAAAGCAAGGAAGCTTAGGCAGTCTCTCTCATTGGTATCAGGAGCCCAAACCTCTCTTCCCGGTCCCATCAGCCACATAATCATCTGACTGTGTTAATTTTCCTTTTCAGATCCTGTGCTAAAAAGACAATTCCCCGAGCATTTTGATGACCAGGTGAGAAGATGCATTGTGTATATGATACCCTATGGGCCGGCCTCGGTAACCACACTGCAGAGGGCGATGCTCAGCATTCAGACTACACGTTCGGCATTTAGAGTCCACTCATTAATAAATGGTCATGGCAATAGAGAATACAACTCAGGACATGATGCTCATCACAATGATTGGTTGTTGAGGATTAGCTGCATTATGTATCCATTAGCAACAGGACAACATGTAACTTCTTCCAGTTCTTTTTCATGCAACCAATGAGGCATGTATGTAGCAGGTTTTTTTTATTTTTTTTAAACATACTGTATACACATAAAAACTATCCCCCCCCCCTATGAATGCTGCAAAACAATAATAAGCATACTGACATACATGGTGGCTGTGTAATGAAGCCTGCGTATCAGTATGTTACTGTAGGTAATATATAAATGTCCATCACACTGATGTCTCCAATGATTATATCTTAGGACTCTGTTACAACGCTCACAAAGTTCTGCTTTCCCTTTCACGTAGAAAGGTAAGGACCAACCTCTGAGTCTTCTGTGTCCCTCACCTTATCTCTGAGCATCTTCCTTACTGCTCAGCCCTCCTGTACTCTACTTCCCCCTAATTTCCCCTCCCTCACCTGTGTATAGTCTCACCCACTCCCCCCTCTCTCTCCTGTGTCCTCTCTTTACTCGCTCTGTCTATCCTTTCTCTTCTCTCCCACACTTTCCTGTCTCTGTTATCGCCTCACCCTCTCTCTCTCTACTCTCTTTTCCTCTATCACCCTTCTCTCTCTCTTCTCTACCGCTCTCTCTCCTCTCCAGCTCCCCACCATCTCTCTCTCTCTTCCATTGTATCACCATTAACCAACCCCATGATCCTGCGGAGCAGATGGCAGAACTCGTCAGTCCAGCACTTCAGCTTTACTCTGACCGATCTCCAGGGCTACCAACGATTTGGGTTTTGTCGCCTGTCTGTACAGGCCAAAATCTGCACCTGTATCCTGAGGTGAGTGCCGCCATTACTCTACCCCTGAAGTAACATGGGAATAAATCTGTTTTTGCATCACTATCAGATATGTTTGAGATGCAGAGCATGCTAATGGAATCTATTTTCAGGACCATGGGGCAGATTTATCAAAGTGTGGAGAGAAATAAAGTACCAACCAATCAATTGGTCAATTTACAGGATGCGTTTGAAAAAAAAATGTCAGTTACGAGCTGGTTGGTTGGTACTTTGGGGTCTATTTACTAAGCAGTGTTAGGAGAAAGAGTGACAAGTGATAAGGTGCCAGCCAATCAGCTCCCAACTGTCATCTCACAGGCTGTGTTTGGAAAACTGACAGTTGGGAGCTGATTGGCTGGTACCTTATCACTTTCTTATCACTTTTCACTCTGTCTCCTAACACTGCTTAGTACATAGACCCCTTTATCTCTTTCCACGCAAGCTGGCCATGTTTTCAGTCTGCGCATGGATGTGTCCAGATGGTTATTGTCGGGACAGCCGTGTGCAGGCAGAGATATTGCACCTGCCCTAGTGCTGGTGCAATCTCCGATGATTCGTGTAGGGTTGCCAGATCATTCTTTTAATAAGCAACACATTCTAGTGCCCCAAGTTTAACAATATGCCACATTGTACTGCTGCCAGTACACATGACACACGGTGCCCTCAATTCACATTACGCCTCACAGTGCTTACCGGGCAATTCCAGGAACCTAGTAGACAACTTTATGATCTGGGTGCAGTCAGGCGCCAGTGGTGGACCTCTAAGCCTTTGGTCCCCATAGCAATGGCACTCCCTGCACCCACTGTAGCTTTTCCCATGGACATATTCATATATCTGTAATACACGAAGACTGTTAGATGCAGAGACCTGTATGAAGGATATCATGCCTATGAGGAAGGATTACATACCTGCTCCTGCATGTCATGGAGCCTGCTAGATAGGGAGACGTCACTCTGCTGGACATTGAATAGGAAATCTGTCAGATATCAGATATGGTATGGTGTTCCCTATGTGCAAGACTTACAGTACATGACACAGTGAGATTGAGAGGCGTATTTGACAGAGATATCTGCTATGTGCATTATTAATCACTGTACTATTGAATCTCTCGTTTTTTTCAGCTGTCTGCCCTGGTTTGAATTTTTCTACAAGCTCCTTAATAATATTGCAGAATATTTAGTGAAGGATCAGGTGACGTACAGTATCTCCTATTCATCTATTACACCTTTCCATGTGTCCACGACATATGGTCTCCATCCTCTTACACTGTCTCCTCTTCCACCCCTGGCAGGTCATTGAGGTAACCGACATCCTCCAGTCTCTGTACGAACATCTGGTGCCAGAGGTGAACGAGGCTCTGAACCTGGAGATGGTGCGTTTTCTGTTATCGTCCAATAAGAGTGTAGGAACAGAGCAGGAACTCTTGACAGCATAGGCACCAGCGCAGAGCTCACATCATATAGGGAGATAACAGCCTAGTATATCACACAGTCCAGGGTTTGTAAACTTCAGTCCTTATAAAGCACAAAAGGTTTTCATCTTCAAGCACAGGTGACTTTATTACTGGGCCTTCGATTAAACCACGTCTTCACACTCCCAGAAACATGACCTTTTGGGGACATGAGAACATCACATGCGTATATCTGAGAGTGCCTCATTCGGTCTCCTGTGAAATGTAGCAGCTTGATGTACGGTATCTCATTGTATCTGTTTATGTTTATCCTCAGTTTTCATATTTCGTTGCTCCGGATCCTGCAAAACTTCCATCAATTCCTGAGAATGTGAGTCACCTGTACACCGCTGTCCTGAGGACGGCTTCCAGCTGTACATGTGCTACTTCTTCTCTGATGGTCTGTCTCAGAGGTGTGACAACTGTAGGACAAGTGGGGTTCCAGAATTTGTTTTTTAGTCCTCAATTGTCAGATACAATACATACATACAATACATTTTATTGGGAATCACCTGTTAGGGTCAAAACAGTGGCACATTCACACTTGGGGTCGTAGATTAATGGTGAACTGACACTTTGGGGTCACAAAATAACGATAGCACTGTCATTTGGGGTTGCAGCACAGTGGTGCACTGATACTTGGGGGTCACAGAACAATGGTGCACTGACACTTGGGAGTCACAAAACAATGGTGCACTGACACTTGGGAGTCACAGAACAATGGTGCACTGACACTTGGGGGTCACAGAACAATGGTGCACTGACACTTGGGAGTCACAGAACAATGGTGCACTGACACTTGGGGGTCACAGAACAATAGTGCACTGACACTTGGGAGTCACAGAACAATGGTGCACTGACACTTGGGAGTCACAGAACAATGGTGCACTGACACTTGGGGGTCACAGAACAATGGTGCACTGACACTTGGGAGTCACAGAACAATGGTGCAGTAACACTTGGGGGTCACAGAACAATGGTGCAGTAACACTTGGGGTCCCAGATGTTTGATTACCTCATGTTGTCAGTATCTCTCTCCCTCTCTATTTCTCTCTTGCTTGCTGTCTAATATATCACATCTGTTACTATTTGTCACATCGCCTCTCTCCTCCTGTGTCTTTCCCAGAGAAATCTCACGGAGTTCCTTGTGGCTGTCCAAGTGGACACCATGCTGCAGTTATACGCCAGCTTGTTGTGTGAGAGGAGGATCCTCGTTACCTCCAGCAAACTCAGCACCGTAAGTGTTATACCCCACTTGCCCTCGCTGGCATAATGCCCCTTATGACACCTCAGCCACCTTTACCAGTTACCTGTCTGGCAATGGTAATATATTGTAAATCACTGAAATCATATTGTCGTGTTATAATTGTGGTTACATACAAATGAGATATTAATATGTATTAATAATCAACCGAGACAACATAAAGTAGGATGAATGGTAAAGTATTTTTTTTAAAAATACTTTTCACATTCAGTGGTACTGGAGGTTAGTGGAAAGAGAGGGAGGGAGATCACAGGATGAGTATAGGGCCTGATTCAGAATGGATCGCAACTGCAACGGCGTGCACAGAGGGACAAGTGTTGCATTCAGTGCATGCGTATTCAGCGCAGTGCGCGAACAGTGAACTACGATTGCACTGCGAGAGCACGGAAAGCCATCACAGAGTGAGTGACAGGCAGACAGGTTTCAGGGCTCAGGTAATAGGATGGGAGGACATAAGGGGGACATTACTATCAGTCACAGGATAAAATACGAGTCCATGCAAGGAACAGAGAGGAGCCTACTTAGCAGATTGTCATCACATTTCCTGACATAGAGTTGTCTCTTTTCTTTACAGTAACAGGGAAGGTTGGCTACATGGGAGGAGTATCACAGCTTCTAACAAGGACAAGTGAAGTTTCCCATAGCAACCATCAGCTCTTAGCTATCATTAATCAAGTACATTATTATAAAATGATAGCTAAAAGCTGAGTGTTGGCTATAGGGAACTTCTCCAACCTCTCCTCTTTGGAAGATTTGATACACCTCCCCCAATGGGCCCTAACATCCATGTTTCATGTGTCTCCTCCGGCAGCTGACAGCTTGTGTCCACGCCTCTGCGGCCCTCCTGTACCCCATGTATTGGCAGCATATCTACATTCCTACACTACCACCCCACCTGCTGGATTACTGCAGGTCAGTCAGTCAGTCAGTCAGTCAGTGAACGTCTGTCTGTGTCTCTGCCCCTTTAGTGTTGCCCTGACCCCAGGTTCTACATTCCTTCTCAGCGCTCCCATGCCGTATCTGATCGGGGTACACAGCAGCCTGATGGAGGTCAGTGTATTACTATATAAGTATAAAGGGCCTGTCTCCTGGTGCCGCTGGGCTGACATCTACAGGGGCAGCTCTTAGCCAGACGATGCTTTTCTGACCTGTCTCTCCTCTACTACAGCAAGTCAATGTTGGAGCCCTGGACGACGTTGTGGTAATCGACATGGACACAAACAACCTGGAGACTCCATTTCAAGACCTGGAAAATCTGCCCCCACATGTGGTGAGAATGACTGGAACTTCCATAGTAATATATAAGCTCCTGCCCATCAGATTACAGCCTAATGCCCCTAGATGTCCTGTCCAGTCCTCCAACATGACGCTTTCCACAGGATCTGTACTGAGCAAGTGCAGGTCTCCCTCTGCGACTTCTTAGGAGGATTACACCAGGTGCCTCTAGCTGCATTAGCATATTAGCTGTACGGCGCTGCACAGACGCTCCCATGCACTTCCCTGCGACAGTGCAATAGTGGAGAACTCTGAATCAGGCCCTAGGTGTATAATGTGACCCCATGTAACACTGTGATATAATGTCTCTCTATACTGACACACAGACATCCTCCTCCTCCGCAGATCTCCCCATCACTGCTCCTTAGTGTATAGTACCAGGTGTATAATGTGACCCGATGTAACACTGTGATATAATGTCTCTCTATACTGTTACAATGGACCTCATTCAGAGTCGGTCGTTGCGGCCGCACGGTCGTAGGGGAAAGGGGCCGGATATGCAAATTAAGCGATCACAAGTTGCGGTCCTAAGATGAGATCGTTAGCTGAACGACCGAGGGTATGAAGCGGTCGTAAGACTACATCACGCAACCTTCTCGTTCACTACACACGTCATCTCCTGGGATATAAGGATTAATCGCGACCATCGGGAACCATCGGAGCTGGTCGTAGAGCTTAAGGTTGACCATACCATCTCTTAAGCACTACGATCAAGTCAGTGTTCAAACCTCCCATGTCACATGTGCCATGACACTACTTTGTTAATTATGCACTCCCATTAAACGCCATTCGCATAATTAGGCACGCCTGCATTCGGATCTCCACTCCCCCGTTTTCAAGCACCTTGCCCTGTTACGACCCACAAACGGTTCATTCTGTCACTCAAACTAACGACCTGGCTGTGTTCAAGGAGAGAGAAATTTCTGATCGTAACAGCTAGTTTGCGCACGCGCATTGCGAACTTTACGCATGTGCAGTTTAGCGAACATCGTTTGTGTACGACCGTGCGGCCTCAACGACCGACTCTGAATGAGGTCCAAAGTCTCTCTATACTGACACACAGACATCCTCCTCCTCCTCCCCAGGTCTCCTCATCACTGCTCCTTAGTGTATAGTACCAGGTGTATAATGTGACCCCATGTAACACTGTGATACAATGTCTCTCTATACTGACACACAGACATCCTCCTCCTCCTCCCCAGGTCTCCTCATCACTGCTCCTTAGTGTATAGTACGAGGTGTATAATGTGACCCCATGTAACACTGTGATACAATGTATCTCTATACTGACAGACATCCTCCTCCTCCCCAGATCTCCCCATCACTGCTCCTTAGTGTATAGTACCAGGTGTATAATGTGACCCCATGTAACACTGTGATACAATGTCTCTCTATACTGACACACAGACATCCTCCTCCTCCTCCTCCCCAGATCTCCCCATCACTGCTCCTTAGTGTATAGTACCAGGTGTATAATGTGACCTCATGTAACACTGTGATACAATGTCTCTCTATACTGACACACAGACATCCTCCTCCTCCCCAGATCTCCCCATCACTGCTCCTTAGTGTATAGTACCAGGTGTATAATGTGACTCCATGTAACACTGTGATACAATGTCTCTCTATACTGACACACAGACATCCTCCTCCTCCTCCCCCTCCCCCTCAGATCTCCCCATCACTGCTCCTTAGTGTATAGTACCAGGTGCATAATGTGACCCCATGTAACACTGTGATACAATGTCTCTCTATACTGACACACAGACATCCTCCTCCTCCTCCCCAGATCTCCTCATCACTGCTCCTTAGTGTATAGTACCAGGTGTATAATGTGACTCCATGTAACACTGTGATACAATGTCTCTCTATACTGACACACAGACTTCCTCCTCCTCCTCCTCCTCCCCAGATCTCCCCATCACTGCTCCTTAGTGTATAGTACCAGGTGTATAATGTGACCCCCATGTAACACTGTGATACAATGTCTCTCTATACTGACACACAGACATCCTCCTCCTCCCCAGATCTTCCCATCACTGCTCCTTAGTGTATAGTACCAGGTGTATAATGTGACCCCATGTAACACTGTGATACAATGTCTCTCTATACTGACACACAGACATCCTCCTCCTCCCCAGATCTCCCCATCACTGCTCCTTAGTGTATAGTACCAGGTGTATAATGTGACCCCATGTAACACTGTGATACAATGTATCTCTATACTGACAGACATCCTCCTCCTCCTCCTCCCCAGATCTCCCCATCACTGCTCCTTAGTGTATAGTACCAGGTGTATAATGTGACCCCATGTAACACTGTGATATAATGTCTCTCTATACTGACACACAGACATCCTCCTCCTCCTCCCCAGATCTCCCCATCACTGCTCCTTAGTGTATAGTACCAGGTGTATAATGTGACCCCCATGTAACACTGTGATACAATGTCTCTCTATACTGACACACAGACATCCTCCTCCTCCCCAGATCTCCCCATCACTGCTCCTTAGTGTATAGTACCAGGTGTATAATGTGACCTCATGTAACACTGTGATACAATGTCTCTCTATACTGACACACAGACATCCTCCTCCTCCTCCTCCCCAGATCTCCCCATCACTGCTCCTTAGTGTATAGTACCAGGTGTATAATGTGACTCCATGTAACACTGTGATATAATGTCTCTCTGTACTGACACACAGACATCCTCCTCCTCCTCCCCAGATCTCCCCATCACTGCTCCTTAGTGTATAGTACCAGGTGTACAATGTGACTCAATGTAACACTGTGATATAATGTCTCTCTGTACTGACACACAGACATCCTCCTCCTCCTCCCCAGATCTCCTCATCACTGCTCCTTAGTGTATAGTACCAGGTGTATAATGTGACTCCATGTAACACTGTGATACAATGTCTCTCTATACTGACACACAGACATCCTCCTACTCCTCCACAGATCTCCCCATCACTGCTCCTTAGTGTATAGTATCAGGTGTATAATGTGACCCCATGTAACACTGTGATATAATGTCTCTCTATACTGACACACAGACATCCTCCTCCTCCTCCCCAGATCTCCCCATCACTGCTCCTTAGTGTATAGTACCAGGTGTATAATGTGACCCCATGTAACACTGTGATATAATGTCTCTCTATACTGACACACAGACATCCTCCTCCTCCTCCTCCCCAGATCTCCCCATCACTGCTCCTTAGTGTATAGAACCAGGTGTATAATGTGACCCCATGTAACACTGTGATACAATGTCTCTCTATACTGACACACAGACATCCTCCTCCTCCTGCCCAGATCTCCCCATCACTGCTCCTTAATGTATAGAACCAGGTGTATAATGTGACCCCATGTAACACTGTGATATAATGTCTCTCTATACTGACACACAGACATCCTCCTCCTCCTCCCCAGATCTCCCCATCACTGCTCCTTAGTGTATAGTACCAGGTGTATAATGTGACCCCATGTAACACTGTGATATAATGTCTCTCTATACTGACACACAGACATCCTCCTCCTCCTCCCCAGATCTCCCCATCACTGCTCCTTAGTGTATAGTACCAGGTGTATAATGTGACCCATGTAACACTGTGATATAATGTCTCTCTGTACTGACACACAGACATCCTCCTCCTCCTCCCCAGATCTCCCCATCACTGCTCCTTAGTGTATAGAACCAGGTGTATAATGTGACCCCATGTAACACTGTGATACAATGTCTCTCTATACTGACACACAGACATCCTCCTCCTCCCCAGATCTCCTCATCACTGCTCCTTAGTGTATAGTACCAGGTGTATAATGTGACTCCATGTAACACTGTGATACAATGTCTCTCTATACTGACACACAGACATCCTCCTCCTCCTCCCCAGATCTCCCCATCACTGCTCCTTAGTGTATAGTACCAGGTGTATAATGTGACCCATGTAACACTGTGATACAATGTCTCTCTATACTGACACACAGACATCCTCCTCCTCCTCCTCCCCAGATCTCCCCATCACTGCTCCTTAGTGTATAGTACCAGGTGTATAATGTGACCCCATGTAACACTGTGATATAATGTCTCTCTATACTGACACACAGACATCCTCCTCCTCCTCCCCAGGTCTCCTCATCACTGCTCCTTAGTGTATAGTACCAGGTGTATAATGTGACTCCATGTAACACTGTGATACAATGTCTCTCTATACTGACACACAGACATCCTCCTCCTCCTCCCCAGATCTCCCTATCGCTGCTCCTTAGTGTATAGTATCAGTTCCAGGTGTTAATAGTGACTCAATGTTATATCCTCCTTCTCCCCAGGTCTCCCTACTGAAGCTGCGTCTGACAAAACAGTCAGCATTCATGGGTGACAGGGTGTCTTATGCATTCCTTGGTGCCCAGGCTCTGCTGTTTGGCAGCTACAGGGATGCCCTCATCTGTACTCCGGTATGTGGTGCTATCGTTACATGAAATTACATCGCTTCTCAGTCCGGAATCAGTGTACTCCTTATCACATTTATATATTACTCTGGCCTTTGATAAATATGCTAAACTCTGCAGCAGTGATATCTGTAAGTGATATGTTATGCCTGTTTGCTATGTTCTGTATGTGAGATATTTTATTCAAATGATAGCATACAGCAACTTTTCATTATAATGTCACCACCAGAGGGCACTCATCCATTGCAGTCTATAGATAACATATATTATTGCCCTCTGTTGGACAATGAGCATTTCAGTTACCCCTTGTGCTATACAGGGAATATATGATAACATCATATTTTACCACAGAGATGTGTACCTAATTTCAGTGCCACACTCCTTACTTATTAATATAATGACCCTTCCTTTGGGTCTGCTGCAATTGCCTATATCCCAACCAATCTGTCTGCATTAAATTGCTTCATGGTCAACCATACACATGGCATAATGCTGGATGGATGGATGAAGGTAGCACTCATTTGCTGGCTGTCTATGTCCTTTCAACTAACACTAACCAGTGGCTTCTCCAGCTGTTTTGAAACTACAAGTCCCAGTAAGCCCAGCCACAATTTTAGCATTCCCTAATAGCAAAACTGTGGCAAAGGCATGCTGGGACTTGTAGTTTCACAACACCTGGAGAGCAACAGGTTGGCAAGGCCTGTACTAACAGCAGCCATTCCTTTGTAGCCCTGGCAAGTTAACTTGTATACAGCAATGGTAACACTAAGAAACAGGTCATGGAAGGTCTGAGTGTGGTCAATAACTGTGCTCCTTCTGGTGCCTCTAGTCCTCTGCTCTGTAGCCCAATGAACAGGGTCCTCCAACAGACGTCTCACTGTCTGCTATGGTTCTTGTCCACACAGGGGGAACCACTTTCTTTCTGCCAGGAGACCTTCCTGAAGCACAAGTGTAGCTCGATGAGGAACTTCCTGCAGAACGCAGTGCATCTCCAGCTCTTCACACAGGTCTGTGGGGAACAGAGCAAACGGGTGGACATGACATTGAAGCAGTCGCTGGCTAAAATGACCAACACTCTTTCCTAGCACTGCTGCAGCTCACAGGCTCTGTTGGGAAGTCACATTTGCTGGTTAAGATGGTGGCATCTACAAGAGTGTAATGCTTAGCAGCAGCTCCTAGAGTGAGTAGATCGGATATACCACCTTCCGACACTAAAAACATGATGTCTTTGGGGATGACACACAGTAGATAAAGGAGGGGGCACATTTTTTTCTTGGGGCACTCTCTGCATCGTGCTTTGGCGCACACCCTTCTTCTTCCCACCAAAAGGGGTGTGATATGTGCAATGTCGACATGGTGGTAATCTCGGTATTATGCATGCTGACAGTCGGCATGTCAACATAGCATTTTTAGTGTTAGTGCCCAACCCTAGCCTAACTCTGACACTGACGTGCTGTCAAAATTGTGACTGACAACATTCATAATGTTCATCTAATGACTACATATACCCACCAAAGGACTTCAATTTTAATCCCAGGCGATCACACCTATAATTGTAATGCCTTTTGCACTTGTCATTTGCATTTTCACCAATGTAACAAGTACAAAATACATCAAATTGATACTTGCAATAAAGATGTTGGGTCCCCTCACTCTTGGTATCTTGTTATTAATTACTGAGACTAAGGACCATATTCAATTAGAGGTGAAAAGTCAGTTATCGGCGATGACGTAATTTTCACCAGTATCACTTACCACCATATTCAATTTCAAAGACTTTTTGCAGGTGCGAAAAGTCTTTGTTAAAAAAACGGGGATAAGTTTTCACCACTGAATAGGTGGCGAAAAAAAGTGCAGAATTGGGGTTTTGGGGTGCAGACTTAAAAAAAAGTAGCTTGCACCCCTTGGAATGTCCCCCAAAGGGATTCTGTGTCAAAAAATTTTTAAGAATTTCCTCTGGACACCCCAAAAAGGGTACTTTCATTTTGGGGGCGATTAAAAAGAAATGGGGGACAAACTTCTAAACTAGCGAAATCGACTCCGGCGGGGTTCCCAAGTATGCGGCAGGTGGATTTTTGAAGAATTTTTAAAAATAATTTGAGGGACTTAAAAATATGCTTACACCCATTTTCATGTACCCCAAATTTGATGGGACTAGTTATTTTTTCAAAAAAATAAAGCTAAATGCTATTCTTCACCACTTCTTCAAAGACGCATTTATGCACCTGCTGCGGCTATTTAAAAACCCCAATTACCTTCAGCAAGCCAAATCGGGAGTACCCATAGAAATCCCCCATGTCAGACCATCTTTTGGGGGTTGACAGGCTGATTTCCCCAAAACTGATGGACTTTTCGACACTTACCTTACCGCCGGGTCCCGTTTTTGCTGATTCCTAATTGAATACGGGGATAAGCGGGCACGAGCCCGATACTTTATCCCCTGCTAAAACAGCGATGATGGCGAAAAATGTCTGACTTCTGACTTTTCGCTTAAAATTGAATATGGCCCTAATTCAGGCAGCATCCTGGGGGGGGGGGGGGGGGGATTAAATTAATGTATGGAGGCCCTAAATAGGAAGTTGATTGGACTTTGATGTTACATTTTTATCGCTCAAACCCCATTTTTAAGGTGTATTCAAAAATCTGCAGGTCTAGATACAGATTGATATTACGGTGGCAGTGAAATACACGGGGTGACAAGTATACAAACATGCAAACGAAACCCAGCATCTCCACTTTTTACGGTTCATAGGTCAATCTCAGTGTTGGCCAGTGATTACCAAACTTTCTTGGATCGTGGCACCTTAGAGTGCACCCCTAGGCCAAAAGTTTCTTATTGAGAATTTTGGGAAAAAAACCATCAACCCTTGGCATCCCTGCAACTATCTCATGGCACCCAGTTTGGGAATCACTGGTGTAGGCAATCTCCTGACAGCTCATTATATGTCATTTCATGGCATCTAACTATATAGCTCTGCAATGTTATGTTAGTTTTGAGGAATTTGGACTGGGTTCTCCTTTTATAAGAATGGCCTTAGAGAACTAAGGGCCTGATTCAGACCCACTCGCGAGCGGGAGGGAGCTCTGTTGTGCGCATGCGCCAGACGCGACGAGCGAAGGAAAGTCCTTCGCTCGTTGTGTCCGATCAAAGGGGGCGTGCTGTCAATGTTGATTGACAGCACGCCCCCTTTGGTGGGCGTGCCGGGGGCGTGCCTCCCTGACGGGGGCGTTCCCACGGGAACGCCTCCCGTCAGAAGCCGGCCCACTGACATCACTAGTGATGTCAGTGGGAGTGATTTTGGCTCTGATAGAGCCAAAATCACTCCGGAGCTTGCGGTTGAAAACCTCAACCGCAGGCTCCGGCTCGCAATTTCGATGGTCGCGATGGTCACGACCATCGCGGCCATCAAAAAGCACGCTCGTATAGCCTGTGGGTGGTGACCCACAGCTATACGAGCGTCCAGGAGGACGCTCCATGAAAATGGAGCCCGGCCCTCATTCAGAGCGTGCGCTCTGCTCAGAGCGTACGGCTGTGAATGAGGGCCTAAGTTAAGAAATCACCAAAACAGTGATAAAACAAAGGCGGACAATTGCTGCCCATCATTTCAGTATTTGCATGGAAATGCTGCTTCTCAGTAGCTTCAGCTAAGTGTCGCTATATTTAGACAGAGACAACTATACACCTAGACGTAACGTGACTATGCAGTCATAATATTGCTCTCTCATACTGTAAGGGATTCTGAAAACTGCAGGAAGAATACAACCAAAATAAACTTACAAAAGGCTCAAGAATAGGCTGTTTTTAAAGGAATCTATAGTATGAACCTTGGCCTGAAGAGACCTGAGATAATTAGTAACCAGCAGCTGCTAATAGTGGATGGTTCCACTATTCAACTGAAGGAAAAAAGAAGAAAAAAAAAAAAGAAAAGGAACAAAAAAAGAAGAAAAAAGAAAGAAGAAAAAAAGAAAGAAGAAAAAAGAAAGAAGAAAGAAGAAAGAAGAAAGAAGAAAGAAGAAAAAAAGAAAGAAGAAAAAAAGAAAGAAGAAAAAAAGAAAGAAGAAAGAAGAAAGAAGAAAGAAGAAAAAAAAAGAATAAAGAAAGAAGAAGAAAAAGAAGAAAAAAAGAGAAGAAAAAGAAAGAAAAAGAAGAAGAAATCATAAATGAGGGAATGATGTTCTCTTTACTTCAGAATAAAGTTTGCTTAGGAATTGTAGCATCCATAGGGGCTGATTCCGAGGTGTAACGCAGACACGGACACCTCTCTGGTTACACCCGCACCTGCATCTTTATGCTAATGCCACGGCCGATTCTGCTCACAGTGAGACGCCCACATTGCAACGGAGCAAATCGGACTTGGTGCGCCATCAGTGCCTCTTCGGGTGCGTCTCTGAAACTCGCACCAGCCCTATGGCAGACGCAGCTTCTCCGTCTGATTGTGGCGCCCTGTGTCAGCGATTCTGAATCTTTAAACGCAGCTGCTGTCAGCGGCCTGCGTCTGCCTAGCCTCCCGCCTGTTACCTGCCAGGAACGCCTACTAAGAGTCACACTTCCTGCGTCCAATTCTGTTGTGTGTTACCAGGGGGTGTTTAGGGCATGTCGGCAGTATTGTGACCTATCAGAGTTGTGTGTACGCGCACATACACCTGTTTTTCAGACATACCTCTTGCACCAAGGGTCGGGCAAGTGCGCCCTGATAACGATGACGGCTATGGAGCGAAGTGTAAGAGGGTCGCATAGACGCGTACAACTCAGCATACGGGCAATATCCACATACGTCTCTGGGACAGCAATGTGGGTGTAACTGCAGCCGGCTTCCGTTTAGCCCATAGGAACACATACTGAGAATTGCATCCTGTATACAGTCACAGAGAAGTGGTCCTATGCGATAGTCATACATAGACTTAAAATTGTATCCAACACATATGACAAGACAGCAGTGACGTGTGGTGAGGTGAGTGGCTGGGGAGGCACTGGCTAGTATCAGAGCCAGATTTACACATACTGTACATATATAGACCAGGCTTGCCTACCCTCCCGATTTGGTCGGGAGCCTACCGAATATCGGGTGCAGCTCCCGACCCCCCGGAAAGGCAGGCAAGCCTCCCGGCTGCCGCCTACCCCCCCAGACAACTAGTAAAAACCCCCGCTGCCGGGGGGCCCGATGACGCGATTCGCGTTGAATCGCGTCATCGTGGCTCCACCCCCTGCTTCACAATGCCTTTTTTCCGTCATTGTGAAGAGGGGGCGGGGCCACGATGACGCGATCATGCGGTCACGACCCGGCTCCGCCCCCAAAACGGCATCATAGCCCGGCCACGCCCCCCACAGAATGCAGGCATTCAGCTCCCTCCCGGAAGGAGGGAGCTGAATGTCGGCAAGTATGATATAGACCACAGGGTTCATGTGGGCATTATACAAAGGTGCAGCAGTGTATAGTAGAGTTTTTATCAGGGATGTGCAGAAAATATTGACAGGAAAGGCAGTGCCTCACCTGCCATAGACTTTTTACTCCATAGTTTTCACTATAAAAATGATAAGAAAAAATAGAGTATACCTAAGTATGACAGGAAAGGCTCTGCAAAACTGCCTCACCTGACCGCACATCACCGCAAGACAATTATCACTGTGTTGTTATCCACACAGTCACTAGTTTCCGGGGCCATAATAGGCTGCATGCCAACAAAATGGCTGCTTGCGCAGTTTAGGTCAACGTTATACTTAAGGAACTCATCCTAGAGGTCTATTACAGCAAGGAATGCCACTAACATCATACATTTCCCTCTCAGTTCATAGACTGTCGGCTGGAGAAGCTGAATTCCGGGGAGGAATTCTCAGATGTATTTGAGCAGGAAGTTACCAACTGTGGTCTATCAGGTACTGGGTCTGCACATGGGAACCCTCAGGGATTATAGGCACAATCTCACGGTCACTTGGCCTACAGTCCATTACTCCATATTATCCTGTTTGCTGTTTGTGTCATTTGTATTTTTTGTGTTATGTATAATTACAGCCAGCAGATAAACCAGAGATATTATATACATTCAAATGGGATCATCAGTGCCATTTCCCTGCATTGGTCATAAGGCACAATGGGCCTGATTCAGACCCACTCGCGAGCGGCTGTACGCTCGCAAGTGGGTCGATGGTCTGCACTGAGCATGCGCACGACGGAGGGAAAGTCCTTCGCTCGTTGTGTCCGATCAAAGGGGGCGTGCTGTGAATGTTGATTGACAGCACGCCCCCTTTGGTAGGCGTTCCGGGGGCGTGCCTCCCTGACGGGGGCGTTCCCACGGGAACGCCTCCCGTCAAAAGCCGGCCCACTGACATCACTAGTGATGTCAGTGGGAGTGATTTTGGCTCTGATAGAGCCAAAATCACTCCGGAGCTTGCGGTTGAAAACCTCAACCGCAGGCTCCGGCTCGCAATTTCGATGGTCGCGATGGTCACGACCATCGCGGCCATCAAAATGCACGCTCGTATAGCCTGTGGGTGGTGACCCACAGCTATACGAGCGTCCAGGAGGACGCTCCATTTTCATGGAGCCCGGCCCTCATTCAGAGCGTGCGCTCTGCTCAGAGCGTACGGCTCTGAATGAGGGCCATAGATGGTGCTTTCACAATCTCCCTGAAATGCTTTTTCAAAAGTAGGCCATACATGGCTACCCTCCTGGAAGTCGCGAGAGGCTCACGATTTTTCGGCTAACCCCCCCTGCACTTCTCCCGCATTCTGCCCACTTCCTAGAGAAGTGGGCAGAATATTACTGGACAATTTATGGCGGCAAGTATGCCATAGACCCAGGGGCCCGTGTGCACCACAAACCCTACACCCATTAAATATACGCCTATACCTGCCAGCGGGTTGGGTACAGGATCCTGGTGGGGAGGTCAGAATACTGACAGCGGTATCCTGACAGTCAGAATTCCCACAGATTTCTGTAAGTATTATAACCCTTACCCTAACACTTCCCCTCCCCCTAACCCACAACTCCCGCACTCTAACCCTTCCATCCCGCAGTTTAACCCTTCCATCCCGCAGTCTAATCCTACCCCTTCCATCCCGCAGCATAACCCTTCAATTCCGCAGTCTAACCCTAACCCTTCCATCCCGCAGCCTAACCCTAACCCTTCCATCCCGCAGCCTAACCCTTCCATCCCGCAGTCTAACCCTAACCCTTCCATCCCGCAGTCTAACCCTAACCCTTCCATCCTGCAGTCTAACCCTTCCATCCCGCAGCCTAACCCTTCCATCCCGCAGTCTAACCCTAACCCTTCCATCCCGCAGTCTAACCCTCCCATCCCGCAGTCTAACCCTAACCATTCCATCCAGCAGCCTAACCCTTCCATCCCGCAGTCTAACTCTAACCCTTCCATCCCGCAGTCTAACCCATCCATCCCGCAGTCTAACCCTTCCATCCCGCAGTCTAACCCTAACCCTCCCATCCCGCAGTCTAACCTTAACCATTCCATCCCGCAGCCTAACCCTTCCATCCCGCAGTCTAACCCAAACCCTTCCATCCCGCAGCATAACCCTTCGATTCCGCAGTCTAACCCTAACCCTTCCATCCCTCAGCCTAACCCTAACCCTTCCATCTCGCAGTCTAACCCTTCCATCCCGCAGTCTAACCCAAACCCTTCCATCCCGCAGCATAACCCTTCGATTCCGCAGTCTAACCCTAACCCTTCCATCCCGCAGCCTAACCCTAACCCTTCCATCCCGCAGCCTAACCCTTCCATCCCGCAGTGTAACCCTAACCCTTCCATCCCGCAGTCTAACCCTAACCCTTCCATCCCGCAGTCTAACCCTAACCCTTCCATCCTGCAGTCTAACCCTAACCCTTCCATCCTGCAGTCTAACCCTTCCATCCCGCAGTCTAACCCTAACCCTCCCATCCCGCAGTCTAACCCTAACCATTCCATCCAGCAGCCTAACCCTTCCATCCCGCAGTCTAACTCTAACCCTTCCATCCCGCAGTCTAACCCTTCCATCCCGCAGTCTAACCCTAACCCTTCCATCCCGCAGTCTAACCCTCCCATCCCGCAGTCTAACCTTAACCATTCCATCCCGCAGCCTAACCCTTCCATCCCGCAGTCTAACCCTAACCCTTCCATCCCGCAGTCTAACCCTTCCATCCCGCAGTCTAACCCTACCATTCCGCAGTCTAACCCTTCCATCCCGCAGTCTAACCCTCCCATCCCACAGTTTAACCCTAACCCTCCCATCCCGCAGTTTAACCCTAACGCTCCCATCCCACAGTTTAACCCTCCCATCCCGCAGTTTAACCATTCCATTCCGCAGTCTAACCCTTCCATTCCGCAGTCTAACCATAACCCTTCCGTCCTGCAGTTTAACCCTTCCATCCCGCAGTCTAATCCTACCCCTTCCATCCCGCAGCATAACCCTTCAATTCCGCAGTCTAACCCTAACCCTTCCATCCCGCAGCCTAACCCTAACCCTTCCATCCCGCAGCCTAACCCTTCCATCCCGCAGTCTAACCCTAACCCTTCCATCCCGCAGTCTAACCCTAACCCTTCCATCCTGCAGTCTAACCCTTCCATCCCGCAGCCTAACCCTTCCATCCCGCAGTCTAACCCTAACCCTTCCATCCCGCAGTCTAACCCTCCCATCCCGCAGTCTAACCCTAACCATTCCATCCAGCAGCCTAACCCTTCCATCCCGCAGTCTAACTCTAACCCTTCCATCCCGCAGTCTAACCCATCCATCCCGCAGTCTAACCCTTCCATCCTGCAGTCTAACCCTCCCATCCCGCAGTCTAACCTTAACCATTCCATCCCGCAGCCTAACCCTTCCATCCCGCAGTCTAACCCAAACCCTTCCATCCCGCAGCATAACCCTTCCATCCCTCAGCCTAACCCTAACCCTTCCATCTCGCAGTCTAACCCTTCCATCCCGCAGTCTAACCCAAACCCTTCCATCCCGCAGCATAACCCTTCGATTCCGCAGTCTAACCCTAACCCTTCCATCCCGCAGCCTAACCCTAACCCTTCCATCCCGCAGCCTAACCCTTCCATCCCGCAGTGTAACCCTAACCCTTCCATCCCGCAGTCTAACCCTAACCCTTCCATCCTGCAGTCTAACCCTTCCATCCCGCAGTCTAACCCTAACCCTTCCATCCTGCAGTCTAACCCTAACCCTTCCATCCTGCAGTCTAACCCTTCCATCCCGCAGTCTAACCCTAACCCTCCCATCCCGCAGTCTAACCCTAACCATTCCATCCAGCAGCCTAACCCTTCCATCCCGCAGTCTAACTCTAACCCTTCCATCCCGCAGTCTAACCCTTCCATCCCGCAGTCTAACCCTAACCCTTCCATCCCGCAGTCTAACCCTCCCATCCCGCAGTCTAACCTTAACCATTCCATCCCGCAGCCTAACCCTTCCATCCCGCAGTCTAACCCTAACCCTTCCATCCCGCAGTCTAACCCTTCCATCCCGCAGTCTAACCCTACCATTCCGCAGTCTAACCCTTCCATCCCGCAGTCTAACCCTCCCATCCCACAGTTTAACCCTAACCCTCCCATCCCGCAGTTTAACCCTAACGCTCCCATCCCACAGTTTAACCCTCCCATCCCGCAGTTTAACCCTTCCATTCCGCAGTCTAACCCTTCCATTCCGCAGTCTAACCATAACCCTTCCGTCCTGCAGTCTAACCCTAACCCTTCCATTCTGCAGTCTATCTCTAACCCTCCCATCCCGCAGCCTAACCCTTCCATCCCGCAGTCTAACCATTCCATCCCGCAGTCTAACCCTAACCCTTAAATCCCGCAATCTAACCCTAACCCTTCCATCCCGCAGTCTAACCTTAATCCTTCCATTCTGCAGTCTAACCCTAACCCTCCCATCCCGCAGCCTAACCCTTCCATCCCGCAGTCTAACCATTCCATCCCGCAGTCTAACCCTAACCCTTAAATCCTGCAGTCTAACCCTAACCCTTCCATCCCACAGTCTAACCCTAACCCTTCCATCCCGCAGCCAAACCCTTCCATCCCGCAGTCTATCCCTAACCCTTCCATCTCGCAGTCTAACCCTTTGATTCTGCAGCTTAACCCTAACCCTTCCATCCCGCAGCCTAATCCTTCCATCCTGCAGTCTAACCCTAACCCTTCCATCCTGCAGTCTAACCCTAACCTTTCCATCCTGCAGCCTAACCCTTCCATCCCGCAGCCTAACCCTAACACTTCCATCCCGCAGTCTAACCCTATGATTCCGCAATCTAACCATAATGCTTCCATCCCGCAGTCTAGCCCTACGATTCCGCAGTCTAACCCTAACGCTTCCATCCCGCAGTCTAACCCTTCCATCCCGCAGTCTAACCCTTCCATCCCGCAGTCTAACCCTAACCCTTCCATCCCGCAGTCTAACCCTACGATTCCGCAGTCTAACCATAATGCTTCCATCCCGTAGTCTAACCCTACGATTCCGCAGTCTAACCCTAACCCTTCCATCCCGCAGTCTAACCCTTCCGTCCCGCAGTCTAACCCTAATCCTCCCATCCCGCAGCCTAACCCTAATCCTCTTCCTATTGTCCAACTCTAAGCCTCCCCCTAACCTTTATACATCCTCTGCAAGCTGTTACACCCTCCATGTTGGTGGAATCATGATCATAAGCCAAAAAATAAGAATACTAATTTTAGTAGTATATTTATCCGTGGGACATATATTTTAATCAAATGCTAAGAAGCCTCGGTCTGCTGATCATATTATGGGGCTGATTCTGAACAAAGCAAAACAGGGAAAAACAAACACAAATAAATTTACATTTAAAAATATGGTTTGTCCAAATGCAAATGGTGCATGTACATTTAGGAGCACAGTGCGGGTTTTGCCCATAGCAACCAATCAGATTCTAGCTATATCTTCTAGAAAGTGCTAGATAAATGATAAGTACAATCTGATTGGATGCTATGGGCAACACATCCACTTCCGAAAACCTGCACTTTAGTAAATATACCCCTTATTATGTCTGCATGCAGGATAAATACCGGCTGCTTTCGCCCAGATGCTGGACAGCAATATTCTTATACTGCAATTAGACCTTTGAGAAAGGTCTAAATCTCTCTGCACGGTCTACACTACCCCCCACCTGTGGTGCAGCATGGTTTTACCAAGGCACAACGTTACTTGCTCCCATCTCAGAATCAGCCTCTAAGTGTGACCTCCATAAGCGCAGAAGTCTCTTCTTACCGCTGTCAGATAAAACCGTCAGGGAGCTGAGCATCGCTCAGTCACCCCGGTGATATATTTGCTAATATGAGCTGATGGAACAGTTCCTATTGCTGCAATAATTGGTGACAGAAAATCTGTCATATCAGCACACAATGATAGAGTCCTAATTTACCAGTGTGACATTATATCCATTTAATCAAGTGTACTCTACATTTTTAGTTAAGAACCTTAAGCCCAGGAAAAGAAAACTAAAATATTGCAATGTAAGGTATCTTATTGTCAAGCTTGTCTTGCTAATAAAATACTGTAGCATATGATATTATCGTTGAAGTACTGTTCTTTAATGTATTGTTGATGGGTTTTTTTTTTTTTTTTTGTTCACCCCCAGGAGTTTCCAAATCTTATCAGATGTGGCTGGAAAACCTTAAGGTAATATGTGGATCATATACCAACATTGTAAAGGAAATTAGTAATGTTTTACATTGTACTACCAAATTAAAGGTCAAACATACTGTGGTTCAACTTTGTGAGGACTGATCCCAAACAATTCCTAGTCCCCTTAACAAGAAAATATTAGAAAAATGTAAAATCCCCACGCATTTAGCAGAACAGGCCAGTGTGCAGAGGTGCAACTTTCCAGTCATACAATTGTGGTTCAACTTCGTGAGGACTGACCCCAAACAATTCCTAGTCCCCTAGCAGGAAATACTATAGAAATTGTATAGAACCCACGCATTTCACAGCAGAACAGGCTATTGTGCAGAGGTGCAACATTCCAGTATACAATTCAACTTCATGAGGACCGCTACCAAACAATTCCTAGTCCCCTAAAGCAAAAAATGTTTAGACCCCACGCATTTCACAACAGAACAGCCATTGTGCAGAGGTGCAATGTTCCGTTCATACAATTGCTCACAGTTGTTCTGCCATTCCACTAAATACTTCTTTGCAACATGGGTAATGAAATTAACATTTTGCTCCATTAATATCAGAAGGAGGAAAGACGTCTGTCAGTTCATACCGCCATGTGGTGAGGTTTGGATAGGACTGGGAATACAGAGGGGTAAGAAGGGACTGGCTTATCGAAGCATGATCAGTGCAGCTTTAATATTATGCTCTCAAGCTAAATCTTTTATTTCCCTGTGAATATCAGTCATACATACACCAAGCCTTTCAATATTGAGAGAAATTGTGCATTGTTGATTTCAGTCTTAGCCCATTTGTAGTGTTACTGTGGTTGCAGATGTTGCTATTCTGTCACAGCGGAATGACCCATCTTCCAGCTGCATCTTGGGACAGTGCCGTTCAGTTAGCGCAGCCCGATCTCTTGTTAAGCTGTCTTGTACTGATTTAGGGTGATTGTTGCAGTGCTCACAATTGTAGCCATTCACAATACATATGTAACCAGTCTTTTGTATAAGGCTATAATTCATTGAGGCTTGGTAGTGCCTAAGATATTTACTTGCTCCCTATCCTTGAGTATTAATTAGAATTCGGGTGTTGATAAGTCAAAACAAGTAATATAGTCAATAATATAGACAAGACAGTGATCATTTATAGGGATGAAGAGGATGGGACTTTGTTATGTACGGTGCTGGGCAAATTTGTGGTGCCTTTTAAATAAATGCTAATAATAATAATAATGGGATGGGATCAGCAGAGAAAAAGTTATGTTGTAACAAATGTTCTTGAAACAGAGGGCCTGATTCAGAGCCGCTCGTAAGCGGCCGCTCGTTTGCTCCGAGCGATGTTCGCACATCTGCGCATGCATATGGGTCGTAATGCACATGCACCAACCAGTCATTGCGGTCGGAAATCTTGCGCTCGTAAAACAGCGAGGGGCTGCTAATTTGAGTGACAGAATGAGGCGTTTGTGGGTGGTAACAGGGGAAGGTGCTTGAAAACGGGGAGTGGAGATCCGAAAGCAGGCGTGCCAAACAGTCAAAACGGGTGTTTAATGGGTGTGCATAATTAACAAAGCAGCGTCATCGACCACGTCACTTGGGTGTCTTTTAGCCTGAACTGCTCGCAGTGATAGCGGTAGGAAAATCCTTCCACAAGCACTGCGAGCAGTTCATACTCCTTTCTATGTACTCGATTAATCTAATAAATAGCGGAGATGACGTATGATGCAAGCGGCCAAGGGGCGTCTTTACAAAATAGCGAGCGCATGTTTCGGACGCTCGCTCAGACATAGAGGCGTCAACAGACCGCAAAGAGCGAGCGCTCAATTTAAATATCCGGCCCCTTTTTCAGAACGAGCGTGCGCAAATAGCGTCCGGCTCTGAATCAGGCCCAGGATCCTATGTATGTACATAAGGTTTTAAAAAAAAAAAAAAAAAAAAAAAAAATGGCAATTGTTCCCAAATCACTGGCTCTCATCTGAGTAACGGCACCCGCGGGTGTCATGGACAGATGTATTCAGAGGTATGAATGGAATAATTTCACTGCATTGTTCTTGCACTATAATAGGTACAGATTTACCATACACATGCTCTGTGAGCTCTTCAGAAAATTCATTAGTACCTATTTCACATAAGGGTACATGTTTACTCTACTATTGTACAGTATATATTGTAAAGGAGCTCTAACAAAAAAAAAAAATAGTCATCCCATTGGAATATTTCACATTTTAATTTGTTACTTCTTGGGATAAAATTTGATTCATTTTGGAATTCTTACCAAGACAAAATCCTCGATAATGATAATTAAAAAAATATATAAATTATTAGTTGTATTATGAGAGAGGTGATAATGTAAATAATGGATCAAGTTAATTTGCAGTTTTCTCCCCAGGTTTTGCACCTCATACTGACAGATCCCCCCCAGCATGCACTGCTTCAGGTGTACAAAGCATTTTTTCGCTGGCGTTGCATAATCTGCATTTGGGATGGACATCGGAAGCCCACCATTTTAAGATGACTGGGCTTCCGTCATCGAAAACTTGCCACGGTCACTAACCATTGGATCAAAAGAATTTGATAAAAAAAACAAAAAACATTCTGATGCTTTGTGCTTGCGCAAAAAAACCCCATGTTTGAGCATGTGCAATAGGAACCCACGGCCGGTCGCGATGTTAAACAGCTGAATTCAGCTGTATTTTAGCATCGGATGGCCATTGCTTCCACATCTTTCAGTGGCGGCTACCATCGGAAAGCCACCATCCAATGGTGAACCCACTACCATCAAAAGAAAAACATTGATGGTGTTAAATCATCCGAAACCGATGTCCTTCCCTAATCTGCACTCACTTTAATCAATCCTACAGGCGTAATGAAGCCCTGCCCCGAACTTGCTGCTCACATTTTAGAATAGGAAGAAACTGGCACTGACCACATTAAATATGGAGATTCCCACTAGTCACCAGATGGTATAGCACTTTCAAAATGCTTTATTGTGCAGCTTCCTGAAGGAGAACAATCTATCTAGCAACAACTATGCTGCCAGAAGCGGGAGAGTTGGGAGGTATCATGGACACAATCCAAGCTGCTTGGACAGGGTCTCCGGACATTGGGCCTGATTCAGAGGTGGACGGATTTGCAGAGCCGCACACAAGCCGCTGTGCACATCCATCTATCTCAGATGCAAATGCAGACACCTTCTTGATGCATTTGTGATCCAAGCACTGTGACCGACATCGCAGGCTGGGATCACCATCACGACTGATGAGTAGGGGGAGTATTAGTGTTGGGATCACACACAGACACAGTAGGAGAGTGGGGGTGTATTAGTATTGGGATCACACACAGGCACATGGGACAGTGGGGGTGTATGGGTGGGATGTAGTTAATAGACCGGCGGACGCAATGCTTCCCGACAAGGGACTTAAAATAGGCATTGATATGCCAATGCCTATCTTAATCCCAACGCTGGAAGACCGAACCCCCGCCATCCCGATCGTTCTCCGCCGAGTAAGTATAACACTGAGCATGGGGATGGGGGGGTTAGGTTTAGGGACCCCCCCCGGAGAAGGTTAGCGTGCTAGGCTAGGGGAAGGGGGTGTAGATACTAGGAGGGGAGGTTAGGGTTAGGCAATCCCATTCCGTATAAGTGCTGGTATCACACACAGTAGTAGAGTGGGGGTGTATGAGTGTTGGAATTACACACACACACACTGGAAAGTGAGGGGGGTGGTGTATGAGAGTTGGGATCACACACAGACTCATTAGGAAAGTGGGGGTGTATGAGTGTTGGTATCACACACAGACACAGTAGGAGAGTGGGGGTGTATGAGTGTATGGGTGTTTAGTATCACACAAATCTGAATTCAGACATATGCTTTTTTGTTTGTTACTTGTGCCAGTTTACGCTGTGTGTGTCAATTGTGGGTACCAGATAGCTTATGTAAATATGCGCACAGGTGACTATGCTAGTTGCCAGCACCAGCTCGCCCTTTGTGATTGCTGATTCACCTCTGACGCTGATAGCTGCTTATTCCCATTGGTCGTGCATATATTATATCATTTTTGTGTGCTTTGTTATTTTACAATATATTTTATGCTACTTTCATTGAAAAAGATTATATAAACTGTATTAAAGAGTGTTTTTTTGTATTTAAGGGGCTTAACTATCAAAATAGTTTGGGTTTTTTTCAGTAAAAATACGTTTAAATACTTTCCATATGTTTTTACATCTTTTCAGTCTCAGATCTATGTATGTATTAAATAGGCAAATGGTGTTTCTTTACTTTTCTCTTTTTTTATGTTATTAATTTCCTTTAGCCTCGTAACCTTTACCAATCACCTATGTTCCCCAGTAAGAACTAATAGAAGGGTTTTCATTTTGCATCGAGGGAAGCGAGCAACATATTTACTCACGTGTCACCTCTATTCATGCTCCTATACATGTAGAATCTTCCCCATGTATGTAATGTACCGTACAATCTCATGAGTCTGCCTGTATTCCTCACCCAGAAAGGAGGTGGAACGCTGATCAATAACATGAAGAACCGGACACACCCTACAGTCAGGAACATGCTGAAATATGTAAGAGTGCTTCTGCTGCAAATGGCAAATGACTCTACTTGTCCACATAATCTGGCTACATCTACCTTCTTTTATCTCTCAGGCTAAAGGACAAGCCAAAACAGGCCTGCAAGGAATGAAGAGGCGTATTAAACCCAAGGTAAACGCTCACAGTTTAACACCTAAAAGTTCTCCCGGCATCTTCAGCGCAATGCTTCCCAAACTTCAGTCTCTAACAGTCCAGGTTTTAAGGATCTCCATGATTAAAGCAGAGGTGGCCTAATTAGTACCTCAGTCAGTTATATTTAATGGTCTATGCTCAAGCATGCATAGCCTTAAAATCTGGACTGTTAAGGGGCCCTAAGGGCTGAGTTTGGGAAACCCTGATCTAGGGCCCTCATTTATCCACGAGTATCCCTGCGTATGATAAATGGTGCTCCAGCCAATCAGCTCCTAACTGTCATCTGTGTTATAAATGACAGTTGGGAGCCGATTGGCTGGAGCACCATTTATCATACGCAGCTAGTTTTATCACTCGTTGGTTATGATAAAACTCGTTGATAAATAAGGCTGCAATTCCCAAGTCAGATGGCTCCCTCCAAAATCCTTCCTTGCATTCCTGTCCAGGGTGACCGCAGTTTGCTAGCCAGTTAGACCATCCAATGGTTTGCAGCACGAGTGTATCTACCATTGCCATGATAACAAGGACCCATTAGCTACTGGGCTACATGTAACTAACTTATACGCGCTCTGGACCCTGCTCCCCTCTGCCATCTTCTCTGAGATCTGCACGCGCAAGAGGGGAGTGGCATGCCTGACCACCAACTCCACAAGGCACCTATAGCGCCAGTATACTGTAACTACATGCAGGCAATATAGGGCTCTGTTCAGAGAGGTGACTGTCCGGGTAATATAGGGGGGTGAAGCTTAAGGTGCTCCTCCTTAAAAACATTGGGATCCCCCATCGAAAGTTCGCTACAGGACCTACAATTTCCTAGTTACACGCCTGGGTCACAGAATGCCCAGTCAGTGGATAAATCTGAATGTTCCCAGCAGCACAGGCTCGGAGGTGGGCACCTGTACACTTGTGTGATTGGATAAGGGAGGGCACAGGTGCATGAGACAGGGTCAGTGTCATGATGTGAGGAAAGGAATCAGGTAGTGGAAACAGCAGGGTCCTCCCAACAGCACAGAAGTGATGTCAGTCTCCTGTCAAACTGGAAATTGTGATGGCAGAAGAACCTCTATATTAAACAAAGTTCATCCCATCCAACTTGTTCGGCCACGTCAAGAATAAACTATCCGTGGCTTAGCCATGTTTGTCTCTGGCTGGCATTTTGACCTGTGTTTCACACCAGGAACAGCATCAGATTCAGCGGTTGGGTTCATTCAAAGCAGAACGAAGTCCTACCCGGAACCACGAGAAGCTGCAGAGCCGTCTGCCCATCACAGAGCACTTTGGACAGGTAAGACAAAGTGGCCGTGCGGTTGGGAGGTTTATATAGCATCCAGGATAGGAGATTCATTGCCCCATCAATCAGGACAGTGAGTGACAGATGACAACATGGGAGACACAGCGACATGAGGAAATGACTAGGAGATCTTATAATACTTACTGACGGTACACAGAAGAGACTGAAAACTCAAAGGGGAAAGAGAGAGAGACTGACAGTGTTTAACTAGTGAGGGGCAGCACAGCGTCCAGCATACAGGCAATGCATCGAATAGTAGGACTATAGCAGGAATGTATGAAATAGTATTCCAACTCCAAAATGTTCCATGATGAATTCTCAAAAGTCTAAATAAAATCTCTCTCTTTGTGGGGTAGATTATGGGCAACCAAGTAGCTTTGCGAGCCACGGTGGCCATGTCTACAGGGGTACAAGAGTTTGTAAAGTCTTATTATTTATTTATTAACAGTTTCTTATATAGCGCAACATATTCCATTGCGCTTCACAATTGGAACCATTAATAGAACAGAACTGGGTAATAACAGACAGACATAGAGATAGGAAGGCCCTGCTCCCAAGCTTACAATTATTATTATAATACTATATTTAGATTTCTGCAGTCAGCGCCTGGCCGACGGAGGGGTAAGTATATTTATAGGTGGCGGCTAGATCCATATGGGTGCAGGGTATGCGGTGTCTGGGCCCCCCCCCTGGACACAGGAGCCCGTGTGCACTGAACACCTTGAACCCATTATAGATACGCCCCTGATTCTGACTGTAAGAGGGGACAGCTGGGACAAGAGAAGGGAGTGGGACTCAGGGTGGAGATGGAAATGTATCAAAGCTTGGAGAGAGATCAAGTGAAGAGAGATAAAGTACCAGCCAATCAGCTCCTAACTCATTTTTCAAACACAGCCTGTAAAATGTCAGCTAGAAGCCGATTGGTTGGTACTTTATCTCTCTCCATTTTATATCTCTCCAAGGTTTGATGCATCTCCCCTGGGACAGTTGCGAGGGGGCACTAGTTTTCGGCAGTATAAGTAGGAGTAGGGTAAGCTCTAGGAAGTAGAAGGGCTTTCAGACAGCATTTAAAAATATGAAGGCCGTGGCAGAGTCTGATCAGGAGTGGTAGGTTTGAATTGGATGCTGGGGTACCGGGGAGCCAGTGTAGGGGTTTGCAGATGGAAGCAGCAGACGTGTAGCAGTGATAGGAAGGCATTTAAGATGGACTGAAGTGGGGATAGATGGGTGAGGATAATACCAGATTAGGGACGTGCAGTCAGGGTAGGCAGGGAGGGCAGAGCCTTTTCTGTCATACTCCTAAGATTTGATATAAAAATTATTAGAATAATTCAAAGAAGATATTTATAACTTATAAACATCTTCTTTGTATATTGTAACCATTACTATAGTTAACACTCACCAGCTTTGTGGAGCTCCCTGGGAGATGAGGCAGCAACAGCTCAGCCTCGCTTCTGTATAGTCAGACACTGCTTGCAGAGCTGGGGGCAGGGCCACCCCACAGGCAGCAAACTGCACAGAAAGATAGCGAATAGAGGCGTGCCACGGAGTATGGGGAGTGTGCCTTGAGTACTGAAGGACACCTCGGGTGTTCCATGTGACCAGCAAGTGCACTGCAATGTTTAGAGAACGGAGCTAGGAGAGTGTCTGACCAAGAACTGCCCTGCAGTGTTTAGAGATCGGTAGCAGCATCAGCAATAAGAGCAGACACAGTGAGGCAGGTAGGAGAATCAATTGACTGAAGAGTTACAGTGAGTAGGGTGAGAGACAGGCTCCCAGCACTCAGACCCATCTCCATGTGTGCCTCCCCAGCCATTGGCCTCACCGCACGTCACTATGCCAGATAGCAGGAGGTTGCAGTAGTCAAGGAGGTAAATGATGAGAGGATGGATAACAGTGTCAGACGTATTCTGGATAATAGAAGGGCATATGGTAAGGTTGGAGGTGGCAGGACTAGGAGAGAGACGGGATGTGAAGAAGAACGCAAAGGGCAGGGTCACATGTGACACCAATGCAGCGGGCTGGGAAGTGGTGACCTTATAGATCCTCATGCCGTCAGCAGTCGATATGTCTACAGCATGTTATAGACGGGACAAATTCAAGCATAGTAACAGTGTCAGCATTATAACTGTAATCATGATCGTAAAGCTGTCGACATGCTGACTGCGGATAGCATGAAGATGGACAATTTGGATGTATGCCAGAGGGAATGGTGTGCTATTGATGGTAAGGGAGATATGAGGGGAGGTGCTATAAGCACTGTATCACACATGCTGAGCTCTAGGTAGTGGGGACATCCATGTGGAGAGACTAAGGGTGGGGGGGGAGATGTTTGAAACCTCGGAGAGAGATAAACTGGAGGTGTTTCCCATTGCAGCCAATCAGCTTCTAACTGTCATGTTATAGACTGTGATAGATAAATGATAGCTGAAAGATGATTGGTTGCTATGGAGAACTTCTCCACGCTATGGGGTATATTCAATAGGCTGCGAGACATGCAAAAAAACTCGCACCTGCGAGGTTTCTCCTGCAGGTGCGGGTTTTTTGCTATTCTATTAGATGCGTGTTTTGTTTTAAAACACACCCCAGGAGGTATTTTTTTGCGCACCTCCTGAGCAATCGTGATTTTTCCTGAAATCGATGATTTCAGGAGAAATCACCGGGACTTGCTCTGATACCCCAGCGGCACCCCACCTGAGGACTAAGCAATTGGAAGTATTCAATTAGTCCT
Source organism: Taudactylus pleione (assembly GCA_031769625.1). NCBI lineage: Eukaryota > Metazoa > Chordata > Amphibia > Anura > Myobatrachidae > Taudactylus > Taudactylus pleione. Next base: position 992,329 of record JAUIMM010001003.1, read on the forward strand.
TAATTACTTACCTTCGGCAGCGCTGTCTTCTTCATCCTGCGTCGGGAGCTGGCTCTTCTGCAGCAGGGCTGAGTATGTGAGTGTGTGTGTGGTGTTTGTACGTGTGTATCAGTGTGTGTGTGTGTGTGTGTGTGTGTGTGTGTGTCCCGGTGTCACTGTGCCCCCCCCCCCGTGATGGGCGCTGGGAGAACTACATCTCCCAGCAGCCCTTGCTCCTCCCACCAGCCCCTGGGACTCCCAGCAGCCCCCTCTCCAGTAAGAAGAGAGAGGGGAGGCCGCCAGGAGCCGCGGAGACTACTGGAGACGCCCGTTAAGGTAAGTGTTTTTTTTCTTACAGTAAACAATACGCGCCGCGAGGTTTTCAGAACTGAAAACCCCGCGACCAGTATTTTTGGAATTGAATACGGCAGGTACGGGAGCGCGCACACCCGCGGTATTTCTAAATTGGGCGCAAGGTTTTTACCTCGCTAAACCTCGTGCCCAATTGGATATACTCCTATGTATCTTGAAGGTTTCATACAGCTCCCCTTATTAAGAGTGAATAGTATGAGAGAGTGCAGGAGGGTTAGAGGGGTAAATGTGAGTGTTGTTAGAGGTGGTACCGGAGGACAAAGGAGCTAACAGTAAGAAAAGCAGAGGGCCAAGAACAGGGCATTGGTGGACCCCAACACATAGGCCCGTATTCAATTAGACACGAAAAGTTGGAAACTTTTCGCCTATTTGAGATGCGAATTTGCGGCATGCGCGTCCCCCCGGTTCACCGTATTCAATTACAGAACAGACGAAAAAGCAAATCAGCGAATGCGTAACAGGCAGAAAGTACTGAACAGATTGGGGGAATCAGTCCGTACCCCCAAAATGAGACACACTGACACTGGAAATCATGACCGATGTGTACTATTAGCCCTAATAAACGTACTTTGTGTCCTTCAGTTGTGTTAAAAGCTTTCTAGAAGCATATTTGTAAAAATGATGAAAAATTATAGAAAAAAGTATTTTTCGTGGAAAATAAATATTCCAGTCATATTCGGGGTACTTGAAGATGGGTTCTAGCATATTGCTAAAGTGCACTGTAAAAAAATGTGAAAAATCCACCTGCTGCATGTACCTGCATTCCTAAAAACACCTGCCCTATCAAAACAGCCCCCCAAGAAACCTATTTCATTACTTTTTATCCTTGTCCCCCCACTTTTCTCATTTTCACCCCCAAAATTACATCTTTTATTTTTTTGGCCGATTTATCCTTTGGGGAGGGGAGATGGGGGTCCTCAGGGTTCTGAATAAACTCCCCCCCCCCCATTTGCACCCCAAAAATCGAGATTTTGCACTTTTTTCCACCTGCCAAGTGTCTTATTGGAGAAACTTTTCTGCCTGTATCAGTGCATTGAGTTTCCGCTTAGGTGAAAAACGTCCTGGAATTGAATACGGCAGGTACGGGAGCGCGCACACCCGCGGTATTTCTAAATTGGGCGCAAGGTTTTTACCTCGCTAAACCTCGTGCCCAATTGGATATACTCCTATGTATCTTGAAGGTTTCATACAGCTCCCCTTATTAAGAGTGAATAGTATGAGAGAGTGCAGGAGGGTTAGAGGGGTAAATGTGAGTGTTGTTAGAGGTGGTACCGGAGGACAAAGGAGCTAACAGTAAGAAAAGCAGAGGGCCAAGAACAGGGCATTGGTGGACCCCAACACATAGGCCCGTATTCAATTAGACACGAAAAGTTGGAAACTTTTCGCCTATTTGAGATGCGAATTTGCGGCATGCGCGTCCCCCCGGTTCACCGTATTCAATTACAGAACAGACGAAAAAGCAAATCAGCGAATGCGTAACAGGCAGAAAGTACTGAACAGATTGGGGGAATCAGTCCGTACCCCCAAAATGAGACACACTGACACTGGAAATCATGACCGATGTGTACTATTAGCCCTAATAAACGTACTTTGTGTCCTTCAGTTGTGTTAAAAGCTTTCTAGAAGCATATTTGTAAAAATGATGAAAAATTATAGAAAAAAGTATTTTTCGTGGAAAATAAATATTCCAGTCATATTCGGGGTACTTGAAGATGGGTTCTAGCATATTGCTAAAGTGCACTGTAAAAAAATGTGAAAAATCCACCTGCTGCATGTACCTGCATTCCTAAAAACACCTGCCCTATCAAAACAGCCCCCCAAGAAACCTATTTCATTACTTTTTATCCTTGTCCCCCCACTTTTCTCATTTTCACCCCCAAAATTACATCTTTTATTTTTTTGGCCGATTTATCCTTTGGGGAGGGGAGATGGGGGTCCTCAGGGTTCTGAATAAACTCCCCCCCCCCCCCATTTGCACCCCAAAAATCGAGATTTTGCACTTTTTTCCACCTGCCAAGTGTCTTATTGGAGAAACTTTTCTGCCTGTATCAGTGCATTGAGTTTCCGCTTAGGTGAAAAACGTCCTGGAATTGAATTTGGAGTTAAGACGCAAACAGGCGAAAAGCGGCAATAGGCGAAACTTTTAGCTGATTTCGGGTTTTCACGTCTAATTGATTCTGGCCCATGGCAGGAAGGGAAGGAGAGACACTGAAGGAGCGGTTTGATAGGTAGGAAGTGAACCAGAAAAATTCACGCCCTTGGGGTGAATGGTGCATATGAGAAGAGGGGGATCAGTGTGCAAAGCAGCAGAGGGGAGGAGGAGTACGGGGGAGTGACTCATAGGGATAGATCTACTAAAGCTTCCAAAACAGGCCAGTGGCAGCATTTCCCATAGCAACCAATCAAATTCTAGGATGTAATAGAGAAATGACAGCTAAAATCTGATTGGTGGCTATGGACACCACCTCCGCTTTTCACATTTAGGAGTCTATTTACTAAGCAGTGTTAGGAGACAGAGTGAAAAGTGATAAGGTGCCAGCCAATCAGCTCCCAACTGTCATTTTTCAAACACAGCCTGTGAGATGACAGTTAGAAGCTGATTGGCTGGGACCTTATCATTTTTCACTCCGTCTCCTCACACTGCTTAGTAAAAAGACCCCATAGAACCTTTGCTATATGGGGGGATTTGGACAGACCAGGTTGTTCCACACCTTTGTGCCATACTTGCCTACCCTCCCGGAAATTTTCCCGATATTTCGCAAGTGTAGGCACTTCTCCCGCCTTATGCCCACTTCCTAGTGAAGTGGGCAGAATGGGAAGAATATTACCGGGGACCGGTGGGTCTGTGCATTGGGGGCGGGTCCAAATGACGCGATTCTATGAGAATAGCGTTATTTAGCCACGCCCCCTATTTTAAATATCCGGCGTTTATGGTGAACTCCCACGAGGGGGCAGGGCTTATTGATGCAACCCCCGCAGTCCCCACCCCCAACTCCACCCACCTGCTTCTTCCGGGGAGGAAAATGAATAAGTCGGCAAGCATGCCTTGCGCACATAAACTAGCATTGGGGGGTCTGCAAATGGATCTTAGTGAGGAAAACACTCTGGCAGCCTGTTGCTATACACAGGGAGGTGACCCGTTTATTTTTTGATAAATGTAGCCTAGACACCCCACCATAAGCATGGTCTTAGAGATAATAAAACAGTGAAGCAAAGGCAAATTTCTGTTCATGATTTTAACATAATTTCCATGGACACTTTGCAACAGGGCGCAGATGTAAAGACCGGAAAGGAGCTGTGGACATTAAAATGCGCTTGGCAGACTAAGATGTGAAGTAATGTAGCCGTTCAGTTCTGTAAATTTGTAATTATATCTAAATGCTCTCTACGGTTTCCTTACAGTCTCGTCCCAAGAGACCAGGAAAGGCTTACGCGGAGGGGAGCTCCTGGGAATGCGAAGGGTGAGTGATAATCCCAGTATTCAATAACCAAGACGGCATAATAGCAACAAGTCTGGGTACAGCATATACACTAAATCACTCAATATCTTTTTATTATTTAGTCCACCACGTGTGTTATTACTCTATAACATTATAATATGCAGCTTCTGAGTGCCCTATTACTCTGTAACATCTTATTACAACAACCCAGCTCCAGAGTACCTTATTACCCCTGTAACATCTTATTACAACAACCCAGCTCCTGAGTGTCTTATTACAGTAACCCAGCTCCTGAGTGCCCTATTACCCCTGTAACATCTTATTACAGCAACCCAGCTCCCGAGTGTCTTATTACACCTGTAACATCTTATTACAGCAACCCAGCTCCCGAGTACCTTATTACCCCTTGTAACGTCTTATTACAGTAACCCAGCTCCTGAGTGCCCTATTACCCCTGTAACATCTTATTACAGCAACCCAGCTCCCGAGTGCCTTATTACCCCTTGTAACGTCTTATTACAGTAACCCAGCTCCTGAGTGTCTCATTACCCCTGTAACATCTTATTACAGTAACCCAGCTCCTGAGTGTCTTATTACCCCTGTAACATTTTATTACAGCAACCCAGCTCCTGAGTGCCTTATTACCCCAGTAACGTCTTATTACAGTGACCCAGCTCCTGAGTGTCTTATTACCCCTTTAATGTCTTATTACAGTAACCCAGCTCCTGAGTGTCTTATTACCCCTGTAACATCTTATTACAGTAACCCAGCTCCTGAGTGTCTTATTCCCCCTGTAACATCTTATTACAGCGACCCAGCTCCCGAGTGTCTTATTACAGTAACCCAGCTCCTGAGTGTCTTATTCCCCCTGTAACATCTTATTACAGCGACCCAGCTCCTGAGTGTCTTATTACCCCTGTAACATTTTATTACAGCAACCCAGCTCCTGAGTGCCTTATTACCCCAGTAACGTCTTATTACAGTGACCCAGCTCCTGAGTGTCTTATTACCCCTGTAATGTCTTATTACAGTAACCCAGCTCCTGAGTGTCTTATTACCCCTGTATCGTCTTATTACAGTAACCCAGCTCCTGAGTGTCTTATTCCCCCTGTAACATCTTATTACAGCGACCCAGCTCCCGAGTGTCTTATTACAGTAACCCAGCTCCTGAGTGTCTTATTCCCCCTGTAACATCTTATTACAGCGACCCAGCTCCCGAGTGTCTTATTACAGTAACCCAGCTCCTGAGTGTCTTATTCCCCCTGTAACATCTTATTACAGCGACCCAGCTCCTGAGTGTCTTATTACCCCTGTAACATCTTATTACAGTGACCCAGCTCCTGAGTGCCTTATTACCCCTGTAACATCTTATTCCAGCAACCCAGCTCCCGAGTGTCTTATTACAGTAACCCAGCTCCTGAGTGCCTTATTACACCTGTAACATCTTATTACAGTAACCCAGCTCCTGAGTGTCTTATTACCTCTGTAACATCTTATTACAGCAACCCAGCTCCCGAGTGCCTTATTACCTCTGTAACATCTTATTACAGCAACCCAGCTCCCGAGTGTCTTATTAACCCTGTAACATTGTATTAGTGACCCAGCTCCCGAGTGTCTTATTACCCCTGTAACATCTTATTACAGTGACCCAGCCTCTGATTGCCTTATTACCCATGTAACATTGTATTACATCACTCCAGCTCCTGAGTGCCTTATTACCCCAGTAACGTCTTATTACAACAACCCAGCTCCTGAGTGTCTTATTACCCCTGTAATGTCTTATTACAGTAACCCAGCTCCTGAGTGTCTTATTACCCCTGTAACATTGTATCACTCCAGCTCCTGAGTGCCTTATTACTCCAGTAACATCTTATTACAGTAACCCAGCTCCTGAGTGTCTTATTACCCCTGTAACATTGTATTACATCACTCCAGCTCCTGAGTGTCTAATTACTCCAGTAACATCTTATTGCAGTAACACAGCTCCTGAGTGTCTTATTACCCCTGTAACATCATATTACAGCGACCCAGCTCCTGAGTGTCTTATTACCCCTGTAACATCTTATTACAGTAACCCAGCTCCTGAGTGCCTTATTACTCCTGTAACGTCTTATTACAGTAACCCAGCTCCTGAGTGTCTTATTACAGTAACCCAGCTCCTGAGTGCCTTTTTACTCCAGTAACATCTTATTACAGTAACCCAGCTCCTGAGTGTCTTATTACCCCTGTAACATTGTATTGAGTGTCTAATTACTCCAGTAACATCTTATTGCAGTAACCCAGCTCCTGAGTGCCTTATTACCCCTGTAACGTCTTATTACAGTAACCCAGCTCCTGAGTGCCTTATTACCCCTGTAACATTTTATTACAGCAACCCAGCTCCTGAGTGCCTTATTACCCCAGTAACGTCTTATTACAGTGACCCAGCTCCTGAGTGTCTTATTACCCCTGTAACATAATATTACAGTAACCCAAATCCTGAGTGTCTTATTACCCCTTATTAGAGTAAAAGCAAAGTACCTTATTAACACCCCTCTGTCTTTTCTTAGATATTTTGAAGGGACATGTGAGGAGGGGGATCCGGAGTCTAGTGAACAAATGGAGTACCCCCTCCTAGAAGATGGTATGGATCTACTAAACGAAATCTTTGAAACCCTAAACACAAGAACCCCTGGAGAGAACTGTGCATTATATGGGGCACATAGTCTGGACTGCTTCCACCTAGAGGACAGTAAATACTTCACACAGGTGAGGGGCTGTCGGGGAAAGGCGATGGATTCACCGCACAGGTAGCGTGCAATGCAGGTAGTAGAGCACTAAATAACAGTGTTTACCAGTCTGCAGTACAAGGACCTCAACCATACGCAATGGTGGCCACTAAAACCTATTAGATCAAAGTCAACGTAACAGTTTATTCTCAACTAATACAGTATATTAAAGTGTTTGCAAAACAACTTAAATGTAATACTTATTATTATTAAATATTATAAGAGGTGGCTTGGGTAATACAGCCCACCAAGAGCCTATGCAATGGGGCCAGAGCAATACGTAATATGCAAGCCCTTATCCTCCTGTATCAAATCTCTATTTCCCTACAGGCTTTATAAGCTTGCCAGCAGGGCCCCTCTCACCTCTGTCTGTCTTACCCAGTCATCTTTTATTTTTCTAAGTTTTTTGTTCACAATCGTGAATCGCAACATAATATGTTGGCTCTATATACATAACGGTTAATAAATAAGGAGTGCAGAGATGTAGGCATAGGTGCGATTCCTGCGAGTCCGTCCGTATTTTTAAAATGGTAATAAATTAAGAGGCAAAATCAAAATTGGCATGTGAAAGTTGGGAATCCCGAAATAGAGCATTGCCTAAATTTGAGGCAAAGCTATGATTTTTTTTTTCCTGTGCCTCTCTGGATGATTTTCAGACTTTCGAGGAGAAAGTTGAAAGATCGACAGTAAAAAGGTAGACCGTTACAAAAGGTTGACAGGGTCAAAAGGACGACATTGGAATGGTCAACTTTTTTTTTAAGGTAGGGTTAGGCACGTACAGAAGGGTTAGGCACTAGAAGTGTTGGTTAGGGCTACGCACTTACCGGAGGGGGATGGTTAGGCATTTACCGGAGGGTTATGTTTAGGCACTAGAAGTGATGGTTATGGCTAGGCACTTGCCAGGAGGTTATGGTTAGGCACTAGGAGTGACGGTTAGGGCTAGGCACTTGGCAGAGGGTTATGGTTAGGCACTAGGAGAGACGGTTAGGGTTAGGCACTTGCCAGAGGGTTATGGTTAAGCACTAGGAGTGTCTGTTAGGGTTAGGCACTAGGAGTAACATTACGGTTAGGCACTTACCAGAGGGTTATGGTTAAGCACTAGGAGTGACTGTTAGGGTTAGGCACTAGGAGTAACATTACGGTTAGGCACTTACCAGAGGGTTAGTGTTAGGCACTAGGAGAGACGGTTAGGGTTAGGCACTTGCCAGAGGGTTATGGTTAAGCACTAGGAGTGACTGTTAGGGTTAGGCACTAGGAGTAACATTACGGTTAGGCACTTACCAGAGGGTTAGTGTTAGGCACTAGGAGAGACGGTTAGGGTTAGGCACTTGCCAGAGGGTTATGGTTAAGCACTAGGAGTGACTGTTAGGTACTTACCGGTGGGTTAGGCACTAGGAGTGACGGTTAGGTACTTACCGGTGGGTTAGGCACTAGGAGTGACTGTTAGGGTTAGTGTTAGGCACTAGGAGTGACAGGGTTAGGATTAAGCACAGAGGAGTAGCGAGGGTTGTTCCAGTAGAACATGAGCTCCGGGTGCCAAAATGGACAGAGGGCGTCATCCAGGTATCTGGAATTCATGGGGCGCTGCACAGTATGACGGCCGCCTGTTAGTTCGATCTCGATTTGTTTGCTCTATATCCTAAATAAGTTACAGATCGGAGATCCATTTCTACATTTCTGCTCCCTCAAGCTGCCCAGATGCCTCCCCTCTGGCCCCCCCTCATCTGTCACCTCCCCTTTCCTGTCAGATTGATTACATTCACCTCTCACCTCTTTAACCACTTGCCTGGCATGGTCGTAATTTTCTGACCACTCCAGGCAGTTCTTTATCTGCTCTGGTCACAAAATTTCCACCAGTCAGATAAACATGAGGGCTGCTGCTCTCAGAGGGACCTCACCTAATTCACTCATTAAAAAAAACCCAACAATTTGGGAGGAAAAAAAAAAATAGTCAGTTAAGTGGTTAATTCCCTCACCTCTCTACCATGGGATCGGCTCTTTGCCCGTGTCCACTACTTTCTTATTGGCTTCGGTCACCACCCCTCTCTGATCGATTCTTTGCCCCTCCCCTCTCTTTTCTTATTGGCTTCTGTCAACACCCCTCTCCATTTATTTTCTTATTGGCTTCTGTCACTGGCCCACTCTGATTGGCTTTGCAATTCCCCTTTCCTTTCTTATTGGCTTCTGTCAAAACCCCTCTCTGATCGGCATTTTCCTCTCTGATGCCTTCCCTCCTCTCCTCATTCATTGTGCTTCAATGGACTTAAAAGTGACACATCTGAGGTACAATCCTAAACTTCAATTTTAAGGTATGAGTTTGAGGGTGATACTGCCACTGTTTGCGGTTTTGTTTTTCTCTTCACTTCAGTATTCCCCCGCAGGCTGGCCATAACCCCATTTTCACAGTGCAGTACAGGGAAGGTGGGGGAGGGGGCGCTATGACATGCACTTTCTCCGGGTGCCATGGTTCCATGCTACTCCTCTGATTAAGCATCAAGGGGAGGGTTAGGGTGAAGTTTAGGGTTAGAAAAAAAAAAAAAACAAGTGTCGACAATTCCAATGTTGACCTATTTACCCTGTCAAACTACATCCATTAACGGTCTACCATCTGGTGTCGACATATTCACTGCAAAACTTTTTACTATCGATCTAATGAGCCACACCCTTCTAGGAAAGCACTTACTTAGTTTTTACCATGTATCGGTCTGTATATTATGTGTACATTGAACAAAAATGAAATAAGTTAAAATAAAATGTAGAACTGGAAAACCATTCTAGAGCGGGAGAAAATGCAGGCACATGACAGATACACAAAAATAGTGAGCGATTAAAAAAAGGCAATAGGTAAGATGCAAAAGATATTGTGAGAGAATATTTCCAGTACTTCATACAAAGCATATAAGGTTAATTGGATAAACACAGCAAGCAATAGATGGAAGAAAATACTTCATACATATGAGATGCAATGAGGTGGATGGAGCAGAGGAGGCGGACAGTACCTCATGTACAATGCAGTGAGGTGGAGGTGGATGGAGCAGGAGGCAGCCAGCACCTCATGTATAATGCAGTGAGGTGGAGCGGAGGAGACGGCCAGTATCTTATGTATAAAGCAGTGAGGTGCAATGATGTGGAGATGGGTGGAGGGGAAGAGAATATAGCCAGTACCTCATGAATGAAGCATTGAGGAGAAGGTGGATGCAGGAGAAGAGAATATATAAATATTAGTTCGGAATTTCAGGCACAAAGGGCCGGATTCATTACGGATCGCACGTGCGATTATGCACACTATTGGCCGATTGTTGCGTCCTGCGTATACCGCTAACCAACCACTGCGATCGGGACTGCAGTGTCTACGCAGACCCATCGCAGAGTGATTGACAGGAAGTGTCGTTTGTGGGTGGTGAAACGCAGGCGTGCCAGTGTGTTTGAACGCCGTTGCAGGGGCGTGCATAAATTATCCACTGCGACACCATACGCAGCCTGAGTACTCATAGCATGCGATGAGGTTAGCAATTTCTGAGTGAGGTCTGACCATGTGCAAGTGTGTGTGAGGCTGCGATGGTACTCCGTGTTACCGATGGTTTTGCAGCCTTGCTAAACATTACGGATGTGTGTAAGGTAAGGCGGGCATCCTCATGTTGTGCTGTGAAGCCATAGCGATCGCAGAGGATTAGCATACTAATTGCAGTCAGACTGCGTGCGTAATCGCAGCCGCGATCCGTAGTGAATCAGGCCCAAAATACCTTCGGTAACTATTGGGTTAAAGTTAGGTCGTAAAGGGTGAAAGATGTAATCACACAAAATGATGCCAGAGCTCGGTAGCATGGAGGGAGCAACTCACAAACAACTTCCTGAAGTAACTACTCTGTCAGTCCCTCCATTGGTTGCCAGTTTTCTACCGTATTCAATACAAAATACTGTTACTTACACATAAGGCCATTAACCAAATTACACCAACATACATCTCTTCACTCATCTCAAAATATCTCCCAACCCGACCTCTCCGCTCAGCACAAGATCTGCGTCTCTCATCCCCGCGCATTACTTGCTCCCATTTACGGTTACAGGACTTTCTTCGGGCTGCACCCACTCTATGGAATGCCTTACCACAAACAATAAGACTTACCTCTAGTCTTCAATCCTTCAAGCGTTCCCTGAAAACTCACCTCTTCAGACAAGCTTATCAGATTCCAGAACTGACCACATAACCTTCATAGCTTCCATGTCTTATTACATCCCCTCTCACAGTCCACACATAACCTCACATATTGTCTTTCTTTCACATACTCCTGACATTCCTGTGTGACTGGATCATGCAGCCCACCAAGAAACTCTGCATTCTGGCCGGACCAAATTGCAATATATAGCACCTATCCTTGTGTATCGGTGCCTATTTCCCTATAGATTGTAAGCTTGCAAGCAGGGCCCTCTTACCTCTACGTCTGTCTGTTATTACCCTGTTTTGTTCTATCAATGTTTCCAATTGTAAAGCGCAACGGAATATGCTGCGCTATAAGAAACTGTTAATAAATAAATAATAAATACTGATGGCAGAATTTGGGGGTAAAGTGACAGTATGATGCAGCAGAAGGTGAGCTGGACATTACTCTCCTCTTACAGTCACAGAGGAACAGGACCCAGGGGAGGACGGCTCATCACTTAGGTAAAGGCAGGGGATGGGTAAATCCATGTTGTACATGATAATAATGTTTTGGCCTTATTGCAACGGTCTGACACTAGGAAGCTGAATTACAGTTAGTGCGGCATTTGCAGCCCAGCAAACAATGTGACACAGCAATGGTTAAAATGACAGCTGTATGCTCTTGCATGTATCATACATAACTGGACAGCCTACACCGCTACAGACCCTCAGAACTATAAATCACTCCCCCCCCGCCAGCAGTACAAAATGGTTTAATCGGCTGCAGATTTTGTAGTAGGTAACCAAGTTTTCTCTTTACTGCTACCTTATGCATTGGTGAAAGGTCTTGTCCCTTCAGCTTCTTTTATACCAATCTCCGTGTTCCTAAAAGAGAAGCACTAAGACATGCAGAACTCTATTTTATTATATACTGTATGTCATAGCTGAATCTTGCTGTCCTCTGCACACAGCAGCTGTCCACAGCCTTTCTCTGGGACTGCATTTTAAAGGAAATGGTCACAGTAGAGGCTAGAGGTCAGCAGCAGGGCCAGGCAAGTATTTCAGGCACAGGGCAAAGGACAAGGTGTAGGGTTTAAAAATTCAACTTGCCGAGAGTGGACACAAACACTCAGAGGGCACGCGCCTTACTATCTCACCAGCCTGCAACACTAGACACTTAGACAGAACTGATGACTTTGTCCTATTGTGCCCTGCAGATTACTTCTACTGCTGCCTTCAGAAGCAGTGATCATAAAACATATTCATGAATGTATGAGGTACAAGAGGGGGAAGGAAAAAATAATAATTACAAACCTGTAACTATCTATTGTCCTAAACATAGTGACTGATTTAAAAAAGTGCCAGCGTTGAGAGTTTTAGACCAATTCTACATGGCTATGGCTCAGCTTGTCTGTTGCCAACTCTATTTTCGTACGCAAATGCCTATTTTAATTATATATAATGAGCGACTTCTCCCTCTCTCTCTTTCTCTCCTCCAGTTCCACTCTATAAATTCCCCTAGTGATGAGGATCTCAGCCTCAGTGTGAGCCAGCCTAGAAATTCCGACCTCTGGTACCTGCAAGAAGAGGATGAAGACTCTTTGGACCACCAAGAATCCTCGGAGCTCCCCTCCCCAACAGAGGACAATTCAAACACCTCAGATACCACTGAAGACACATCATTGGAGATCAAGTCATCCATTCAAGAAGACAATTTTTTGGCAGTAGAAGACATCGCATTAAGCTCTGAGACAACACTCCAGGCACCTGAGGCCTGCAGCCCAGAACTCACCACATCAACATCTCCAGAGGTTATGTCAATTGCCCTTAAGCAGACTTTGCAGGAGCCAAAGGTCACAACAGAGCCAAACGCAATTACTCCAGCCCCAGAATCTGAAATTTTTTCCCCATTGAAAGAAGAAGCTGAAAAGCAGAACAAGCTGTTAACTGTAGAGCCAACAGTGACCAGTGAGGATACAGGAGACAAAAACATTTCTGTGGACACCCCCCTCTCTGTGCCTGGATCCTGTGTACGTGCAGCTATCTCTCATTTTCAGGCAGGGCCTGTGGACCCCAGATTGTTGTGGACTGGGACGAAGAGAGAGTCCACAGAGGCCCTGAGAGCTTTATATAGTTCGCGCTCTTTTAACACCCAAAGGCCGATCTCTCAGACCTATTGCAGCCCAAAGCCCAGCGCTCCAACACAGAGTATCCGTCCAGCTTTCCTTAGGACACACAGCGCACCAAAATTAGAAATACAAAGCAGCCCCACATCCACCATTCCTAAACTCATCGCCCAATTACATGAAACAACATCTGCAGCACCCAACAGAACCAATGCTGAGCAGGGCAAAGTCCTTCCTCAATCGTCTGACATGAGGTCACCCGCTGCGGTCAAGGTCTCGGAGCTAAAGAAGAAGTTCGAAGCATAAGAAGTCCCTACACTCAAGTCTATGTAATATAGGTCTCATACTGTGCCAAAGACTAAGAAACCAGGAGCAGTTAGGGACTTTTGAACTATTAGGTCACCCCTAATGTGGTATATTATTTACATAAATAAGTCCATTAAGCGACACAAAGTAAAAGTTTTGTATGAATACGAATGATAAAAACAACATTGGTCCATCTGACATCCCACCACAAAAAATTGTTGCAAATGAAAAGTGTGATTGAGGGCCTGATTCATAAGTGTAGGCTAAAGCCGCCACAACTGCAAAGCTGTACACCGCGGCAATGCGCAATTTCCTACATTCCCCAACACTAACAGTACGTGGTTCATAGCTAAAAATTGATGATCAGAATAAAATGTAAAAAAGCTCAAATATAATAATCCGCTTTTATAATGAAATGTAACTTGTTCCTGATACAGGATAACTGTGGAACTGTAGCCTGGGAGTTTTTTCTTTTTTTTTTATCCTGTTTAAAATAAAGAAGTTTTACAAATGCTGCAACTTTACACTTGCTGCAACATCACTGGGCGCTGCCAAGGGTGCCATACAAGAGGTTGACAATGGAAAAGTCGACAAAAATTTGGTCGACACCATAACGTCGACCAAATTATTGTCTACCTTTTGTATCATAACCGTTGCCAAAGTTTGAACTAATTTATACAGACAAGATTTAAAAGGCTGCAAAAGCAGGTAAGTCAGACCTGTAACTTTACGTTCATATAGAGCTGGGTACACTAGGCCGACCCGCTTACCTAAAATGGTAAGTATATAAACACATCATTAGTTCTGACGATGTGTCTGCGCAGTTAGCGCTGACATCACATCTGGGCAGGTATTCAAATTCGCCCGCCCAGTTAAGCTGTCACTCACCGCCGGGTCCCTGCAGCATGTGCATGGGCGATCGGCAGGTCGCCCGTACATACCAGCAGATGAAACAATGGAGCAGATGTATGAAGCTCTGGAAAGCGATACAGTGCAGAGTGATAAACCAGCAGCCACTCGGCTCCCAACTGCCATGTTACAGGCTGTGTTTGAAAAATGACAGTTGGGAGCCGGTTGGTCGTTTATCACTTCCCAGAGATTCATACATCTGCCCCACTATATTGCAAAGATATATCTTTATCTGCTGAGCCGCACAGCAGATCGGATGTCTGTACAACGTCATTCACAGACAAATTCCGCTGTACACACAAGCAGATGCACCATAGATATATCAATCAGTGTACTCTACTTATATTCCAAAGCAATTTAAAAGTCGTAAAACTCCATTTACAAACATTAACATACATTCGGTAAGGAGGTGTAAACACTTAAGAGAATTCACATATATTATTTAGCTTTCTAATACACAAAGCATTCCAATATATTAACGGCCAACACAGCACTACAATTCCCTTTGGTAGCCCCCCTGTAAATAAATAAAAGACCACCCATGAACGTCAATGCAACAATGTCCCCAGCAAACAGGAGTTAGTCATTGAACAAGGAACCTTCACTAATAACCATTTAAGCAACAAGACTCTACTAAAGGTGTATAGAGTTTTTAAAATAAGAAAGGGTTCCATGGAAAATTAATAGAATATATATTCTGCCCATTACTATATACACAGTGCTGGCACTAGGACTGGTGATGGCAGCAATATGTACAATCTATTCTTCCCTTACAGGCTTTCCCAGATGGTCAATCTAAGGCATATGCTCCGACCAGCCAGGAGAACATTGCTCCAACTATCTGCATTCCATTAATAGTCACGGGCCTGATTCAAAAAGGAGGATGCAATGGCGTCACCGCTGCGATCTCGTACTTCGCGGATCTGAGAAGTTATGCAACCGGCATCTTTTGAAAGGAGACAGGCTTCTCAGATCCACTTGCGTGCAAAGACGAAGCAATGGACAAACAGCTGTACCCACCATCGGACCTCTGAGCAACCCTCTGGTTCTCGTAATGCCCGTCGCAAGTAAGACACCACGGCCAGAACCACTGCGTAAGATGCAGTCGCTGGCTGTGACATGTCCCCAAAACGTTCGAGTCGTCACTCCCGTTATCTGGCCCAAATGGTCGCTGTCAATCACTCTGCATCCTAATCCACACTACGACCACCGTTGCAAGACCATCGCTGCACATGCGCAGTGCGACTGACACATATGCAGACTGAAAACATCTTGTGACAGAAATCAGCACTGCTTCAACCTCTGAAATCAGGCCCCATGCCCGGCTTCTGTCTACAATCTCATTCCAAGGTACCTGAAGCAGCTTGACTCCTTACAACCCTGCTACCTAAACTTTAATCCGCAGATGGAGTGCTATTAAGCAGTACCTGGAATCTCCTTTACTACATTTGGGGGATCGGGCAGCTTTTTAGCTCTGACTCTCTGGAACGCACTTCCTCGCACAGTGCTAGAGGCCTCTACTCTAGAAACCTTCAAATACATACGCAAGGCTGACCTGTTTACTCGCGCGTTTCATTAATGCCCCCTTTAGTATCTACAAAAGAAAATATAAATGTTGGGACCCTAATAGCTGCGATTGCTTAGATCCCCAAGTCCTGTAGTGAGGGTAGAGCTGAATAGAATATTCACTATATTCTATCCCTCTGCCCGTTATACAATACACCTCATTACTGCCACCACCCATGGAAAATGTCTAGGGGCCACAGGGCCTCCTAACATTCTATTACAGTTTAGTCTCTGCGACAAAGACTGGCACTCAGTTGGTCTCCCCCTACTTCTAGCAATCAATAGTTATAGTGTAACTTTAGAGATCTAATAGCTTCTTCAAAACCTGGGCTCTGGAGCATGTATGAAAGTACACTAATAAAAGGAACACTATTTACAACGGAAGTGAACTGCTTAGTTACAGAAACAGAAATAAAAAAAAAAGTTAAAAAGATTACATAGGCAAATTTGTGCTGCAAATTCAAATTGAAAACGAAACTACTTACACAAAATTACACCCAGCTCATTCTGCGCTGGGGCAAATGCAGGTCCAATTTAGATTTGATCCCTCAAGACTAATAAAGAGCAAAATGCTCCCATACTTTTTATCAGTTCCACCAGCCCCCACCCCCCCTCCCCCTTATTGATGTCATGACCCAGTACCTGATGACTGACTGGCTGGCTGCTTAATAACCCAGGTTCCATGCCTTTTAACCTAAGTACACACAACGTCATAATTTCTCCTGTGTAGTAGCCACATGAAATATAGTTCACATTAATCTCTATTATTTAAGCTACAAAATGATTTTAAACAACACTGCTCTGGGATAGGTGATTGGTTAGATACCTAATTTTTCCCAAACCATACGCCCCAAGTGCCCCCAAATCACACCTAACCAGCACACAAACATCAGGTATATTTCCATGATTTCTAAAGCTCCTAGCTATTGTAGAAATATTTGACAAAAAAAAGCAGATCACATATGTTTTTGTCTTTGTTCTTGTTTGAAGTTGAGCTTACCTTTTGGTCCGACGGCAGTTTGAATACCTCTGCCGTTTTTGGTGCCAGCTGAGCATCTTCAAATACTCTATAGACAAAGGCCCTGATTCAGAGCCGGACGCTCTGACCAGAGCGCTCGCTCTGAATCAGGGCCCACCTCCATTAATATGGAGCGTCCTCCTGGACGCTCGTATAGCTGTGGGTCACCACCCACAGCATATACGAGCGTGCAGGATGATGGTCGCGATGGTCTTGACCATCGCGACCATCGAAACTGCGAGCAGTAGCCTGCGGTTGAGTTTTTCAACCGCAAGGCCAGGAGTGATTTTGGCTCTATCAGAGCCAAAATCACTCCCACTGACATCACTAGTGATGTCAGTGGGGCCGGCTTCAGATGGTAGGCGTTCCCTTGGGAACGCCTCCGTCTGGCAGGCACGCCCCCGGCACGCCCACCAAAGGGGTGTGCTGTCAGTCAACATCGACAGCACGCCCCCTTTGATGAGACACTCCGAGCGAAGGAAAGTCCTTTGCTCGTAGGGTCTCGCGCATGCGTACGACGGCGCTCCCTCCGTCATGCAAACATGCGCAGTGCGGACCATCGACCCACTTGCGAGCGGACAGCCGCTCGCGAGTGGGTCTGAATGAGGGCCAAAGTCCTTATGTTTAATACACTCCTTTCCAAGTAATTGTTTTTCCTGCTAAAAGGATACCATAATTGAATGTACATACTAATATAACTACACATTCCCCTCTTCTTAGGCTTCCTGAGTGTGATTAAACTCCTAACATAGGTTACAATACGCCCTGATACTTCTAATCTCTACAACAACCAAATGCTTAGCTCTTATCTGTAGTCTATTGATACTTTCATTTGTGTCATGTGTTTTTTTTTTTTTTTTTTTAACTGAACATGCAAAGGAAATTTGAGCCCTATTGGGAGAAAAGTGCTATATAATAATATCATTATTATTTATTATTAACACCTATTGAAATGTCTGCACACCCAAAAATAGTAATGAGTGTAAGGGTGTCTGTGTTAGAAAGCTCCGAAAGCAAAAACTCAATGTGGAACATTTGATAAAATACTTTTTATTGTCTTTACAACTAAAATTGTGTAAAATCACTGGATCAGTACAAAACGGCTTACACAGATTGAACAAACAGTGTAGAGTAAATGGTTATTTGGCGCAACAGGATGAGGGGCTAGGAGTGGAGATTTCCAGCATGAAGTAATTAAGGCACGTGAGGTTCGTAAGTGCTGTTTTTGTGCTGGAGCAGAGACAGAGTCAGCTTCAAAGTGCCTCCATTACAAATAGACGGCAACTTTGTTAAAGTGTTTCTCCCCCTACAGATTGCTTGAAAGCACCAACATGTACGTGACATCCCGAAACTCTGCTGTAGCTCTCTGCATTTAGTAATGTTGGTTTGTATTTAGGCAGAATTGTCTATTAGTGTTACCCTGGTAGGTGACACAACCTTGCTGTGCTCTGTGAATTGGATATACTTGTACTAGGGATGTGCAGGCTCGGTTCTACTCGGTTCCGTTCGGTTCTTTTTACCGAACCTTATTGGCTATCCAAAACTCGTGACAGCTGAAACCCAATAAGATCCGGTAAAAAGAACCGAACGGAACCGAGTAGAACCGAGCCTGCACATCCCTAACTTGTACCCATAGAGTAGCTTTGTGTTACCTTCCAGGCAGCAAAAACACAACAACTCTGCTCTCCGATGTAAAGATATGCTACAAACACCACATATGAAAGCGTTGAGGACATGTAGAAGCCACCACATTAACAGCCACCTGGAGGCGGACAATCCCTTTAACTGGTCACCATTTCAATAAGATTTTAGACATTGATTGTGTTTAAAGTCGTAAATGCGTCAAAACCTTGGACGGTCCAAATGAGGTCATAAAGTAATTTACACAGTGATTCCATAGACACAATGTACACAATTCAGATCATCCTGAAGGTCAGAAGCCATCATAAATAGGTCATTTTTCTTCTTAATGTTTGCTTTTGTTGACTGACAATAGATAGATAAGAGCCTGTTGCAGGTTGGTAGCCAAGCTTATAGTGCTGACCTGCACCCTTGAACAATGTTAATAAATAACTCTCATGCCGGGCGGTTTTCTCCAAAACTCGCAGCACTATCCTTGTGTACGTGTGGTATATTAGACCGAAAACATGCATTTTACTCTCATTTCTATGGAGAATGCCTTGGTTTTGGGGGAGTTGGGGGCAAAAACCCAGGGTCATGGGTCAATGGCTGGACGTTGACTGGAACACAAACAAACATAAAAACAGATCATAGCTGCAGAATAGATACTTTGTGAAATAAAAGAAGAATGCACAGGATTAAATAATGATACTTTTAGAAGTAGTTTGCCCTGAACGCGTAACTGCAGGAGACTCTGTGTGTGACAAATAAGTAACCCCGCACCTGGTAAAGTATAGATTAGTTGATATTAGATCTGTGGGTTAAAAAATAACAAAAAAAAAACAAAAAACATGTTGATGGAAATATATATTTCAATATATGTTAGCATTAATACCTTGATTTTGGGTGTATAAATACAAAAATAATTATGCTATCTACAACTGTAATATTACTAATAGACCTATGAAGCCTTAAAACCTCATGTGAAAAATTTTCGGGGACGGTTTTAAACCCTTTTGCCACTTGTGACATTTTGTCTCTGTAGTCGCTCAGTAGTACATTTTACCATGCTCGAATAAGAAGTTGCTATGGCATTGACCCCTTATAAGATGTAGCCGCCCACCTTTTAGGTTTCTCTCCTTGTCTAATACTGCTTAGTGAGAAATAAAGGCCATTATACCATCAGTCTTCTCATTCTGTCCATGGACCGGCTGTGTGGTGCTAGGAAGCCAGTAACCTTTAAAACCGTGGTTGTGCCCATGAAATTTGACGAGCTCAGTGGCGATAAGCAATTCTACTTCTGCAAACAGCATGACGCAAGACTGGCCGGAGTTTAGATGGGCCGAGTTTGCACACAGTCTTTATGTCCTTGCCATCATGCTTGGGATTGTCTTGCTGACGGACTCATCAAGGCTTTAAAAGAAAGAAAACTCCAGCTACAGAGCGGTGACCAATATTTCAGGTTGGTCTCTGGTATTTTGTGGTCTCCATGCTATGGAGTTGAACTTGGCCTCAGCGGTCATTGTACAGAATCAGGCTCGATAAGAGTCTCTGAGGATCAGTCACATACTCCATTCGTTGCCAGGGGAAGGTCCCCGTGTTAGATCAGCCTTTCCTCAGGTGGTAGTTTTAAGGCGGCATTGGGCTCTGTCCTGGATCCTACCTGCTCTTCGCTGCTGGGTCGGTAAGTTCCCTCCGTCTGACGCTTCTCTTTCACTTTGATGAATATGAAAGCCAGGATGCCGATTAAGAGGAGACCGCCCACTACAGACGGGACGATTATCGCTGCCAGACGCTCAGGCTCCTGCGAGAGTAGGAAAGATGACAGGTATTACTAGGACCAGTTCGGTGATATTTAATTGTCAAACAGACTAAGAGAACATCCACGGCCTACTGCCTGACTTAGGTCCACAGCGATGTCACCACTTCCCAGCGAACGGATAGGCAACAATCTCATGATTACTAGTGCAAACTGCTAAAAAAAAAGCTATCAACACTGGGCTGTAGGTGGCGGTCGCGCTTTATGATTTCCCGCCTGGACTACTGCAACACTCTTTTTATTACTATACTCCCAGCAGCCATGTATATGCCTGGATCTCTGATTCCTTGGATGCTTTGGTCTTCTCTAGTAAACATTTTTGCGCAGTGTGTTATTCTTAAGTCTCGCTGTGACCCTATTTCTACCCTCCGCCCCTAAACGCAAGCCCCGCATCACTCACCGATAATCCTCTCGGAGTTTCCGTGGTGCTCGTGTCATTCGATGCTGCAGAGAAAAAAACAAAACAAAAAACAGTTGTGTGTCAGTAAGACTTTATATCATTAGTGTACCTTTTTGATACGTCTCGATCATCTACGCTTATGTACAGTAGGTCTAGGGGGTCCCCCGATTAGAAGTGAGCAGGTACAGAACAACCCTGTAGCCAATCAGATCATCTGAGAGTTTGATAGTGGGAGAAGCTGGTTCCCCCAGAGTAGTGTTATCAGCTCCTATCACACTGATGCAGGGGACTGTAGTGTGAGATGTACACAGGACTGGTTCCCAAATTCAATGCTGAGCATGGTCCACACAATGTTTGCTACTGTTAGAGAGGTAGCTCAGGGTTAATTGTACAGGCAGCACTACCTCCTCTTCCCCCAGCTTCATAGTCCCGGTCTATTATTGTGTATTGCATGGTTCCAGCAGAATGCAATGTAAATAGCTTCCCTTCTCCTCCCCTGCCCACCCCTAACTCCAATTTAGTGATGGCCATCAACTGGTCTTCCATTTACATCAATGACAGAAAACCATGGAGAGTTTACACTATCGATGGCCATTAGGGCAGCCACTCTCACTGACCGGGAGGTAGGACTCAGCAGGCCAATCAGAAAAAAGGGCAGGGCTAAGTGGGAAGGGGCTAAACGCAGGTGGGAAAAAAAACCAAAGCAGAGCTCTATGCCATCGACGGCAGAGAACATATATTGCTGTGAACGATGGCATAACCATGGACTATCGGAGCCAAACCATTGATGGTTGCTAGCCATCAGTGACCATCCCTACTTTATTCTCACCTCATGATTTCTTCATCCTGGTTTTGTCTGCAGCTCACTGCGCCCCCAATTGTATTTCTCATATTTTTCTAACTTCCCCTGCCCCCATATTTCTCTCTCTCCAGACGTGTGTGTGTACATTTCCCTCTAACCAACTCGCCACATGTGTCTCTGCCCCATACTGTATGTGCACCTCACTGTCCCGCACTTTGAATATGCATATCTATTTTGTATGTGTTCCTGAGTTACTTCCTTTGTGTGCGCCTCCTCCTGTGACTGTACGTGGATGCGGGCTTCTCCCACATTTTTGTGTATGTTGTGTGTATTCATCCTTTCTTGTGTCCCCACCTCTTCCTGTTCCCCCTGTTGTGTTTGTACAGATTTCTGTCACCTGTTCCCCTCATGAGAGTTACGACTGTGTGCATATCCGTATATTATGATGTGTAAAACATTATTTAATATTGAGAGCATTACTTTACCACAATAATATCCCACAGAAGGTCATTAGATGATAGCTATAATTTTGCTGTAGTACCTGTGGAAGGTGTGTGTCTTAGGAAACATTAATTGGCACAAGTGCAAGTAAAATTCTGCATAGCTTTGGGGCGATCAAACAGCACATAACCATACATATACACACTGGAGTATATGTATAGTGTGCTGAAGCTGGGTACACACTGGAGTGACGTCAGGCCGATATACAGTTTTGTAATGACATATCACCTACATCGCTCAGTGTGTACTGGCGTTTGCGCGCTGGTGACGGTCGCCAGGTTTGATGTGCTGCACTTCCAACCTAGCTATACCGCTAGCGGCCAGCGCATTGTTAATGAATGGCGTAACGGTGATCGTTCTGTCCTTCATTAAAGTAGTCCAATGTGGATGCACAATCACTGTTCACGGGCATTCGTTCCAATGTTGGAAGGAATGCCCGTTGCTCCTGTGTGTACCCAGCCTTACAGCGGAAGGATATCTCCTCGGCAAATACACCACTGCAACATTAGTGCTCCAGTAAACATCCTTTCATAAAGTTACTTAAGTTTGCTAAAGTCTCAGCAAAGGTAATTGGGTTGTTAAGATGCTATCTCTAGCCTATTTCCGGGGATGTTCCAGACTGCAAGTCTGGGAATCAGTAGTTCTGGTATCTGTGCTATGTAATCTCAACAGATTATCTCCTTTCAGCAAAAGGTTTGTAACAGTGCGATTGTATCTAATTACGTAAACATGTCCTTATGACCCCCGTCTTATAATTCTAAAACAAAAGTAACAAAATCATTTAAAACAAGTTATACTGCTAGAAAGTACAAGTAATATTAAATCCCTAAATATATGTATATAATAATCTGATACGGTTTGTCCAGTCTCCTACATGGATGCACAAAGCTGACCGCGGGGCGCACTGCTCCTCCAACAGCTCCTACTGCGGCGCAACAGGACAGAGCTCAGCCGGAGAAACTCATTGCGCTGCGCAGGGAGGGGCAAGTATACAGAGCGGGGAAGGAGCAGAGCAGGGAAGGGCAAGCATACAGAGCGGGGAAGGAGCAGAGCAGGGATCGGGGCAAGTATACAGAGCTGGGAAGGAGCAGAGCAGGGATCGGGGCAAGTATACAGAGCTGGGAAGGAGCAGAGCAGGGATCGGGGCAAGTATACAGAGCTGGGAAGGAGCAGAGCAGGGATCGGGGCAAGTATACAGAGCTGGGAAGGAGCAGAGCAGGGATCGGGGCAAGTATACAGAGCGGGGAAGGAGCAGAGCAGGGAAGGGGCAAGTATACAGAGCGGGGAAGGAGCAGAGCAGGGATGGGGCAAGTATACAGAGCGGGGAAGGAGCAGAGCAGGGATGGGGCAAGTATACAGAGCGGGGAAGGAGCAGAGCAGGGATCGGGGCAAGTATACAGAGCGGGGAAGGAGCAGAGCAGGGATCGGGGCAAGTATACAGAGCGGGGAAGGAGCAGAGCAGGGATCGGGGCAAGTATACAGAGCGGGGAAGGAGCAGAGCAGGGATCGGGGCACGTATACAGAGCGGGGAAGGAGCAGAGCAGGGATCGGGGCAAGTATACAGAGCGGGGAAGAAGCAGAGCAGGGATCGGGGCAAGTATACAGAGCGGGGAAGAAGCAGAGCAGGGATCGGGGCAAGTATACAGAGCGGGGAGGGAGCAGAGCAGGGATCAGGGCAAGTATACAGAGCGGGGAAGGAGCAGAGCAGGGATCGGAACAACATTAGTACTTAGGGGGCGATCCATTTGCTTTATCGTGCCCGTTCTCCTATTTAAAGAGACAGAAAATCAGGGGGCGATAGTCCATAGTTGTTTGGGGCACCCATGCCTTTACTTGCATGTTCCAACCAAATAGACTTGATATAGCCGCAAAACAATTGCTAAAACCCGTCTAAAGTCCCGATTAGCGTGCCCAAACAGCAGTATGAGCGCCAGGGGCTTTCCTTACATTTCTGCTCGCCACCTCAGGAGTGCGCGCCAGCAGAAATGTGTCCAGCCGCGGCATTCGCTCCCGAACGGAGCAACAAATGAATTGCTCCTTCGGGGCGACAGTTACCGACAACCGCTGATGAAAAAAAAAAAAAAAAATTTAAATCACCCACATAAATAAAAAAATCAAACATAAGCATAGGCAAAAACATCATAATTCAATACAGTAAATAAAAGAAAAGTTGGGCCTAAATGTGTTTGGGTGCTGACATTACCGTATCTAGAGATCTGGGCACCTCTGGCAAAGTGAAGGCCTTGCACAGCTACACTCTGGCATCATGGTGTCACAACACGCGCAACTCCCCCCCACCCCCGGGATCACAACATCAGTGATGGAGTCAGGAGCTCGGACTGAAGGCTGTGCTAATTTTCAGAGAACCTTTCCTGGCACTTGGCAGTCGCAGGACCTAGCAGGGGCTATAAATGTATTAGGTGGCTGAGCTGGGCTGCACCCCCACCTATACGGGCACCTGTGGTCAGTGTTTAGTGCTGGTAGGGTCGTTTTCCTGCCTAGTGCCCTGTGGTCTTGGATCGTCTTATTGCTGTCCAAGCGAGACACCAGGAGCCTATGTCACAGGTGTTTTAGAAATCAGATTCAGTCAATGGATATAAAGTGGGACTCTTTTTATACAAATAGCAGAACCTACTGTACCTACTAAAACGTACACTGGACCAATGTGCCCTGCACTGGACACTTACCAAAACCTGAGTGGGGACAGCTTAGGGGAAAAAAAAAAAAGGGGGGATACCAAACACCTAGTATAGTGTTTATTCTAGCACCCGGGACGTGTCACAACCCGTGCAGTTCCTCTTTGCTGCCTGGGGTGTCGCTCTCTGCTCTAGTGCCTCCAGCACACTCTGGTCTGTATCTCAGCCGTTTGCTGCATTAGCTGAATGCGCTAAAGGCACCAGAGCAGACAGCGACACCGCAGGTAGGAAACAGGAACTGCATGGTTTATGGACAGGTGCAAGAGCGAGCAGTGGTGTCAAACTCGGGCCCCTTCAGCTTTTGTGGGACTACATATCCCAGCATGCCCTGCCACAGTTTTAGCATGTCCTAATAGCAAAACTGCAAGCTGGGATGTGTAGTTCCCACTGCAGCTGGAGGGCCAGAGTTTGACACCATCGTGCTAGAGAGTGAACACTATAGTACACGATGATTAGAAAAAAAGCACAGAGGCCAAGACGCACAAATAGTCATCATGCCTCATTACAATGTGTTCTGACACCCATTACTGCCGAGGTCCGGTGCCACCCACTACTGGTGAGGTCCGCTGCCATCCAGCGTTCATTGTGACCTTGGCAAAGGACGAGTGACACCACCAGCTCAGCCCAATAACCTTATTCCACGGCACACCCAGCTGGAGGACACACAAAGCAAGCCTGGTACATGCAATTCCTTGCAGCTGGCATGTAACAACCTAGGAGGATGCCCTACTCCCAAATAATGTTTGTGTAATAAGAAACGGCCTCATTCCACGGACAGAATTCCGAAGTTCAAAACACAATGTTCTACATTCTTACTTATTAACAGTGGTATTAAGTGGTGCTCGTACTAAAAGGTTAAAACAATATTTCACACTGTTAAACATTAGAGGACTCCTTGAGCCAGAAGTACTAGACTAGATTTAACAAGAAAATTCCCCTACGGGTTCTGGAAGGCTTCAGATTTGTGAACTGTACTGGGAGGTTAAGGGTTACATTTACTAATGGGCCAAATGCCCAAAGCCACAGGGCAGGAAAGACACAAGTTCTCCGAAACACGTTGGTACGGAGCTTGCTTAAAGCTTATAAATTCATTGTCAGTATAATCTGGTTTTTACAAAGTGTTGCAGTGGCATTGGCTAGTATACAGGTACAAGACACAACGATGTGAGACCGTAACACAGACCGATGCAGACGTTCCGGCTATTCTATATAGTGGGCGTTCCCGTTCAGGCCATAAGCTGTGCATGATTCTTACACTGATTTATCTTTTTGGTTACTTTTTGTGATTTTGATTTAAGCTTGTATTAGCATTACATACAGATGTGTTATTCTTTTTCTGTTGCCCTTGGCTCGATCTCAGATCAGCTTTGGATACTGTGGAGAAGCTTTGTGCTAA
Source organism: Taudactylus pleione (assembly GCA_031769625.1). Taxonomy (NCBI): domain Eukaryota; kingdom Metazoa; phylum Chordata; class Amphibia; order Anura; family Myobatrachidae; genus Taudactylus; species Taudactylus pleione. Next base: position 1,018,188 of record JAUIMM010001003.1, read on the forward strand.
ACCCCAGGTCAACAAACATGAACACGCTGCCTGAAGATCTAACGACTAGTGGGAAGTTAGATGGATAAACTAATGTAGTTAGTTAAAGTTGCAAGAAGGCAGCTGCAAACCAATAAACTGTACCAGCAGACGCTCAGTCCCTCTGGATTGCTAGGTGAAGGGAAGGACGTCATCATGGGATCATTTGACAATTAATGTGGACCGCTGAAGTTTTTCTAATTCTAAGGACTTTGTTACATGTTGAATTCAGGTCAGCACCTACTTTCTGGATGTTGGATTCACGTGGGCTGTGACAAGACGGCACTTACGCTGATTAGCTTGAAAATGCTGCGCCTTCCAATGAATAGAATACAGGAATAAATATAGAGCGCCTGTGTGCAAGCTGATGAGTGGTCCCCTCCCCCAGTCTTTGGCTCTCCCCCCATCTATTGGCTCTGCCTCCTTTAGCTCCTGAAACGCAAGAATCTACTTTTACGTTGCCAGCTCTAAACAGTCAATCGATGATAGTTACACAGATGTTGTGTTGGCAGAATCTATTGATGTTTCTATAGGTATCAGCAGTGTGCGACGGTTGTCAGTCCACACGTTGTGTAACTCAACCAAGTGAATGGCTTGTTAACCAGTAGGAACAGGATGCAGGGAAACTCAGGGTTACTGCAGGTAGAGTAGTATTAGGTGTACACAGTACTAAATTCAGCAAGGCATATGGTGGATTAATTGTAGTCTGTCCAATGTACAGGATGCAGGCATATAATATAGCCAGTGGTGGCAAAAGCACCTATATATAACTAGCGATAGGGCCAGGATAACCATCTGGCACAATATGGGCCGGGCCGGCTTGAAAGCCAGGCCGGGCAGCTCTGACTCCCGATGCTTTGCCGGCATGCAAGATGGAGGCATGCCGCCAGAATGCCCCACTTGACTTGCAACATGCCCTCGTAAGGCGTCGCCATGCCCCCTTATCCGTGCGTGCTGGCACAGGGGGATGCCAGGGCTGTTCTACAAGTCCGTCTCTGACCACCAGCGGTGGTGGTGGTATAGCTAGCCAGCAGATTGTTATATAGTCTGTAGTCTCTGTTATAGAGGAGACGCTGGGGAGAAACAACTGATCACCTCTGTACACTTCAGGAGGTTACAGGGGAAAGACGCGCAGAACCCGCCGCACGTGCTCAGTAGCGCATTTGGACAGAGGTCGGAGGTCGCATTGCGGCTCTGGCAGCAGAGTCAACCACACCAAAAGGGGAGTGGCAGCGCTCAGAGTCCACTCCCCTCTCTACACGTTGTGCATTCACGGTCAGCAACTCAGGGGCCGGTATATGAAAGCAATTTCCTTTGCTTCTGTTGCCAAGCAGAAGTCTCGGACTACCCAGAAGGAGGAAGGGAGCACAGAGCCAAAAAGCCCTGCAGATGCAGGCATGTACTGATGGCTTCTCCACTCCGATTACTCAACATTTACACGTAGTGGGTGCAGATTTTGCTGCACAGGGGCCCATAGATCTGCACCCAATGTTAATACATCACTGTACATATAGCGCATAAACAAGCATCACTATCAGTCTTAAAGTAGCAGAACGTTGTAATAACAATGTTTTAGTTTTAAAAGAAAAGTTTCATTAGGGACCAAAAAATGATGAGTTTTTCTCAACAACTTTATTAGAGTAGCTAGATTTCTATAGTACAGGCTTTTTTCTTTTAAGGCGTCTTTACAAGTCTCATGATGTGAAGAAGGCAAGGAGAGAAGAAAGAAGTGTCAGACTGTTATATAGTAGAAGGAGCAGGGTCCCTAGCAGCACACAGTAGTGATATGAGGAGGGGAATAGAGGCAGCAGGAAGCCACAGAGAGTTATATAGTATAAGGAGCAGGGTCCCCAGCAGCACAGAGTAGTGATATGAGGAGGGGAATAGAGGCAGCAGGAAGCCACAGAGAGTTATATAGTAGAAGGAGCTGTAGTGATATGAGGAAATGGGGGGGTAGAGGCAGCATGAAGCCACAGAGAGTTATATAGTAGAAGGAGCAGGGTCCCCAGCAGCACAGAGTAGTGATACGCGGAGGGGAATAGAAGCAGCACAGTAGGCCCCAGAAAGAGATAGTAGCAGGGTCCCAGCCTCAAAGAGTAGTGAAATGAGGTGGGGAATTAGGGATGCCCATCGACGATCCATGGCCGATGGCAAGTGTTTTTGCCATTTTTGACGGGCCACCAATGCTGGCTGCCCAATGTTTTAGGTTTGCACATGCGCAGCGCTCAGCTATACATTGTTTTCTGCCGATGGTTAAAAAATATCAGTTGCCAGTACTACGGGGAATAGAGGCAGCAGGAGGCCACAGAGTGATATAGATTAGAAGTAGCAGGATTCCCAACAGCGCAGAGCAGAGATAGGAGAAGGGGAATAGAGGCAGCAGGAAGCTCCTATGAGAAAAGTTTCATTATTGTTATACTGTAAGTAACCAATCACATGGACCCTAGCTATGTATATTTGTTTGGTAGAATATTTAGTCTGTAAAGTCAAATGAGGCAGCAGCTGACAGCAATGCTCTTACAAAATATTCTCTGTACAACACTGCATAAATATGGTTCTACATAAATAAGCAGTAATTAATAAATATTACATTATATTTGCCCCTGAGATCTGTCCAAATGAAGAGAACAGGACTGCAGGCCGACTATGAAACCTCTAACATCTCAGTTACAGTAGGGGGTGTATAATCCCATGTATGGGTTCGGTATATATTTTGAAGACATCGCCATGTCGATAGCAGGGACGTGCAGTGAAGGTAGGCAGAGCAGGCAGAGCCTCCCCTGTTATACTCCTTAGATTTGAAATAAAAATGATTAGAATTATACGAAGAAGTTATTTAGAACTTATAAACATCATCTTTGTTTATTGTAATCATTTTTATACTCAACACACACCAGCTCTGTGGAGCTCCCTGGGACTGCAGGGAGACGAGAGATGAGGCAGCAACAGCTCAGCCTCGCTTCTGTATAGTCAGACACTGCTTACAGAGCTGGGGGCGGGGCAACACAACGGGCAGTAAGCTGCACAGAAAGAGAGCTAATAGAGGATTTCCTCTGAGATTGGGGGGGGGGGGGGGGTGTGCCTTGAGCACTGATGGGACACCTTGGATGTGTCAGGTGACCAGGAAGTGAACTGGAGTGTTTAGAGATCGGAGTTCAGCTCAGTCAGCTGCAGCAAGAGAAGATACAGTGATGCAGGTAGGAGAATCAATGAACACTGAAGCTTAGTTTAGTGAGGGGAGAGTTACAGTGAGTAGGGGGGGGGTAAGACAGGCTCCCAGCACTCAGACCCATCTCCACGTGTGCCTCCCCAGCCATTGACCTTACTGCACATCACTGGTCAATAGCATAATTATCGAATTGATTTTGTAGCAGTTTAAGTTATTGCAAAATATATCAGTGTGGCGACAGTGAAGAGGAAGCCATTACCAAATGCACATATGCACGTAACCAACTTCCCTAATGCATGAAAACATAACCAAAGGACTTTTAGTTACAAGCAGATATAGGGGGAAGTACTGCGGATATCACCGACAACATAACTCAATGGCACAAAGAACTTTCATTTTGTGTCATCTAGAACCTCAGGCATGCACCAAACGTCTTCATTAATGTCGTCGTTCATTTAAAATCACATTGCAAAGGCTGTTATTACTGGATAAGAAAGCTTTAACTAAAAAGAAAATTGGGAAATACTCCAACAGCTTCCTCTACTTGGCCAGAGGAGTTTTAATAGAGGCTCTTACTTCTGGCAGCAGCTAAGCCCAGAGTCATAATAGTGCAGCAAGTGTTACAAGCCGTGAGGTCTATTTGCTGCGGACCAGCTACATATCACACGGGAAGGTCACTCAGGGGTCTATGTATCCAGCAGTGATAATAACCCCCTTTCAGTTGTTTTCAGCAGGAAAAGGTTTTATCACTACTTCCTGCTATTTATCAAAAGGGTTAAAGACAGATGAATCAACGATGTCTCATGCAGTCCCTATTATCTACGAGTTTAGCATAGCCGGTTATGGAGACAAAAAGGTGTGTTTGCGATAGGCTATCAATAATGCCATCTCAGGATGGCGTTATGACTACTTAGGAGGCCGCCGTAGGGGGAGCAGTCTTCTCCACCACTCCGAGGTAGGTTTCGGCAGAGGCTCCTTCCCTGCTGATGCCAATCTTCATTCCATTGACTAATTACATTAACCCCTTGCCTGTGGTGGTGGCATAAGATGTGACCATGCCAAGCCGGGCTAACAGGTAATTTTTCAGGCGGAAACAAAGGGTTTATATTGAATTGCCCAAAGGTCAAAATATGCGGAAAATCACGTTTTATCCAACCAAAATTTTTTTGGGGGTAATCAAATTCCCCCCCTAAGTGGTAAAAGCACTTCCTGGCCATATGCAGCGATTTAGCTTGTGCCAAGCAAGATTACATCAGGCACAGGATTATTGTATAAGCATTATACTGATCTGGTAAATGAGAAAAGGCCCTGGCAAGTCATATTTTACAGGAAATCTCAGGCGGTTGTCACATTGTTAAATTCCAGTGATAACACGTCTTGTAACCACGGGATCATTGCAAGAATCACTAAACCTTGCACTGTGTCCCGTGCTCTATAAACTAGCAGCCCAACACAGACCACACATTACATTAAATCCAAACTGATGCACAGTAATACACCCCACACTTTGTGCTATGCCCCGAGCTATAATCTTACAGGTACCCCTAGGCCTCACACCATACCATCCCGCTATTCAGGAGTCACCAGAGAGAGTAGACCAGCGTCTTTGCTTGACATCTCACCCCGAATGTACAGTGTGCCTCAAATTTCAGTGGCCCGGTATCTTGCATTGGAGCAGTTTGACTTTTCAATGCTAATGGTGTCATCAAGGCCCTGCCCTCTGCTGTAATATGTTATACATTGCGTCTTTTATTAGCTGATGTGTAGCCATGAAGATGCAATTGTGAGGCCACCCCACCTTCCCCCGCAACTCTGACATGGCTGTCCTCTTTGTGACTCTTCCACAGGGGGAGTTTCAAAAATTTACAAGCTAGAGGATTCCACCCACTTCTCCAGTGATGTGAGCAGTCTGGGGTCTTTCTATCACATTTTGCAGCGTATATTGTCATATGGTTCATACCACGTTTGTGTTTGGTTATGGAGCCGGACTGGAGTCGCTGGTTGGAATGGGGTCTGGAGCAAGAGTCTGAAAACTGGATGTTCTTATATTGTTACGGCTCACGAGATGTAGTCTGCGGCAGAAGGAAGCTGAACAGTACTGGGGAATTAGCTGAGACCCAGAACAGAGGCAGGGAACCCCAACAAGGAAGTTTGGGTTTAACAGCGACCGACGTGCAGGTTGCGGTGCTCTGCTTGGGTTTCCCTGTACTGGCAGCTGACTACAATCTCTGGGAAGGAACTGGACGACACCAGGGATGGATGGAACAGTTGGTGCTGGAACCGGACAATAGGAGCCAGTGGTGCAGCGATAATCTGCACTGAAGATCAATCGCAGGAAAAAAAGCAGAAATTCAGATGAAATCACACAGCTAGGCTGAGGACAACATTGCACTGGCAAGTGCTCAGAGAATCCTTATATACCCCATTGGATAGCAGGGATTGGCTGCAGGCATCAAGGGACAGCAAACTGGTCTCCTGTTGGAGGATAGACAGTCACCTGACACAGACTGTCATGGCTGCACCTAGCAGTCAGCCACTAGGCTGTTTCAGCGGGGCAATGCGCCCAGCCTGATTTCTAAAGCGCAGAATGCACTCTGCCTCTCTTGGCGGCGCCCCTCTAAAACAGCCTGCGGGTGCAGTCACCACCCACGGGCTGCAGTGTCCCACGGGTGGGGAAAACAGCAGTGTAGTGGTCACCGCCAGTGAATGGATGCCGGGCGCATGCACCCGGCATCTATTCACTAAGACAGGGGCGCTTGCAGGGCCGGTGCAAGGTTCCTTGGCACCCTAGGCAATGCTTCAGCTTACCACCCGTACTTTCGCTCAAGACCACTTTCACTACTTTTATCACATGCCCTGTGCTGCCTACCAGCTTGTATCTCGCATACCCCTCTGCCCAACTTGTCCCTGACATGCCACTGAGCACACTAGCTCACCACTCACATGTACATCTGCCCGCCAACATTTCACATGCCCATCACAGATTTTACTTACATACCCTATTGCCCCAACCAAAAGAAACAAGAAGAGTTCTATCTAGTTAGATCAGTATGAACCACTATTGTAAATTTAAATACTCATACTTTATTGAATGTCCCTTAAAACACATAATTAGTAAATCTAAATTCCCTAAATTGGGATCCTGGTAAGTAAAGTACAAGAAAGATTATAGATAAAGGGGTATATTTACTAAGGTGCGGGTTTTTAGAAGTGGTTTTGTTGCCTATAGTAACCAATCAGATTCTAGCTATTACCTTCTAGAAGGTGCTAGATAAATGTTAAGTAGAATCTGATTGGTTGCTATGGGCAACAAAACCACTTCTAAAAACCTGCACCTTAGTAAATATACCCCAAAGAATGTGCAAAAGAAAAGGAAAGGAATAAGTGAATTACAATCTATATCAACTGCAACCTGTTCAACGTATAATCATAAGTATATTTTAGAATATCTTATTTACCACTTTTTATGGGTGCTTCCCGATTATAATTTTATCCCCATACACATAATAAAAGTAATAAATAAAATATTTTAAAATATGCAGAACAAGGGTCAGTGACTATCTTCTATTCTTTTGCTTACTTATCAGGATCCTAATTTAGGGAAAATTAATTATGTGATTAAAAGAATAATCAATAAAGTATTTAAAATAATTATAGTAATAATAGTGGTCCATAGTGAGCAATTTAGAAAGAGATCCTCTTGTTATCCTTGTTTGGTTGTGGTGACAAGTCATATGATTGCAGGAGAGGCACCAAAAACATTTAATAAAAAAAACTATAATTCTATATACATACTTGCCGACATTCAGCTTACTCCTTCCGAGAGGGAGCTGAATGCCTGCATAGAGGGGGAGGCGTGGCCGGCTATGATGACATTTTGGGGGCGGGGCCAGGGGCGTGACCGCACGACGCGTCATCGTGGCCCCGCCCCCTCTTCACAATGCCAAAAATAAATGCCATCCCCGCTGCGGGGGTTTCTAGTAGTTGTGCGGGGGGCAGGCGGCAGCCGGGAGGCTTGCCTGCCTTTCCGGGGGGTCGGGAGCGGCACCCGATATTCGGGAGGCTCCCGACCAAATCGGGAGGGTAGACAAGCCAGTATATATACTGTATATACCATGTTTTCCGCTTACATAGTCCTTTCCACACTCCTACTTCCCTGGATTTCCACCCCATGTGCGTACAATGCTAATTACTTGTATCTGATTTACTGCTCCTGACAGCAGGAATCCAGGCATGACGCCATCCTGCGACCTCCTCTGCATTTCAGCAGCCAGTCTGACTCACACAGGGGAGGGGGAAACAGCACAGCTCGCTCCGCTTGTGTCTGGAAGGGGAGGAGAGGGAGCCTGCGCTGTGCTGATGGCATCACAGCAGCTGCACACATGTCAGTCATGTGACCAGCAGTGCTACCATGCTGTTGTTGCCAGCGCTAGATAGACCACCAGTCCGGCAGACGTGCAGGGTTACAGTGGAGCTGACGACGGCGGCTGCAGTTAAGACCCGTGGTCGCTGCCGGCCAGTTTTATTTTATTGCCGGTAGACTCAGCGGCGCCCTCCAGCTGCAGTCGCCCTTAGGTAGCTGCCTAACCTCTGCCTAAATGGTGGCACCGGCCCTGGGCGCTTGGTGGCAGCCCAGCATGTCCGTAAGTGCCGGCACGCCCCCAAGAGTGATGAAAAAGGGGGCGTGTCATAAAGACATGCCCTTTTTCTATTGGCCACACCCCCTTTTCGGACACGCACACTAGTGCCCCTTTCTAGGTCCGGCGCCCAGCCCGGCACTGGACCTAGAATGAACACTAGAAGCCAGTGAGTATGTCGGAAGCTGCAGGGAGGAGCAGTGGACACGCTGGGGACCCCCGGAGAGGTAAGTGGCGGGGACTGATTCTGGGGTCATGACAGTTCAGCCCTCCTGCTCAATAGCATTATTACAGCAATGAGCAGAAAGGGGGGTGGGACAGCAAAGATGTGACTTAATGCACAACAATCCTGCCTATGGGACTCAGAATGTCGGCAAGTATGCGTCAGAGATTATTGTGTGTTGACACATTCTTCAATAAACCCTACACTGAGTCCCCACAATGTTGGATTGCTTTGCCTGCCGTCAGCATTAATATCCCCACTGTACACAATAATAATATGCACATCACACACACACCAAGTTTGTATCTTTACCGCCGCAGAACCGACCCAGCACGGGATCGGCAAATTGTGTCGTCAGTGTAATGTCGCCCGCACGAATGTGATTTAGAACATGTTAACCGTGCTGGCATTATAATTTTAACATGAGGATAAAACATCATGTTTAAAGTTAAAATGCCAAAACGGTTAAAAGGTTTTAAATCGCATTACTACCGTGACGGCACTGTGCGGTTGACATTACACCGATGACTTTTTGACTACATCCCACCCAGCACACCTTTCACGATCTGCCAGCGTCATTCATTTGACAGGCAATGACCAATCCCTATTGCCAGAACAGCCATGGCCAAAAGTTTTGAGAATTACACTAGTATTGGTTTTCACAAAGTTTGCTCCTTCAGTGTTTTTAGTCCTTTTTGTCAGATGTTACTATGGTACACTGAGGTAACATTACAAGCATTTCATAAGTGTCAAAGGCTTTTATTGACAATTACATTAAGTTTATGCAAAGAGTCAATATTTCCAGTGTTGACCCTTCTTTTTCAAGACCTCTGTAATTCGCCCTGGCATGCTGTCAATCAACTTCTGGGCCATATACTGACTGATGGCCGCCCATTCTTGCCTAATCTATGCTTGGCGTGTGTCAGAATTTGTGGGTTTTTGTTTGTCCAACCGCCTCTTGAGGATTGACCACAAGTTCTGAATGGGATTAAGGTCTGGGGAGTTTCCTGGCCATGGACCCAAAATGTCGATGTTTTCTTCCCCCGAGCCACTTAATTATCACTTTTTCCTTATGGCAAGGTGCTCCATCATGCTGGAAAAGGCATTGTTCATCACCAAACTGTTGTTGGATGTTTGGGAGAAGTTGCTCTTGGAGGATGTTTTGGTACCATTTTTTATTCATGGCGGTGTTCTTAGGCAAAATTGTGAGTGAGCCCACTCCCTTGGCTGAGAAGCAACCCCACACATGAATGGTCTCAGGATGTTTTACTGTTGGCATGACACAGGACTGACGGTAGCGCTCACCTTTCCTTCTCCTGTCAAGCGTTTTTCCAGATGCCCCAAACAATGTGAAAGGGGATTCATCAGAGAAAATAACTTTACCCCAGTCCTCAGCAGTCTAATCCCTATACTTTTTGCAGAATATCAGTCTGTGCCTGATGTTTTTCCTGGCGAAAAGTGGCTTCTTTTCTGCCCTTCTTGACACCAGGTCACCCTCCAAAAGTCTTTGCCTCACTGTGCATGAAGATGCACTTACACCTGCCTGCTGCCATTCCTGAGCAAGCTCTGCACTGGTGGTGCCCCAATCCCGCAGCTGAATCAACTTTAGGAGACGATCATGGCGCTTGCTAGACGTTCTTGGGCACCCTGGAGCCTTCTTTACAACCTCTCTCCTTGAAGTTCTTCATGAACCGATAAATGGTTGATTTAGGTGAAATCTTACTGGCAGCAATATTCTTGCCTGTGAAGTTATTTTTGTGCAAAGCAATGATGTCTGCACGTGTTTCCTTGCAGGTTACCATGGTTAACAGAGGAAGAACAATGATTTCAAGCTCCACCCTCCTTTTAAAGCTTCCAGTCTATTATCCTAAGTCAATCAGCATGACAGAGTGATCTCCAGCCTTGTCCTCGTCAACACTCTCACCTGTGTTAACGAGAGAATCACTGACATGTCAGCTGGTCCTTTTGTGGCAGGGGTGAAGTGCAGTGGAAATGTTGTTTTGGGGATTAAGTTCATTGTCATGGCAAAGAGGGACTTTGCAATTAATTGCAATTCATCTGATCACTCTCCATGACATTCTGGAGTATATGCAAATTGCCATCATTAAAAACTGAAGCAGGCGACTTTGTGAAAACCAATGCTTGTGTCATTCTCAAAAAACTTTTGGCCATGGCTGTACATTCTACAGGAGAGAGAATAATAAGTTCGCTTGGCCACTCAGTCTTCTGCATCCGTGTGAAAGGGGCTCATCTGCGATAATGGGGACCCTTCCCATTCCATTATTTAACTCCCTTCTTTCGTCCACTCCCCTCCCCACATCTTGAAGCTACAAGTCACATGCAGCCCTATCCTCAATAACATAAAAGTCACACAAGTGGACAGGTGATGGCCATTACCTCCCACAAAATCAGCATAGCCCCTGAAATAATCTGTGCTGCTGTGAGCACTCCAATGATCTAAAGGGCTACAGTGGGGGTCAACAGCTTATTGCTATGAGCCATCTAAAATATAGTTTTAGATAGTTAGATAGAATAGGGAAAACACATCAACAGCGGGTGCATGGTTAAATTAGTAGTATCACATCCATCCACGGAAATAAACTTGGCAGCCACACTATTTGTATATGAAAAACACAATAATTCATTGCAACATAGCAATTAAATGAAAAAGCACCGAGCCACAAAAGTGCTCAGCAATTCAAGATGAGAGGTGATGTCAGAACATGACAGCTGCTTTGCAGGTGCCAGGTTAAGAACCTTAAGGAAGCGATTACCATGGCAACAAAACAGCTGCCACCTTCTGACATCATCTCTCCTGGTGACTCAGTGATAATAATGTGACCAACAGATACACACAAAGCCTAGTTGTGATCATATATACTTGTGTGATGTAATATGTATTGCATGCATCTAAGTGTGGGGGGAGTCTGAGGGTGGCACAGGATTAAAAGAGATTGCCGTAGCCATTAAGACCAACACAGCAAGCTGGTTGATGGGAAAATCGGTTGGATTTGGCTTATCGGTATGGTTTACCATCTGTAAGTGAATAAATACGTAGTTCTTTATTGCTAAAATATTGGGGCCGACAATTCACACCTCCCAACCCTTCTGATTTCACTGGCCAGTCCCAAATTAAGCTCTGTCTCGCTATCCGGACTGCACGGTCCTGATCTGCCCGGGAGTTGGGAGGGACGACACATTCACCCTGCATTACATAGCAGAGTAGCCGTGTCACTGGCGTGTTCGGCATAGAAAGGGTGACGGGTAGGTGACTGGCGAGGTAGAAGGGGCAGCGCACTTGGCATACCCCTGAGGGTGTGAACACGACCCCTCTGACACAAACATGCCCCCCATATTGGTCCTAGCTGGTAAATCTCCTGAACCAATGTGGTGGCATTTAAAACAACTCTGCGTGCCAGAGATGCTGAGCCCTGAACACCCCACACACGTTGTTACATACAGAGGTGTCCTCACACATCTAGCCTCAATACGCCACGCAGAGCGACTTGCCTGGCGTGAGTCAGGTGCCAGGTCCCGTGCTAGTCTGCCAGCGTTGGGAGTCTTTTAGACTGTGCTGATTAGCATGACTGCAGCAAAGATGTGTAAGGACAGTTAACTACGCTGACAGAGCAAATGGGGCAAAACAAAACTATTCCGATGCCAAGAATTCCAGGACGTAAGCGAATGATGCGTCAAGTTACAGGGGAACAAAACTCCTATATGACAAATGTTAAGTCCCAAGCATTCCAGATAATATCTCAATTTACATACATCTAAACACACACGTGCCTACATCTGAAATGCAGCGGACTGCTGTTGGGGCAGGGCCTGGGACCACTTGTTATTAGATAAATGCATAGAAGTCTGCGCTACGCACAGCTCGTCTCACATAGATTCTTCAAATCGAAACAAATAAATTACCAATGTAACAATCCTGCTAAAAATTTAATTTATTTGACCCAGTTTACAGGTCGTAAAAGGTATATATTCACACTGCACTTAAACAATAATTCACAATAAATAAAGCAGATAATATACTTTGACCACACACACACAAAAGATTCTACACCGAAATAGAAAACAAAATAAGAGGTAAAACAAATAAATATTGCATGTAGAATACGACAAATAAAAACAGAGAGAGATTTGCAGAGATCCCAGCCCGTGGAGTAATCACAATATTTTAACAGCTCTTAGGTCATTTGTTTCAGGCTGTCAATCATTCATATAGAGAAACAATGTTACTCAAGATAGCCGGCTTAGGGGCATATTCAATTAGACGCAAAAAGTCAGAAAGGTTTTGCCTGCCGTACTTTGCCGACTTCACGTGTTTTGGAGGCGAAAACTATTCGCCCTATTCAATTCCAAAGGACGTGAAAACGGGACCCGGCAAAACTCAAACAGGGAAATCAGCCTGACACCCCCCAAAAGATGCACTAACATTGGGGATCAATGTAGATACCCCCGAATAGCCCTACTGAAGCTATTTGGGGTACTTAAATGCTCTCAATAGCTGCTAATTAGCGTCTCTGCACAAGTGGTGAAGAATAGCATTTATCAGTTTTTTTGGATGAAAATAAGTAGTACTATCAAATTAGGGGTACATGAAAAGGGTGCAGGGTGGTTTCCCCACCTTTGCACCCCAAAACTGCAATTCTGCACTTTTTTCCGCCTGGTTTCATAGGCGAATCTTTTTCACCTATACCCATGCATTGACTTTCCGCGTAGGAGAAAAATCTTTGGAATTGAATACGGGGATAAGTTTTTGCCTGGCGAAATGACGTCATCGGCAAAACTTTTTCGCCAAAAAACGGCTTATCGAGGCTAATTGAATATGCCTAGCGTTCCCGCTAGGCTGTTTTAGCGGGCGCGGCGCCCTGCCCTCCTTCTTTAGGGCAAAAAGCACCCTGCCCTAACAGCCTGCGGGAGCAGTTCTCACACGCGGGACGCAGTGTCCCGCGGGTGGACAAACATGCGGTGACCCGGTCACCGCCGGAGAATAGACGCCGAGCGCATGCGCCCGGCATCTATTCTCCCTTTCTGCAGCGCTTGGGAGCTGCCCGGCATGTCCGTAAGCGCCGGGCACGCCCCCAAGTATGACGAAAAGGGGACGCGTCTTATAGACACGCCCCCTTTTCGGACGCGCGCACAACATTGCCCTCTCTAACTCCGGCGCCCTGTCTGCCGCCGGAGCTAGAGGGAACACTATATGCCCCTTAGTATAGGAGTCTCAATTGTATATCCATACTCTAACCATGATAGTAAAAGGTCACATGCTTCTGTGACAAAACGCGTAAGGCGGGACAATTGAATTAATGGAGATATTTTTTAGCAGATTTGTTACATTGGTAATTTATTGGTTTCAATTGAAGGATCTATGTGAGATTAGCTGTGGGTACCGCAAACTTCTATGCACGTATTTGGTCTTTCTTCTGCAAACTAACACAGAGTTTGCTGACAGTCTTTGCTGCAACCCATACCCCCTGATTTATGGTAATGTAATTAGGTATAACAGCGCCGGAATTTGACTTTTCTAACTACGTGTTATTAGGCCCTGTCCCCTTGTGACATAATGCAGCTCATCTCAAGTCTCTAAAGAGAGGTCAGGGTGAAAATGACGCGTTTCTCAGACACATGAAATATTGACCCTTGACCCACAATTGCGCTAACCTTTGCTCCCTGTCTTGCCCATTCCAATAGGAAGTGAGTGGGATGTGGGAGGCCCACCTACTCTTACCGGCAGTCCGGGGGACATACTGAGTAGGGATGGCTAATCAGAGGTCCTGTGTCAATCTTTTGGATCGATACGGGACTAACATCTTCATATTTAATACGGCAAATAATCAGTAAAAAAAAAAAATATTGATCTCGAGGCGATCCCCTAAGGGAAGGTCAAAAATACATGTTCACGCATGCGCAGCGAAGCATTAGATGTCGGGGAACAGATAAGCACATTGCTACCAGCATCATAATACTTGGATCAATCCTATTGATAAAGCACTGTTCCAGGATTAATTAAAAAAAATAAACAAACAATAGCGCCCCGCTAGGCTCTTTTAATGGGGTGCCGCGCCCTGCCCGATTTTAAAATGGCAAAATGCACCCTGGCAAAATGCATCACAAGTGGGACAAATTGGAGGCGTGCCTCCCTTCCCGGCCGGTCACGCCACCTTTTTCGGGAGCAGAGACGCCCTGCCCGCCCGCAGTCTAGCGGGACCCCCTAAATAATCATCCTGTATCAGACACAAAGATCGATCTTTCCAATAGAACGATCTACGATGTCCATCCCCAGTTCCGGAATAGAAGCAACAAGGAGCCAAGAAATGCAGATAGTTATATATTTCTACAGCATGCAGCAATAGAACAGAGACCCCGACAGAACAATTTCTTTTGGATGGCTGACAAAGATTATATTCTTATTAGTCATTCGTAAGGCGACTGATCCTGAGGACATGAACCGTCGGCAAATGGATGAGAGAAACAATTTACTTAAAGAGTTTCTTTCACCCTTATGGGTGAAAACTAGCATATAACTCCTGCTTGCTATACTACAATATTCAAACCACTATCCCTGCACAGTGTGCCAACCAAAGCTGCTATCTGTCATTACAGTATATTAGGGCGTTTCAGCTCAGGCCGCTGCCAGTATAAAGAGAAGACTGAGTACACGGCATGCACAGACAGACAGGGACCCAGAACAGGGCTACTTAGTGGCAGGGTGAGCAGAAAGCTTTGTAAAAGGCCAGCTGTGCCGCTTGGCAGAGCGTCCCGCGTGGAATGTCTGCCTGGAAATGGTTTCATTGCTCGTACAGCTGGCTGGGGGATAGCATCATGGCTTATGTTCATTAATAATGAACCGCCTGAAACTTGGAAAGACAACGGCCGACACTTCCTCACATCATGTGCAAAGCAACAGCACCAAAAGCTGAATGCATCACAGTACACCCGTCAGAGGGGCTGTAACAGGCGCAGAGACTTGTCACCTACACATTAAGGCAGCAGTGAAGGGTTACACCTGTGCCGTCTCCCTTCCCCGGCAGCCTGGCTGACTCATAGGCAAATGACTGGCCTTACATTACACAGGAACTCTCAGGGAGGTGGAGGGATGAGGATGTGAAAAGATGGAAGTCACAATAGTAAGAGACACCAGGGAGATGGGCAAAGGTAATTATAACACTATACAAGGATAATAAAAGAGTCAGGACTTCATGTAAAAGGTTTCTCCTTGTATCCCCGGTTTAAAGAGATTTAAATGACTGCAGTTACTGCACACGACAAGTCGTGTTACTGAAATAGATTACACGGGCAATGCATGGCCATAATGTTATATCCAGCAAAATCAACATATAGTGACCAGCACATCAGAGGCAAACAGATGCTAAAGGATAATAGAGCAAAGAAATGTATTAGCTGAATTACTGTATTACTATGTTACAGGGGTAATAAGACACTCAGGAGCTGGGTTACTGTAATAAGATGATACAGGGGTAATAAGACACTCAGGAGCTGGGTTACTGTAATAAGATGTTACAGGGGTAATAAGACACTCAGGAGCTGGGTTACTGTAATACTATGTTACAGGGGTAATAAGACACTCAGGAGCTGGGTTACTGTATTGCTATGTTACAGGGGTAATAAGACACTCAGGAGCTGGGTTACTGTAATAAGATGTTACAGGGGTAATAAGACACTCAGGAGCTGGGTTACTGTAATAAGATGTTACAGGGGTAATAAGGCACTCAGGAGCTGGGTTACTGTAATAAGATGTTACAGGTGTAATAAGGCACTCAGGAGCTGGGTAATAAGATGTTCCAGGGGTAATAAGACACTCAGGAGCTGGGGTTGCAGGGGTAATAAGACACCATGGGTTACTGGTGTCTTATTACTGTAATAAGATGGGTTACTGTAATAAGATGTTACAGGGGTAATAAGACACTCAGGAGCTGGGTTACTGTAATAAGATGTTACAGGTGTAATAAGGCACTCAGGAGCTGGGTAATAAGATGTTCCAGGGGTAATAAGACACTCAGGAGCTGGGTTACTGTAATAAGATGTTACAGGTGTAATAAGGCACTCAGGAGCTGGGTTACTGTAATAAGATGTTACAGGGGTAATAAGGCACTCAGGAGCTGGGTTACTGTAATAAGATGTTACAGGGGTAATAAGGCACTCAGGAGCTGGGTTACTGTAATAAGATGTTACAGGGGTAATAAGTGTCGAAGCCGGATGATTGACTGATACCAAATCTTTTAAATCAACACCATTTTGCGTAGTGAGCACGATACCATTGTGTATAACGCTATACTTGGTTATTAGCGTCGGGCGTCTGTTTTGCTACTGCATATTGTTGAAAGTCCAATCAAAACCTATACGCAAATTAGATAATACATATAAAATATGCAAGACGCACAATGCACATTTGCGCTGTACTCCAAAACAAACAGATATGCACAAAACACATATACGCATAACGCATACTAGCGAATTTACACAATATTCTCACACATGCAATCACTTATAACAAGGTTCCCAAGCATTAAGGTTAATATTAGAGGTTTTATTAGCTAATACTTATGTTGTGAAATGTAATCTATAAGATATTTAAGGTACAGAAACTAGGAGAAAAGTCATGTTTGGTACCATTCTAAATCCCTGTTGTCGAAGCTGGATAATTGGCTGAGACAAGATCAGTTTAAAATTGGATCGCAGCGACGCCATCTTGCGACTGGACGCAAGACGCCATCTTGGAAATGTGATCACAAGACGCCATTTTGCGAATGGCCGCCCAAGCGCCATTTTTGTGAACTCACACTTTAGTACATGTGGCGATATTACTATTAGCATCATGTGATTGCATCTTACACTATTTCTCATACACACATTAATACGCACAATTGCGCTGTTAACTAGTCGCATATTAGCGAATGCATAAGATCCTGTATGAAAATGCCGAATATTAGCTTCATGCACACGCATCTGCCCCAAGTTCACTAGCGTCTTTACATCAAACCCCACATGCTCACACATTACATATTCACATATAAGGTTCCATAAGCTTTAACGTATAAGATTCAAGTATGCACATTTACTATAATTGCTATGAAATAAAGATTATTTTGTAACTAAGGTTTTATACGTGATAAGTAAGTCATGTTTGGTATTGTACTGATGCGTACTCTCTCAACAGTATTCCGGTAACATCGATGTAGAGATCGCAACAGGCATTCTTAACTTATGGACAGCAGAGACTTCAAGCAACAAAATGTACATTATATGACCAACTGTTAGGATTTGCATGAGGCGGGAAACCAGAGACCACCAGTTGTTAGAGGCTGGACTGTGTCTATTTGAACCAACCTGTTAGATGCCTTGTAACATATGCCCTCTCCTTTTGGACCAATGGTATTAGCAACAAACTTCTCTATTGTGTTGTCTATTTCTGAGGGGGTATAAATATGTGTGCTCTGACTCTGGGTTTCTAGTCTTCGTGCTGAATGCTGATTGACGGGGGTTTCTTGCTGATGCCTACATCTGGTCCAGAGCGCTGCGTATGTATAACTGTACTTGGGTCTGTATAATTCCTTTGCGTTAAATTGTACTTAAGGTCATAGCGTGTAACTGACCGTACTTTTACTGGAATAATACTTTGTGCTTTGGAACCACAAGTTCTAGGTCTGGAGTCTTTATTTACTGTATGACTGCGTACGCAAAATAACGTCACCCTTAGAGGTTTATAGGCAGGATATCAGAAGTTATAGGCAGGGGTGTATAAAGGTTCAAAGGCAGTATCGTTACTGTTTATTTGCAGATCTCCGGTTCTATCGGCATCATGCGTCCGCAAGTTATGAACTATAGGGAATTAGTGGTTAGAATGTATACTTCTGTATGTAGTGTCTTTGGCTAGTTTAAACCAGTTCTTCGGCAGAAAACCACACAAAGAAACTTCTGATGAACTGGGACATACCCCTAGTGACACCATGAACTGACCCATGACCTGCATCGTACCAGAATGTCCAGGAGCAAGAACTAATGGAAATCTGTCAACTAGTTTCTTTGTTAGAGCTGAACTCTGTAAGGTATATAACCTGAGTACTGATTATAGTATACAGCCATTCTCCTTGGATGACTGCAGGCTTCTGGATAGATGACTGTATACTGGGACCAGTGCGAACGCGTATGTATCGGCTTGTACCTTTGTATTTACTTGCTTTTTGCGCTAATTGTCTACATCACAGCGCGTTATACTTTTCCTTGAATAATATAACTTTTTGTGCTTTCTAACCACAATTGGATTGGAAAGCATTATTTCAATTTAGCAACTTGTAGCGCTAAATAGCGACATTTAGGTACTGTAATAAGATGTTACAGGGGTAATAAGGCACTCAGGAGCTGGGTTACTGTAATAAGATGATATAGGGGTAATAAGACACCCAGGAGCTGGGTCACTGTAATAAGATGTTACAGGGGTAATAAGACACTCAGGAGCTGGGTTACTGTAATATGAGGTTACAGGGGTAATAAGACACTCAGGAGCTGGGTTACTGTAATAAGATGATACAGGGGTAATAAGGCACTCAGGAGCTGGGTTACTGTAATAAGATGTTACAGGGGTAATAAGGCACTCAGGAGCTGGGTTACTGTAATAAGATGTTACAGGGGTAATAAGACACTCAGGAGCTGGGTTACTGTAATAACATGATACAGGCAGGGGCTGGCTGGCAACTTTTAGCCTGGGGGGCAAATGCATGCAGGCGGTCCTGGCAGAGAAGTAGCGTGTAGCCAGGGTGCCCGAGGAACGTGCGTGCTATGGCACCCCCCCCTCAAGTGTTCCAGGGAGAAGGCAGGTCCGTATGGGATTAATGTTAAGTAAAAATAAAGATTAGGGACAGCCCTGTCGTGGTGCCCATATGCAGTGCCCCCCTGTGCCCCAGGAGAGGACCCCCTTATGCAGGCCTCCAGTAGTGATCCCCCCTATGTAGTGCCCCTTATACAGGGTCCCCAGTAGTGGTCCCCCCTGTGCAGTGTCCCTTGTGCCCCCAGTAGTAGTAGTCCCCCCCTTGCAATGCCCCTTATATAGTGCCCCCAGTAGTGGTACCCCCTATGCAGTGCTCCTTATATAGTGTCCCCAGTAGCAGTCCACACCCCACGCAGTGCCCCCAATAGTGGTAACCATTATGCAGTGCCCCTTAAATAGTGGCCCCAGTTGTGTCTCCCCCCTATGCAGTACCCCCAGTATTGCCCTTTTTATAGAGCCCCCAGCAGTGGACCCTCGATGCAGTGCCCCCAGTGGTAGCCCCCTCCCCCCTATGTAGTGCCCCTAGTAGTAGTCCCCTCCCCCTAAGCAGTGCCCCTAGTAGTTGTCCCTTCCCCTTGTAGTGCCCCTAGTAGTAGTAGTCCCCCCCTTGTAGTGCCCCTAGTAGTAGTAGTCCCCCCTTGTAGTAGTAGTCCCCCCCCCTTGTAGTGCCCCCAGTAGTAGTCCTCCCAGTTGTAGTCCCCCCCCCCCTGTAGTGCCCCCAGTAGTGGTCCCTCCCTCTTGTAGTGCCCCCAGTAGTGGTCCCTCCCTCTTGTAGTGCCCCCAGTAGTGGTCCCTCCCTCTTGTAGTGCCCCCAGTAGTGGTCCCTCCCTCTTGTAGTGCCCCCAGTAGTGGTCCCTCCCTCTTGTAGTGCCCCCAGTAGTGGTCCCTCCCTCTTGTAGTGCCCCCAGTAGTGGTCCCTCCCTCTTGTAGTGCCCCCAGTAGTGGTCCCTCCCTCTTGTAGTGCCCCCAGTAGTGGTCCCTCCCTCTTGTAGTGCCCCCAGTAGTGGTCCCTCCCTCTTGTAGTGCCCCCAGTAGTGGTCCCTCCCTCTTGTAGTGCCCCCAGTAGTGGTCCCTCCCTCTTGTAGTGCCCCCAGTAGTGGTCCCTCCCTCTTGTAGTGCCCCCAGTAGTGGTCCCTCCCTCTTGTAGTGCCCCCAGTAGTGGTCCCTCCCTCTTGTAGTGCCCCCAGTAGTGGTCCCTCCCTCTTGTAGTGCCCCCAGTAGTGGTCCCTCCCTCTTGTAGTGCCCCCAGTAGTGGTCCCTCCCTCTTGTAGTGCCCCCAGTAGTGGTCCCTCCCTCTTGTAGTGCCCCCAGTAGTGGTCCCTCCCTCTTGTAGTGCCCCCAGTAGTGGTCCCTCCCTCTTGTAGTGCCCCCAGTAGTGGTCCCTCCCTCTTGTAGTGCCCCCAGTAGTGGTCCCTCCCTCTTGTAGTGCCCCCAGTAGTGGTCCCTCCCTCTTGTAGTGCCCCCAGTAGTGGTCCCTCCCTCTTGTAGTGCCCCCAGTAGTGGTCCCTCCCTCTTGTAGTGCCCCCAGTAGTGGTCCCTCCCTCTTGTAGTGCCCCCAGTAGTGGTTCCCCCTTTGTAGTGCCCCCAGTAGTGGGTCCCCCCTTGTGGTGCCCCCAGTAGTGGTCTCCCCCTTGTGGTGCCAGCCTCCCCCGCCCAGTAGACACACGTAGTAAAAAAAAAAAAAAAAAAACACACTTACCTGAATCCCCGCTCCCGCCGTCGCTATCCGCTCCTCCGTCTGTCCTTCCCGGGCCGGGCCGCTCTGCATTATGGGATAGACGTCATATGACGTCATGACGCCTCTCCCATTGCCCACTGCGGGAGCCGGAAGATGGAGCGGTTCCCGCAGTGGGCGCAGCAGCAGCTAATGAGAGTCTGACAGACTCTCATTGGCTGCTGATCAAAACAAACACACAGCTACCGGAGCCGGCGGCTGTATGTTTGTCACTTGTGTAGCGCTGACCGAACTCCTTCGGTCAACGCTACACACGTGGTGCAGTCTGTGTCACAATGACACAGACTGCCCGCATGACGCTGCGGCCAGGGTGGCACATGGCACCCTGCCCCCTGGCCCAGCCCGCCACTGGATTCAGGGGTAATAAGACACTCAGGAGCTGGGTTACTGTAATATGATGTTACAGGGGTAATAAGATGTTACAGGGGTAATAAGGCACTCAGGAGCTGGGTTACTGTAATAAGATGATACAGGGGTAATAAGGCACTCAGGAGCTGGGTTACTGTAATATGATGTTACAGGGGTAATAAGACACTCAGGAGCTGGGTTACTGTAATATGATGTTACAGCGGTAATAAGACACTCAGGAGCTGGGTTACTGTAATATGATGTTACAGGGGTAATAAGACACTCAGGAGCTGGGTTACTGTAATATGATGTTACAGGGGTAATAAGACACTCAGGAGCTGGGTTACTGTAATAAGATGATACAGGGGTAATAAGGCACTCAGGAGCTGGGTTACTGTAATAAGATGTTACAGGGGTAATAAGGCACTCAGGAGCTGGGTTACTGTAATAAGATGTTACAGGGGTAATAAGGCACTCAGGAGCTGGATTACTGTAATAAGATGTGTGACACAGTTAGTTTAGGGGGTCCCTCTCCTGGGTAGAGGACTCCTTCCTTACACACACACACAGCAGCAGGGAAGCAGCACACCAGTCTGGATGCAAGTACAAGCTGGTCGGCGCCAGTCTTCATTGTACAATGTCAGAAACATAAAGAAAACATAAATAATAATCCTAGCCCTGTCGGGGCACTAACTTCACAGGTAGTTCCCTCACTACCAGAACCTGGCAGGGCCTAATGCCCTCGGCAGCAACAAAGCACCGCACAGTACTCACAGATAGGTTTTCCAAGTGTCTCTGAGCAAACTCCCTGTCTGCTCTCCCAGGTGAGACAATCAGCCCTCAACACACTAGGCTTATATTGGCCACTCTCAGGTGGGAACCCAATCAAGCCTGTTACCAGGCTGCGAGAACCAAAACCTGGAGTGGCCGTGGGTGGAGCCCTCCCTCTCCTCTCACCCACAACCCCCAGGTCCCAAACCGGCTTTTCAAAAAGCGGAAACTCAAGCCTGCTACAGTGCAGCTTTTCTCCTGGGGGTTTAAAACACATAAGACAGGAATCTGGGACCAATGTACCTGCCACAGACCACTTTACCAGTGATCCTATCACAGATGTTACAGGGGTAATAAGACACTCAGGAGCTGGGTTACTGTAATAAGATGTTACAGGGGTAATAAGACACTCAGGACCTGGGCCACTGTAATAAGATGTTACAGGGGTAATAAGACACTCAGGAGCTGGGTTACTGTAATAAGATGTTACAGGGGTAATAAGACACTCAGGAGCTGGGTTACTGTAATAAGATGATACAGGGGTAATAAGACACTCAGGAGCTGGGTTACTGTAATAAGATGATACAGGGGTAATAAGACACTCAGGAGCTGGGTTACTGTAATAAGATGTTACAGGGGTAATAAGACACTCAGGATCTGGGTTACTGTAATAAGACACTCAGGAGCTGGGTTACTGTAGTATGATGTTACAGAAGTAATAAGGCACTCAGGAGCTGGGTTACTGTAATACAGTGTTACAGGTGTAATAAGACACTCAGGAGCTGGGTTGCTGTAATAAGATGATACAGGGGTAATAAGACACCCAGCTAATGCACCATACAGAAATAATACAGTACAATATAATAGCGATAACACATAATATAACATTGTGAATTCTCACCTAAGACCAGGGACTGGCTGGAGAGCGCAGCGGTGATCAGAGCCAGTAACATAGATGGATCCATCAGATATATATGTGAGGACACAGACAGCGCCAGAGGTGCAGGTGCTGGGGGAGAACAAGCCTCAGTTACAGCAGGTACAGTCCCTAATAACCACAGCTCAGTGTATCACTGTGCAGCCATTGTGCAGTATATACAGCCATTGTGCAGTATATACAGCCACCTGGGCATAGTGGGAAATAATGCACCTGCCCAGCACCAGTTACGTGTACCGCCCCCACTGTAGCAGTGTCACACCCTGTATACCTGTATATATCTCACTACCAGGGCCCCGCTCACCTGTCACTCCATACAGTGATACTCGGCCACAGACATTGGACACTCTCTGCCTGCTGATGAGAGACAACTTCTTACCTGCCCGAAACTCGCTGGCTCCGCCCACACGCCGCCCTCGCACCTGAGCACTGGGCACTTCCGGGTGCACACCCTGCGCGTCACGTCCGAAGTCACCTGCCGTGTGTGAAGCGCCACACAGAGAGCACTTCCGGGAGCTCACCTGTACGGAAACTCGTCCCTTCCGGGAGCTCACCTGTACGGAAACTCGTCCCTATCTGGGAGCTCACCTGTACGGAAACTCGTCCCTATCTGGGAGCTCACCTGTACGGAAACTCGTCACTTCCGGGAGCTCACCTGGCTGGCCCTGCCTGCTGTGATTATTATTATATGTAATGTTGTGCTATGATGTTACTAGAGGTCTGTGTACACTGAGCTGTCAGTCCACACAAGCACCTACTGTACCTGTAGCTTATAAGGCATGCACCTCATATAATACACATGGCTTATAGAGGTGCTGATGGCTGTCAGGGCACTTACCTGCCACAACCACCTTCACTCAGTCTCACTGTGTGGTCATACTAATGTCCTTCTGCTTTTCCAGCCTTAAGGCCCCCATACATCAGCAATCGATTGCAGCAATCGTGCAATTTGCAATCGATTGTGTATAAAAAATCTGTCCCTTTTTCAATCAATTGCAGAATTGCCACAATCGATTGAAAAAGGGAAAGATTTTTGTTGCAATCAATCTCTGATGTATGGGGGACTTTGGGGGTCATTCAGACCCGTTCACGAGCAAAGGACGCTCGCAAACGGGTCGATGTTGCCCCACTGCGCATGCGCACGACGGAGGGAGCTCCGTCGTGCGCATGCGCGAGACCCGGACTGCGACAGCCAAGCTGTCGCTCCGGGTCTCGCACCAAATGGGGCGTGCTGTCGATGTTGATTGACAGCACGCCCCCTTTGGTGGGCGTGGCGGCCAGACGGAGGCGTTCCCATGGGAACGCCTACCGTCTGAAGCCGGCCCCACGGCCCCACTGAAGCCGGCCCCACTGACATCACTAGTGATGTCAGTGGGAGTGATTTTGGCTCTGATAGAGCCAAAATCACTCCAGGGCTTGCGGCAGCGAGACCCTACCGCAGGGTCTCCGTCGCAAGCCCGATGGTCTTGTCCATTGCGACCATCATCATGGACGCTAGCTATAGCTGTGGGTGGTCACCCACAGCTATACGAGCGTCCAGGAGGACGCTCCATTTTCATGGAGGAGGGCCCTGATTCAAAGTGAGCGCTCTGGTCAGAGCATCCGGCTCTGAATCAGGCCCTTTATTCCCACTTGCTAGGTCCCCAGTAAGTGACTAAAGGTAAAGGTGTATATTTGACATGTAGTAAGTAATCCATGTCTGCTCATTTACATGATTCATCAATTGGGAAACGCAGAATGGGAATATCTGAAAGGCTTTCCGGTCAGCGCATATCAGCCTTACCGGGTCTTAATCAAGATAATTCCAACCTTAAAACAAGCGAAAACAGCTGTTTTGGGCAGAATTAAGGTTTATGTGCGCGTTGAAGCAGGCCATTTCGCAGCAGCTGTCCATTTTGTGTTCTCAGGGGACGGTTACTTAACAAGTTCCGAAAAGCTTAGCTTGCACGTGGTGGTTAACGCCATCTTCGGAGGGCCTTACTCCAGTGTTCCCTGTGTGGGGGGAGGTCCGGCTGGAGAGGGGGTTTGGCAACCCTGGACTGGGCTGGAGTGACTACCATGGCAAGCCCAAGATTTTCGCTTTGTACATGTGTGACTGGATGGCCGCACACGGGCGGTTCCGCGGGCTGGGCCTGAACCCACAAGTAAAGTGGTAGCTCTTATTGCGATATGTGGAAATAAGGAAGGTTAATTTGTGTGGGCATATCAGATTTTGTAATAAATATTATTCTTCAGTTATATGGCGCCACAAGGGATCCGCAGCGCCCTACAAAGTACCTAAACAGAAGCAGGATGAACAAAACTGGGAAATAAAAGTGGCTACAGTACAGAACACTGCAGGACATGGTTTGTAAACATTGCTACATCAGAGGTCATAATACTCAAAGGTTAGGTGTCATCGTAGGGATCTGATGTTGGTATAAGTAAGGGATTGAGAAGCACATGAGGGGAAAGGGCCCTGCTCGTCAGAGCTTACATTCTAAAGGGGAGGGGCAGACAGATAGGGGTGATACAGATGGGGAGACATTGAGCATGGAGCAGTATATAGGCCCCTATGTCATATTGATCTGTGTGTAACATCATTTATTATTTTGAAAGCATGAAATGTAAGCGCTTTATGGCAATTCACTTAGATACTTGACTGAATGGTAGAGACGGGATACGTTTAAGAAGCCGGTGGCCGCAATCCCGACCGCCGGCTTTCCGAATCCTCTATCCCGCCTAGCGTTAAATGACAGGCGACTAAAATCTAGACGCCTGTCATTTTCCCGACGCCGGGAGACAGGCGCCCGGCATTCAGATCGAAGGGATGCCGTGCGCCGCGAGCAGACAGCCGTGGGGGGGAGGGTTAGGCTTAGGGCACCCGGGGGGGAATTAGGGTTAGGCACCCCCCGGGAGGGTTAGGGTTAGGCACACCCGGGGGGGACTTATGGTTAGGCAGCCACCCGGGGGACAGGTTTAGGCAGCGGGGAAGGGGGGGTTAGGGTTAGGCACCCCTAAGGAGGGTTAGGGGGGGTTGGTTAGGTTAGTTTATACTTACCTTAGGGACGATCGGGATTTCCAGCGCTGTCGGGCTGCCGCAGCCGGGAATCGAACTGCCGGTCATGCGGCAGCCGGGATCCCATACCGAATGCGCAGAGACAGCATGCAGAACACATCTATCAGTGTTCATGGGTTCTCAGGGGTTACTGCTAGATGTAGACACCAGCTGGAATCGGCTTCCCTACCAGTAGGATGAACAATAAGCCTTCTATGACACACTGCAGAAATAACGGAGACAGAAGCCGGGGGAGTAATATGGATCTGGCTGTTCCCAGCATTGTTTTAATTTGCTGCTGTGTTATAAAATATAATCCAGCATTATACAATATGTATTTCATGAGGGTAATTTACGAACAGGTAATGCAATGCTTTAATATACAAAGGCCATTGTGATGGCACAAGATTCCATTTGAAGAGTGTTTGCCTTTTTATATGGGCATTGCTGTAAGAGGGATCCATTTGCACAGAAAGCTGCTATAAACAGAGTTATTCTTAGAATTTTTATTGGCACAAACTCCAGTTTTTGCAGAATGCTGGGGCTGCTACCACAACCAGTCCCTACAAGAAGTAGAAGAAGAAGAAGAAACCATAGCCGGCACAATACATTATGGTCAATTTACACAAAACAAGAATAAAAATGTTTTTTGTTGATTTTAATTCGAAACTGCAACAAATTCTTGTGCCAAAAAAATATATAAAAATATGGCGTATGTGAGTAAAAGAAAGATATTGGGGTCATGCGGTACATTAAGTACAGTGTATCACTGCATTTACTTGTGGGCACACCTAATCGAATTGAGTTTTTAGAATATGGAGACTAAAGTTATCTCAGGAGGGTGGGAAACAAATCCTCTTATTATTTATTACCAAATATTCTCTAGAACAAGAAACTACAGAGGGGCTCACGGAGTGCGGAGGGTTAATGTGTACATTTCGGGTTGGGTACAGGGATGCCGGCGGTCAGAATCCCTTCAGGGTTTGCATACTGACACTTGTTGGTCAGTATGCTAACCCTCCAGCTCCCCTTCTCCCTACCCTAACCTTCCCTCCCTGGTGCCTAAACCTAACACTCCCCCTAGTGCTTAACCCTAACACTGCCCCTAGTGCCTAACCCTCCCCCTAGTGCCTAACCCTAGTGTCTAACCCTAACACTGCCCCTAGTGCCTAACACTGCCCCTAGTGCCTAACCCTCCCCCTAGTGCCTAACCCTCCCCCTAGTGTCTAACCCTAACACTGCCCCTAGTGCCTAACCCTCCCCCTAGTGCCTAGCCCTAACACTGCCCCTAGTGCCTAACCCTAACACTCCCCCTAGTGCCTAGCCCTAACACTGTCCCTAGTGCCTAACCCTAACACTCCCCCTAGTGCCTAATCCTCTCCCTAGTGCCTAACCCTCCCCCTAGTGCCTAGCCCTAACACTGTCCCTAGTGCCTAACACTCCCCCTAGTGCCTAATCCTCCCCCTAGTGCCTAACCCTCCCCCTAGTGCCTAACCCTAACACTGCCCCTAATGCCTAACCCTAACACTCCCCCTAGCGCCTAACCCCTAACACTCCCCCTAGTGAATAACCCTAACCCTCCCCCTAGTGCCTAACCCTCCCCCTAGTGCCTAACCTTAACCCTTCCCCTAGTGCAGGGTGGGGGACCTTTTTTCTGCCGAGGGCCATTTTGATATATATAAGATTATTTACGGGCCTGGTACAGGCCACGCCCCCTCCATGTGACGTCACTCGGGGGCGGGGTCACAATTCGCCGGTGATTACAGCATAGCCCGGAGCATCCTAAAGATGCTCCAGGGAGCTGTAAGGGCAGCGATGTAACTGTCTGAAGCGTCCATTTATAGGCACCCTGCTAGCCAGACGAGCCTAGCAGAAAAAAGCTCAGAGGGCCAGACCAAATGATTCCGCAGGCCTTATACGGCCCCCGGGCCTGGGGTTCTCCATCCCTGCCCTAGTGCCTAACCCAAACACTCCCCATAGTGCCTAACCCTCCACCCAACCCCGCTACTTACCTTTGGTATTCTGGTTGTCAGGATTCCAGCGCTGGCTTCCCGCACGCTTGGGATGCCAAACATCCCGTAAATTTCCCCTCGCTTACTGGAAACAGATCTTGCATATACATTACTTCTGTGCTTTTCTGTCAAATGCAGTTACATGTGCCATGATTGTAGAGGCAGTGGTAGGGACAGTAAGTGTATCTTATAGTTCATCTATATATCTTACAGCCTTGATGAGATGTAACTCATTCATTCATAAGTTACTATCATCTACAGTAGATTCACTGGGGCTGATGAAGGGCTGAACACTGATCAGTTTTACGGAGGTATCTCCCATGTTTTAAAACATAGAAACATAGAATTTGACAGCAGATAAGAACCACTTGGCCCATCTAGTCTGCCCCATTTTTAAACATATTGTTACCTCAGCCCTTATTGATCCTTTCTTCATCTGAAGGATATCCTTATGTCTATCCCATGCATGTTTAAATTGCTCTACTGTCTTAGCCTCTACCACCTCTGATGGGCGACTATTCCACTTGTCCACTACCCTTTCTGTGAAGTAATTTTTCCTCAAATTTCCCCTGAACTTACAGTTTCAGAACATGTCCTCTGGTTCTAATACTTCTCTTTCTTTGAAGAATGTCTCCATCCTTTACCTTGTTAAAACCCTATATATATTTGAATGTTTCTATCATGTCCCCCCTATCCCTTCTCTGCTCCAAACTATACATATTGAGATCTTTTAGTCTTTCCTGGTACGTTTTGTGGTGTAGACCTTGCACCATTTTAGTTGCCCTGCTTTGTATAGTCTCTAATGTATTAATATCCTTCTGGAGATATGGCCTCCAGAACTGAACACAGTATTAGAGATGAGGACGTACCAATGACCTATACAGTGGTATTATCACTTCTCACTTTCTGCTACTGATTCCTTTCCCTATGCAACCAAGCATCTGACTTGCCTTCCTCATTGCTTTGTTACAATGTTTGCCTGAAATAGTGACTCCTAGATCCCTTTCCTCTTCAGTACTTTCCAGTATAGTGCCATTAATACTATATTTAGCCTTTGGATTTTTGAGACCCAAGTGCATGATCTTGCATTTTTTTGGCATTAAACTGTAGTTGCCACATTCTTGACCATTCCTCTAGTCTACCTAGGTCCTCCATCATTTGTTTTACCCCTCCTGGTGTGTCTACCCTGTTGTATACCTTTGTGTCATCTGCAAAAAGGTATAGTTTCCCTTCAATACCACTTGCAATGTCACAAATAAAGATATTAAAAAGAACTGGTCCAAGTACAGATCCCTGAGGTTCTCCACTTGTAACATTTCCCTCTCAGACTGCTCTCCGTTTACTACAACTCTCTGTTTCCTATCCTGCAGCCATGATCTTACCCATTCAACTATCCTTGTATCCGATCCCATGCTTTCCACAGTGTCAAAAGCCTTACTAAGGTCTAGATTAGATATATGTATGCACTGCACGTGCTTCAGAGCCGAGCATACGTAACTTCCATCTCCATTTCTGGCTGAAGAAGCGTAACTGTGTGTTAGGTTAGGATTGGCGAGGGCGTGTTGAAGGGATGGTGAGCTGTGCAGCATTGTGCATAATTATGCATGTTTTCAGGTTGTACCTGTCGTATCAAGTATAGGGTCCAGTGCATTGTGCACTGACAATGATGGCGGCTATGAAACCGAACGTAGGGTGGAAGTGATAGATGCGTACAGCTCAGCGTATGGGGGAATACGGGCATTTAGTTCTCTGCGTGCAGTGTGGGTGTACTTACAGCTGACTTGCATCAGCCAGACATTCTGAGTCAATGTATTCACTGTTTAATGAGCTCATCTTAGTCCTATATCTTATATTCATTTGCTCTTTATTAAGTTACCCTTCTGTCATTTTACAACATCTCTGCAGCTTTGGAAATGTTGACATCTGTAACCACGGTGGATGGTCTCCCAGAACGTACTTCACTTCCACCACCGAAATACTGCAGCACGGCTAATTGTGTCTCCACCGTCTGCTTCACGTAACATTTCATGAGTTCATTTCCGCTTTTTCCGAGTTTAACACAAAATGCAATCACACATCTCTGACGTAACCTTACAGACACGTCTTCCTCATCCGCCTCCATGAAACGTACGAAGATCTTCCCCTCGCTGTGACCAAACAAAGAAGACTACGGCAGTCCAACCGCAGGTTCAGACACATCGATGTATGAGCTTCACAATAGCCAGCATAGCGTTGCCACGTCTGCCAATGGGACAGGAAAACAGTCATTACTTTTCAATCAGCCCTCGTATATATATATGCTGTATGTATATCATTTTGCTTTTTTTTTTTAAATATGTTCATGTTACATTCACCAAAGATAAAGGTTGGCATATGTGCGCTTATGAGTGGTGCGGGGACCGGGCTCTGATGTGAGGGTAGTTGGGGGCAAATCCAGGAGGTGTGATCATATCCCCTCTGGAAAAAAATCATGGAAAATACTATAATAATATACTATGCATGACGGTGGCCCAACTACCCCCTTGCCACCCTCTTGGCACCCCTGTATGTAGGTGCACAAGTTGTCCCCATTGCTGTACATATAGATGTTTATATATTGAGGGGTTAAGTTGAAGTGTTGAGGGAAGCACAGCTTATGGCAGATATGGGGAAGATATTATCTAGACTCTTACTGAATGCAAAGAGATTTTTAGAAAGTACATAGCTGATTAGTTTCAAAACGAAGGCATTGATTTTCTCCTTAGCCCCAATGTCTAACAAGTACCTCACTGATTGGATGCCCTTTCATGGTTAATGCTCGTGTACTGTACTGGCTTTCTGCATGGCATGTGCCCAGCCATGTCATAGAGCCTAGTCTTAGATTTGAATTCTAGTTACTACATCCAATGTGTCTCTTACAGAAGCCACACCCCTTTACCATCCTGCTTTTGGCGGGACAATCCTGGCTCCTGAGCGCTGTCCCTCCGTCCCACCTATGGGCAGCAGTGTCCCTTGTGTGGACGATACCGTTAGGGGAACACTTTCTCACCCTTGCTCCGCCATGGCAGAGCAGCGGGTGAATAAATGCTGTGCGCACACTTATGGCATCTAGACAGTGCGGGATAATCTCAGGGACAGCCTATCAGCACAGGGAGCGCTGGACACGCCCCAAAGTGATTTAAATGGCGGCGTGCTGCGAGGTCATGCCACTTTTCGGATGAACTCCTTTGGCGTGCGCAACAGTGTCCAGGCTGCTTGGTCCCAAATGTTGCGAGGTATGCATTAGAGCAGTGATTTTCAACTTTTTTGAACTCGCGGCACACCGAACATGAAGAAAAACACGCACATTGGTCCCCACGGGGGGAAAAAACACATATATTGATGCCCTTTTACTGGGCAGATCCTTCAGTCCCGCAGCCCCGGTTGGTGCAGGCTTGCAGCAGCCT
The DNA here is from genome assembly GCA_031769625.1 of Taudactylus pleione. Lineage (NCBI taxonomy): Eukaryota > Metazoa > Chordata > Amphibia > Anura > Myobatrachidae > Taudactylus > Taudactylus pleione. The sequence goes on from JAUIMM010001003.1 coordinate 1,049,295, forward strand.
GTCACATCGCTGCTCATCAGCAGTGAGACGTACTGTGCGGGCAGGACAGCGACGAGGCGTGCGTGACCTGCGATGTCACGCCACCGCGTCTCCGTTGGCACGGCCCGTGGGAGCGGCCGAGCCACCTGGAAGAGCTCAGCGCTGCCCCGGCACAAAGTTAAGCTACATGGGGCATCGCCTGGCGGCACACTTAGGGACCGCAGCTTAACAGTGGTTGAAAATTGCTGCATTAGAGGATAAAGTCAGACATCTCTAGAAATGTCTGTGCACAAATGTGCTTGCATTCTCAGTGAGCCCCCTTATCCCAGACGCAGTTAAATACAAGCTACCGCCAGCACCTGGCACTGTGCACATAAGTCCAAGTACGGTAGCCTATTTCTGTTCTCACCTCCATTGCTTCCCGCAAAGACACCGGAAGCTGTTACTGCGTCTGTGCGTGACTAATTCAATGTATTTTTAGGGAGAGCCTAGAAAGTGGGTGTCTTGGGATATTCCACGCATAAGTGTTCATAATCTTTTTTTCGTGATGAATGAAGGTTGTGTGTAGCGGATTTTGGGCCTGCTTCAGACTCAGTTGCTAAGCTGCGCTCACTCGCTAGGGGCGATTATCACACATCTGCGCATGTGTATGCTCAAAGTATGCATGCGTGAACCAGTCACTGCGGCCGGGAATCGCGCGCTCGTAGTACACAGACTGGATGTTACTTTGAGTGACAGATAGTGCCGTTTGTGGGTGGTGACAGGGGAAGGTGCTTGTGAACGGGGGAGTGGTTGTGCAAACGCAGGCGTGTCTGAGCGTCTAAACGCCGTTTAACGGGTGTGCATAATTAGCAAAGTAGCGTCATTGAACACGTCACTTGGTTGTATTTGAGCCTGAACTGATCGCAGTGCTTGCGGTGGGGTAGGGTCTACCTCAAGGGCTGCGAGCACCTCCAAAGGCTCTCGATGTTACCGATTAATCAGACACTTCCTGGAGATGACGTGTGCTACGAGAGAAAGGTGGGCAGCTGTATACTCCTGCGTATACTCACTGCCGTTGCTCTCTAAGACATAGAGGGCGACCTTAAGCCACACAGTGCGATCGCGGAATTTGCATACCCGGCCCCTTTTGGCAACGAGCGATCGCAGCTTAGCGAGCAGGTCTGAATCAGTCCCTTTATCTGATAGTTGTTTGTCTATCGCCAATAGATTTCTATTCTTGGGCCTAAAAACAATGGGCCTGATTCAGACCCGCTCGCGAGCGCTGAGGGCTCGCAAGCGGGTCGATGTTGGCCCAGTGCGCATGCGCACGAGGGAGCCGGCTCCGTCGTGCGCATGCGCGAGACCCGGATAGCGACGGCCAAGCAGTCGCTCCAGGTCTCGCTACAAAGGGGGCGTGCTGTCGATGGTGAGTGACAGCACGCCCCCTTTGGTGGGCGTGGCTGCCCAGACGGAGGCGTTCCCATGAGAACATCTACCGTCTGGGGCCGGCCCCACTGACATCACAAGTGATGTCAGTGGGAGTGCTCTCGGCTCTGATAGAGCTGAAATCACTCCAGGGCTTGCGGCAACGAGACCCTACCACAAGGGTCTTGTCGCAAGCCCGATGGTCACGATGGTCTTGACCATAGCGACCATCTTTTTGGCCGCTCACTCTAGCTGTGGGTGGTCACTCACAGCTATGCGAGCGGCCAGGAGGCCGCCCAAAAAAAACAGGGATGGCCCTGATTCAGAGCGAGCGCTCTGTCAGAGCGTCCGGCTCTGAATCAGGGCCAATGTTTCCTCCTTTGTCACGAGATTACGATTACATCTTGCTATACCTGTACTCTCTTAATTATGTTAATTTACTACTTTTTGTAGGTTCTTTTTGTACTTCACAACAGATAGCATCATAAGACCTGGTAAAGACGAAGCCAAGTCAACAAATATTTAACATGTTGGCAAACAGTATAATCTGGGAAAAAGTAGGTAGTACGGGTTTGTGAGTTCTTTCAGTCCTTCCAAGACGGATATTTGTAGATCTCCTGATGATACCAATCTAGATGCCATGTTCTTGCTTGCCTTAAGCTGGTGACACACTGGGCAATATATCGGCTGTTCAATCGACCAGCCGATATATCGCTAGAGCTTCGGTGGGTGTGTACCCCTGATATGTCTGTGAATGATGTTGTTCACAGACATATCACATCGGCTGTGCAGCACAGCCGATGGACGATATATCGGGCTGTGAGCGACAGCTCAACTGGGCGGGTAAATTTAAATGCCCGCCCAGTCGTAACGTCAGACCTGACACATCGGGCGGACGATTGGTAAGCGTGTATGCACTCCTTGATCTAGTGTGTACCCAGCATTAGGAGTAGGATTGTCTGAGGAATCCGACTGTTAGTGTCTATTAGGAGTCTGTTTTTTTCGCAACTGGACAATGTTTTGTGGTGTTCATTCTAGCACCCTGCACCTGTCACATCCCAAGCAGTTCCTGCCTGGAGAGTGTCTCTCAGCTCTGGTGCTTCTAGCACACTCTCCTGATGCAACAAACTGCTGAGATTAAGCACTTTGTGTGCTAGAAGCACCAGAGCAGAGAGCGCCACCCCAGGCAGGAAAGAGGAACTGCACAGGTTTTAACAGGTGCAGGGTGCTAGAATGAACTGCCTGGAGAGAGGTATGTGTCTGAGGGGTTTTCGGTGGTGTCATCTCCTGATGACTCCATCTCCGAAGTCGTACAGTTGATATATCGGTGATCTTTTCTGAGGCGCTGCATCTGAAAACTGTATTATACATGTGATCTTTTGTTGTCTCGCGTTTCTGTCTTATATTTTTTTCTATAATTTTATTTTTTTCTAATTGATCTTCAGTATATCTGTTTTGTATTTCTCAAAGGACTCTTTGAAGTTTGTCCAGGCTTTTAAGATTCTTCAGTTGATCACTTAGGATAGTGATGTCCTTGGGGCATGCCGGAAGTTGTGATGTGCTATTATGACATCATTATGTGGAAGGGCGTGCGTTCTATGGTGGAACGCAGTTTGACATTGGTGAATTAGGGCGGTGAGGTAGGTTGAATATTGGAGTGTAAGCATTCTGTGTTTATCATGTTAATTCCAGCTTCACATTGTTGAGTTAGTACATAATATAGAATCAATATTGTATTAATGTGGATAGAGCTGGACAGGTGAATTTTAGTCCCACATATAAATATCTTGTGAATAATGACATCAAACTGCAAGCAAAAAATATGGTAGTTGTTCAATCAGCTTAATGATATACTACAGGGTCATATAATTACAAATTGGTGTACTGCATGATAACAGCACATGTATGAGCTGAGAGCTAACTTACCTTGGAGGTACCCCAAAAAACCTCCACATGGCACTATAAGGATCAGCACCTCCTCCTAATGCTGAACTCCCTTCATGCCTCCAAACTGCAAGCAAAAAATATGGTAGTTGCTCAATCAGCTTAATGATATACTACAGGTGCTTGTAAAGGGCGGGTTTACACTGAACACAGAAAAAAGAAAATTGCCTCCCAGCACACTGCAGATAAATCAAAAATACTTGAATCCTACATGATAATAGAAATTCAGAGGTATTGGTTTACATACAATTGATTTATCTTTACACATCTATCCTTTTATACTTCACTATAACCTTTTTTTCCCCTTTTCGTGTGATGCCCTGGGGATGGTCCTTGGCTGGAATTTTTTGGGGTGCCTTGCTTCTCGGACGTGAACCCCTTAATGCTAGGGACGCTGGTATAGAGGAGCCTTGACGACGGCCCAGCGCTTATTCATATATTTGCAAATGTATGTAAACCAATACCTCTGAATTTCTATTATCATGTAGGATTCAAGTATTTTTGATTTATCTGCAGTGTGCTGGGGGGCAATTTTCTTTTTTCTGTGAATAATGACATCACAAGACACACTGCAGCAGCTGAGTACCATTGTTTGCCACTAATCACATGGAGCATGGCAGACGACTTATTAAACAGATGCAATAGAAAATACTTTATCGCCGCAGTGTATCGATGAAACGAGCGAGGCTTCGCAAGTCAGTCTTGAGCCTGCAAGTGCAGTGGAACTGAAAGTATAGCTTTTGGCTTCCAGTTGCATTTTTGTGGTAAATGAATTGATAAGATGTTTATTTTTAACATTGTCATTTGTTTACCATTGGGAAAATGTCCTTATTTTTTATTAAAGCATTTGACCTGTTTCTGCTCCTTACCTGTTGCCATCCTGAGATTGTTATACAGGTTGAGTCTCCCATATCCAAATATTCCGAAATACGGAATATTTTTAGCATGACTGAGATAGTGAAACCTTTGCTTTCTGATGGTTCAATGTACACAAACTTTTTTTGATGCACAAAATGATTAAAAATATAGTATAAAATAACCTTCAGGCTATGTATAAGGTGTATATAAAACATAAATGTATTCTGTGTTTAGATTTGGGTCCCATTCCCAAGATATTTCATTATTTTATGCAAATATTCCAAAATACGGAATATTCCGATATCCAAAATACCCCTGGTCCCTAGCATTTTGGATGTGGGAGACTCAACCTGTAGTTATCTGAAGACGGTAATGGTTCTTGTACATCCACTGAACCTTCTGAAATAGGCTCCCTCATGCTTTGCAGGGAGAAGATATTTCGGAGTGCCCCAGCGACTATAGCGGGCGGCAGCCATTAATAAACAGGGAGAATCCCTATCCTAAACATCTTTATTTATTTATTTTTTTGCTGGAGTTAGGACTAAGGGTGCATACACACCTGTACGATATCGGCCCGATTTAGCCAAATCGGAACGACAAATCGGGCATATCGTACAGTGTGTATGCCCAATTTGCGCGTACCCGCGGTCGCATGCAATATCGTGCGGTTGGCTGTGCTGCACAGTCAATCATACGATATCGCATGTGAGCCTGTACAAGTTAATGAAGGACGGAACAGTGGCCCTGATTCAGAGCCGGACGCTCTTACAGAGCGCTCGCTCTGAATCAGGGCCGGCCTTCTGGTTTTTTAGAACGGCCTCTTGGGCGCTCGCATAGCTGTGGGCGACCACCCACAGCTATAGCGAGTGGCCAAGAAGATGGTCGCGATGGTCAAGACAATCGCGACCATCGAACTTGCGACGAGACCCTTGTGGTAGGGTCTCGTTGCCGCAAGCCCCAGAGAGATTTCGGCTCTAACAGAGCCGAAATCTCTCCCACTGACATCACTCGTGATGTCAGTGGGGCCGCCCCCAAACGGAGGCGTTCACATGGGAACGCCTCCGTTTGGGCAGCCACTCCCCCGGCCCTCCCACCAAAGGGGGCATGCTGTCACTCACCATCGACAGCTCGTCCCCTTTGTTGCGAGACCCGGAGCGACGGAGTGCCCGTCACTATCCGGGGCTCGCTCATGCACACGACGGAGCCGGCTCCGTCGTGCGCATGCGCACTGGCCCACCATCAACCTGGTTGCGAGCGCACAGCGCTTGCGACCGGGTCTGAATCAGGCCCAGTGATTGTTCTGTCTTTCATTACATCTTTCAAGTGTGTACCGGCAATCATGCGATGTCCAAGGTGAAGACAAATCGCCCTGAACATCGGCACGATTGCCGGTCGTTTAGGTGTGTACCCAGCCTTATGCAGGTTTAATAAACAGAATGACTAAAAAAAAAAAATAATAATTGCTATCATTTTACTTTATTGCCTGGGACCTACAATAAATCATCTCTTATGCTATATTCAATAAACGCTCTATATCTCACAGTTATGCAGTGTCATTATATTGCTATGTTGGATGAGAGCAATAGAGATGTGCCTGTTATAATATGGGAAGGGGGGTTGTATGCATTGTCAGGTCAGCCATCATGTAAATCTGATAACACATGCACACAGCCGGTGCAATGTGTTGGCGTATTCATTATTGTATACCATGGGTCTACACCTGTATGCACAGAGTTTAGTGTCCTATATCATTGCAGCAGACAGCTGATATATATGCACTGACAGGAGGGTGACTGATTTACATAAGCCCCCTCCTCAGCCAATCACAGGCCACAAGGAAGTGTGTGCAGGATAAATCTGACGGTCACAGAGCCTTGGAGTCGGCCAAGTTACGTAGGAGGGTTGAGCTGCACACTGGCTGCTCTGGAAATCCTGTACTTCCTAGTTAGATCCTGATCTATCCCATTCACAAAAGACAACACCTGCGCTGTGGAGTTTATGCGTGCTGTCGTACAGCGTTAGGGCACAGCTTGGCACCAATTCTAGTTTTCGTATAAGATGTGACTCCCAACAAATAATTATTGCAGCTAATTTGTGTTTTTTCTCTATTATATTCAGATTATTTTTTGTAATCTTTCACCCTCCAGACGTCTTGTCAGCTCTGCCAGGTGCACCCGTCGCATAGGAACCTAGGGAAGGCTGGGGCTGGTGAATATCCCTTATGAAATATGGCACGGGATTACCATGCACGGATTAGAGGATTAAAGCCTTAAAATATCGTGTAAAGCGCACCTGTCATAATGAATCAACACCTTGTGATTCAAACATGCATCAAGAACGTCTTACTACGGGGCCCATTTATCAACGAGTTTTATCACACGCAACAAGTTTTAAAACTCATTGCGTATGATAAAAGGTGCCCCAGCCAATCAGCCCCCAACTGCCATCTGGGCGAAAAAGTGACAGTTGGGAGCTGATTGGCTGGAGCACCATTTATCATACGCAATGAGTTTTAAAACTTGTTGCGTGTGATAAAACTCGTTGCTGCATGGGCCCCTATAATACATTATTACCTTGCGCTGTCAGTATGCGATGATTTGTTTTCTCTCTAGTGAATTATTTGGTTTCCTGTAGATGTCTCCTATTTGTACATAACATTTAAATTTCCTTTGTTTAGACACTGGACGTTATATTTGAGACTAGTTTCGCTCTATGGGCCTAATTCAGAGCCGCTCGCAAGCGGCTCGATGGTTCCCTACTATGCACGCACCGCGTGCGCGTGCCCCAATGAGCGACTGAGCTTCAGTCGCTGCGGGGCTCGCTATAAGACGGGGCGATTGTCGATAGTGACAGCTCGCCCCTTTTGTAGGCGGGTAGGGGGGGTGGCTGCACAAACGCAGGCGTTTGTGGGAGGCCCTACTGACATCACTAGTGATGTCAGTAGTGGACTTCATGCACCAGGGTCTCGTCTCAAGCCCGATGGTCGCGATAATCTGTGGACACCCACAGATTTGCAAGCGGACTGGAGAAAAAAACAAAACAAAAAACGCCCACAGACCCTGCGAGCTGCCTGCGGCAGCGAGCGGGTCTGAATCAGGGCCTATGTCCTACTGCAATTGCCTTCCCGACGGAGAACTCCAGACCCGTCTGAACCGTGTGGAATTCTGCCAAAACCACGCCCGTCCTGGTCAAGGCCGCTTCCCTGCCGCCATTCTCAGAAACTTAAGTCTGTCTATGTTAAATCTCCGTTGTTCGATAACAGGAGCATTGGAGGCCTATCTGAGGATGTATTATTTCACAGTATGTCTTAAGTAAACTTTTTTTTTTTTAATTATAAATGTGTGATATAATTGGAGAAAAAGGTAAAAAAATAAAAATAAATAAAATATATAAATATTTATAAAGACTGTAAAATAACACTGAAGCGCATCACAGCGGTATCAGAGTACACACTCTGCAGCCCCTCTCCCAACATGATCACAAACCACCTCTAATACTGACAAGTGGTGGCGTTGCCATAGCAACCGATCAGATAGGGTCTTATCGATTCCAATAACGCAATAGACTGAGAAATGATAGGTAGCAACTGACTGGTTGCTATGGGCAACACCGTAAATTTTTAGAAGCTTTAGTAACTCTACCCCCTAGTAGCTATAATAATATACATTGTCCAATATATAGAAACAGCTTATGTACTATAGATTGATAAATGGTCAACAAAAACTTGGCTCACTATATGGCATGTTCCTGAGAGAGGCTGAGAATTTGCCAGGGCCGGGGTACTCCATGGCCGTTGCTAATGATGCAACTGGAATGCGGACACTGATATCAAGGGACATAGAAGCGACTTATCAGTTGCCAAAGTCGCGCAAGATTATGGGGCTGCAACTTTATGCTTATGCCGCTACCGAGTCCTTCCCTGGTGTACATCCCTGTGTATGAAGCAGATGCGGAAATACCGATCGTTCGCACCATTGAAACCACTTTCTCACACCCGCAATACTCCAACTGGTTTCCCGATCGACGCATGCGCAGGATCTGTACTGGCTAGTGCCGATCGGTGTCTGCGATGACGGTCTCAGCGCGCCCCCTAAGTCACAGCATACTTGAGATGCTGAGGCCTTTGCGGGCAAAGAAAGGGCGGTGACGGGGAGGTGAGGCCAGTGTCTGCGCCTCCCGACGTAGCTTCACGGCAGGCCTCGGCTGCTTGACTCTCCCAGTTATTCTGAGTTACCCCCAGGCCGGACAGCCGATGTTCACGCAAGTGTCTCTTGGCGACTTCATGAAAATGCTACTACAAACTATGGGCCTGATTCAGCAAGGGTGGCAGCTGCGATTCCGCATGCAATCGGCCGATCGGTGCGTTCTGCGAATGCATCGCAGTGCGCCAACCGGCCACTTCGATCGGGACTGCTGATCGCAGTGACTATGCAGAGTGATTGACAGGAAGCACCATTCGGGGGTGGTGACGGGGGGTGGTCGGCGAAACGCAGGCGTGCCAGTGGATTCGATCGCTGTTGCAGGGGCGTGCATGAATTATCCCCTGCGATGCCATACGCAGCCCGAGCTCTCACTGCGTGGGATGAGGTTAGAAATTCCTGAGTAAGGTCAGAGCTTGTGCAAGTGTGTGTGAGGCTGCGATGGTACTCACTGTTACCGATGGTTTCACAATCTTGCTAAACATTGCAGATGTGTGTGAGGTAAAGTGGGCGTCCTTGTGTTGTGCTGCGGTGGCATAGCGATCGCAGTGGATTAGCATACTATTGCAGTGAGACTGTGTGCGTAAACGCTTTTGCACTGGCAGTTGCGATCCGTACTGAATCACCCCCTATATCCCTTGTGTACATCCGTGCGTCTGAATGTGGGAGGACTGAGATGCCCTCCTTTAGTGTCTGTACACGCAGTAATACCGATTGGTGCTTCCTTAGATGCCACCGTTGGTTGCACCATTGAAACTTGCACCAGCCCTAAGGCAGGCACAGTTTCTCCATCCGACTACACCCGCGCACGCAGGGGGGGGTTCCGAGTACCTAGAAACCCCCCCTGGCCGCCGATCTATTGCAGCTGACCAGTGCTCGAAGGTCACTTCACTTCGGCATCTGGCAATATAACCGTCCCCTTTAAATCTGGCTGGTTGCGTGAGCCAATCACGGCTCGCGGACCGGCAGCCGATCAGGGGCACGCGGCCGCCCCTAATTGGCTGTCAGTCCGCGCGACCAGCATGGTACACCGGGAACCCAGATGGAGAGGGAGCACGGCTCAGCGCTGCAGGCGATCAGGTGATCAGGCGAGTGATGCGGGGCCATGATGTGCGTAACTGTGTTCACACCGAGGAGGTAAGGGGGCTGTGTGGAGGAGGGAAGGGGACTGTGTGGAGGAGGGAAGGGGGCTGTGTGGAGGAGGGAAGGGGACTGTGTGGAGGAGGGAAGGGGGCTGTGTGGAGGAGAGAAGGGGGCTGTGTGGAGGAGAGAAGGGGACTGTGTGGAGGAGGGAAGGGGTCTGTGTGGAGGAGGGAAGGGGACTGTGTGGAGGAGGGAAGGGGATTGTGTGGAGGTGGGAAGGGGGCTGTGTGGAGGAGAGAAGGGGACTGTGTGGAGGAGGGAAGGGGACTGTGTGGAGGAGGGAAGGGGGCTGTGTGGAGGAGAGAAGGGGACTGTGTGGAGGAGGGAAGGGGGCTGTGTGGAGGAGGGAAGGGGGCTGTGTGGAGGAGGGAAGGGGGCTGTGTGGACGAGAGAAGGGGACTGTGTGGAGGAGGGAAGGGGGCTGTGTGGAGGAGGGAAGGGGGCTGTGTGGAGGAGGGAAGGGGGCTGTGTGGAGGAGGGAAGGGGGCTGTGTGGTGGAGGGAAGGAGAATGTGCACAGATAGAGGAGGAAAGGGTAGTGTGTGGAGGAGGGGAGGGGGCTGTGTGGAGGAGGGGACTGTATGTGCACAGAAAGAGGAGGGAAGGGTAGTGTGTGGAGGAGGGGAGGGGCTGTGTGGTGGAGGGAAGGGGACTGTGTGGAGGAGGGGAGGGGGCTGTATGTGCACAGATGGACGAGGGAAGGGGACTGGTGTTTGCACAGATGGAGCAGGGAAGGGGCTGTGTGTGTACAGATGGAGCAGGGAAGGGGGCTGTGTGTGTACAGATGGAGCAGGGAAGGGGGCTGTGTGTGTACAGATGGAGCAGGGAAGGGGGCTGTGTGTGTACAGATGGAGCAGGGAAGGGGGCTGTGTGTGTACAGGCTTATTCTGGTTAGACATTTGTCATTGGTTCTGTAACCAATTATTTGGAAACCCCCCATTCAAAATGCTGCGTTTGCCACTGGACTATGGTCTCCTACTGTATGCGAGCGGTGGGGTATCTGTGTCTTGTACTGGCAGGCCCACGACACACCTATAATACGCCCACTGAATGGGTTATGTTTGCGTGCATTCCTAGCCACCACCCAACCCTTATCCACAACATTTCTGATACATGTGCCTGGATTGCAGCCAGGGGCGTATTCATAATGGGTGCAGGGTAGGCGCTGTAAAAAAAAAAAGGCTGGAAAATGGCCGCCGCTGCCAATTTCCCGCCATTTGCGCATGCACAGAACAGGGAAAATGGCTGCCTCGGCCATTTTCCCGGTGACCGGCGCATGCGCTATAGACTCTGGGCACACTCTAGTGCCCAGAGTCTATAACTGCGGTGCTCGGTGCGCTGCCAGCCGCCGAGGAGGGGGCCCCTGAGGGAATCTGCACATGGGCCCCCTCCTCTCTAGAAACGCCCATGATTGCGGCAGCTGCTTTGTGTGTACACTATATTACGCATGCACCGTGCCAGTTTTTTAGTAATTGTCGCGCATGTGCCCAGTTGCAAATAAATCGCCCAACTACGTGAAGATCGGTAATAAATGCTGCTCTGAATCAAGTCCTAAATCAGGCCTTTAGGGGTCTATCTTGAATTGGATGTCGGCTATTTTACTGGAGACAAACTGAAGGCATTTACTGTACCATATTAATGGTGATACTTTAAATCCCACTGTAGCAACATCACAAAGCCATGTCTATTATAAATAAATCTTCTTAAATGTCCACAATCTACAATTACTGGGCACAATGTAGCATATAATGGCATTCTGCTAACCTGCCAATAGTATAATCCATCATTAAATGACTAATTATAGTAATCTTCCCCTGTATACCATTTTCAATGTCACCTTTATTCCACCTCCATATAATAACTCCCCCTTGGACATCTTGTTACATGATGAAGGAGTAACCTGCCAGCACACCTGACCACTGTGCAACAATAGCTACATTGTGACAGAGTCATTCTCATGTTACACAAGGTGCATAATGACACAACACACAGGCGAGTGGGTGGCCAGCTGGTGTGGAGCTACAAGGCCCAGCATGCCCTGCCAGAGGCTGCTATAGTATACCATGCTGTGCCATCTGCCATGTGGTGCCACAGGTTGCCCTATCAGTGCTGCTAACTAAACACACCCAATGTGGGGACTGCTGCACACATCCGATGCGGGAGGGCCCGACACACACACATTGCACTCTGGAGATTTACACAGCTACGCGTGTTGCAGGCTGAGAGCCGGAGCCGGCACAGGCCCCCGGGGGCTACAGGCTGCCGTCTCCCTCACACAGCATGGAGGGTCCGGAGGCCAGGGACCCGGAGAGGGAGGAGAGCTATGCCAGGCTCTTCCGTCAGATGGACGCCAACCAAGACGGGCATGTGGATATCCACGAGCTGAGGGAAGGGCTGGCAGCCCTGGGGATGAGACCCTGCCACAATGCAGAGCAAGTGAGTCCTACTCAGTACTGCTGTATAGTGCTGCAGTGCAGAGCAAGTGAGTTGTGCTGCTGTATAGTGCTGCTGATATCCTGCCACAATGCAGAGCAAGTGAGTCCTACTCAGTACTGCTGTATAGTGCTGCAGCGCAGAGCAAGTGAGTCCTACTCAGTACTGCTGTATAGTGCTGCAGCGCAGAGCAAGTGAGTCCTACTCAGTACTGCTGTATAGTGCTGCAGCGCAGAGCAAGTGAGTTGTACTGCTGTATAGTGCTGCAGTGCAGAGCAAGTGAGTCCTACTCAGTACTGCTGTATAGTGCTGCAGCGCAGAGCAAGTGTGTTGTGCTGCTGATATCCAGCCACAATGCAGAGCAAGTGAGTGATACTCAGTACTGCTGTACAATGCTGCAGAGCAAGTGAACCCGTACTGCTGTATTAGTGCTGCTGAGATACAGCCACAATACAGAGCAGGGTTGTCTAAACAGCAGTGTGGGCCCTGGGCAAAGCAATGCATTAGGGCCCCTACCCACCCATTCATGGGAATAAAATGTAAATGGTCAATAAAATGAAACCCTCCTGCATGCCCATCAGACCTCCCACACATGCAAAGAGACTCTGGGCCTGATTCAGACCCGCTCGCAAGCACATAGTGCTCGCAAGCGGGTCGATGGTCGGCCAGTGCGCACACCCGGCGTGCGCAAGGCGTATGCACGAGCCCCGGAACGAGTGAGAACCACTCGCTCCGGGGCTCGCTACAAAACTGGGTGGCTGTCGATGTTGATCGACAGCTCGCCCCGTCTTGTAGGCGGGGAGGGGGGGTGGTGGCTGGACAAATGGAGGCGTTCCCGAAGGAACGCCTGCCGTTTGTGGGCGGACCTACTGACATCATTCGTAGTGAACTTCCTGCTCTGTTAGAGCAGGAAGTTCACTGGGGCTTGCGGGAACCGAGACCCTACCACAAGGGTCTCGTCACAAGCCCGATGGTCGCGATAATTGCGACCATCGCCAGGCCGCTCGCAAAAGCTGTGGGTGGTCACCCACAGCTATGCAAGCGGCCTGGAGGCGGATTTAAAAAAATAAAAAAAATCCGCCCTGATTCAGAGCGAGCGCCTCTGAATCAGGCCCTCTGTCTGACTGGTCTGAAGCCGGCGGATGAAGTGAAACTGGGACTGAGGTGAGTACTCGTCACAGAGGGGGATATGGTTTGGGAGGTTAGATCAGAACACAGTGCATCGGCGGCCGGCTTATAAAAATATCACAAATTTACCACCTGGCCGCGGCTGCAGGGGGGTGGATTCATACTCAGTATTGCTGTAGTATACCCCTGATATACAGCTACAATGCAGAGCAAGTGAGTCATACTCAGTATTGTTGTAGTATACCGCTGATATACAGCTACAATGCAGAGCAAGTGAGTCATACTCGGTGCCACTGCCAGCCTATACCTGTGAGAGTTACACTGCACAGCGATCTTTCACTCAGCAAATTCATTTATTTATATCAGAAGAGATAAACCATTGCCATAACACACAATAAAGCAGAGCCAGGCAAGCAGAGGCTAGAAAGGAATGCTGTGACTTGTAGTTCCACAACAGCTGGACGCAAGTCAGATTGAGGACAGGATTCAATTAGCTGCGGAATCTCGGCGTTACGTCTCAGAAAGCCGAGTCGGCGTGCAGCCTGTGGAGGTGTGAGAAGGTGGCTTGAAGACGACCAATGTAAGCTGCCGGCGTGTAATTGATTCTCGCCCTAATAGGATGTAGTGACGGTTGTTGCTTTTCAGGGTGTGTTTATGGTAGGATTTACGGCCACCTAGGATAGTGCGACATCTGAGCTGTGTCTACATACTCATCTCATTTGTGGAGCCCTCAGATGCTCTCCAGAATCCAATTCAAATGCGTCGCCATCAACATCCCCCATCATACATCTCGCAGCTCATCTTGGAACCCCCACCCACTTAGACACCCTCTCACCCGCGCGGTCCTCTTATATGATACTTTTTCTACTTTACAAGGGAGTGCCTCCTCTTTTTTGTTCCGGTTCTGGGGGGTCTTTGTACCTCATACAGGAGGATCATTGTTATTTATATTAACCATTTAGGAGGGCACCCCTGTCTTTGCAACTTTATCCAGAGTGCCGAACCTCTGCACCCTATTTATATATTTATTTATATATATATATGTGTGTGTGTGTGTGTGTGTGTTGTGTTAGGTCCACAAATGAGAATATAGACAATCCTAATGTAGGCACCATAATGTCTGTCTAGATGTCTATACTTTATATGATTACATATTGACGATATTAAAATGTCAACATTTAAAATAGGTAACTGTACATAGATTAATATGCAGCCCTCCAGCTGCTGCTGTGGAACTACACATGCCAGCATGCCTAACACCTAAACTGTGGCAGTTTAGGTGTTTGGGCACTGTGGGTGTCAACCTCACGATTGTCTAGATCTTCTTTTCATTGTCGACATTAAACTACAGAGGGTGCGGCTCCTATGCCCTCCCGCAGCCTCCTCACTCCCCTCTCCTCGACTTACCTGCTTCATGGTCGCACTCCCCTCCCCCCCTCCTCCGTGGTTGCGTCCTCCCGGTCATCTCTACCTCCGGAAGGGGGGGGGGGGCGGCTGTGGACCGATATATATATACAAAGAAAATAATACATTATGGGCCTGATTCAGACCCACTCGCATGCGGCTGTCCGCTCGCAAGTGGGTCGATGTTGTGCACTGCGCATGCACACGACGGCGGGAGCTCCGTCGTGCGCACGCGCCAGACGCGACGAGTGAAGGACTTTCCTTCGCTCGTTGTGTCTGATCAAAGGGGGCGTGCTGTCGATGTTGATTGACAGCACGCCCCCTTTGCTATATGTGTTACGGTGCAATCAATGGAATTGATGTAGAGCACCAAAAAGTGCTATAGAAGGCAGTATAAATATATAAGAAGAGTTCAGTGCATAATAGTAAAGTGCAGCCTTGTGTAAACCTACAACTCTAACAGTGTTAAATATTCAACTAAAACACAAGTAGGGGGGTCTCTAATACACCCAGCCCCGATATGTCACCCCAATAAAAAGGAACTGGAGGATTGTGACTAATACTAAAAGAATGTATTAATTAAATATAAAACACCATCCAGTATAAATAGATTATTTAGCACATATCATGAATCATACTCAAATAAATCACGATAAACAAAAGAACCAAATGCATGATGCATAAAAATGAGGATGAAATGAGCTTATCCGTTTGTGAACCAAAGAAAGCTCACGAAGGTTAGAGCATGGCGTTCTACACGCATTGTTTATCGTACATGAATTGATTCGGCTCATTGTGTAAGAGGATCAGCCACAAGTTGCCATCATTAACGCGATCCCCCCCTCTTTGTGCCCAGGAGATCCTGCGAGCCGGGGACACTGATCAGGACGGACAGCTGGATTTTGAGGAGTTCACACAATACCTCGTGGAGAGAGAGAAACACCTGCTCATCATGTTCAACAGCTTGGACCGCAACAACGATGGTGTATATATAACACATCCGTAATTATAGACCTGTCTGGGGCCACGTACACACACACGTACAGAGTGAAAGCGATAGCTGGGTTCACGGGGGGACCTTGTCGGTGACGTCCGTCCAGCAGCGACCGTATAGGGTGTCACTTCCAGCCGGGGGTAGATATGCAGACGGCTGTGCTGAAGATATAACACACGCCCGTTGCAAATGTCATACGGCTGCTAGTAAACCAACTGCAGGGGGTACCCTCAGTCTAGCTGGCTGCAATGAGGGTGCAGGGAAGAGAAAAGGGATTTTTTTTTAGAAGTTACTCATGGAGCACTGCCATATTTTTGTGAATGCTGCCCCACGTCATTTTTCAGACGTTGTTCTGAGAGTGGAGAGTTTCTAGAATTTGTTACACACCGGACAATCCAGAGACCCCAACATATCTGGGACCACACTTGGGTTGGGGGGGGGGGGGGTTTGGGTGGAGTCACTGTTTTTTAATCTTTTTTTTTTTTTTAAGAACCCCGTCCTGACACACTGGTGGTATGGGGGTGGTCTGGCCGCAGCATTTAGTTCCGTGCACACAATGCAGTAACGGGTACGGCCGACTTGCGTTCCACTCTGCGTTAGGCCTGGGGCCTCCTGTCTTTAAGTTTCACTCTAATCTTTGGCTTTGTCTGCGATGCAAGGTCAGGAATGGAGTTTCCCTAGGTAAGGTGCTGGGACTGGCGCCAGGATCTCACGATCCGAAGCACAGCTGGCAGGATGGCTCCAATCTCAAGACTAGCAGCACAAAGGCCATATACCCACTGGCACTGGACGGGTATTATTACTAGCCTTAAAGCATGAGCATGCCGGTGTAGCCGCAGTGTCCTGCCTGCTTCCACTATTGGCAGCAGCGTCTGATGTCTGGGACTTCTGAGAAGGTGTAAAAATCATGCAGTCTTTCCATTAAACTAGGAACGTCCCAGAAATGCACAGTTTTCATTGACATCTAATTGTTGCATTTTTGGAACATGCGCCTCGCTTTACATACTGCTACACTACAGGAACAAGCAGGGATCAAACAAGTCCTGAAAAAAAAAAAACGGTTGGGGTATTTGTTAGGACCAGTAGGGGAGACATATCCTCTTTTATAAAGGAACTATACACTGAAATAATGTAACTTGCTAGCTGACTGAACAAGGGTAATCCCATTTGTATGGGTTATTTTATTCATTAATGAATGGTAATTGCAAGTCCTGTATATGCTGTCATTTATCTCTGTGGGTAATATCCTCCCCAGCAGACAGGCAGCACGGATCAGTGTTAGGTTTAGTACTGAGGCGGAGGTGCATTGCCAAATGCAATAGGGATTGATAATCCCTACTATGTGGCTTTATGCTTCCTTAGTGTTGAAGACGTAGAACTGCACCGCAGATAAACTGTGATGTGTGAACGGGCCTGAAATGTCCCGACTACTGCATATCAAAAGTCTCTCTCTATTCGCTTTGTTCCATCCAGGTCGCATTGATGTCTCAGAGATACAAGAGTGTTTTCACAGTCTCGGGGTCCACATCACGCTGGATCAGGCCCAAAAAATCCTGCAGAGGTGAGAGGAGGGAGATCTTGGCAAAAGTGGAATAGTGTGTGTGTGGGGAGGGGGGGGGGGATGTTTAGCAGATTACAAATGCCACAGTAAAAATGTCATATCTATATATATATATATATATTTGAAACAGAAAAGTATACTAAAATGTAACCCGCTAAAGCAGTGGTTCCCAAATTCAGTCCGCAATGCACCCTAACAGTCCAGGCTTTAAGGAAATTCCAGCCGCCTGTGCACAGGTGACTTAGGGCCTGATTCAGAGCCGTTCGCTATTTGCGGTCGTTCGTTCAAAAACAAGGGGTGGCTATTCAAATGATCTGTTCGCAAATTGCAGTCTGTTCACACCTCTAAGTCTGAACGAGCGAGCAAAACATACGCTCGTTTATTTGATAAAAACGCCCCCTGGCCGCTCGCACCATACGTCATGTCCGCTATTTATTAGATTAATCGAGTACATCGTACAGCGTATGAACTGCTCGCTATTCTTGTGGTTGGATTTTCCTACCGCAATCATGCCTATAAAATAACCCAGTGACGTGGTCGATGACGCTGCTTTATTAATTATGCACACCCTTAAAACGCCCGTTTTGACCTTTAAGCACGCCTGCGTTCTGATCTCCACTCCCCGTTTTCAAGCACTTTCCCCTGTTACCACCCACATACGCCTCCTCCTGTCACTCAAAATAGCAGGCATTCGCTATTTAGCGAGCACACGATTTTCGGCCGCACTGACTGGTTCGCGCATGCGTGTTACAATCCGTACGCATGCGCAGATGTGCGAACATCGCTCGGAACGAGCGTACTGCTGCTAGCAACCGCATGTTTTGTTCGCTCGTTCAGACATAGAGGCTGTGAACAGACCGCAAAGAGTGAACGGTTAATTTAAATAGCCACCCCCTTTTTCTGAACGAGCGAGCGCAAATAGCGTCCGGCTCTGAATCAGACCCACACACCTTTACGGGTGCCTTCAGTACTGACTTTGGGAATCACTGTGCTAGACTATTACAATGCTGCCACTTTGTGGAGCTTGTCGTAATTACACAGATTATTCTGCTGATCTGCAATATACTGTATTATTATAATTATTATTATTATCCTTTATTTATATGGCGCCACAAGGGTTCCACAGTGCCTTACAAAGTGCATAAACAAAGTACAGAAACAGTACATAGACAGTACATAAACAGTTGAACAGAACAAGAAAACAGTGATATACAGTATAAGACATTGCAGGACAAGTACATGGTATATAAACTTTGGAGTATAGAGTAGATAACAATATAAATAAAGGAAGGAAAAAACACATGAGGGAAGAGGGCCCTGCTCGTGAGAGCTAACATTCTAAAGGGGTATCATTTTGCATTGTGTGTACACAGCATGGACCGTGACGGCACGCTGACCATTGATTGGATGGAATGGAGGGATCACTTCCTGCTAAATCCGCTGCACAATATGGAGGATGTGGTCACTTATTGGAAGCATTCCTCAGTGAGTATATCTATATGAGTGCGGACACCCTGCCTGTATGTGCTTTATATACATATCTAATATGATAGACGGACCAAAGTCAGTCCAATACTGAATCTATGGCACAGGGGACACATCAGGATAATACAATTAATGACGTTAGACTCACAGATTTATGCTCCACCCCTTGTTTGCCCCGCTTTACATCTTTTTTTGTATTGGTACAATGGTATGTACTAAGTCCTACCTCACACACCTGCCTTCGTGCTATCATTGGGTAGATTCCTGGCAATTGCCAATATTTGCTGGGGGATGGATGATGAAAATCCTAAATTACAGACCATCGTGTACTATATAGAATTCAGATGTGGATGCATTAATAAATGGACTGCTGGCGCGTCTAATCTGTAAATGTGCAGTGGAAATGTTTGCAAGACGCAATGCTTTAGCATCAAATAACCCCTTCACTGCTGAGGCTTTCCTTGTCCCTGTGCTGAGCCTTTTTTTTTTTGTGTCACTTTTGGGGCTGGCCACATTCTAACATCAGTCATTTCTTTATGCAGTGCTTGGCTACTCATCTTATACTATTATTTAAATTGTTTTCCTGAAAAATCTCATAGGACTAATGGTGCGTACACACGGTACGATTAAAATGGACTATATGAACGATAGCGATATCGATGTTATCGTTCATATTGTGCATTTTTCGATGCCCAACGACCTGCGATGCGCGGGCATGTATGGACGATAAGGATATCGTCCATCGCCTGTGCATGCAGGCCAACCTGGTCGATATCGACCAGGTTACTATAGGGACCTGCGATCGTTGATCACGGGTCGTTGGCCATCCTTGGTGGGTTGGCGGTGTGCTGGATGAAGATCGATATTGATCATCCAACACACCCGGGAGATCGTTCAACGATATCATTATCGTTGACGATCGTCCCTTGTGTATGCACCATTAGGCTTCTCCCCCTCCACGGCCCAGCACTGACTAGAGTTGACCATTTGCCATTAATGACCATTGATGGTCTGATGGCAATGGTGACTAGTTTGACCATAGACGGAGTACCGATGGCTAGTGTCAGCCGCAGTCTGTGCTTTTGTGGGCGTCGTTTGTGCGTACACATAGTTAACCCACTGGTGGTTCTGCCAACAATATTTTCTAGGGGTGGTTTAAAACCATTGGCCATCGGTGGCAGAGCCATCGATGGTGGACCCTAGCACTAACCAGGCTAAAAAATCTGACAGGAATTAAGGGCCTGATTCAGACCCACTCGCTAGGCTGCGTTCGCACATAACCTGCTGATGTTTGCAATGTGCGCATGCGTATAAGACGCAGTGCGTGTACGCGAACTAGTCCATGCGATCGGGAAGCATTCGCACGCAGCGCATAACCACCTCGCTAGATTGAGTGATAGGACGAGCCTTTTGTGGGTGGTGACGGGTTGGTCGATGGAAACGGGGGGTGTGGTGGTGCGAATGCAGGCGTGTCTGAGCGTCTTAACGCCGTTTCAGAGGCGCGCATAATTTAGACGCAGCGTCATAGTACACGTCACATGGCTGCATTACACACTGCAGCACTCGCAGTGCTTGTGGTAGGGTATGGTCAGACACGAGTGCTGCATATGGATCCGATGGTACTCAATGTTACCGATTGTTGCATACACTCCCTGTCGATAACGTGTGTTACTAAGGGAAAGTGGGCGTCTTAAGACAGGCTGGTGGGCGTCTGAATACACACCATAATCGCATGCCAAGACATAGTGGGCGTGCTAATGCCTTGGTGTGCGATCTCGGGATTTGCATACTTTGGCTACGTGCGAACGCATCTAGCGAGCGGCTCTGAATCAGCCCCTTAGCTCCTACCCCTCCTCAGGCCCAGCATTAAATTAGTCTCCAGCAGCTGTGGAACTATACATTCCAGCATTCCCTACCACAATTTAAGCGCCCCGAAACAGTAAAACTGTGGCAGGGCATGCAGGAATGTGTAGTTCCACAGCGGCTGGAGTTCCCCAGGACTCTTGACAGGAATTAGGTTACAGTTACCAATTATCTGGACCCTTTATGTTTACCAGCCCCTGGGACTGGCCACAGCCCACAGCTCACTGCTGCTCTCTGCCTCAGTGTGGGGAGAGAGGAGAGGACAGAAAAGCTGTCTGTCATTATGTGTCATTATGGCTGCAGCCACACAGGGTGGCCAGTCCCGGCCTGAGACAATGATGACAGGGTCCCTCGTGCGGAGGTCAGATTGGCGGAGGATTGGTCCTCATTCAGAGATGTACGCTAATGCCGCCGGTGCCATGTCTTTGTACGCAGATACTGTGCGGAAATATGTAAGCGTCAGCGCCTCAGCCGCCGAGGAATGCATTGAGACGCCCACCTGCGGGTTTGCAAACCCAAGTACTGAGATGCGGCATCGCTGACAGATCATTCGATTATCGGTCTCCTGGGTAATCGTATGGCTACTCACAATGGCTGATAGAACTAAGACACCGGCGTCTTAGGGAGTCGCTGTCTCTGACACGCTTATAAAACGGTTGCGACACCCCCTCGTTATTCCTACCACCCCTCCGCTACCACCCGAAAACGGTCCATTACTGTCAGTCACTCTGCGTCTTAATCCTCTCTGCGAGCGACATCGCAGAGGTACCGGGCGCAAGCGCTGTAATAAAAACATTCACCAATTGCGAAACTATCGGCTTAGCGTACAGCGCTGAATCGGGCGCGTTATGTGGTTACGCTGCCCTGTGGCCGTTGTAACAGTGGCAGCAGTTAATGAAACCCAAATAGATTAAAGATA
Organism: Taudactylus pleione; assembly: GCA_031769625.1. Lineage (NCBI taxonomy): Eukaryota > Metazoa > Chordata > Amphibia > Anura > Myobatrachidae > Taudactylus > Taudactylus pleione. The sequence goes on from JAUIMM010001003.1 coordinate 1,070,611, forward strand.
TAAAATAATGATGTGAGGCTGCCAAAAAACGGGGCGCTCTGCTCCTATGGGCAAAAGACTGACTAGGAATGGCCATCAGCCATTAATGGATAGTAACCGTTGATGGCAGATGGTTTTGCCATCAGTGGCGGAGGTTCGATGTTTCCCCACCATCGATGGCGAGCTCACAAGGGGTGATACGTCATTGTTTGTTTTTGTTTTTTTCTTCTTCTTTCACTCTTGTAGCTGAGCCCGGTCTTTCCTCTGAGCTTTCGTCTCCTTGGAGCTCGCAGCAGAGGCCAGACTGAACCCATATACCTAGCTCAGGTTAAGTTATTAGCCAATCACAGCTAACATAAGTTAGCTGTGATTGGCTATCTACCATCACAGCAAGTCTTAAGGCCCCCATACATCAGAGATTGATTGCAGCAATCGTGCAATTTGCAATCGATTGTGTATAAAAATCTTTCCCTTTTTCAATCAATTGCACAATTGCTGCAATCAATCTCTGATGTATGGGGGCCTTTACAGCTGCAGCATTCGGCCCGGCTTGTTTGAGTCGTTTCTGACTGTATACTGATGTCCCTTAATGGCTGCAAACCATCCATGGCTTCCTCTCCATGGATTTCTACCATGAATGGTGAAGCCTTGGATGGACAACACTAAAACTGATGAACTCTAGACTTGGGGATATAGAGGGGGAGGAGACTTAAGTGCCCCAGCTCCCACAGAGACCTCTATAGCCATGCTTCCAGCGTCCCCCCAATGGATGCATGATAAATACACCGTGGTTCTTGTTTCTACCTTCATCCACCTTTCTAACACCAAACAATGCAAGATTCTACCGTGTCCATAATAAATTCTGCACTTGAAGATGATGATACAATTAGAATATTTATTTTTTTTAACAAAAATGTTTCTAATATGTCCTACGGCGCATGCGGAACGCACAAAGGCGCTGTTTCGATTAGGACAGACGGTATCAGAAGTGTTGCGGCAAAGTGATGAAGGGTGACTGGGAGGTGGCTATCAGCGCAGGCAAATAGTGGCAGACTCAGTGGGCGTGTTATGAGAGAGTGACGGGCGTGTCGGTACAAGCGTCGGCATTCCCAGAGGCACAGCCGCAGGCATAGGAGGCTGTGGTCAGACGGGGAAACTGCACCTTCCATAGGGCTGAGGCACGTTCTGGTGTATAAGGCCAATTGGAATTACAGCGTGCACGGGCGCTAAAAGTGGGCGTCTCAGACATTGCACATTTGTTTTGCATGGATGTACGCAAAGGAAGGAGTTAGTAGCGACATTTTCATAAAGTCAGAGGCGAGCGACCGCCAATAGACGCTGCTGTGTGCGCTCCGTTTGCAAATGATTGTACCCCTGAATGCCTTGGAGCTAGCATGAGTGTTACGAAGCCTCTCATGCATCTTGTGCTCCTTACTGTTTTCACATGTGATCATCAAAGACTGACTAATAAAGGGGCCACATAATTCGAAAGGAGGGACTCTCCTCTTTAAACTGAGTGTACCCCCTTAGTTTACTGAAGTCAGGATAGGGAAAGATCCTCTCCTTTCCCTGTGCTACTTACTTTCTGCAGAGTAAAGGTGCCCAAACACTAGGAGATACACCAGTGGTCAGGGAACAGGGATAAATTACCCCATATGGGGTAAAAATTTAATTCCTGGGGGTAATGGGCGGACAGCCGGGCATGCATATGAATCATTCTATAATGATTCATATGCATGCCCGGCTGTGCCGCAGGGAGGCTCGAAACCGGACGCCCGCTGAGATGTTATTACCAGGGGTGCCCGGCTCCTTCCCTGCAGCGCCGCGTTAGCCGGAGTTCTCTTCTGAACTCCAGCGTACGGCTCTCTCCATGCGCACTATGTTCCGAGGAGCAGCCGGGCGGACAGGACGGTGGCGGATGCAGTAGCGAGGATTAAGGTGTTTCTTTCTGTACAAGCGGCACTGCAGGGGCATTATATGGGGGCACTGCTACATGGGCATTATATGGGAGCACTACTACAGGGGCATTATTTGGGGGCACTACTACAGGGGCATAACTATGGGGGCACTTCTACAGGGCCATTATATGGGGGCACTACTATTTGATTTCCTTCCTTTCAAATCAAGGAGGTAACGTCGGCGTATCTAAATATATTTTGGGGTAAAAGGTAAAAAAGTTCCCTGACCCCTGTTTTACACGATCAGCCTGATTCCGACGCATCGGGACGACAGATTGTGTAAAATATGTCCTAATCGTTAGTGTCCACTCAAGATTACAATTCCGATACGCGTACCCACTGGTCGTACATCGCATCTCCAGATCTTGCCTGCTGCAGGCAAGATCTGACAATCTCAGTCACGATGCTCTGGAATAGTTAAGGTGCCTACACACTTGGCGATGTTGTCACGATGCGATATTGTGTCCGATTTCCCCTTGAACTCTCCCCAGCAGTCGTGGGCACGATTTGGTGTTAAAAACTGTCCAATGTGACCAACGATCTATAGTGCCTCCTAACTATTCCAGTGCATCGTGACTGAGATTGTCAGATCTTGCCTGCAGCAGGCAAGATCTGAAGATGTGATGTACGACCAGCGGGTATCACGGCATCGTGATCATGAGTGGACACTCACGATTAGGACATATTTTACACAATCTGTCGTCCCGATGCGTCGGAATCGGGCTGATTGTGTAAAATATCGCCTAGTGTGTGGGCACCTTTAGGAGGCACTGTAGATCATTTGCCACATTGGACAGTTTTTAACACCAAATTGTGCCCACAACTGCCGGGGAGCTGCTGGGGAGAGTTCAGGGGGCAATCGGACACAATATCACATCGTGAGCACATCGCCTAGTGTGTAGGCACCTTTAGGTTTATTCCCTGGTGATATCACATTATCACCAGAGAATATCTCTGCAGGGGACCCACATCATTTGAAAGAGGTGACTCTTCTCTTAAAACTAGGGTACCCTTGAGTCTCTGTTCTAGGATTGGGTAGATAGGGTGTTTTTCGTGCTCTGCCCCCGTTCCCTGGCTCATCGCCATTGTCCATAGTGTAGTTGCATGTGTTTGGTTTATTGATGTCATCAAGATCTACCCCCGTTCCATATCCCATCTGCAGTAACTAGCAGAGGGGGGCTAGTTTCCCAAGTTGAGGACGTTGGCACTAACTGGGTTCAAGGAGAATTGAGCGAAACAAACTTTGTAATACTACTTGATGTTAATATTGCCAATTTTATTTTTATGGAAAGTCAGCTACTTGAAACACAATCGACAACTGGGACACATAATATCTACATGTGAATAGTTTGCTTTGTGGTATTGTGTTCATGAAGCTGCACTACCACCTGTGAATGTCTCTTCTGATGCTTGTTCATCATGTGTCTGTGGTCTCCGACTGTCTGACTCTACATTTTTAAAACTACTTGTAGGTCTTGGATATTGGAGAGTCACTGGCAGTGCCGGATGAGTTTTCTCAGAAGGAGATCCGTTCTGGCACATGGTGGAAGCAGCTCCTCGCCGGAGGAGTGGCCGGGGCAGTTTCGAGGACGGGGACTGCCCCTCTGGACAGGCTGAAAGTCCTCATGCAGGTGATAGAAGCATGTACATTATACGGCACTGGCAAACCATACATCACCACCTGTCCTCCTAGTTACTGTATTTCTCTCTACCGGTATACAGGTCCATGGATCAAAATCTCGGGGGCTCTCCATGCTGAGAGGTTTGAAGGAAATGATTGAGGAGGGAGGGATCCGATCTCTCTGGCGTGGGAACGGCATCAATGTCCTGAAGATCGCGCCGGAATCTGCTATCAAATTCATGGCGTACGAGCAGGTGAGGCGGGTGACGTCACACTGGTTTATGCTTTTGCGTGAACGTCCGGCGTCTTCAGTTCGGTCCTCCGTTGGATCACCGGTGGCCTTGCGCTTTCCACATGGCAAACGCCAAGACTGACGTATGAGTGGATGTGCTCAGCTATGTTCTTCTTTCTCAGATTAAGAAATTAATCCGGGGCCAGCACGAGACTCTGAGGGTCAGAGAGAGGTTCATCGCTGGATCGTTGGCTGGTGCTATAGCTCAGACTGTGATTTATCCTATGGAGGTGAGGAGAAAGGGACTTGGAGAAAATTATTGGGATTTGACCATTCTGAGGTTGTTTCTATAGAGAGAACCACCGAAATGTGCATTAGCTGGTCCTTTTTAGGATTTTTGGTTTAAAATATACAATTAATAAAATATATATATTTGCAGAAGGCAATGATGCCATGTTTCATCCTGCACACGTCTCACAGGTGCTCAAGGTACGCCTGGCTCTCCGCCGGACTGGTCAATTCAGAGGGATGTCAGACTGTGCCCGACATATCTTGCGCACAGAAGGGGTGAAAGCGTTCTCTAAGGGCTACCTTCCAAACCTGCTTGGAATTGTGCCGTACGCCGGCATTGACTTGGCAGTGTACGAGGTGAGCTTCCATCTGGTGGAGAAATGTGTAGGAGTTGCAGTAGAATAAGAGAGTTCCTCTGTCTTCTGCACGTTGTCCATGTTGGATCTAATTTCTATTTTCTCCACCATAAATTCTTATTTTCTCAATCTGCCCACCTTCTAGACGCTGAAGAACACGTGGTTACAGAGGTACCAAACAGGCACCAGCCCAGACCCCGGAGTGCTTGTATTACTGGCATGTGGCACAGTGTCCAGTACATGTGGGCAAATCGCCAGTTACCCTCTAGCCTTGGTGAGGACGCGCATGCAGGCGCAAGGTGAGAATGTCCATGTGACCTGCTCAGCATCGAGGAGCATTATAGGGCTAGGGGATCTATTTTATTATATCTATGTCATAGGCAAAGCGAAGAATGCTGTTATTTTATATGGCTGTTGTATATAAATTGGTATCTGCTCTTTCAGCCCCCTTTCATGTGCAATTCCGAAGCCACTATTTACCTAGGCTCTTTCCTAAACACTATACAGCACAATCTCCAGTACGTCTTTTTACAAAAATAAAAAAAAAATACAATTTAGGCGTAGAACTCGTGTTGGATTTAGGGTTTGTAGATTTTTGATGATTTAGTTTGGGTAAGGGTTAGGGTAGGAGTTATATAACTTTGTTTTGTATCAGTGGTTTGGTTTGGGTAGAGGGTTCGTGTAGAGTTTGTAGCTTCTTGTTCTCTACTTAATTGGCTTGGATGAAGGGTTATACAGTAGACTTTGGAACATTTGATTTATATTGGTGGTTGGGTTTGGGTAGAGGGTTAGAGTAGGTTGTTGTTTTTTTTTTTAATATATTTATTGAATTTAAAAAAAAAAAAAGGATTTCACACGACATAAAGAATTGAATATGTACAGTACCATGACAGAATAACAACTTGAAAGATTGTGCATTCAACTAATATTTATAATCTGAATACAAGTATCTTCCAATACAACCAAGCAGAGATAGGAGTGACACACATTAATACAACCTGTCACAAAAAATCAATACAATACAAAAATAAAAAGGGGTAAGGAAGGGGTAGGAAAAAGAAATACGGTGTCACACTCAAAGATATCAGGCAGTGCCTGTTTGTAAACCAAACAAGGTCTTGTAATCAATTCATGGTTTAAACATTATACGTTGAATAAAGAGGAAATATTAAATCAAAGAATTTAAATATTTGTGTTTGGACTTCTCCTGATAAAGTTTCTATATATGGACTCCATTTACGATAAAGGGCCGTATTCAATTAGCGGCGAAAAGCTGAAGTTTTTTCGCCATTGGCGAAACAGATGTTTTTTTTCCCAAAAAATTGCAACATTTTCGCCCAAAAATCCGGCAACAGGCGAAAAAAAACTGGAGAAAAAAGTTTTCTCCATCCCAGACCAGGAGAAAGAAAATGCAAAATCCCTATTTTTGGTAAAAAGTGTGGGATAAATTGGCAAAAAAAAAATAAAAATCGTAAGTTATGTACTTTGGCAAAAAACTACTGCGCAAATTTGGGGCGAAAACAAAAATAATCGTTGAAAATGGTTTTAACGTATTGGGTCTGATTTTTCAGGGGGTGGTATGAATGCGTCAAGTGTTTTAACAAAGCACGTGGTCGTAGCAGGCGGGTTTCTTAACGGTTTTTAAAATTGTGTTTTTACGACACAAAAATATACTTGCACCCATTTTAACGTACCCCCAATTTACGTGGAACAGTAATTTTCTGGAGAAAAAAAAAATAGCTTTCTATCTTTTTTTCAACTATTTTTTTTTTCACCCAAAATTTTGTTTTTCACCAAAATACGCAACTTACAAATTTTTTGGGGGGTGTCCAAAGAGTTCTAAAATAAATCCCCACATTTTTAGCCAAAAATAGGGATTTAGCATTTTTTTTTTTTTTTTTTCTGGTCTGGGATAGAGAACTCTTTCTCCAGTTTTTTTTTCCGCCTGTTTTTTGTCAAAAATGTTTCTGTTTTTTTGCGAAAAACAGATGTATTTGCCAATGGCGAGAAAAACGTCCGTTCTCGCCGCTAATTGAATACGGCCCAAAATCGTATAACTCCTTTCTCTATGTCAGGGAGAGTCGAATAACGGTCATAATATATATTCTTAAGAAGCAATTGATGTACCAATTTTAAAGTAGGAGAGGTTTTCTGAATCCAGGATGGTAGGATAACCTCTTTTGCTACTGTTTCCCAACACTGTTTAAAAAGGGTATAAATATTTATTAGATCCATCTAATTTCTGAGATGAAAACCATAGAATCTAGGCCCACTTTAATTGAGAAAATGTACCCACAGTCCCAAAAATTGTGGTTAAAAAGTAGCTGAGGAGTGAGAACATTTTGGACAAGATCCATTTTCAGCTAATACGTAATGTTTTCTATATATGCTCTATATATTGTATTAATATGAACTAGCTTTTTATAGCTTTTGTTATATGGTGGTTTGGCTTGGATGGAGGGTTTGGATAGGCTTTATAGCTTTTGTTTTATATTGATGGTTTGGTTTGGGAAGAAGCTGAGGGTAGGAGTTATACAGTGTCTTTGTTTTACTGTATCAGTGGTTTGGTTTGGGTAAAGGGTTCAGGTAGAGTTGTAGCTTCTTTGTTTATATTGGTTCGACTTGGATGGAGGGTTACTATAGGGTTTGAACATTTGATTTATATTGATGGAGGGTTACAATTGGTATTGTAGCTTTTATATTGGTGACGTAGATCAGACCCACCATTCGCCAAGTTGCTAGCTACTGTGGGAAGCAGTGCCTCCCCGCTCCTATCTCTGTACCCACCCGTTCCATGTCTGTCCCCCTGTTACCCTTCTCTCTGTGACTCTCCCCTGTCTGCCCATCATTTTCCTAATCTCTCTTTACCCGTGCTCCCCCATTTATCTCTCCCCCCTCCTCCTGTACCCATGTCCTTCTCGCACACTTTTCTCTCTTCCCTGCTGTTTTCTGCTTTAGTTCGATATATCGGCTTATCAATATTTTGCCAGTATATCGCTGTCGAACTGTGCACCAAGGAGGGAGTTGTTCGAGAACCTCCTCCTATCGCAGATCACTTATAAACATATTTGGTGGGCGACATTTACATATCTGTAAATATGTTAAGGTACAGTCAGAGCTCTGAGGGGAGAAGGTTCCCTGCAGCACCGGGGTGAGCTGTGAGGTGAGACAGGTTCCAGTGAGAGCTGTGAGGGGAGGTAGGGGGCGGGGCCTCCCTGCAGCATAGGGGTGAGAAGAGACAGGTTCCAGTGAGAGCTGTGAGGAGAGGTAGGGGGTGGGGCTTCCCTGCAGCATAGGGGTGAGGAGAGACCAGTTCCATTGAGAGCTGTGAGGGGAGGTAGGGTGCGGGGCCTCCCTGCAGCATAGGGCTAAGGAGAGACCGGTTCTAGTGAGAGCTGTGAGAGAAGGGAGGCATTGGGGCAGTGTGGAGCTGCCAGACCCACAGATACAGCATAATATAATAGATATAGCTTGGGCGGAGGATTTAGATGTCTTTGAAAATATGTATGTTTGTTTTTTCGTCACCACATTTCCTCTACTCTATAGCTTGGGAATATGGACTCCCAATATCGCACTGTTATTTGTAGAATTTTTTTTTTTTTTTTGAATGACCGTAGTGCTGTAAGTTCAGTACTGTGTAGATTGTGTAGTATGTTATTACAGAAGACTGTTCTCTCTTCCAGCCTCAGTGCAAGGCTCTCCTCAGCTGTCCATGCTGGCTCTATTCCGTTACATTGTGACTCAAGAAGGGGTCCTTGGCTTGTACCGGGGGATCGCTCCCAACTTCATGAAAGTGATACCCGCCGTCAGCATCAGCTACGTGGTGTATGAAAACATGAAACGCGTGCTGGGTGTGACCAGTCGGTGATAAGGTGAAATGCCCACAGCTCACCCCAGCCTCTTCAGAGACGCCAAGAAACGTCATCAGAATGCGGCTGATTGAGAGGCATCGCCCCAACTTTCATTGTTGCCCCCACATTCTGCAAAACGACTCCCCTCCCCAAACCAACTCTTCTTCAATAGTCCACACCTTAAGGTATCTCATCTGCTTGCATCCTGGGCTTAATGTTTGCACCGATCTCATAAAGTCGCTCCTTTCTGGGGGGGAGTCCAGCTTGATGCTGCTACATATCACCAAGGACTTCTTGGGGTACTGTCCCCGATACGGCCACATTTCACTGCATAGACTATCGTGGAGTCCTGTGTGATGCTGCATCTTGGCCTCAGGTCTCAGATGGATAACGTTTTTTTTGTAATGATTGTATATATGGCATGTAGTTTATGAATGGCTGTAGGGAGGAAGAGGAGGGGGTGTACCCCTCCATGAGGCTTGAAGCAATGACTTGGCCTTAGTCATGTGAATGTAACTCTCTCCATACACTGAATGTAGAGTCTCTCTCTGTAGCCACAGTGCATTCAACGGGCCGAGCCAGTCACACTGCGGAAACGTATTCACGTCAGTTCTGTCTATGACCTGCCCCTGTTTCTCTGACCTGTATAGTTCTTCTTTTAGTGACTGTTACAGGGTGATGTTCTTTTGGTTTTTAGACAGTGCTATAAATGGGTTTAATGTGAATGTATTTATTGCGATGCCTGCCTGAGAGATGTGACATAGAGTGAGGTCATAGCACAAAACAGTATTTATTTATACCTGGGTCGGCGAGAATAAATTCTGCGCCAACACCACAATAAGTAACGCACAAATCTCCTAGCGTCATACAAAAGTGCTCCTCCCACAAGATGAGGTTTTCTAGACCCCCCGCGTGCTAGGGAGTGTGTATTGTCACATGTATAGATAGACAGGGCAATTGTTCTGCCAGTCTCTGCAGAGCATTGCTCCACAGTTTGTGTATGATGGGTGGAGATCTACACCACTGCTATAGGTTTGCAGAACATTGCACCACAGCCAGCACCTTTATAAATCCTATATCCCTGCAATGTATAAGTCTGCTGTCTATATATTCTGGGAAGAAGACTGTAGTGACAGCGAAGATCTGCAGAATATTGCACTGTTGCCTGTGCATTATGGATAGAGACTGTGGGGTAAATTTACTAAAGTGAGAATTTTTAGAAGTGATGTTGCCCATAGCAACCAATCAGATTCTACTTAACATTTAACTAGCACCTTCTAGAAGGCAATAGCTAGAATCTGATTGGTTGCTATGGGCAACATCACTTTTAAAACTCAGTTCTACAAACTCTCACTTTAGTAAATTTACCCCTGTATATCTGCAGAGCATTGCACTGCAACCTGTGTATTATGGATAGACTGTATATCTGCAGAGCATTGCACTGCAACCTGTGTATTATGGATAGAGAGCTGCCCTGATACTGTATGTATTCAGAGCATTGCACTGCTGGCTGTGCATTATGGATAGAGAAACTATATCTGCAGAGCATTGCACTGATATCTCAGTGTATTATAAGTAGATCTATCTACACTGATACTGTATATCTGCAGAGCATTTCACTGCTACCTGTGTATTCTAGGTAGAGATCTACATTGAAATTATTCATCTTCAGAGCATTGCACTGATGTCTTTGTATGAGTAAAGATCTACACTGATACTGTATATCTGCAGACTATTACACTGATACCTGTGTATTCTGAGTACAGATCTACACCAGGCATGTCAAACTCAAAATACCAACCGGGCCGAATATTCAAGGTCTTAATAGTGTGTGGGCTGCAACAAAGAAAAAAGTCTTCTATGCAATTTTTAAAGGTTTATTATTAATAAAAACTAGTGCAGTGCCCCCTGTAGTAGTGCCCCTTATGCAGTGCCCCCTGTAGTAGTGCCCCTTATGCAGTGCCCCCTGTAGTAGTGCCCCTTATGCAGTGCCCCCAGTTAAGTCCCTAGTAGTGCCCCTTATGCAGATCCCACAGTAGCCCCCAGTAATGTCTTTAGTAGTGCCCCTTATGCAGAGCCCACAGTAGCCCCCAGTAATGTCCTTAGTAGTGCCCCTTATGCAGAGCCCACAGTAATGTCCCTAATAGTGCCCCTTATGCAGAGCCCCCAGTAATGTCCTTAGTAGTGCCCCTTATGCAGAGCCCCCAGTAATGTCCTTAGTAGTGCCCCTTATGCAGAGCCCCCAGTAATGTCCTTAGTAGTGCCCCTTATGCAGAGCCCCCAGTAATGTCCTTAGTAGTGCCCCTTATGCAGAGCCCACAGTAATGTCCTTAGTAGTGCCCCTTATGCAGAGCCCACAGTAGCCCCCGGTAATGTCCTTAGTAGTGTCCCTTATGCAGAGCCCCCAGTAATGTCCCTAGTAGTGCCCCTTATGCAGAGCCCCCAGTAATGTCCTTAGTAGTGCCCCTTATGCAGAGCCCCCAGTAATGTCCTTAGTAGTGCCCCTTATGCAGAGCCCACAGTAGCCCCCGGTAATGTCCTTAGTAGTGTCCCTTATGCAGAGCCCCCAGTAATGTCCCTAGTAGTGCCCCTTATGCAGAGCCCCCAGTAATGTCCTTAGTAGTGCCCCTTATGCAGAGCCCCCAGTAATGTCCTTAGTAGTGCCCCTTATGCAGAGCCCCCAGTAATGTCCTTAGTAGTGCCCCTTATGCAGAGCCCACAGTAATGTCCTTAGTAGTGCCCCTTATGCAGAGCCCACAGTAGCCCCCAGTAATGTCCTTAGTAGTGTCCCTTATGCAGAGCCCCCAGTAATGTCCCTAGTAGTGCCCCTTATGCAGAGCCCCCAGTAATGTCCTTAGTAGTGTCCCTTATGCAGAGCCCCCAGTAATGTCCTTAGTAGTGCCCCTAATGCAGAGCCCACAGTAATGTCCTTAGTAGTGCCCCTTATGCAGAGCCCCCAGTAATGTCCTTAGTAGTGCCCCTTATGCAGAGCCCCCAGTAATGTCCTTAGTAGTGCCCCTTATGCAGAGCCCCCAGTAATGTCCCTAGTAGTGCCCCTTATGCAGAGCCCACAGTAATGTCCCTAGTAGTGCCCCTTATGCAGACCCCCAGTAATGTCCTTAGTAGTGTCCCTTATGCAGAGCCCCCAGTAATGTCCCTAGTAGTGCCCCTTATGCAGAGCCCCCAGTAATGTCCCTAGTAGTGCCCCTTATGCAGAGCCCCCAGTAATGTCCCTAGTAGTGTCCCTTATGCAGAGCCCCCAGTAATGTCCCTAGTAGTGCCCCTTATGCAGAGCCCACAGTAATGTCCTTAGTAGTGCCCCTTATGCAGAGCCCACAGTAATGTCCCTAGTAGTGCCCCTTATGCAGAGCCCCCAGTAATGTCCTTAGTAGTGCCCCTTATGCAGAGCCCCCAGTAATGTCCTTAGTAGTGCCCCTTATGCAGAGCCCCCAGTAATGTCCTTAGTAGTGCCCCTTATGCAGAGCCCCCAGTAATGTCCTTAGTAGTGTCCCTTATGCAGAGCCCCCAGTAATGTCCTTAGTAGTGCCCCTTATGCAGAGCCCACAGTAATGTCCTTAGTAGTGCCCCTTATGCAGAGCCCACAGTAATGTCCCTAGTAGTGCCCCTTATGCAGAGCCCCCAGTAATGTCCTTAGTAGTGCCCCTTATGCAGAGCCCACAGTAATGTCCTTAGTAGTGCCCCTTATGCAGAGCCCCCAGTAATGTCCTTAGTAGTGTCCCTTATGCAGAGCCCCCAGTAATGTCCTTAGTAGTGCCCCTTATGCAGAGCCCCCAGTAATGTCCTTAGTAGTGTCCCTTATGCAGAGCCCCCAGTAATGTCCTTAGTAGTGCCCCTTATGCAGAGCCCCCAGTAATGTCCTTAGTAGTGTCCCTTATGCAGAGCCCCCAGTAATGTCCTTAGTAGTGCCCCTTATGCAGAGCCCCCAGTAATGTCCTTAGTAGTGCCCCTTATGCAGAGCCCACAGTAGCCCCCAGTAATGTCCTTAGTAGTGTCCCTTATGCAGAGCCCCCAGTAATGTCCCTAGTAGTGCCCCTTATGCAGAGCCCCCAGTAATGTCCCTAGTAGTGCCCCTTATGCAGAGCCCCCAGTAATGTCCTTAGTAGTGCCCCTTATGCAGAGCCCCCAGTAATGTCCTTAGTAGTGTCCCTTATGCAGAGCCCACAGTAATGTCCTTAGTAGTGCCCCTTATGCAGAGCCCACAGTAGCCCCAGTAATGTCCTTAGTAGTGTCCCTTATGCAGAGCCCCCAGTAATGTCCTTAGTAGTGCCCCTTATGCAGAGCCCACAGTAATGTCCTTAGTAGTGCCCCTTATGCAGAGCCCCCAGTAATGTCCTTAGTAGTGCCCCTTATGCAGAGCCCCCAGTAATGTCCCTAGTAGTGCCCCTTATGCAGAGCCCCCAGTAATGTCCTTAGTAGTGCCCCTTATGCAGAGCCCCCAGTAATGTCCTTAGTAGTGCCCCTTATGCAGAGCCCCCAGTAATGTCCTTAGTAGTGCCCCTTATGCAGAGCCCCCAGTAATGTCCTTAGTAGTGCCCCTTATGCAGAGCCCCCAGTAATGTCCTTAGTAGTGTCCCTTATGCAGAGCCCCCAGTAATGTCCTTAGTAGTGTCCCTTATGCAGAGCCCACAGTAATGTCCTTAGTAGTGCCCCTTATGCAGAGCCCACAGTAGCCCCCAGTAATGTCCTTAGTAGTGTCCCTTATGCAGAGCCCCCAGTAATGTCCCTAGTAGTGTCCCTTATGCAGAGCCCCCAGTAATGTCCTTAGTAGTGCCCCTTATGCAGAGCCCCCAGTAATGTCCTTAGTAGTGTCCCTTATGCAGAGCCCCCAGTAATGTCCTTAGTAGTGCCCCTTATGCAGAGCCCACAGTAATGTCCTTAGTAGTGCCCCTTATGCAGAGCCCCCAGTAATGTCCTTAGTAGTGTCCCTTATGCAGAGCCCCCAGTAATGTCCTTAGTAGTGCCCCTTATGCAGAGCCCCCAGTAATGTCCTTAGTAGTGTCCCTTATGCAGAGCCCCCAGTAATGTCCTTAGTAGTGCCCCTTATGCAGAGCCCACAGTAATGTCCTTAGTAGTGCCCCTTATGCAGAGCCCACAGTAGCCCCCAGTAATGTCCTTAGTAGTGTCCCTTATGCAGAGCCCCCAGTAATGTCCTTAGTAGTGCCCCTTATGCAGAGCCCACAGTAATGTCCCTAGTAGTGCCCCTTATGCAGAGCCCACAGTAATGTCCCTAGTAGTGCCCCTTATGCAGAGCCCCCAGTAATGTCCTTAGTAGTGCCCCTTATGCAGAGCCCACAGTAATGTCCTTAGTAGTGCCCCTTATGCAGAGCCCACAGTAATGTCCTTAGTAGTGTCCCTTATGCAGAGCCCCCAGTAATGTCCTTAGTAGTGCCCCTTATGCAGAGCCCCCAGTAATGTCCTTAGTAGTGTCCCTTATGCAGAGCCCCCAGTAATGTCCTTAGTAGTGCCCCTTATGCAGAGCCCACAGTAATGTCCTTAGTAGTGCCCCTTATGCAGAGCCCACAGTAGCCCCCAGTAATGTCCTTAGTAGTGTCCCTTATGCAGAGCCCCCAGTAATGTCCCTAGTAGTGCCCCTTATGCAGAGCCCCCAGTAATGTCCTTAGTAGTGCCCCTTATGCAGAACCCCCAGTAATGTCCTTAGTAGTGCCCCTTATGCAGAGCCCCCAGTAATGTCCTTAGTAGTGTCCCTTATGCAGAGCCCCCAGTAATGTCCTTAGTAGTGTCCCTTATGCAGAGCCCCCAGTAATGTCCTTAGTAGTGCCCCTTATGCAGAGCCCCCAGTAATGTCCTTAGTAGTGCCCCTTATGCAGAGCCCCCAGTAATGTCCTTAGTAGTGCCCCTTATGCAGAGCCCCCAGTAATGTCCTTAGTAGTGTCCCTTATGCAGAGCCCCCAGTAATGTCCTTAGTAGTGCCCCTTATGCAGAGCCCACAGTAATGTCCTTAGTAGTGCCCCTTATGCAGAGCCCACAGTAATGCACCTTATGCAGAGCCCCCTCCCAATATAGAACATGCCCCACTCACCTGTGCAGTACTTACCTTTCTATGCGATGGCCGCTGGGCACCGCTCCAATCCACGCTGTCTTCACTCCCACAGTCCCGCATACACGCTGCCGCTATATGGATCTAATTAGATCCAGAGCGGCAGACGAAGGCTCCTCCTCATCGCAGGAGACGTAATGACGTCACCCACGTGCTGCATCACTGGGAACGCTGGCCTCTGAAGCGATCAGAGGCTTCTGAGACCAGCGTTGCCAGCTTTAAATAAAGTAAACACTGCCCGATCGGAGCTGAGCTCTGATCATGGCAGGGGTGTGGGCCCACACTGTCGGGCCTCACAAAATGATTATTCGGGCCGCATGTTTGACATGCCTGATCTACACTGATACTGTATATCTGCAGAGTATTACACTGCTACCTGTGTATTATGAGTAACGATCTACACTGAATACTATACATCTGAAGAGTATTGCACTGATGTCTGAGTATTATGAGTGAACAGCTACATTGACACTGTATACATCTGCAGAGCATTGCACTGCTATCTGTGTTTTATAAGTAGAGATCTACAGTACGCAATAACTGCAGAGCACATTGTTGCCTTGTATTATGAAGATCTATACTGCTACTGAATATCTGCAGAGCATTGTACTGCTAATTGCGTGTTATGGGTGAAGCTCGTCTAAGCTGACACTGTACATCTGCAGAGCTTTACACTGCTATCTGTGTATTCTGAATAAAGATCTACACTGATACTGTACATCTGCAGAGCATCCCAATGTTGCCTGTGTAGTGTATGGGTGGATCTACACTGATTATTCGTGGAGATCTACATTGATACTGTATATTTGCAGAGCATTGCACTGATGCCTGTATATTATGGGTGGAGCTACACTGAGTGTTTGCAGAGCATTGCTCTACATTTCCTGCACGTGTAATCTTCCACTAATGCAATACAAGAGGGCTGTGTATATATATATATATATATATCCACACTACTGACATGTATTTCTATGCTGAATAAACACAGTTTCAGAGAGTTCAGCTTTGTGTAATGTGTCTGGATGCTGACAATGCCCGGGGACCCATCCTCTAAGTTTGTTTTCAATGTTTTGCAATATACGTGGGGAAAATGAACTCACAGTTGCTTCTGATCTTGGCCCCGATTCAGAGCCGCTCGCAAGCGGGCCGATGTTTGAGCACTGTGCATGCGCCGCGTCCGGCGTGCGCGAGCGACTGAAGTTCAGTCGCTACGGGGCTCGCAGCAGGACGGGGCAGCTGTCGATGGTGAGTGACAGCTCGCCCCATTTTGTGGGCGGGTAGGGGGAGTGGCTGCACAAACGCCTGCCGTTTGTGGGAGGCCCTACTGACATCACTACTGATGTCAGGAGTGGACTTCCTGCTCTATTAGAACAGGAAGTCCACTCGGCCTTGCGGCAGCTAAACCCTACCACAGGGTTTCTTCACAAGGCCGATGATTGCGATTATCACGATGGTCTCCTGGCCGCTCGCACAAGCTGTGGGTGGGCTCCAGAGAAAGAAAAAAAAAAAACGCTCACATTCACAGCGAGCGGCCAGCGCTTGCGACCGGGTCTGAATCAGGCCCCTTGTCTGATAAACAATATAAGATAATTGCTTTGATGTGTGCAGTAACTGTAACTGGCCACAAGGCGGAGATGAAGCAGCTAGGGAAACCAAAGTGAACCCGATATTTACCTGGGGGTCCCTGACATGCCACGCTCCGGATGCACAGTGCGTATTGCCTTTGTTTACATCTAGACAGTCAGCCCAGAGCGCCTCTCCTATTTCACCCCATCTGGCATTTTTCACATTTTGCTTACTTACAGTACATCATGAAATCATTATATTGATTATTAGAGAAATCTTACCCACTGATCATCACACTCTGTCAAATAAAACCATACAGATGTGTCCTCATGCACCTGGCCTCAATACGCCATATGGCACGAGATGCCCAGCGCTTCCAAGCTGCTCTGAGAGGCGCAGCGTAGCGTCTTTTTATTTAAATTTTGTGCCTTATACACATCGCAGATGCAGAGAATACACCACTCATTGGGGCAGATGTATGAAGCTCTGGAAAGTGATAAAGTGCAGAGTGATAAACCAGCAGCCACTCGGCTCCCAACTGCCATGTTACAGGCTATGTTTGAAAAATGACAGTTGGGAACGGAGTGGCTGCTGGTTTATCGCTCTGCACTTTATCACTTCCCAGAGCTTCATATATCTGCCCCAATGTACCAGAGACGCTGGGCTGCGACCAGTGGTGACTCCAGAGGTGGGGTTGCAGCGCAGTTCAAAATTCAAATAGGGGACTTACACCAACTGTCATTTCAAACAAAACCAAACATCGCTGGCTGGGACTCACTGGCAGTTGGTGTGACTCCCCTATTTGAATTTTGAACTGTGCTGCAGCACCACCTCTGGAGCCTCCACTGGCTGCGACTATAACCGTACAGGAATTAGGGGTCTATTTACTAAGCAGTGTTAGGAGACAGAGTGAAAAGTGATAAGGAAGTGATAAGGTGCCAGCCAATCAGCTCCCAACTGTCATTTTTCAAACACAGCCTGTGAGATGACAGTTGGGAGCTGATTGGCTGGCACCTTATCACTTTCTTATCACTTTTCACTCTGTCTCCTAACACTGCTTAGTAAATAGACCCCTTAGTTTTAAAAACATACAGTCACAGATGAAGCACAATGGAACTTGGAGTGAGAAAAGGCTGTGGCCGCTGCAATGTATCGCTTCATATGACTGGAGTCCACCTGGGTACTATAATGTGTTCCAGCTGATGTATTAATAAATGCCCCCCCCCCCCAAAAAAAAAACAACTTACTTATTACAATCCTAGCACACGGTACAACACTGGCTATGGGTTACGGTGCTGCCATCAGGAGAATTCTGGAAGATCAAACGGGCCCCCGGGTCCAGGTGCGCACACCCTGCACCCATCTTTTTAATACTTACCTCTCCGACGTCCCATGTCGAGTCTCCCGGCGCTGTTCAAACGCCGGAAAATGGCCGTTGCGGCCTTTTTTCCGGCATTTTGCGCATGCGCTGTGAGATCTCCGGGGAAATGGCAGCCGCGCCATTTCCCCGGCAATCTGCGCATGCGCACACTCTAGTGCCCAGAGTCTATTGATTCTGCGGTGGCCCGGCCAGCCACGTCAGTTGAGAGTGAGAGGTGGGGGCCCTTAACGGGTGATGCACACGGGCCTCCTCCTCTCTAAAGACGCCCCTGATTGTTACAATCCCCAAACCAAGGATAGATCAGAGAGACTGTAAAAATTACAGATCCAGCTGTCTGATGGGGCCCTTACATCCAGGCTGTATCGTGGCAATTTCCTGGGGAATCATTGGAGAAATCCAACATGTTGGACACACTCGATTCCGAATCAGAAATTGTCGAACTCTGCGAGCCGGTGATTTTTAACATGTTGAATTTCCGTGTCGGATAGCTGCTTGGCAGAACAGGGATTGGGCTTGCATTACTCAGTACTGAACTAAAAAGTTCTGCTAAACTAGTTCTGTGAACTGAGTAGGCCACTTATACCTAACCTAATATATCCAGGCCAAGGTGGGCGAGCATCCAAAAAAAAAAAACGGTCTTTGAAGAACAAATTCTCCCATCTATGATGACATTATACATATTCTAATGGCCTTCGAGCCCTTCGTGGGAAAAAAATATAGCAAAGGTTTAAATATAAAGTGATCATCCGAACAAAATATGGTGTATACGTAATAGGTTGTGCTTTGATGGAACCAACGTGATTTTGGCGATCTAGTTAGATTTAAAGCAGCAATTTGTGATAAGGTAAAACCAACCATATTGATGCTTAAATTTAGGGGGTCTGTCGCCAAAATCACGCTGGTTCCATCATATCGCAACCTATTACATATAATCCTATGACTATTTTCTGCTGATGACCTTCTGTTTATGACCAAGAGACCAGAGACTTCATTGTTAGCACTATGTGAAATGTGAAATTTTAGACCAATACAGCAAAGCTATATACAGTCAGGTGCATAAATATTGGGACATTGACAGAATTTTCATATTTTGGTCTCTATTCACCACCACAATGGCTTTGAAATGAAACAAACAAGATGTGCTTTATCTGCAGACTTTCAGATTTCATTTGAGGGTAATTACATCCAAATCAGGTGAATGGTGTAGGAATTACAACGGTTTCTATATGTGCCTCCCACTTTTTATAAATGTTTTATATATAAAAATATATAAACATTTATCAAGCAGCAATAAATCTAGATTAGAAGGCAATGTATTATACCACTTTAAAGAAATGTAATTCTAAAAATAGACCTCATCTAGATCTCTATTAACGAAACAATAGGGCAATTATAAGAATTCTAGACAAATATTAAAACATGTGAAAACTATAAATCTCAAACCATAAAACCATCCAGTCATTTAGCTTATTCAAACAATAAATCGATGTCCCAGTAAGTAGGAAGTCTCTCCATATATCCTTAGCTAGTAAAGTGCCTACAACCAACGAAGAGCTCTGCGGTCCAATTTGAATGCATTTGCATATTGAGTAGGGAGATGAAGGTCTAGACTCAATAATGCCAGTTCTGGAGTTCAAATTCCAGTATAGACATTTATGAGGGTATTAGAAATACTCCGTGCAGTTGGATAACTGAGGTCCAGCTATTTATATAATGCTGAATTAGCCAGTGGAAATCTCAAAATAAATTATTTATTTATTACAAGGTATTTATATAGCGCATACTTATTACACAGCACTTTACAGAGAGTATTTGGCCATTCACATCAGTCCATGCCCCAGTACAAGATGGTGGATGGCCCTGCTCGAAAGAGCTTACTTTCTTTAAGGGAGGGGCAGACAAACAGGAGTGACACAGATGGGGTGGGCAGGGAGGAAGGAAGATGTAGCAGCAAGTTAGGATGAGAGCTGGAAGGCTTTAATGAAGTAGTGGGTCTTAAGAGCTCGTTTGAATGATTGTAGAGAGTTGCAGAGTCTGATGGGGAAAGGGAGGGAGTTCCAAAGGTGGGGAGCAGCGCGGGCAAAATCTTGGAGGCGGGAGTGGGAGGAAGTAATCAATTGGCATGAAAGGTGGCGTGTATTAAGTGAACGAAGAGGGTGGACAGAAGAGTGAAGGGAGATGAGATCAGAGATGTAAGTGGGAGAGGAATGTGTGAGGGCTTTGTAAGTGAGTGTAAGAACCTTGAATTGGGTTCTGAAAAGGAAGGGGAGCCAGTGGAGTGCTTGTAGGAGAGGGGAGGCAGATGTAGAGCTCTTGGAGAGGAAGAGGAGCCGAGCAGCAGCATTGAGCACAGACTGGAGAGGAGAGAGATGGGACTTGGGGAGGCCAGATAGGAGAAGGTTACAGTAGTCCAATCTGGAGATGACCAGTGAGTGTATGAGGGTTTTGGTGGCATCCTGGGTGAGATAGGGTCTGATCTTGGAAATATTCTTGAGATGGAAACGACAAGACTGCGAGAGGCTCTGGCTATGTGGTTTAAAGGAGAGGGAAGAGTCCAGGATGACTCCAAGGCAACTCAGTTTGGGACTAGATGAGATAATTATGCCATCTATTGATAAAGAAATAGTGGGACATTATGTAATGTGGGAGGGTGGGAAGACAATCAGCTCGGTCTTAGACATACTAAGTGAGTAATCACTGGGACATCCAGTAAGAGATAGCAGAGAGACAGTTGGAGATACGAGTCAGTAGAGAGGAGGAAAGATCTATATACTCTACCACATGTACACATACACATATACTAGGTTTAATTTTTGGATTGTGGAAGGAACCCGGAGCACCCAGAGAAACTCACGCAAGCATGGGAAGAATATACAAACTTCACACAATGCTCTGGTGTGAATCCAACTCACTAACTCAGTGCTGTGAGGCAGTAATGCTAACTCTACTCCAACCGTGCTGCCCACAAGAAATAAAAAAATGCACATTTATCTCTAGAAATATGCCCTTAACATTCTCCCACTCCATTTCACTAAGATGTTCGATAACAGAAATGGCTAAATTGGTCCCTGACCACAGCCTAATTACATAATTGTTGAAGACTAGTTGTACCCCCACTGACACTACAATTGCCCCCAAATTTCTAACTAACAAAATTAATGAAAGGGAGTTGACAGAGTATGGATTTCTTTTTTTTTGCAAGTTAAATCATATATAATAAAAAAAATATAAAAGCTATACAAATCTGCAATCCAAGCCTAATGGGGAAATTACTTCACAATTGTCCTTGCAAGTATCTAGAGCAAGTCTAAAGGAAAGGTAGGAGGACCGTGCAAGGGAGACCAACTGAGTGGAGGGTTCGTAGGAGGTAAATGTGGTCCACAGTTGATAAGAGAGATCAGGAGGATGAATAAGGAGACATTACCCCATCTGGTAGTCAGAAGAACATTTTCTGACCTTGGTGTGGACAGTTACTTTAAAAGTCAAGTAGCAAAATCCAATTTAAAGGGTGTTGAGGAGGGAGTGGGAGGAAAGAAAGGTGATAAAACAGTTGTATGCAAGATGCTCAAACGAAGGAGAGGAGAGAGTTGTTGAGAGATAGTTGAGGTCAAGGGAAGGTTTTTCGAGGATGGGTGAGATGAGGACTTTCTTGATGGAGGAAGAGAAGGTACCAGGAGAAAGGGACAGGTCAGTTTGAAGAGGTCGGGCATGGTAATAAGTATATGTCAGTAGAGAAGACATGGAGGATGTGTGGGGATTGGATCAAAGGTACAAATGGAAGGGGTAAATGATGAGAGAAGGGCACAAAAAGAATAAGGGGGACTCACATACTATATGATGGAACACAGTGTTGGTCTGGGGCACAAAGGGCCCACCGGGGGAATGCAGTGGTAGGGTCCCATGCTATGAGGGAGTGGGCATCCACTAGAGGGTGTGTGGCCAGCCACCACAGACACTTTGCTATCCAATCGGCAAATCTTGGTATAGTTTCCATAGAAGGGAACCAAGCCTCATGTTGATCAGTGGTCCTGCTCCACCAGGTAACTTACCATCTAATTGAGTAACAATCTATCATTTGAAGTCTTGAACCTGATACCTAGGAGAGGGGGTGGGCCCACAGACAGTGGGGCCCACCGGGGATTTCCCATGTCCCCCTGTGGGCCAATCCAAGCCTGATGGAACATTATGTGGTCTATATGATCTGCAAAGCCTCAGTATGCACATCAGCCCAAGAACATTCTCCTTACCAAGAAGCACGGTGGCAGGAGCATAATACTAGGGTATTTTATTGGTTTCAAGTACTAGGAAACTTGTTAAAAAAAAGTACAAAGTTAATGGAGTAAAATATAGAAAAATACTGCAGGAAAATGTTCTGCAGTCTTCAATAGACCTTGGATTTGAGAGGCAAATTTTATTATTTAGAATTCAGCCCTTCCTCACACGTCAGACTACCAAGTCTCTTATTCGTGCCCTTGTCATCTCCCACTTGGACTATTGCAAACTCCTCCTTTCTGGTCTTTCTGTATCCTGACTCTCCCCTATTACATCTATCCTCAATGCTACAGCTCATCTTACCTTCCTGTCCCTCCTATCTCCCTCAACTCCTTGACAGACTCCCCTACCCCTGCAGAATCCATTGCTCTTTTCTTTCCTGCATCTCTGACCTCATCTGAAACCACACTCACCCTCACCGCTGTTCCTTTGTCGGCCATGCCTACATTGATGACCACCTTCCAATCCTGCTCCCCTCCTCTGTAACTCACTCCTCCACCCTATCAGATAGTTTACCGACCTACTTCAAACACCCCCTTAAAACGCTTCTGTTCCTCAAAGCCTATAAACCCTCTTCACATTTTTAACCCTCTACTGCCAACATCCTTATATCTTCTGTGGTCACCTACCAATTATACCGGGACTTCCTAAGACCGTAAGCTTTTACGAGCATGCCCTCTATCCTCTTATTCTCTCCCTGCACTACCCCTGTCTTCAGTGCTCTCCCACTCACAGTCTATGTTCCTTTGTCTCTGCCCACCCGAGATCACTGAGTCATCGAGTAATACTTTTTTTAATGTCACTCAGTGACTCACTTTGTCATCTTATTTTTTGCCTGTTTGTAATAAGGGAGTAAGGGAGAGATGTATGAACATTTGTTAAATGTATTAGCAGTAACTGCACATGTAACTTCACAGCCAATGGGACTCTTAGTTACAGACACGCCCACTGGTTGTGGAGATATTCCACTGCTGTGCGTATTGAGCGGCCCATTTATTAATCTGGGCGCAATATTAGCGCCCATGATCGCATTGCAGGATGCGATCGGACCGGTCGGATGTAGCAAAAAGACCCACAGAGTCAGTGGCTCTGAAAGGAGCCCGTCCCCAGGATGTGCTTCGAGCGAACTGGCCACGTCAGTGGTCTCTTCACTCCAGTGCCGGGAGCCATTGCCGGGGGAGTGTTTATTCAATAGGTAGCCCATAGGCTACAGTGGGCTACCTGTGGGGGGGCCAAAATCCAGAACGCATCGCTATCCACAAGATGGTAAATATAGCAGCATCGCATCCTCCAGATACCTGCATGGGGATTGGTGCGCGTCCAGTTGCTAGCGATGACTGCTGCTGCTGCAGACAGAATAACAATGGGCAGGAAGACGTTCCACATACAGACGCACGGATGTTTTGCGTACACGGGCGGATGCTCACGTTAGTATGAGCTTGTGAATAGGCTGCCGCATCCGTATGGTGTAGTGACTGCAGATGCTCCCAAACTACCACAAACATATATGTTTCATCTCTGATTGATAGAACAATTATATTATTGTCACCACTGAGAAGCCCTTTGTTTCCCTACGTATCATTTGGTATTCTCTCCCAAGAACAGCAGTGCTTGTAGCAGGACCGTGACCAGGGAGCTTGACTGGCTCATAGTACAGATGCGTGGGAGCAGGGCCGGCTCGAGGCATGTTCGGCCAGTGAGGCCGAACAGGGGTGCCACCTCATAGAGGGCGCACTCCTCACAACATCCCGATTTCAGCGGGACAGCACTGACCCACTGTTCCACCCGTGGGCCAAAGTGTCCCGCGGGTGGTCTTGTCGGGAGGTTGGGCGGTGGTGCCGGGCTCCGGAGTCGCTGAATGGATGCTGCGCGCATGCACGCGGCATCCATTCAGTGCTGGGGGAAGCTAGTGACGGAGTGCTGGGCTCACCCCCAGCCTGACGCTACACGGTAGGTGTGCCATGCGGGCACGCCCCCAAATAATGTCATTTAAGGGTGTGGCATATAGTAATTAGGTCACGCCCCCATTTTCGATCGCGCGTGGCGACTAAGCGGCCACGACTACTACCCATGCTGCACAGCGCGTGGCTACCCCTGGAGCCGGCCCGGCGTGGGATGGGCTGGGGCTAAGAATCAGTCCCCGGCATTGTCTACCGTGCGTGCTCACACGGAAAAAGGGGTGTGGTCATGCATCATGGGAGCGTGCCCATCTAAGCATGCTGGGCGAGCAGAGCGCCGGTAAGCGGAATGCGTGGGTATATAGACACTGCAGTATACAAATACAGACATGACGAATAATTATCAAAAGAAAAAAAGAAAATGAAGACCAGAAGTAAAATATTTTGTGCCCGTGTCTGTGCCCGCGTCCGTGTCTGTGCCCGTGTCTGCCTTTTGGCGGTTGCCCGTCTGCCACTTTATGCAAATGCTGTTACAGAGCACATCCCCCGTTGTACAGCCGGGCATCCGAATGAGCAAGGGCCGAGGCACCCACTGTCAGCCTCTATAGACCCCGCATTACCATCTGGTGCGTCTTTAGACCCCAACATCGGTTGCGCCATCAAAACTTGCGCCTGCCCGATAGCAGGTGCAGCGTCTTCATCTGAGTATGGCCTCCTACGTGAACGAAAACGAACCATCTCCATGCGTCCGCTCAGCCACCGCCCACGAATGACCCACTACATTTTCCAAACATTTCCAATGTCTCCCGTGAGCCTCCGACTATCGCACAGTGGAAAAACAATCGCTCATCTGCGCCCGTCATCGGCGGTGCATAAGTCGCAGAATCAGGCCCCAGGCCGTTACCGCTGGGGGAGCTGAGTATCACTGCGCTGCACTACAAATATGTTTTTTTTTTACCACTTTGATAAAGTGGTGACAAAAAGGACACTGGGCCTCATTCAGAAATGTACGCTGCTCTGATTTTTACGCAGTTGAGCGATTAACGGTGAATTGTGCATGCATCGAAATGCGCACGCACCATGTCCCCCTATGCCATCCCGCACGCATACCTTCAAGGATCGCAGTGTGGTGGACAGAAAGGCACCGTTTGGTGAAAAACGGGAGACCGGTAGGGGAAACACAGGTGGACCGGTGCCGTTTTGGTGACGAATCGCAGCAGGTGTCTGCGATCCACTACATACATAAGATGGCTCCAGTGCCTCAGTCCAAGCACCCACGCTTCGTGACCATAGGGTCTCATGTATCTGCAAGTGCAAACCTGTGCCAGCTATTGATTGAATGCCGCCCCCCTGCCACCATCATCACTGATATTGGCACTTGCACCACACCCATCCATGCTAGGCACAAGAGATCCTTCAGAAACATGCTTCCCTTCCCCATATGCACGCCTCATAATCGCACGGAGCTTTTCATACACAACCATTACACTCCGATAACACTCACAACGGTGCCACCTAGTTGCCATGCCAATCTTAGAAAAGACATCTGACCGAGTCCTGTACAGTTCAGTTGAATATTAATTGGCTGGGCATGTGTGAATAAGTCATTATAATTGTATTTGTTATTAGCAGGACGTGACATGCAGAGCAGGCATCTGCGAGTTTACAGCGAGACTGCCCGATCTTTCAAAGTGATGAG
This sequence comes from Taudactylus pleione, assembly GCA_031769625.1. Lineage (NCBI taxonomy): Eukaryota > Metazoa > Chordata > Amphibia > Anura > Myobatrachidae > Taudactylus > Taudactylus pleione. The sequence continues at coordinate 1,095,794 of JAUIMM010001003.1, forward strand.
TCGCAAGGGGTAAATGTAATGAGTAAATGGTCACGTTCTGTGCCTCAGGGCCGTATTCGATTAGTTTCACGTCCGCGATAAAGTTTTGCCTGCCCGACTTTCCGCCTACATCGCGTGTTATGGAGGCGGAAACTTATCGTGCACGCCCCTCCGCTAATCGCCCTATTCAATTCCAAACCATGCGAAAACGTCAGAAATGGGGAAATCAGCCTGACCCCCCCCCAAAAAAATGCACTAACATTGGGGATCAATGCAGATGTACCCGAATAGCCCTAATAAAGCTATTTTGGGTACTTAAGTTGTTTTAATAGTTTCTTATTAGTGTCTTTGTACAAGTGGTGAAGAATGGCATTAAGCAGTTTTTTGGGGGTGAAAATAAGTAGTCCTGTCTTTGGGGTACCTGAAAATGGGTGCAAGCATATTTTAATGTCTCTAAAGTGAAGTTTTAATAAAAGTGAGATTCCTCCGTCATACAAGCACCAAAACAGCCCCTTCTTACAGCACCCTCAGAACCTTATTTCGCTAGTTTTTGAAATTGTCCCCCAACTTTGTGCTTTTTCAACCCCAAAAATGTAAGTACTTTTTTTTGGGGTGTTGTTAAGTTTAAATACTTACCTGTCGAGTTCTTTACTGACGGTCCTCCGGCGTTGGTATTTCATACCGATCCCATATACGTATATATCTATCCTTGTGGCTGGTCATATACATAAATATATGTTGTGTATATCAAATATAGAATATATTGTATGTATAGATAGATAGATATACATTAGAGATGTGCGCAGACCCTCGTGTTTTGGTTTTGGATCTGGATCTCCCCTGGTTTTGGATCTGAATCTGGTTTTGGATTTTTTTCCTCCGTGTTTTGGATCTGGATTTTTTCTTAAAAAATCATAAAAACAGCTAAAACCACATAATTTGGGCCTGTTTTTGTTCCTACAGTATTATTAACCTTAATAACAATGATTTTCAGGCATTTCTAGGCATTTTTAACCACCTCACAGCTCACAATATTGATTTCACTATTTTTCACCAATATAGGCCAAAGGCTGCAGCGAGCTGGCTGGCTAAAGTAAGCAACAGAGCAGCGGCACAAATGCACGGCAGTTTAAAAAAATATCAGACATCTATAAAACATTGCCACACAGCAGTGGCAGACAGGATGGCAGTTTAATAACCTATAATAATGTCAGTCGGCAATGCCCCAAATTTGTAAAGGAAAGAGGTGCAAGATGGAATTGTCCCTCCCACCCACTCTTATGTGGGATATTAAAAAGGACATGCACAGTTTAACAAACCAAGCACTTTAGCCACTAGGACTGACACATTCGTGGCTGAACTCCTTGGTTTGTTTGGGCCCCACAAAACATTTATTGGAAGGACTAACTTCAATTATTAAGGAGAAGGTTGATGATGAGGGTGTTAGTGGTGGAGATTGCATGTTATGGTCCAAACTGCTGGTAGCTGATACTGGACTGCTTGTTATTTCATTTACTCCAGAGGGGGAGTGGCCAGCCTCCACAGAGGTTTGGCTAACCACTAAAGAGTGCATGGACTGGGCTCCTTTAAAAAGATATTTAAATACTGATAGCGCATGCATGACAATGAGTACCAGATTAATAACAGCAATGCATTGTAGAAAATACACCACAGTTATGTGCAGTATAATGTAACATATGTATAATGTATAGTTCAAGTGCACAGTCTTTATCCCTAGAGAAGGGGGAGGGCCTCAGGCAGTGGGGCCCACCGGGGGTTTCCCCTGTACCCCTGTGGGCCAGTCCAACCCTGCTCCTCCTCCATCTGCAATTCCACAGAAGCATCCTCAATGACTACGTGTGCAAGATGTTGACTGCCCTTCCCCACATTTACAGAGGGCACACAAATGTTGGAACTTGGAGGATCCTCCAGTACACTAGTATTTAGGTCGGGCTCACACATGGCAACCGCGGACACACTTGCAATCTCCTCGAGGATTTGTGATTTCGAAATTTCTCAGGGCACACAGTTGGTTTTTCCGGAGCTGTCTTAACAACTTTCACATTTTTAATTGGACCACCACCACTACTACTACAAGCAGAAGGGCTATCAGCAGTCTTCATAACGAAAGGCCAAGGCCATATCCTTTCCTTGCCACTTCGTGTAGTGAATAGCATATTGCCATTTTTTTGTTTATCTAAAGGCAAATAAAGCCCTTGGGCCTGGGCCTTCCTAGAGGTCGAGGAAGTTGACGGCCCTGCACTGCTGGCGGCAGCTACAACATGTGGTTCTTGGCCTTGCTCTCCTGTCATGTGACAGCCCTCCATATTTTTTCTGCAGTCTAGAAGCAACAATCACCAATAGTGTAGCCAAGGCGCGGTTACAAAATTCACACATGTGCAGTCATGCGCACACACAAAAATATTAGAAAAAACGACAAATGATGATTTATATTTTTTGTCAGCTCCAGAAGAACTTGGCCCCAGAGTGACGATTGATCACGACTGGAGTCGGGCAGCACAAGGTTGCAACTTGCGTTACTGGCTGGTTCTTGTGCACTAATGGGGTTATGGCGAAAATCCACCCACACAAACAAGAAAAAAATATGACCCTTTTATTGCTTTTTTTTTTTAAGAATGACTGTAGTCGGGCAGCACAAGGTTGCAACGAGCGTTTCTGGCTGGCTCTTGTGCGCTACTGTGGTTAAGCCTGTTAACGGCGCATGCACACACAGAAAAATATAAAAACTTTAAAGACACTTTGATTTTTTTTTTATTTGACTTTTTTTTTTTTTTTTGGAGTCCAGAACTTGGGTCCAGAGATGGACACAGCACAAGCCCAGGACACAGCAGACATCCCAGATGGATCACCAGACAGCACAGTGACAGCACCATGTTCAGAGACCAGAATGGATCAGGACAGACAGCAGAGTGATAGTGACAGCACCGTGACCAGAATGGATCAGAAGACAACACAGTGACAGCACCGTGACCAGAATGGATCACCAGACAGCACAGTGACAGCACCATGTTCAGAGACCAGAATGGATCAGGACAGACAGCACAGTGATAGTGACAGCACCGTGACCAGAATGGATCAGCAGACAGCACAGTGATAGTGACAGCATCGTGACCAGAATGGATCAGCAGACAGCACAGTGATAGTGACAGCACCGTGACCAGAATGGATCAGCAGACAGCACAGTGACAGCACCATGACCAGAGACCAGAATGGATCAGCAGTCACCAGCCCAGGACACAGCAGATAGCACCAGCACCTCTCCCAGCCCTACACTACCCACCCTCCCTGTTCAGTCTCCACAGCCAGAGTGAAATAGGTCTGTCGCGTGGTCCCTATATACTATATTGATCATAGAGACGAAAGCTCGTGAACCGCGAGATTTCCAACTCTATGGTTTTGCCTCGCTTTCGAGAACCGAGTAAGGCGGGAACCTCCGAGCCTGTTTGGATCCGACTCGGATATGCTAAATTCGGGTGGCCTGGGTTCTCTGAGAACCGAACCCGTTCATCTCTAATATACATACACACACACTAGGGACCACCAGCCAAAATTTTGCCTAGGGCACCAAATTGGCTAGGGCCGGCTCTGCTCTCCTCGCTCGCAGAGAACTCTCGTGCTGCGCATGCAATCACAGTGGCTACTTTCTGCACGCCCATGAAACTACTTTCAAACGGACAGACACGCCTGCGTTTTTCCAGCCACAACCCCCCCGTCACCACCCCTAAACGCTGACAGCCTCTCACTTACTTTGCGATGCATTCCTCTGTGCGTCCGTAATCGCAATGTCATGGCTGCGCACTCACAGTGCGGCCTTTACGCATGCACGATGGCAATCGCTCGATCTGCGTCCGTAATCACCATTACGTCTGCTGCTGAATGAGGCCCACACTCCTTTGGCTATCCGTTCAGTAAGCCTTGCCAGAAGATATCGCCCAAAATGTCTCAGTATCGTGCAGCGTGCGGGCATTCCCCATGATATGACCATATTTCCTATGATTTTTCCAGATTACCTCATCACCCTGGTGGGCGTACATATGAAATTCATACCTGCCTACTCTCCCGGTGTCACTTTTGACTTAGGGACAACCCCTGCTGAGGGGATGAAAGCTGAGGTCCCAGATTGAAAGAGATTTCGGAGGCGAGGGCCTGTATATATGATCTCCTCATCCACGAATATGGGACGTTGGCGAGACCTGACAGACGGCGCGGAGTCTAACCAGCTGGGAGGTGTTCACCAGTGACCCTTCCAAGCAGGATATGGGTTTAAGCTGCACCCAGCAGGCAGGTCGGGACCCTTCGGTCAGGTATCCGATACCCACGGGAATAGAGACTGGACAAAAGACCAGGAATGATGATGTTCGTCCATGTAAGATGACGTTTTGCCTCGTTCTGAGTTCCGTTTTTTTGGAGGGAAAAATCCGAACTCCACGTGCAAACTCGAACCTATCCGAGCCTGCACATCCCTACTTTATACCCTCCGGGAGCAGATCATTGGTGGACAGCGTCAGCTGACCACCGCCATGCTACCTTTGGGTAAAGGGTAGTCAGGTGATGCAGACTGTCATGGCTGCATCAATGACGACAACCGCAGTAACCAAGGCATGGCACAGCTCATGGATGTCCACATGGCTCTAAGTATAATGCTCAGCGCGTCACTCGCCGCCGCACCTGACGTCTGACCACCCTGAGGATCAGGGGAAGGCGGTGCTGGGGTGCGTAACGGCCGATCCTAGGCCGCAACCTGACACCAGGAAGTTGTGGGAGGCTCCCAATTTTTTGGGTAGTCGCCCACCCCCCTTCCCCCCGAAATACCTCCCACATCCCACCCACTTCCTTGTGAAGTGGGCAGAATGGGGGAGATAAAAACGTGAATCAAACGTCCGTATGGAGGGGCAGGGCTCTGGCGATACTCGGTGTGGACTCTGGATACCCCCTGCCGAAAAAGGTGCCATGGCCTAAATAAAGGGGGGTGTTGCCTCGCGGGGATCCCGGTAACATCACTCTGGAGGCAGCCCAGCATCGCAGAGATGCTGGGCTGCCCCCGGAGACTGGGCAGTCTGCATGACAGGAGCTGGGTGCTGCAGGTGAAGGTCACACTGCAGCACCTGGATCCTGCCACTGCATAGGAGCCGGCATTTTGGTGTCATCCCCTCCGAGGGTGACACCCAGGTGCGGCCCGCACCCACCTCATGGCAGGGCTAAAAACACGTCATATAGCCCCGCCTATCTCCATAGACTCGCGAAACGCTGCATTTTGCCATGGCGGAGAGGGGCCTAATATCGACAGAGCCGGCCATGCCCTCCTAAGCAGCCAGCTGCATCTCCTCTCCGCATAGATATTGGGCCCTTGAATTTGAGGAAAACTCGTCCCCATGGTGGCTTCGATCAAAAAATCGCATAGTGTGTACCTTCCTAGCTTTACAGAGGTTAGTTTGCAATGTGATGATAGAAAAAAGAGGTAAGTAAGGAAAAGGTTTTTTACTAAAGTTGTCACTATCATCTTGAGGCCAATGGAGGTCACATAAGCCATACTTGCCGACAATCAGCTCCCTCCTTCGGGGAGGGAGCTGATTGTTGGCTAACAGCGGGGGGACAGTCCGGACAGTTATAACACATTGGGGGCGGAGCCGCGCGATCGCGTCATTGTGGCCCTCTCCACAATGCCATTATTTTCGGCATTGTGAAGCAGGGGGCGGGGCCACGATGACGCGATTCAGCGCGAATTGCGTCACTGCCCCCCGCGCTGCAGGGATTTCTAATTTATTCTGGGGGGAGGTCGGGAGGGTTGCCTGCCTTTCCGGGGGGGCCGGGAGCGGCTTCCGATATTCGGGAGGCTCCCGGCCAAATCGGGAGGGTAGGCAATCCTGACTTAAGCTTCCCCAATGTGAACCCAAGAGGATGTAAAAGATGCATTTGTAAACAAGCACCTGAATGCTACTGAGAATACCAATTGGTGTGCTTACATGCTAGCAGGGCAGTAACTAGGGTGGTACACCGCAGGGCAGGGGGCGCTGTTTGGGCCTGTCAATTTTCCTGTTTATTATTATTATTCTCACTTGTAGCTTCCTCTTCTTTCATCCCTCCTGCTCTCCCCTATCTCTTCCCTGGCCCTTCCCCATGAGGCCATGGCCCTTTTTCAGGTGCACTATCTTATGCCCCTATTTAAAAATTGAGGGATGGGGGGGCGCCAATGCTCTCTATGGCACAGGGCATCAAAAAGTCTAGTTACGGCTCTGCATGCTAGCATATCTCCCTTCAGTAAAAAGGTAATTAAAAAGTCATTATCCAGTCACAGCGGCTAGAATGTATTCATAGTTCTAATGATTGAATAAGTAGTTATTAATACCAGAATAACAATAAACGTATCTCCAAAAACATATTGGTAGGTTAATTGGAATATGACGAAATGAACACTTATTGGTGTAAAGCTAGGTAGACACTGTCCGATTCTTTGATCGGGCCGACAAATGGGACAATTTTCAGCAAATCGAAAGCCCCAATATCTGTGTTACACACTGTGCGATTTTTCCTTAGAAGTTACAGATCTTTGCCCACACCTCACTGATTTTGTGTATGTCTGCCCACAAGAGAATGACGTAGTCACAGGAAAACGCAGGAAATATGGGCAGGTTATCGAGACTGCGCGCACACTGCTCGATATCGGAAGATTGAGGCCGAGATTTTCTGTCTTGGCCAACCGATCGGATAATCGAAGGAATGCGTTTTTGGGATGGTTATTTTAACCGTTTTATCGGCGAAACGCTCATACCGACATACTACACCAATGGTTTCCAAACTGGATCAACCCATGGCACTTGCAGGGATGGTCCAGGACCAAATCAAATTATTTATGGTCAATGTAATAGGCTAAAAACCAGTGCTGGTGGCTGACAGTTATAAAATACGTGGACAAACAGCAGCGCAGCCCTGTCTACCACTCCATGGGCCTGATTCAGAGCCGGACGCAATTAGCGCTCGCTCGTCCAGAAAATAGGGCTGACTATTCAAATCAACCATTCGCTCTTTGCGGTCTGTTCACGCCTCTAGGTCTGAACTAGCGAACAAAACTTGCGGTCGTTTTTTGAAAAAATACACCCCCTGGCCGCTCGCATCCTACGTCATGTCCGCTATTTATTAGATTAATCGAGTACATCGACCAGGGTATGAGCTGCTCGCTATTCTTGTGGTTGGTTTTTGCTACCACAATTTTGCGAGCAGTTCTGGCTATAAAATAACCCAGTGACGTGGTCAATGACGCTGCTGTATTAATTATGCACACCCATAAAACGCCCGTTTTGACCTTTAAGCACACCTGCGTTCGGATCTCCACTCCCCATTTTCAAGCACCTTCCCCTGTTACCACCCACATACGCCTACTCCTGTCACTCAAATTATCAGGCATTCGCTATTTTGCGAGCACATGAATTTCGACCGCACTGACTGGTTCGCGCATGCGTATAACGATCCGTATGCATGCGCAGTTGGGCAAACATCACTCGGAGCGAACGAGCAGCTCTGAATCAGGCCCCATAACTGAACCTAAAAATATCAGGTAAGCACAATTCAACTATTTTGTTCAGAATTTTACAATAAGGGTCTTTTGGCCTAGGGGTGCAGTGCAAAAAAAATTTGGATACTCTAGGGCACCGTGATTCAAGAACGTTTGGGAACCACTGCGCTATACAATAAAGTGACAGTCGTTGGTGTACAGCCATCAATGTTTTTCCCCCCTGATGCTGGTGTTTTCCCCATTATATGGCGGCTTCCCGATGTTACCAGGCATCTGATGGCGTGGACGCAATGGTCTTCCGATGATAAAATACAGCCGAATGCAGCTGTTAAAACAAATGCGCCGCTGCGTGACAGCTGGTCTCTATTTCGCCTTGCGCTAACCGGGATCCCTGCTAATTCGCGAATGTTTCTTCTGCCGAATGGTTTGGACAGGATGTTTAGCTACCGTTGCATGGCAAGATGCGACGCCGTTTGCTTGTATGCTAGGGACTTTAGACTGGAAGCTCCAATGGCGCAGGGATCTAAATGGATGACATATGTTCTCTGCACAGCGCTGAGTAAATTAGCAATGCTATATAAATAAACGAGAATAATAATATAATAATAACAATAATGACAACAATAATAACAGTAATAATAACAACAATAATAATAATAATAATAACAACAATAATAATAGTAATAATAACAACAATAATAATAACAACAATAATAATAACAATAATAATAGTAATAATAACAACAATAATAATAATAACAACAACAACAATATTCATAATAATAATAATAATAATAATAATAATAATAATAATAACAATAATAATAGTAATAATAACAACAATAATAATAATAATAATAATAATAATAATAACAATAGTAATAACAACAATAATAATAATAACAACAATAATGACAACAATAATAATAATAACAACAATAATAATAATAATAATAATAATAATAACAATAATAATAATAACAATAATGACAACAATAATAATAATAATATAAATGTAGGACAAATAATGTTAGTAATACAATTAGAAGTCCTGTATCATTATTCACTGCTCAGCCTACTCTGTGCCCTTACATTGTAATATGCCTCATATGATAGGAATGAGATTATAGTGGATTCCACTTCGGGCATACTCTGATTGGTTCCTGCTCCTGTGCGTTACTGCTTGTTGAACCAATCCAGTGAATAAAACCAAGATAGTAACTGCCCCTCTGTAAATACCTGACAGTGATTGGTCACTTTTCCTGTCGGTTACCAGCGTGTTTGCCTCTCACTGGATCAGGCGGCTAGCACTCACTCTGGTCCCTCTCCCTTGTCTTTGTCCCTATCTGCGCAGGGTGCGCTCTTCCCATTGGCTCCCACCGCCTGTCCATCATCGAGGAGAGGTCAAACCCTCTCCCGCCATTGGCTGCCCTTGACCACACGCCGGGGCACCATTGGCTGAGCTGCACGTCACTCACCGGTCCGACCCGCCTTCTCATTTCCCAGTGTGCTCTGCGCGCCGCGGCCTTGTTCGCGCCTTCAGCCGCGGAGGAGCTGCCGCCGCCATGTCCGACTACCCCGGAGCCCAGACCGGGAACCGCAAAGACGCCTTCGCCGACGCCGTACAGAGGGCCCGACAGGTGAGGGGCGGGGAGAGGACGGGAGACCCCTGGCTGGTGAGGAGAGAGCGGCCGGCGTGCTGTGCTGGGGCAGCCGGGGCCGGGGATACAGGGGACACGGGAGGGATGTGTGCGCTGTGCGACGCCGGGGCCTGATCCTCACATGGAGGACTGTATCCTATTCTGTGTGTGTTTACAGGTGTATGTATATTGTTACTTGTGTGTATGTATTGTGTATCACAGGTGTCTGTATGTAGCGTGTGTGCTGTGTGTATGTATTGTGCATCACGGGTGTCTGTATGTAGCGTGTGTGCTGTGTGTATGTATTGTGCATCACGGGTGTCTGTATGTAGCGTGTGTGCTGTGTGTATGTATTGTGCATCACGGGTGTCTGTATGTAGCGTGTGTGCTGTGTGTATGTATTGTGCATCACGGGTGTCTGTATGTAGCGTGTGTGCTGTGTGTATGTATTGTGCATCACGGGTGTCTGTATGTAGCGTGTGTGCTGCGTGTATGTATTGTGCATCACGGGTGTCTGTATGTAGCGTGTGTGCTGTGTGTATGTATTGTGCATCACGGGTGTCTGTATGTAGCGTGTGTGCTGCGTGTATGTATTGTGCATCACGGGTGTCTGTATGTAGCGTGTGTGCTGTGTGTATGTATTGTGCATCACGGGTGTCTGTATGTAGCGTGTGTGCTGTGTGTATGTATTGTGCATCACGGGTGTCTGTATGTAGCGTGTGTGCTGTGTGTATGTATTGTGCATCACGGGTGTCTGTATGTAGCGTGTGTGCTGTGTGTATGTATTGTGCATCACGGGTGTCTGTATGTAGCGTGTGTGCTGTGTGTATGTATTGTGCATCACGGGTGTCTGTATGTAGCGTGTGTGCTGCGTGTATGTATTGTGCATCACGGGTGTCTGTATGTAGCGTGTGTGCTGCGTGTATGTATTGTGCATCACGGGTGTCTGTATGTAGCGTGTGTGCTGCGTGTATGTATTGTGCATCACGGGTGTCTGTATGTAGCGTGTGTGCTGTGTGTATGTATTGTGCATCACGGGTGTCTGTATGTAGCGTGTGTGCTGTGTGTATGTATTGTGCATCACGGGTGTCTGTATGTAGCGTGTGTGCTGTGTGTATGTATTGTGCATCACGGGTGTCTGTATGTAGCGTGTGTGCTGCGTGTATGTATTGTGCATCACGGGTGTCTGTATGTAGCGTGTGTGCTGCGTGTATGTATTGTGCATCACGGGTGTCTGTATGTAGCGTGTGTGCTGTGTGTATGTATTGTGCATCACGGGTGTCTGTATGTAGCGTGTGTGCTGTGTGTATGTATTGTGCATCACGGGTGTCTGTATGTAGCGTGTGTGCTGTGTGTATGTATTGTGGATCACGGGTGTCTGTATGTAGCGTGTGTGCTGTGTGTATGTATTGTGCATCACGGGTGTCTGTATGTAGCGTGTGTGCTGCGTGTATGTATTGTGCATCACGGGTGTCTGTATGTAGCGTGTGTGCTGCGTGTATGTATTGTGCATCACGGGTGTCTGTATGTAGCGTGTGTGCTGCGTGTATGTATTGTGCATCATGGGTGTCTGTATGTAGCGTGTGTGCTGCGTGTGTGTATTGTGCATCACGGGTGACTGTATATAGCGTGTGTGCTGCGTGTGTGTATTGTGCATCACGGGTGACTGTATATAGCGTGTGTGCTGCGTGTGTGTATTGTGCATCATGGGTGTCTGTATATAGCGTGTGTGCTGTGTGTAATGTTTCAGTGGGTCCTTTATTACTAGTGCGTCTTTACGAAGGTGTAGATTGTCACTAGTGTGTGATGCTGTGTAACGTTTCACAAGGGTCTCAGTATATTGTGTATTACTATTGTGTTACTAGTGAGTTTGTATGGATGTGATGGATGTGCAGTTTGTGTAACAAAGTACTAATATGGTGAATTAAATTCTCAGTGCAGGGATGAACACATATGTCCTTGTACAACTTTGCTGCCTTTGCGCTAAAAAAGCCCCTCTCAGCGCTCCAGTTCCCGTGAGACTGTTAGCGCCGAGCATCTTTTTGCTGAAAATGTGTCACAATGCGATGTGACTAGGACGCACCAGCAAACAGTACTGATTATTTTGATATGCGGCACTTGTATATCTGTGTGTGACTTAGTCTGAGCCTGTATAGGAAGTGCTATAATGCAGCTTTTTTTTATTCCAATTTCCGTTGTGCTGAATATATACAGATTCAGGTGCACCCACATTATACAAGTGTCGCATATCAAATTAATCAGCACAGTCTGCTGGTGCGTCAGTCACATCACAATGTGACTTAGACGCATTTTCGGGATAAAATATGCCCGACTCTAGCAGGGGATCTGGCGGCTGAAACACGCCAGGCAAGTCGCGCTGTGGTGTTTTGATGCGATGCTAGATGTATGAGGACACATCTGTAGCTTCCGGAGCTATTTAATTGCACGTGCTGTGAACACGCGCCTATTGGATTTCTACTTGCACCCTTCTGAGGGTGTGAGCAGAAATCCATGTTAACTAGGGCTTTTGAACTAGTCAGTGTTATACCCTTTTTACACCAAACAAATAACCCCAGTTATTGCCGGGTTGAGGCTGTGTGAACGGCTCCCAAAAAAATAACCCGGGTCGATTTACCGGCAATCTTACTCTGGTTTAGAGCAGGGTTGAAAACTGGTTGTTCCCGGGTCATGAGGCAGTGTAAACTGGTGCTACCCTGATTATTTGACCCGGCTAGCTCCGAAAGATGCTGATTGGAGCTTCAGGGGCACCGGCAGATGATGTAATTTGTCAGTGCCCTGCAGAGAGAGACGCACATGAAGCCATCGCTTGCCTGCCTAACCTCCTGCACCACATCAGACTGACCAGCAGCCACAAAAGCAGGCTGATACACAGCCTGCCATAGCCAGAACTGCAGCCTGCACCACAGCCTGACCAGCAGCCACAAACGCAGGCTGATACACAGCCTGCCACAGCCAGAACAGCAACCTGTAGCAATGCTGTAAGCAGTCCCCACCCCTCTCTTTTTTGTTGCCATTTGTGACCTCATTTTTGTCAGACCTTAAAACAGACCATTTTGAATGACTTCTATAGAGAAAAGCAGGGATTACCCAGGTTCTGTGTAAACGGGGCAAACCTGGGAATAACCCGGGTCGAGTTGCAGTGTAAACGGGGTCTGAAGCAGAGTTCGACCCAGGATTGACCAGTGTTCAAATTCCAGGGTCGGACCCGGAATTTTGATGTAAAAGGGGTATTATTTTCCAGTACATTTGTGTCCCACATTGGCAGATCTGCCGATGCGATGTAACGACCAGCGGGGACGCGCAATTAGTGGGTTCACACGATTTGGGCATTTTTCTTACACGATCTGTCGTGCCGATGCGTCGGAATCGGCCAGTTCGTGTAAAAAAATCTGTAAGGCACCTTCAGCTGCATTTCCCAGGTTAAGTGCCAGGATCGATGCAGTCAATTGAATAGCTCCAGGGACTTAACCCAGGAGCTACATCCCCGCAATGAGATTTGAATTCCCCCTATACTGTCAGAAATGACTAGTATTGGTACCTACCTGTTGTGCTTTGCAGCCTGTGTATTGTAGTGTGCCTGGGTTTTAGCCTTGTATACAGCCCCCACCATATGAGGTACTGTACAGAGAATATTTGGCATTTACATCCCGTGTCTAGCTCAGTACAGCTTGGACCATGGGGGTGACGTAATTCGGTAGGGTGGTTACGAGTTACGGGTGGTCCAGAATGGCACATCGCATCCAGTGATAAGTTTCCACTCTCGTCCCTTAAGGCCCCTATACATCAGAGATTCATTGCAGCAATCGTGCAATTTGCAATCTATTGTGTATAAAAATCTTTCCCTTTTTCAATCGATTGCAAATTGCACGATTGCTGCAATGAATCTGATATAGGGGCCTTTAGAGATGAGCATGAAAACGTGAGATGCCTGTACAGTAAATGGTCAATGTGTGTGGAGCCAGGCATAGTGTCTATGCTCGGTAGCACCAGTAACTAAATTCCCCAAAATTTCCTTACACACATCAGGGCCCATGTTGCCAATAGTCAACCTACCAGTGTTTCTTTGGAGTGGTGGTAAGACAAGCCAACTAGGGTCAACATAAAAGCTCCAATATTGTGTAAAGTGTGTGTACATGTGTTGTAGTTAATGTAGCTTTATTTGAGATTAAATAGTAGTGTTAGCTGCTGTGTGTGCTGTATGTGTAGTATAACCTCCAGCAGATGTGACTTATGTGGATACTCATATTGTGTGTGTGTGTGCGTTGCATTTTGCATGTTTGTGGTGTGGATTTTCAGTGTGCTTTCTGCTAACCTTTACTCTTATGGAAAGGAGACCTGGTCACAGGCTACAGGAATGTATTGCAGTTACAGTACCTTACCCTACTTGTCCTATTGCAGGGTTTAATTGTTTAAATCAGTAATTGCCTAAAACAGTAATTACTACCTGAGGTCCCTATAGGGGCGACTTCAGTTCTGCACGATGGATATGATGTGCTGTTCTGTAATGGCAGATCGCCTCCATCTACCTTGCACATATTGCCTGTTTTTATCCTTTTTATAGGTTTTGTTACGGTCTGTGGCTTCCACCACAAAAGACCATCTGGACATGCTGTAAAGAGCCCTATATAGATTTGGAAATTTGTCGGCTCTATGGGTATCTACATAAACAATGCATAGGTGCAATGATCTCTAAGATGAGTTCTGCAATGATCCCCCGAGCCTGTTGCTTTTCTTATATGTAGAATATGCCGCTTGATGAAATAGCGGAAACAACACATACTCCTGTCTGGATGAGCTCTATAAATCCATGTGCAAGTCCTTCAGGTTTCTGTGTTGCCTTTAGCATTATGACACATTTAATGATGGAAGTTTCTTGTCCCTAGGATGTGTTTTATATATCTTGTATGACTTACTGGTGTCCTATTGTATATACACATTATTGTGTTTAACGCAGTCTTTGGCATTTAGCACAACAACTTTACGTATTGTTACATTGTCCATAAACTCATACTACACGTGTCCTTTGCTGCTGATTGTAATGGAAAAGTGAGCGCTCGGTGCCTTGAGCACTTTCCCGCCCTGCGGCTTTTCCTCCGCACTTGTCGATCACTCAGTCAAGAATACAACTAGTTACAAATATTTAACTTAAGACTGAGTGCGGTTTACAAACAAACATAACCACACTATAAAACGCTTTTGTAGAACTTATAATGAAGGTTGTCCGTGCTCAGATCTAACCCCCCCCCCCCCCCCCCGTCCTTCGTTGATATCTCAACAGATTGCGGCAAAAATTGGTGGGGATGTTACTGGCGGGGTCAACAACACCCCGGAATTTAACTTTGGCGGACAAAAAAGGCAGCTGGAAGATGGAGGTGAGAGTCTGACATTGGTGATAATGTGCCTCTTGGCAACCAGTAAAATAGTTATACGGTTATACGCTGAATACTGGTACATCTAACCACTCTGCTACCACATCATTTACCCTGGTTCTCATACTCTTCATTCATTTCCAGACCAACCAGAGTGCAAGAAAATGGCCACACAAAGTGAATGTAAGTGATTACTCTGTAGTACGCAGTCCGCAACTTAATGTCTATATTTTTCCCGTACGCTAAAGCCGCATATCCACTGCACGACTGAACGATAACGTTATTGTTCATTATACTGCGCGGTGGATGTTGTGCCCACACTGAACGATATGTTCAGTGTCTGCACCCTCCCTCATCTCCGAACCTGCACATCCTGATATCGTCAGATTGGACAGTAGGTTCAGGCGATGATAGATGCTGGGAGCGCGCATTGCTGGTCATTGCCGGCATATCCACTGCTCGATTAATGAACCATAACGATGTCGTAATCGTTTATCATGTAGTGGATACTGTTCACTCTAGGTCCGACGGCAGGCAGGGTGACTGACCTAGAGGTAGGGAAGATCTGTGTGCGCGCTCACGAAAAGGGGACGTGGGCAATGAAAAGGGGGCGTGACTTTATGACGTGTCCTCCCTTTCGTTACTTTTGGGGGCGGGCCCGGCACTTACGGACATGCCGGGCAGCCCCTAAGCGCCGCAGGCTGTTTCAGCGTGGCGCCGCTCTGGAGGGCAGGGAGCTGTCTGCCCTTCAGCAATAGGGCAGGGCGTGGCGCTGCTGAAATAGCCTCGCAAGAACGCTAGTGGATACGGTGCTTAACTCTGTACATTGGCCATTGCACCTATGAAGATACAATCATTCTGTATTTGTATATATTGGTTTAACAGAATTGGCTTTTTCTTTTACTGTATTTTAGCAATTGCACCTCCACTCGCTCCAGTCCACCCCACTCGGTAAGGTTCCAGTCTGTCCTTTTATAGGCTTTTGTCATCCATCAATGTGTCCATCCTCATGCTAAAATGCATTTGTGCTTGTTCCTGCAGGTCGTCTTCACTGACTGAGGAGTACCGCGTACCCGATGGCATGGTAGGACTTGGTGAGTACCCCCGCACCCCCTTACTGAATTGTTCCTCGCAGCCAAATCAGCCAGTGATGCAAACTCTTCCCGTTGCCTCCTCTTGTAGTCATTGGACGTGGGGGAGAGCAAATCAACAAGATCCAGCAAGATTCAGGATGCAAAGTTCAGATTTCCCCAGGTGAGTCTGTCATTAGATCTTCCCATCTGGGCATGCTGTATCTAGGACTTATAGCCAATCGTACCTGCAGGCAATTTTGTGTTCCCATCAAAGTCCAAAGAAGGAAGGCGCACTTCCACTTATTCTCCCACCAGCTTCCTCGTACAATATCTCGTGGCACTTTATACTTGTTGCAGCTGATTAGAGGAGTAGGCTGAAGATCTTTATGCTGCAATGCTTTTGTAACTATCCAGTAAATTAAGGCCAGCTAATGTTCATTCCTCTGTTTTCAGACAGCGGCGGTATGCCGGACAGGGTGGTGTCACTCACTGGTTCTCCGGACGCTGTGCAGTAAGTAAAGCCATTCTGACTGCAAAACTTTTATAACCTTGGTCTGCTGGAGGAGCTATTCAATTGAAATGAAAAAAACCTAAACAGATTTGCTGACTGTATGACGCTGTTCCCAGTACGCTAATATAGGGATTGGGGACCTGTCGGTGAAGGAAGCTGTGGATTTCTTATTTTTTATTTTTTTTAAAACAAAATTCATCTTAATTGGTAAACAATTGTTTGGCACTGTAAACTGACTGCTTAGGAGGTAAACAGAAGCCGTGACCTCTAGTTGGTCCTCTGTCACAGCCTCGTCTTTGGTTTTGAGACCAATCGCTGAACACCGTGGAAGTATGGCTGCCGTATATAATGTAATTGCTGTTTATAAATTAGTAACGGCATTACTGGTCTGTACCACATACAAAGTCAGGAGATGATTCGGTTGTTTTGGGCACCCAATGTAGTATGCAGTTGTGTTGGGCACCCATTAATTATCTCGCTTGTCGCGCCCAATTAGACAGGGCTTAGCCGTGTATACGGGCTAAACCTGTCAAGTCCTGTGTAGAAACCAGACTTTTGGCACGTTCTGCTCGCCTCCTCAGGATTGAATTTCTCTGCCAGGCGCCCCACGCTGTGACAGCCACTGGCTAAACAATTGAATTGCCCCCAAAGAGAATGACCTTAGGATGGATTATGTTTAAGGTACTTGGGAGGAGATGTATCAAGTCTACTAAAGAGTTGCCCATAGCAACCAGTGCGCTTATAGGTAGCATTTATCAGCTGCATTCTATAAAATGATAGGTAAAAGCTGATGGCTATCATTTTTATAGAATGCAGTTGATAGATGCTACCTATAAGCGCGTTGGTTGCTATGGGCAACTTGTCCACTCTTTTAGGAAAACTCCCCCTCGTTGAAGCCACAGAAATAGAACTATTTGGAGTGAAAGTTGCAAGAGGACTTTTAAAGTTGCAAGTCTTCCAATTTCTGTATCCGGGGAGCCATCCCCCCTACCCAAGAGACTTTTGCAGTATTTTATTTTTTCTTGGTGTTTGGCTGTTTGATTTAACTTTTTTTTTACCAGCATGTTAACATAATTCCAATATAAATTGACGTTTTGCTAATGGTGAAACCATATCTCTGCCATTTTAATGGCGTGAAGTGCTACAGATTAAGCTGGTGCTATAATAGTTACCGCCACTAAGCGAACGGTACTCTGTATCCTGACCACCATTTTTTATTTTTTATTTCCCCCTTGTAGGAAAGCTAAGATGATGCTGGATGAAATAGTTGCACGGGGCCGCGGTGGGCCCCCCAGCCAGTTTCATGACAACTCCAACGGGCAGAATGGATCCTTACAGGAGATCATGATCCCCGCTGGTAAAGCCGGGCTCATTATTGGGAAGGGAGGCGAGACAATCAAACAGCTGCAGGTGAGTGACGTGGGAGGCAGACTGAGAAGTGCTGACACTTAACAGCTACAAAACTGTGTTGCTAAGAGAACCTCTTCTTACATTGTCATTATAGGAACGTGCCGGGGTTAAGATGATCCTGATTCAAGATGGCTCACAGGGCAGCAATGTTGATAAACCTCTTCGTATTGTGGGAGAGCCCTTCAAAGTGCAGGTATGTTTATTTTCCTGTCATCGAAGCTGCATAAAGTATTGTCCTTTTGCCAGTGAGTTCTGGTGTTACCAATGTAATATGCAAGGCAGGATGTTGGGGCCTGCAGTGTTCTCCCCAGAAATTTTGTTTACAGCCGGGTGGCATCCAAAAGTAACCAGGTGGGGGCCTTCGCAATTATGCGCGTGCCGGGAAAAGGGGCATCTCCCAGACCAATCCAGCCCGACAGGTCTCGGGCTGCTCCCCCACTGGCTCTCAGTCAAAAGTGCCCATTATGCAGTGCCCCCTGTAGTTTCCCCTTTATGCACTTACCTTTACTTGCTGGCCGCTGCCTCGCGCTAACTGGATCCAGCAGGCGCGCGGGGCAGGCGTACACGTCGCGGGTGACTTCATGACGTCACCCACATAATGCATTACTGGGAACGCTGGCCTCTGAAGCGATCGGAGGCTTCTTTAGCCTCCGGTCACTTCAGAGGCCAGCGTTCCACAGCGGGGGTCGGCGGGGGAAAGTGCCGGGCGGCAGGCTGTTTCTGCCGTGCAATGCGCCCGCAGAAAACAGCCTGGGGCGAACACTGGCCTGTAATGTGCCTAATCTGTTAGACGTCCCTGTCGTGTAGTGTGTAATAATCTAGGATTTGCAATACATAGGTTGTCTGGTTTTAATAGCTATGTTGATGGTTTTGCATGTATCTGTCTGTGTAGCAAAGTATAAAATGCGCTCCACCTGGCAAACACCTTGCCACCCGGCTCTCAATATCTCATCCCCTGCCGCCCTGCACTCATCTGGCGGACCATAACCAAAGCGTCCTTGTTGCCAGATGTCAGCTATTGCCAGCGCACACTGTATGGGTGGAGAAGGAAGCTGGCACTGTGATGTCACTGCAGCTCTACTTTCAGCCACATCAGGCTGGAGGGCAGAGGTCTATACCCCCCCCCTGTATTCACTCACGTATGTGGTGATAGTATCTAAGATCTGTTTAAAAAAAAATGAACATTTGGCATCCACGAAGCAATTGGGCAGTTTATGGGCACATAAACATTTGTCTGCGACCATTGTATTTGGGCCACCACCCGGCTACTCTTCTTGATGCCACTCGTTTGGAAACAATTTCTGGGGAGAGCACTGATCTTTATAGCACTTGTCCCTGAACTGTTAAATCTGGTCTCAGATGCAGCCCAGAACTAGGCTTCCATGCCCCATACCCTTCATCAGCCCTGTCCTGCCATACTTACAGTTCTGTAATTCTGGTATCTGTGCCCTAATTTGTCTTGTGCGGTCTGCAGCTTGTGTGTTCATGGGAGAGCTGGCGTTGGATCGCCAGCCTCAGTCTGCAGTGTATAACGGAGCGTGTGCACATGTTTAGTGTCTTATGATGGAGGCGATGAATAAACCTGAACTCCAACACTTGATTATGGTCCAAATGGGTTTCTTGTTGTAGACCTGTTTTACAATCCTGTTTTCTCAATTAAGTCCATTAGTTGTTACTATTGAAATAAATGTTGTGGGTGGAAAAACCTAGGCACAGGGACCTACAAAAACACTTTTGAAGCTTTGCAGTATATAATGCCCCCATTGTGCATATCTGTATGTCCCTACCGCCCATTGTATCAGTCTTGTGGTCCCATGATAATGAGTATTTCCATCCTATGTTCTACAGTGCTGCTTGAACTTCAGGAGATGTGTATATCAAGGACATCAGGGCTTTTTATATATTTTTTGACAAACCTAATGTAAATGAAATGACCATACACTAATGACATGTACAATAACAGAAGCCTGGTATATGTGTAATCCGCTATAGTAGGGTAATATGTCTAAGGACCACCAGTGTTTAAGCTTTACCTGTTACCAGTGGTTACACGATAAGATAGTCACTGCAGCCTGCACGGTCATTATGAAACTGTCTCCAATCATGGCTCCGCTTCACGTTCTTCTGTTTGCCTCCTGCAGCAAGCCTGTGAGATGGTGATGGATCTCCTGCGTGAGCGAGATCAGGGTAACTTTGGTGACCGGAATGAGTATGGCAACCGAGGAGGAGGCGGAGGTGGTGGAGGCGACCGAGGAGGAGGTGGCGGAGGAGGAGGAGGAGGTGGTGGTGGCATAGATGTAAGTTACCGACAGACATGTTGAATGCTGAACAGCGGCTACAGCGATGTCTGTGTATTTACACTTGTCCTCCTTGCAGGTCCCCGTTCCGCGGCACTCTGTGGGGGTGGTGATCGGGCGGAATGGGGAGATGATTAAGAAGATTCAGAACGATGCCGGTGTCAGGATACAGTTTAAACAAGGTGAGGAAGACGCTCCCATTACATGTTATATGGTATGCCAGCCCAGGAAATGGGGAGAAGTAATGCTTTGTCCCCATAGTGATTAGAGTAGGTCCATATAGCGGCAATAGAGCAGGGTCTGCTCACCAGACTTGCAATGAAGTTCTTCCCTAACTCTCTACATTATAGAAATGAAGTACTCTGCTTCACATGGATTTTGATAGTGTTTTTGTGGGAGGTAATTCTGATTTCCAAAAATGCAGCTTTTTGTTTTTACAGGTGTCTATATCGCGCCAAATAGCCCTGTTTAGTGCGCTGCAGACTTTGCCACGCCAAAACGCTAATCCTAACTATCCAATACACTTTTTATGATAAATAGGATGGCGAACTGGGAATAAAGTAGCACAACTGAGACTGGTCTGATAGGAGCGACCTGCGCTAAGCATTACGCTACTTTACACCAATTCCTTGCGTCAAAAACGAATACAAAGTACCTAGTACGTTATTTGCGACTAAGACGCAAAATTTGGAAATGGTACACAGTACAGGAATTGCGCCAGCCATGACACCTGTATTGTAGGAGCCATTTTTCCTTGTTGACGTGTTGACTGCATGGTACATGTGGTCAGGTGTTAATGGGCGGGTGACTTATCTTCAAGAGCCTCCGAATAAAACTGTCAGTGTACTGGAATGTTATCCATGCTGGTACAATATTGTTTTACCGATTTAAAACCTTTTTTACTTGAAAGTCCATTCGGTTACTAAATCTGTGGTGGTGAGAGTAGTGTTCAAACAGATGAGTGACTTTAGTGGGCTGTGTCCTTCAGTGTGCCTATTACATGTCACCCGCAGATGATGGTTCAGGTCCCGACAAGATTGCACACATCATGGGTCCTCCAGACAGGTGTGACCACGCGGCCAGGATCATCGGTGACTTGTTGCAAAGTTTGCGAGTAAGTAACTTGGAGATTTAGGTTGGTAATGGAGTGAATTACTATTGCGGGTGCTCACTGTTTTTATTTTTGTCGTCTTGCAATAGACCGGTCCACCTGGACCTCCAGGCCCTGGAATGCAACAAGGCGGCAGAGGAAGGGGCAGAGGACAAGGACCCTGGGGTCCTCCTGGTGGAGAAATGACTTTTTCCATCCCCACACACAAATGTGGGCTGGTTATTGGCAGAGGTGAGCTTATACTTTGGTGAGAAGACCTCACACAATGGTGCGTTGTTTTTTCGTCAGGCATGGACGCCTCATGGTGTAACGCGCCTGTCTGATCCTCCTACAGGTGGAGAGAACGTAAAGGCAATTAACCAACAAACAGGAGCATTTGTGGAGATATCCCGGCAGCCGCCACCCAACGGCGACCCCAACTTCAAAATGTTTATTATACGAGGCTCACCGCAGCAAATTGACCACGCCAAACAGCTTATTGAGGAGAAAATTGAGGTGTGTGTATGAGCAACATTCGCTATTGCTGTTACCTGCACATTGCTAGATTCCTGCTTCTGTTAAGGAAATTACCTGGGGTGCTTGTAAGGTCACTGGTGTCTGCAACTAGTGACTGACTTCATAGGGTAGACAGCTGCTTTGTGGGATGAGCCATTAGCTCCGACAGGTCATGTTTTGAGGGTTTCTTTAATCATGCACAGACTAGTTCATCTATATTGTCAGTAATTATTCCACCTGTTTACACAGACAGAAATGCACAAAACCTGACCTGTTTGGGGTGGGTACTTGAGGATAGTGGTTGCGAACCCATGATTTTAGCATATTACTTCACTAGAGCTGATTGAGGCACGAGGTGAACTGGTAACGATTGTGTTCGGAGATCTTGCCCTACATGAATGTCAGCGATGTGTGCATGTTGGCTTGATGCGGTTGAATTTAAGGCTGTACACTGATTTGTAGATCAATAGATGCATAGCAAATTTAATTTTTATATAGCACTCATCTCCAATAGGACTAGGTGCCTTACAGATAGTATGAACATAATAGAAGTTTACGTTTAAAAAAAGAGGGAAATCGGGAACATAATACAGACTTTTAGATATGCATGAAATACAGAAATCATGAACATAATTCAGAGGCCTGGCAGCCATTTTGGGCCATCAGTTGCAGCGATTACCCATACTACCCACGAAGGATCCAGGTGAGGCAGCCATTTTAGGCTCACTAATGGTTTACACTGGATGGAATAGACTAGGCCTGGAAGTGAGGAACCATAATGGGGAGATAAAAATACGAGTTGAGGTCCTTGCAGACTCCTAAGAACCATGCCTTGTTCATTCTGCACAATAGAGCACCAGGCGAGGCAGCCATGTTGGGCGCGCTCCCAGCGTTTATAATGTGCGATGAGCAACACATGGGAAGTGAACAGTGACTAGTAAGATACCCAATACATACATAGTTCCACGGCTTGTTCATTCTGCCCTTGAAAGTACCAGCTGAGGCAGCCACCTCGGGCACATTACATGGGCTACAGTGGGCAGGATACACGATTCATCGAAGTGTAGCATGCAGTCGGAAATCTGGAAAAGGAACGGTATTCAGTGGGTGTAGATACTGGGTAAGTGGGTTTGGGAAGAAGGGGGACAGATGGTAGAGTAGGGAGTCGATAAAGTGGCTTTAAGGAAAGTCATGCAAAGCATTCAGTATATCGCACATAGAAGTAAAAGGTAAAATTGGATTAATAACAAATGCCAATCTTCAAAATGTGTAAATACCCGGATGCAGTAATAATAATCCATGTTAAGCAACAATGTGACAAGTTACAAGGTGAGGTTGCAAGGTTTCCGGATGGAAGATCGACAATGAATGAGTCCATGGTCAAAATGGGAGGGTATGTTAAATCAGTATGTTCAGCAGTGTAACAGGGGTTGGGGTGTTGCATTGGAGACAGGATCACACTTGCAGGCAAACTTTCTTGGGATGTTAAATGTGTAGCCAGAGAGGAAACTGATATATAAGGATAAAATGGTTTTACCTATGAAGAAAGGGGAAATGGGATTAAAACGCCAGTTATAACTTTGTATCCTTAAAATAACCTCATTAGAATGCAGACTTCACGATGGCAGGCTAGTAATTTGCTATAGCTAGTCGGCTATTATAAGTGTTTTAAGTGCTTGTATGACATCCCTTTGTGCTTTTGCTACCCAGGGTCCTCTTTGTCCGATTGGTCCTGGTCCACCTGGTCCCGGTCCTTCTGGCCCTATGGGACCATTCAATCCAGGTCCTTACCCATCCGGACCCCCAGGAGCTCAGGCACAGTATGTATTTTGCACATGGTGTTTGCCACCATTTATTTCCCCCAATACTTGTTATGGTTATGAGTGGCACGGACAGAGCACTCCAGCATATAGGTGTGCATTGGCCTAGACGCAGCAGCTATAAAGCCATATGATCTGCCCCTCTGCTTGTGTAGTTACTGGTGCTGTATTGTCTGCGTAATGTGTCGTTTATATCACTAATTGTGTCCCCCCCAAGCATTGTAATACCACAATCCTAGAAAATGAGGTCAGGGTGCGGTATTCAATTGTTATAGCGCCCCCGATCTCCTCCCATCTAAAGTGACGGGAGATCGTGGGGCGCTATTCAATTGCTGCTTTTCGTGCTGATCGCGCCCCCAAAGTGGACGTGTTTAGCCACGTAAAACGGCTACCCCCGACCAAAGTACTGACCGCGATCGCGATAAGTGATGTTTAGGCGCCCAAACAAGTCACACTTCACCCATTTCAGCTCGCACTCCCCTGGGGCTGCGAGCTGAAATGGTGCGCCAGCAGCTGATCGCGTCGACAGGAGAAACAATTGAATAGCTCCTGTCGGGCGCGTACAGGGGCGGAACAATTGAAATGCCGCCCAACGTGTATTCATACTGCCTATTTTTTGGAACCCAAGTTACAGCTGACACCAGAAAAATTAAATGGCAATACTTTATTGTAAACCCTTCAGTTACTGAAGTATAGCACACTGTCTATAAATGATGTCCTCTGCTCCCTATGTATGACCGAGTGACTACTCCTGTGTCCTCTGCTCCCTATGTATGACCGAGTGTTACTGCTCCTGGGTCCTCTGCTCCCTATGTATGACCGATTGTGACTGCTCCTGTGTCCTCTGCTCCCTGTGTATGACCGAGTGTTACTGCTCCTGTGTCCCCTGCTCCCTGTGTATGACCGAGTGTTGCTGCTCCTGTGTCCCCTGCTCCCTATGCATGACTGGTACTACTCCTGTGTCCTCTGCTCCCTATGTATGACCGAGTGTTACTGCTCCTGTGTCCTCTGCTCCCTATGTATGACCGAGTGTTACTACTCCTGTCCTCTGCTCCCTATGTATGACTGAGTCTTACTGGTACTGTCCTTTGCCCCCTTTCTTGTCCCGTCTCCTCCCCATGTATGACTGGTACTGTGTATGAATGAGTTGCTCACTATCTGACTGACTGTAAATTATGATTGGATGTTGTGATTTGTTCCAGGGCCCCCTAACTCTCCCTTACTTTTACAGTCCGGGACCTCCACCTCCCCCACCCCCTCACCAGTACCCTCCACAAGGATGGGGCAGTACGTATCCACAGTGGGGGCAGCAGCCAGCACCTCACGATCCCAGTAAGTAATCTTGTTTAGTCTCTTATGGTGTATTGATACAAGCTGTACATATAGCAAAATGCTGCCTTATACAGTGGCTGAGTCCTTTCCTTTATAATGGGTCTATTACAGCCTGTACCCATAGCCTAATGCTGTCCTGCTGAGGAGTTGTGTGATGTAGCATCGGAGATTACTTTTATTTTTTTATATATATTTTCAAACCTTTTCTTTTTAATTGGTTTATAAAGTGAACGTACAAAGCAAAATACTTTAAGCAGCAGAATCAGACGTATGTAGTCAAATATGGCAACAAAGGGAATAGGCAGAGTGTGATGAACCATCCAGATTAAAAAAAAAAGTGGCCAGGTAACCATTTGGGTGTAAAATAGCAAAGCCAACATGGGTAACACACGGGTAATAAAGAGGAAAGTGGCTACGTGCACACTACTCTGAATATAAATGTCAAGAATTAAACCTTAATGAGCACAGCTGTCACAATGCGTTTAAATGAGAGAGAAGACTCCCTGGCCGCTTAGCCAGGCAAGAAGGCGCCATTCAAGCCTAAACCGTAACAAGCCGGGTAAAGCTGCTGGTCATAATGTTAAATAGGGTTGGATTGTATTAGGAGAGCCAGTTATAACTCATTGGAGATAACACTGATAAGTTACATAATCTAAAAGAAATAAAATAGGGAAATTGCCTATAGCCCACCAACATTAAAAAGCTCCCCCAGATCAGGCCATATCAAACGTTTGTGCTACCGGGAACAAAAGCGATACAGGGACTACAAAGCTAGGCCTAACACAATAAACAGATGGAAAGAATCTCCTCCATAAAATCCCCACACCCTGTACACCATGCCCCATAGACCCAAATAACAAGCCCAACTATTGGCACATCTTACTCCCAAACTAATAACTACATAAAAAAGGCAACTAAACCGAAGCAATTGCTAGCAAAGGCCCTCCTATAAAGTTATCAGTGTAGTGTTCCAGAAACACACTCCCCCAAATAACCGGATGGCCTGTACAAAATAACACAGCATAGAAAACGAAAGAACATGTCAGACTTGGAGACTTTAAAGGCCATAAGGAATTCAAAATTCTCACCAGAACCAAGGATGAGCAGCAAGGCCAGTACATCAACTGTGCGGCCGTTCCAGCCAAGCCTCAGCCTGACCGGAGATATTGAAAAATGTAGTTTTCCCATCTGCCACCACACGGAGACGAGCCAGCGTAATGAAGCTGTGGATCACGATCCCTACGCTCGACCAGCAGGAACTAAGAACTGCGTTTTTGAACTTTGAGGGCAAAACCAGGATAAACCGTCACCTAGTGATTGTCCATCTGCGGAGGACCACACATCTGCACCAGCCACAGCAGTAAACAAACCAGTCAGAACAAAGAGTACCGCCGGTATCGGAAGCCCTGCGTCTTCCAGCAAGCGGAACAGGAACCCAAAATGGTCTTCTGTGCAGAATGCCAGCGGAGCTCAGGGAGAAGGGGGGCCACTTACCCTGCAATCCAGCCAGGTCGGAGGTTTGCTCTGCCGTCCAGTAAGCCCACCAGCGCGTAGATCATTTGCCGAGGATAGACTCCAAAAACTGCTGCTGGGCATGTTCGAGTGGAGAAGAAACCCGAAGCCGACACTATATAAAAGCAGGGTCTACTTAAATGCCCTAGAATGAAATGTAGCCAGTGGCCACCCCCGGGATCGGTTAGAGGGTATTCAACAGGAGGGCAAGCAGTGAAGAGGCCTATCCATGTCGCTGAGGTGCGGACACCGCACTGAAAAGTTCGCACTGAAAAGTTCATTGAACGTCTTCAGTGCAGGAGCCCGACCTCCCTATCTATTAAAATACCGAACCTGACGACTGTCCTCAGGTTGACTGGCATGTTCAATAGTCTGTCGGCAAAGAACCAGCTTGCACGTGCATCGCTGGTCCTTGCCGGCTATCCACTTGCAGACTTTCTGCACCAACTGGTTTTGGTCGCATCGTGCAGAAAGTTGGCAAATGGATAGGCCCCTTAAGAGTCGTCCTCCATGCGGCTCTAAGCCCCACTCTCCAGAGGAGGAGATAATTGAGATATATATATAATAAATATATATATATATATATATATATATATATATTTTTTTTTTTTTAGAAAGCATTCTGCAGTGCTTTACAGAGAATATTATAGCCATTCACATCAGTTCCTGCTTCAGTGGAGCTTACACTCTATATTCTCTACCACATGTACGCATACACACTAGGGATAAAATCCAATTAACCTACTAGTGTGTTTTTGGAGTTTGGGTGTGAAACTAGAGTACCCGGGGGAAACCCATGCAAGCACGGGAGAACAAACAAACTCCACAGTTCAGACCTTGCTTGGAGTTGAACCCAAGATCTCGGTGAAAGTCAGTAATGCTAATCACTAGGCCAACTCTTATTTTTTCATATGACCACTTAATTTTATCTATTCACACTTCATTTTGTCAAATGCTGTCTGAAGTCTGACTCACAAGAGGATGGGTTAGATTAAAAGTTTTTATAAGGCTGCCGCAGGATTGTAGGAAAGAGTTTTGCTATCACTTTTATTTTGATTTCCCCCCATGTACAAAGCTGTTATGAAGAGTTATTTCTAGAATTTTAAAAATGGTTAATTGATAAAGCATATAAACTAGGAAACTCAAAGTGAAAACAGTAGTCTCAGTAGTAGCTTGTGACGTGTGCAGGAGATTATCTACTTCTAGATAACCGTGACCCTTTCTGTATAAGTCAGTCATTTAGAGTGTCATCCATTGCTGCACCTCAGGTCTCACTAACATTGTAAATAAGACCAAACATCTTGCAGGACAGCGCCTCTAGTGGCCTGATGGCATATTGTCACTGTACTTTCATTTAATGCCACTTCACAGTACTTTCCTCATGATTTGTAAGAGTAACTGAAATGTTCTCTCTGTCATCCTTCCAGCAAAACCTCCAGCCCCCACAGACCCCAGCGCTGCCTGGGCTGCTTATTACTCACACTATTACCAACAGCCGCCTGCTCCTGTCCCCGGGCAGCCCCCTGCCGTTCCCGGACCACCACCACAAGGACAGCCCCCGGAGCAGCAGCAGCAGCCACCTGCCAACCAGCCTGACTACACAAAGGCCTGGGAGGAATACTACAAGAAGATGGGTAAGTGGGCACTGATGGCTGGTTATTCTGCTTGGTGGTGACCTCATGCCACCTTCCCCCCCACCCCCCCCCCCTGACAGTCATGCCATCTCCTCACTACAGGTCAGCAGACGCCTCAGCCAACGGGACAACCAGATTATACAAAGGCCTGGGAGGAATATTACAAGAAACAAGGTACAGTGATTGTGCTGAGTGCTGTCTGATTCCCCCGGATGGAAGTGGAGGCTCATTACCTGACCTTTCTAACATCCCTTTATTCCAGCCCAAGTGGCAGCAGCTCCAGGAGCGCCAGCAGCAGCCGTCGCCGCGACGGCAGCCGCAACGACTGTACCGCCCACGGCGCAGCCGGATTATAGTGCAGCATGGGCGGAGTACTACAGACAGCAGGCAGCATACTACGGACAGGCCCCAGGAGCTCCACCCGTACAGCCCCCTCCGGCACAGCCAGGGCCACAGGTGAGTCTCCGGTTGGACTCCTGAGGCCCCTATGTAGAAGTTCCTCAAGCATTTCTCACGCCTTTAGCACTAGTTGGACAGAAGGGGGCGCTAGTCGATATTTTTATTAGAATACATCTGCAATAATTTCAAAACCCAAACTTTATTTTTTTTACTGTGTTTTCCACCTTCATGTGGCTCGTGTGCCCTCTAATAATGAATTCTAGTAAGAAGCCATGTATTACTAGCAGGTGGTATTGTTACCCTGGCATGTAACATGGCATTGCTTTATTCTGAAGCTGTGTGTTGTATCCCAGAGGGGGGGGGGTAGGCAGGCAAAGGTTACCGGCTGCCCCTGTGAATGTTCAATTTGTCTTCTGTGCTTTCAAAGAACAGAACCTTAAAGGAGGGGGGAGCCTACAAGCCCGTAACACATAATCCGAAATGTATGGGGTGTTTTGTATTGCATAGTCCCAAAAATGACGTGTATTCTGTTAATTGTATACACTAATGTCTGCAGGTGTTTCCTTACACATGAGGGTATAGATGGTGCTGGGGAGTGTGAGCCTGTGAAATCTGCCACACTCCCACAACTTTAGTTTCAGTGCTCCTGTAACCGCTCTCTTTGGTTAGGTTTTATACTTTGTTGTTCCATATGGATTGTGCTCCTGTCCATGGCGTGGGGCTCAGAGCTCACTGCATTGAATCTCTCTGTACTGTGTGGCTGGTCACTGTGGGAGGGCTGGGGCTGGAGGCGCCATAGTGGTACTGTTGCAGCGGAGACCCTGCTCTCAACATTAGATGGTTTATACCACGTAATACCCTGGACCCTTGGAGCTAGAGCACCCAGGTTTCTGGGGCTTTTGTGCCTCCAGTGACGCAAGAAGTCATAATTTTTTATGTCAATCGTTCATCCTTCCTAGGCGGTCAGCAGGGGAGCAGCCTGGCTTGTACAGCTTTGTCCTGCTTCCAAGAAGCCTGAGAAGCAGCCGGTATGACAGTCAACAGTACCACTTTAAGGCGCACATCCACTACCCGATTTCTAGGACTAACGATATCCTGAATCAGGTATTAATCTGCCACATTGTCGGAAATGACCAGCAATGCGCGCTCCCGCTGGTCGTTTCCGACATCAATCATCGGTCGAACATGCTGAACAACCTGACTATAACGCAGGTTGAGCATGTTAGGGGATGATGGATGTGTCTGCACTGAGCGACCACTCGTTCAGTGTAGGCACAGCACAGACAGACTACTCCACGATTACAATGTCGTAATTGTGCAGTTGTTTTTTGGGGTATGCCGGCGGACCTAATCCCGACAGCCGGCTTCCCGACTGCTTAATCCCGGCGAGGGTTAAATGACAGGGCATCTAAATCTAGACGCCTGTCATTTTACCGACTCCGGGAGACCGGCGCCCGGCATCCTGATCGAAGGGACGCCGGGCACCGAGCGCAGATAGTCGCGGGTCTAGGTTTAGGGTTCATGGGGGGGAGGGGAAGGAACTTGGGGTTAGGCACCCCCCCGGGAGGTTAGGTTTAGGCTAGGGGGAGGTTAGGGTTAGGCACCCCCTGGGGGACTTGGGTTTAGACGGCGGGGAGGGGGGGTTTAGGCACTGGGGGGAAGGTTAGGGTTAGGCAGCCCTAAGGGAGGGTTAGGGGAGGGAATTAGGTTAGTCAATGCTTACCTTAGGGATGATCAGGATTTTCACCCATGTCGGGCAGCCACTGTCGGGATTACAACCGCCGGGTAAATCATACCGATTCCGTTTTTTTGGTATGCTAGTGGATGTGTTCCTTTAGAATCTCTTGTGGTAGGAACCCATCTAACTTTGCTTGAGGTTAATGTAAACATAATCTGTTGAAATCCTTACAGCAGCCGCCCTTTGAGACAGATTGTTTTGGCCCCCCCCCCCCCATTCCATTGGCTAGGAGAGTTTCAGAGTTTAGGCGCTGTCCAGTTCCAGGACATTGTGGTTCTGGATTTGGATGGCTATAGGTCAGGGCTTTTCGAACTTATCAGATGGTTCAGTGTTCTCCCCAGAAATTTTTTCCAGCCGGATGGCATCAAGAAGTAGCCGGATGTGGACCCCTCGCAATAATAAAATGTTTAAAACCCTGACCTTATAATTTTATCTTGAAATAACATTTTATATATAATTTCTGCTTCTTATTAGAGGCCCAGTCTGATTATGAAAAAGTAGCAAAGTCTGTAGGATCTGGTCCTTTTTGTACAGCTCCCTGATAGTCCCCACTTGCAGGCTCCCAAAGTGCCGGGAGGTAGGCTGTTCCTTGCCGGGGTGAACCCGCAAAAAACAACCTGGGGAAGAACACTGGTTAGTGATTTCATGATAGTTGATCCTGTGATGCGCAGATAAGGGGTTGGTTGTGCTGCAAGCAGTACATCTCTAGGTGGATTACTTCCACCATTAGTCTGGGTTAGAGCAGAGTGTAAATTAAATCTTTATACTGGCCCAGCACTTACTAATGTTACGGTTTAGCGCTCACGGCTACTATTCACCAGCCATGAAGGCTAAACCGCAACTCTTCCCACCCACAGTGTCATTGCGGCCCGCGGGGGGGGGGGGTGTCGGGGGGCGATGACTGAAGGCAGGCTGTTTCAGTGAGGCGCCGCCATAAGGGCAGGTGTGCATTGTCATGTTACAATAAAGCAGGACGTGGTGCCCTGCTTGAAACAGCCTAGCGGGAGAACTAGGTACGTTCTACCTTGATGGGTGAGTGCATACTAAGAAGGTCGGTTGTGTAGGGGTGGCCCTGATGTTCTCTGTTCATACGTTGACTGCATTTTACATGTTTCAGGTGTTTGCGAGTATGGATGCCAGTTACGGAGTTGCCCCTGCCTTAGACACAGCTTTGGTACGTTGCTCCCAGTGACCATCTAATGGGAGGACTAAGGAAAGTTTTTAGTACTTTCTTAAATCCTCCAAGTCAGCTGGGGAACACTCTGCTCCCTCCACTTCCCGTTCTTGTCCAGTTTGCCGTTTTATGATGATCTTTGCCTCCACATTGTCTTTTCTTTTCTAGCCTCAACTGAGGTGCTAGCTTAAATATAACTGATGTGCTCCTGGCAGGCGTTGGGGTATGGGAACACAGACGTGTCAGATTTAAAGTGCCTTCCACTTCGTTCTCTACTTGATCCCAGTGTCCTCCAGTGGACTTTCAATGATTTAACATATGGTACAAAGGCGCTTAACGCCCTGGGTGATAGACATGCTCCGAGCAGCGCAGTGTTAACGTATTTGTATTTACATTTTGCTAAAAGCCGTTCCGTGTACCGGAGACACGTGGTCCTCCAGGCTCCCCAACCATTCAGGTTTTAGCGAGATCCATGGTTGAGCACAGATGACTTTAATTAGTACCTTAGCCTGCTTCACAGCCCTTATTACACATTAAGGAGTAAATTTAGAGTTTGAGAGTTTTTAGAAGTGATGTTGCCCATAGCAACCAATCAGATTCTACTTAACATTTAGCTAGCACCTTCTAGAACATATCTAGAACCTGGATGCTATGGGCAACAACTCTCACTTTAGTAAATATACCCCCTAAGCCTACTGGTCGTGTACGCTAGCAATGTAGTCATATTGAGTAAAAAAAGACGCTTGGCGCGGCGGGAGGGGTGTATTTGGTCCGACTTGAGCCACAATGTATGAGTACACATCTAGAAGTACATAAGTCCTTTGTTTCCATGGGAAAGCCTAATATGAATGCCACCCTCATCTGGGCTTTTATAACTGAAACAAAACGTGGTTTACACCTTCATCCCCCGCTGTGATCTGACAGGTCACTTTAGGTCTGTCCGCTGCTCTCTCACGTGTGCTGACGCTGTGGTGTGTTCTCTTTCAGGCCCAGTGAATGTTTCCTGACGCTCATTACCAGTCCGGAGCCGGAAGCCTCTGTTGCTGACCTCAGTGAGGGGGAGAAGTGGTTTTGAAAAGTCCCCTAGTTGTATTTTTATTTTAATTTTTTTAATTTTTTTTTTTTTTTTTAGGACTTTCTCCCTTTTTCGTCCCCTCATCCTTTCCCAGCTTTTCATTTACAAAACATGAAGTTTCCTCCTTGCCCATGGAATCTATTCGATGATGGGCAAGTGTAGAAATTAGGACTAATCTGAAGGCCTCCCGTCCGCTACGTTTCACCTCCCCACAAATAAAAACACACGGTTTTATTCACTGGAACAACCTGTGAGTAATTTATTTTATTTTTTTTTTTAACGTAAAGAGATTACCCCCCCCCTGTCCCCCCCCATGTCCCTGTGCTTTTAGTTGGTCGAACATTCCCTGGTGAACATCCCCCCACGCTGTCTGCCGGTTCCCACATACGCAGCTGGGGTCTTGTGAAGTGCGTCGGTCCCTCCCGCGCTCAGGGGGGGGTCGTGATGTGTTTTGTCTGTTCAGAGACATGGAAACTGTACGCTGGGTTTTTACTTTTTATTGCCTGTTTTTAACTTCACAATAAACAATGACAAAACTCTCCCGACTACTTTCTCTCCTCTGTTCCTTCATAGTCTTCCTCTTCTCTCTCTCTCTCGTCCTCTTGTTCTGGTTCTGAACGTCTGGTCCGCTTTTTCTATTTTTTTTTTTTTTCCTGTGCGAGATGCCTGTTAAACGTTTCTTGTGATGAAATCTATGCTGTGTTTGGAACACTTTAGGGAGTCGCAATAAATCTGTGAAAGAAAACTCAACTAGTCTTGTTTTGCGTACTGTACTTGCGTAGCATTGCAACGTGTTACTGTCCCGGAGCCCGGACGCAATGGTGACGTTTGAAAATGGGGTTTACTTGGGGAGGGGCAGAAAACGCATGTCTGGTTGCAACGAATCGGCCACCTCCCCATTGCAGGCTAGTTACTTTATTCTGCAGGCAAAGTCTCCCATCCTGCACAATGCTTATATTCAAACAGTGGGTAGAGGGGGGGGGGTGTATCCCTGAGTATTGCGTGCACTGTGCTGCTGTTCAGTGTCCATGGATGGTTTAGAGTTAAGCTGGCCACACACTAGACCAACTTACATCCAACCAGCCAACTTGTTGATTGGTTGGAATGAAAATCTGGTGAGGAATGGGAGTAAATGATCAGCAATTTGCTCCTAAATGTCAGAAAACAGATGAAAATGGTCGTCAGACAAGTTTGAACAAATTGCTTAGATCAAACATTTAACAAACCTGTCTGATGACAATTTTCATCTGTTTTCTGGCATTTAGGAGCAAATTGCTGATCATTTACTCCCATTCCTCACTAGATTTTCATTCCAACCAATCAACAAGTTGGCTGGTTGGATGTAAGTTGGTCTAGTGTGTGGCCAGCTTTAATGTGCTGTATGGAGATGATATCACAGTACCCTATGTTCAGCCAATCAACACTCAAACAGTGTGATACTAAAAAAAAATCCAAGCCTCTAACAAGGGTGTGGTCAATAAGCAGCCCTCCAGCTGCAGGGGGGACTACACATTCCAGCATGCCCTGCCACAATTTTCCTATCAGAGCATGCTAAAACTGTGGCAGGGCATGCTAAGATCTGTAGTCCAACAGCAGCTGGAAGGCTGCTTATTGTCCACCTTGAGGGTATATATACATGGAGACAATGGACGGTAAATTAATACAGGGGAGGGGAGGTTAATGGGAGGGGGAGTGAGTATATGTAGGTTACAGCTAATGGACAAATTCAATGTCTGACGTTATTGACACTATACTGTGGAATACTATGGAAACCACAAAACTATTTTGGTAAACAAGCAAATACATTTGTGCCCTGTATTGGACGATGAAACAATTGGTAGCTGTATAAGACTGGTTGGAACATGTTTGTGTAGATGGCTACTGATTCACAGTCTTCAATTTGCTCCTGGTTGTTAAACATTTTATGGTCCACAGCGGTAATACGTATTTACTAGAAAGCTTAGGTCTATTATGGCAGAGGTATAGATGTGATTGCCGAGTTATGGTGGTTGAGAAAATGACTTGCGCACTGACTTACAGGGGACCGGAAGAGTAGAATTGCTTCCTCCCCACCA
Source organism: Taudactylus pleione (assembly GCA_031769625.1). Lineage (NCBI taxonomy): Eukaryota > Metazoa > Chordata > Amphibia > Anura > Myobatrachidae > Taudactylus > Taudactylus pleione. Next base: position 1,129,990 of record JAUIMM010001003.1, read on the forward strand.
TCTCACTAGAGGTCCGTCTTACAGTTTGTCCAATTGTCCCAGAAATCTATAGGAAAAAAAAAACTGGAATAAATAAGAGGGTTTTGAAAATCCACTGCTTAGTAAATATGTCCCTTTTTCTTCAGGATCTAAATGGATCCACAGGGATACCATGGGGAATAATGTGGTTTGAGTGAACCAGGCAACAAACAATTAAAGCTTTCAGCTCCCAGGATGCCTCTTGTCCACCTCCAGATGCACCCTGCCACGGACATCCAGTTCGTCTGGCGTGGCAGGATTCGGACGCACTGTTGTAACAGGACTGCTCAGGCAGTCCTAAGCTTTTATTTTAGGTTTTATTTTCTACTAGCTGGAGTACCCGGCATTGCCTGGGTGTTAAGAATGTTTGTTTACACAGGCCTTACGAAAAGTGATGCAAACTTCCCCGTCAACAGGCCTGTAACGGTGTAAAGAAACATCCGAGATAGAAGCATTCCAAATTTGTCAGATGTACAGTGTAAACACGGCCAAGAGCTTCTGTTGCTCTGATACCAGGATGACTGTGTACTTCCTGGTTGCTGGATCGCACTCTGAAATGCTCAGCAACTACTTCCAGTTCCTTGTGGAGCAGTTTCTGGCATTCAGGGTCTCAACGGTGTATAATCATCCAATTGGTTTTACTCTTCAGGGGCTGACAAAGGAATTAATTTTGTTTCAGATCTGAATCTGGTTTTGTTTGTTTTTTTTCCCTTGGTGTTTGGTTTTTTGGTTTTGGATCTGGATTTTTTTCTTCAAATATAACAGCTAAAATCACATAAAATGGGCCTGTTTTTGTTCCTATAGTATTTAACCTCAATAACATTTATTTCCAGTCATTTCCAATCAATTTTGACCACCTCACTTTTTTTTTTTAATCTAGATTAAGGCCAAAAGGTTGCATCCAGCTAGCTGGCTGACTAAGCGAAGTGACACGGGTGGCACTAACGTGGCAGTTCAGCTTCCAATTTCCAACACAGATACAGTGTGGGTTGGATACACCAATAGTGCACTTACTGTGACTGCAGTGTCGGCAAAGCGGGGTTGCTGACAGTGTCCTCAGTACATGGAATTGCGGTGCTGGCAGTGTCCTCAGTGAAGGGTACCGGTGATGTCGGCAGTGCAGGGGTGCCAGCGGTGTCCTCAGTGCATGTGTGCTGAGTGTCGGCAGTGCAGGGCTGCTGGTGGTGTCCTCAGTGTGGGGGTTGCTAACTATGTCCTCAGTACGTGGGGCAGCATTGCATTGTCGGCAGCGGGGGATGCTGCCAGTGGAGATGTCGGCAGCGGTGGGTGCCGGCGGTGTCAGGCAGCGAGGGATGGCGGGCGCCATCTTTTGCTTCCTGTGTTTATATTAAATGGGCTTAATGCTAATTGGCTGAGAGCCATGACAGACTGCTTTCTTGGCGTTAAGCCCGCTCAATACAAAACCTCGGGACCCGACAGCGGCATCACAAGGTTTTGCCTCGGGTGAGGGATCTGGGGCAGGCAGGGAGATCCAAGCTTGGCTCGGATCGCCCTGGATCCCCGAAATTCGGGTGGGTACGGTTCTTTGAGAACCGAACCTGCTCATCCCTAATAAATTCATACAGCATTTAAAAGGTACTGTAAACTCCACGCGAGAGCCATAGTAAATGATGTTCAGAGACTTAGATTATATGCTACAGAATAAAATTCCATAATTCCTTAGTATGTAGCAAAATGCATGTTATAAAATCAAATTATGAAATTAAACAAAAACATTTACATTTTTATTATTGACCTTGCAGATGGCCCAAGAAGAATGGTGTCCAAATCTGCATCTAACAATAAACCAAACAGGACAATGCTTTTAGTCTTCTTTGGTGTTTTGGCTGTAGAACCATTTGAGATCTTGGCTTGTAAACTGGGCTAAATCCTTTTCTAATTCCGCACCTGACCTGTAGAGGGCGAATGCAATGCCAAAATTGTGGTTTTCAATTAAAAGTTTAACAGTAATTTCGATTTTAAAATTTATTTTTTTTTTTTTAGTTGCCTCCGCTGTGTTTTTAATACGCTCGTATGTAAAATTTCACGAGCTTGGCTTGTAAACAGTGGATTTGTATAGAAAGACAGAAGGACAAATTTTAATTTTTATAAGATGTTTTTGAGTTAGCAGTGCTGAGTGTCTGAATTAAGATGCATGCACTGCAACTCTCTTACTCCGCCGGGCTGCAACACTGGTGACATCTCTGATTTCGGTGGGTCACGGCATAGCTTGCTGGGGCCCGGACTGCAACCGGACGCACAGATGTCTGGTAAGGTGACTCCTCGCTTATGGGGAATCATGCACGGCAGTCTTGGCATCAGGTGCTGGAAGCGCTGCAGTAACGGCCTGGTTAGTCTGTGTCCTCACTAGACTACCGGGGCCTTATCGCCTGACGCCGGGGATCGGCAGCAGACTCTTATGAGGCCAGCGAACCTGGCTAGTTGGGCTCTCTGTCCCCCCCCCCCAACACAGTTCCTTCAAGGGTTTTTGCGCATCTGGGTCGTTCCTCCTACCTGCCTCGTGTACATGCGATGCTCACAGTTCACTATCGGAGCGCTGCTGTAGCTGTTGGTCTCGGGAGGTTTTGGGTCAGTCTCCCTGTGTACCTCTCCCATGGGTCAGGTATATGGTGCTCTATATCCTACCTAGCATCATGTTGGTTTAGTAGTTGATTTAGAGCCCATTGCAACTAAATTGCATATGCATTGTATGTGACTGTTTGCTAGCTGCTGTGTTGATTCTGCCTTTTTTTCTACTTCAGGGTCCACTGGGTTGACCTTGGGGTATAGGTTGGGAACCAAATCTGGGCACCACGCAGTTAAAGCTTTCAGCTCCCAGGATGCACTGGGCCCACTCTCCCTATAACCCCGCCCCCAAGCCAGGGGCACCTCAGTTTTAGTTGGTGCCCGGCCGGAGTCGGGTCACCCTTAGCGTAGGGGGGCTGCCCCTATGCTTTAATTTTATTTTAAGAGTTTTCATTTTATTTTATTTTTTAACTTCAGAGTGGCAGACTGTCCATTGGACATCCAAGCTGCCGCTCCTACACCCCGCTGGCACCGCCACGTCAGTACAGATCTGGGGATCGTGTCTGGACCCCAGAGTCCGTACTAGCTTAGCTGTGGAGGTATCCCAAGGCTGCAGCCGGATCGACAGGTACAAGTAAGATCGCGGGTCACCGCTTGTGTATCCTGCAGTCTTCTGCCTCCGGTCTCTGGGGACAGACCGGAGGCACTAGCAGCAGCGGCGGCAGGCTCCCCCCCCCCCCCCCTGTGGAGGCATACCCCGTGTGACCACTAGACCACCTGGGAGTTATCCCTGCAGCGGGAACGGCATCCCCGGAGGTTAATTGTAGTTTAGTCGGTGCCCGGCCGGAGTCAGGTGGTCCACACACGGGGGGGGGGGGCCTGTTCACAGCCCCTGAAGATTTCTAAGCAGTGAAGTGGACAGTCTGATGGTGGGCGTCCGCCATTAGTCATTTCACCCAGGACTTGGGGTCTCCTGGGGGTGCTGGTCCGCAGGTGGATTCCTGCGCTCCACCTAACTTCCAGGTACAGCTGACTGTAGCAGCAGTACCGCTCCGGCTTTCCTTGGGGTAATTGCAGGCCTGGGGAGGATGCGGATTCAAAGAAGGGCCTAGAATGTCTCCCGTACAATGGACAGGTTCTGTTTGGGCCAGCTCTGGAAAAGATTGTAGACACGCTGGTAGCAGCAAAATCTGCGTGCTTTCCTTCAGCTCCGTCCGCCTCGGGGTCAGGAACGTCGTCCTTTTGGTCCTATCGGCCTCAGGGAAAGTCAAAGGCTCAGTCCTTCCGAGGTAATCAGGAAACAAGAAGCCCTCTAAGCCTAGGAAGCAGGCCTGGAGCACCAGATGTCCAACTGCCAAGCCTGGCGCTAAGCCTGCAGCCTGACGGGGCGGGCCTTCTCTTGGGGCATCCCATGGTGAGAGGCTGACTTCTTCGATTCGCCCGGTGTTGGTGTCAGATCACCATGGACACTTGGGTAAGGGAAGTTGTCTCACTGGTATGCATTCTCCTTCCGAATGCGGCCTCCCCATGAAAAATTTACCACGGACTTTCATTCAAATCCAGAGAAGGCTCTGGAAATTCACAAGTTTGTACAATCCATGCTCCAGGAAGGGGTTATTGCACCGGTCCCGTTACCCCAGAGGGGGATGGGTGGTTATTCCAATCTCTTCCTGGTGCAAAAACCAAATGGGTCGTACAGGCCTATCCTCAACCTGAAGTCCCTAAACAAATATCTGAGGGTACCTCTGTTCAGAATGGAAACCCTGTGTTCCATTATTTTGGAACCTTGGTATTGTGTCTCTGGACATCCAGGATGCCTACCTTCATGTCCTGATAGCGGCTTCTCATCAGCGCTTTCGTGGGGTTTGCGGTAGCAAACCAGCATTTTCAGTTTCGGGCATTACCATTTGGCCTTTCTACAGCCCTGAGAGTGTTTACCAAAGTTATGGCGGAATATCTGTGCCTGCAGGGGGTACACCTCCTGCCGTACCTGGACGATCTGCTACTCCTAGCAGGGTCTCCAGAGGTACTTCACCAACACCTACAACTGACTATAGCTGTGTTGCAGAATCACGGATGGCTGATAAATTGGAAAGAAGTCTCTAATGCCGTCTCAGAGAATGCTCCATCTCTGAGCACTGCTGGACACTCAGCAACAGCGGATCTTTCTGACAGTGGAAAAGATCTGTGTTGCAGACAAGAATTCGAACTTGTCTGCGGGATGGTCCATGGTGTCGACGTTCGACATGGTGGAATATGCTCAGTTTCACTAAAGACCTCTACAAAAATTGATCCTATCCAACTGGGACAGGATACTTTTTCGGCTGAAGGTTCAGACGCTGGTGCTATCTCCGGAGGTACGTCTATCATTAACCTGGTGGCTTTAGACATCTCATCTCAAGGGACACCCCTTCTAGATCTCGGATTTGGATCCTCCTGACGATGGATGCCTGTCTCAGGGTGGGGCGCTGTGTCTCGTCCACACGTGTTCCAGGGCCGGTGGACCATGGCGGAGTCTGCTCTTCCGATCAACATATAGGAACTTCGGCAGTCTTTCGAGCCTTACAACAAGCAAGACCATTTCTACAGGGGCATCCACTACAAATTCAGTCAGACAACGCCATGACAGTGGCTTACATAAATCACAAGGAGGAACTCTTAAGTCAGGCAGCTCTGAGAGGTACCTCTCATTCTGACTTGGGCGGAAGGAAATCTACCAGCCATCTCGGCAGTGTTCATTCCCAGAGTGTTCAACTGGGAAGCTGACTTCCTCAGCCGTCATGACGTGTCCAGGGGAATGGTCCCTTCACCAGGAAGTATTTGAGCTCCTAGTGGACAGGTAGGGCCTTCCGGAAATAGACCTCATGGCATCCAAACACAACCGCAAGCTGCGGGCGTACAGATCCCGAACAAGATACGCAGAAGCTCATCTTGTAGACGCTTTGTCGGTACGGTGGACCTTCCAGTTCGCGTACCTGTTTCCTCCGTTCTCACTTCTGCCTCCGGGTGCTTTGGAAGTTCAAGCAAGACGGAGGCACGATACTGTTGGTGGCTCCAGCATGGCCCAGACGTCACTGGTACTCAGATCTTCGGAGTCTCTCCATCGATGCTCTGTGGTTGCCACCTCAGCCCCCGGACCTGTTGTCTCAGGGTCCGTGTCTTTATCCGGATCTGGGTCGTCTGTCTTTGATGGTGTGGCTCTTGAGACATCCCTATTGAGATCAAACGCCTGCTTCGGCCAGGTTTACCACAGGGTCTGGCATACCTATTTCGAATGGTGTCGACCTAGGGGGTACGATCCTCTGGTGTTTCGGGTTTCCAGAGTACTAGCCTTTCTTCAGGCGGGCTTGGATCATGGTCTGCGCCTTGCCTCTTTTCAAGGTGCAGGTTTCAGCGTCTGATCGTTCCGCTTGCTGATGTCCACACCTTTTATGCAAGGGGTCCTTCGCATACAGCCTCCATTTGTCCCTCTGGTGGCTCCTTGGGATTTGGCTGTGGTCCTGAAGGCCCTACAAGGTCCCCCATTTGAACCACTGGGCTCAGTGGACCTCAAATGGCTTACAGCGAAGGTTGTTTTTCTTTTGGCTATTGCTTCTGCCAAAAGAGTGTCTGATCTGGGGGCTCTTTCCTGTCGCCCCAGCCCCCCCTCGCCGATTTGATTTTTCAGAAGGATAGGGCGGTTCTTTGGACTCGCCCTGGTTTTATCCTTAAGGTGATATCCAGTTTCCACATCAATGAGATCATTGTTCCGGCCTTTTACTCTCCAGGTTTGTCTGTGGGTGAGGCCACGTTGGATGTAGTTCGCGCTCTTCGCATTTATGTGGAGCGCACTTGTTCATTCTGGAAATCGGATTGTTTGTTTTGTACGGTTTCCGTAAAAAGGGTTGGCTGGCCAATAAGCAAACTTTGACCTGTTGGATTCGATTGGCGATTTCTAAGGCCTATGTTCATGAGGGCGTTCCTGTTCCGGCCTCCGTCACTGCTCATTCTACGAGGTCTGTGGGCAGCTCGGCATGGTTCCTCGGCTACTCAGCTGTGTTAGGCGGCCACGTTCAGACCTTTTTGAGGTATTTTGCTTTTGATACTTTCGCCTCTCAGGATGCTTCCTTTGGGTGGCGGATTCTCCTTTCTGCACAGGAGCGTCCCCACCCTTGAAGAGTACTGCTTTGGGACATCCCCAGGGTAACTTTCCTGTGGACCCTTAAGTAGAAAACGAGAGATGGTAAGAACTTTATCTCTGTTTCTACGAGGTCCTTAAGGTCCACAGGGCGCCCGCCCTGATGCCCTGTGCTTCAGAAGGGTCTTGTTCTGGTCTCCTCCTTTCTGTGAGTTTGAGTTTCTTGTGCGTGCCGTACTTTCTCCTTTCTTTCTTTCCTCCGGCCTCTGGCTTGGTACGTAACTGAAGCTGCCTTGGCCGGAGGGTGGGGTATAGGAAGGGAGCCTGGTGAAACCTGTGAGGCTCAGAAGTTTAACTGTGTGGTGCCCGGTCTGGTGTCCAGACTACCTATACCCAAGGTAACTCCCTGGGGACCCTAAGGACCTCGTAGAAACAGATAACAAAGGTAAGTTCTTACCATATATTGTTTTCTGCATTCTATGTGACTTATGCTACTGCTGACTCTGTGTGCTTTTTCTCTCACCTATCAGTGTATTTCTATACCTTTTCTTTACAAACAGCCCTAATGCAGGTGTACTTAAGGTGGTTCTGAGACCTCACACATATATTTGTTAGGCTTGCCTCCTACCTGCCCCGGGTAATTTTAATTCGTATTGGTCCTTGCATTGCAGTACACACATGTAATGGGCACTATTACAGGTAAGTCCTAGATAAATGTATACAATGTGACAGTATTAGGGATGTTAGGGACCCACCTGATGAGATGGTTCACCGTGAAGTGGTAGGTGGGCAAACATCTTTGGCCAAACATGTACTAAGAACCTCTATATAACACCATGTTAATTGATAGAATAAAAAATATATAATAATCTTAGTACTTAGTGTGCATGAGCTTCCCCCTTTTTTTCAGCAATAGGTTTGTCATATACAGTTTCATGCTGCACATTGTCCTATTTTAGATGGAACTGTGTTGCATACGCTGATAATGGGTCCCTGCAGCTAATCTTCGTGCCAGTCAGGACCAGTATAGTGCTGCTTGATATTTCCACAATGATTGTTGGTCAGATATATCTGACCAGGAAATAGAGCACGATACTGCACCCATTTTTGCTATCCTGCAAGTCATGTGCTGCAGGTGTGAGTATGGAGGATTTGACTCAGGAAGGGTCATGTCTAAGGTGCCATGTGCCGGGCCTCTTACAGGACCCCCTTGGGCGGTTTGTTTTCTCAAAACCCAAGCCTCCATTGCGGATCGCCTTGCGACCCCCATAGTTGTAACCCACGTGGGGTTGCTTCAACATGCTACCCTTCCCTCTCAGTATCTCTCAGTTCTTGCGGTTTACCCCTGTGACAGACTATCGTTCCCTACTGGGGTTTTTCAGAGTACATGCAATTTCCTCAAGTACCACAACAGTCTGTCATTTCCCTTGCAGGGTTTACCATAAGTCACCCTGGGTGGATGTCATTTCTACAAAATAAAAGATGGCGTAATAAACACCCTGTGGTTACTTCCCAGTCTGCACTGCTGTCTAACACAGATCATCAGCCAAGGGAGCACTGGATGATGTTTCGGACTCCTATCCCTTTCACACGAGGGGGAGCCTAAAACAAGTAGTATCCCTGCTTGGGTGCTGGCAGTCATGTCCATCCTAGTTATAGAGTATGTTGAACTTGCACCTAAATCAAATCACCCTCAGTTTAAGCATTAAGGTGTCTTTGGCTGTTTTTCCCCCACTCTGAGCAGCGGGTGGATCACATGGCGGGGGTCTAGCAATCGCCAGATTGGAGGTATCACAAAAGCGTTTGGCCTCATGTTACCCATTCCCTGAGGGTCATTGCGGGTGATAGGGATCATCTCCTGGGGTGGATTCTCCTGTTACTCATCTGATTAAGAGCACTACTATGCCTCCCATCCCTGCTCTGACGGATTCTACAGGATACGTAGGTGGTAACTTTGCCTGAAATTAATATACTCGTTTTCAGGGACTGTTGCCTGTCCAACCATGGCTATCACTTGTGTGGCTAATGCTATTGAGAGATGGGCTGATGCATTTGTAGACCGTTTTTCCCTCAAAAACTTCTGGGGATCAGATGTCTCTTGCTGCTCACATTCAAGATGCAGTTTTCATATGTTGGAGTAACAACATTGGATAAGTCTCCTAAACTTCAGGGTTTTGGCCGTGAGTATCTGCCCACCATACCCTATGACTGCACAACGTTGGCAGTATCGTAAACAACATTTTCGCCTTCAGCTACTTCCACTACAAGGCCTTGGACTACATCTGTTTAGTCCTTTTTGTCCTTGGAAAGCCTGCCAGTCTCTCCCTAGGCTGTCTGCCTCCACGAGGGCCGCCATACCCGGAACCAAGCAGACTTGGAACTCCAGATGCCCTGCTTCTAAACCTGAGGATACACCTTCCGCCTGACGGGACAGGCCTTCATCGGGGATCTCAGAGTGAGATGCCGACTTTTTCAGTTCACCCAGTGCTGGTGTCAAGTCACCACGGATGCTTGGGTAAGAGTTGAAGTCTCTCATGGGTACACCTCATTGCTCAGACTGCCTCCCCACATGTTTTGCTACACAGGCCCTTCAGACCTGAACAAGGCCTTACAAATCCAGAAAGCTATACAGTCCTTGTGGTAAGCAGGGGTAATTATGCCAGCCCCACTATCTCAGCGAAGGACTTGTTATTCTACTTACTTTCTGGTGCAGAGGCCGAATGGTCCTCATTGGCCTATCCTCTATCTGAAATCCCTGAACCAATTCCTAAAATGTGCTTAGGTTCGGGAGGGAACCACCTACGCTCCATCATCCGAGCTATGGAACCGGGGGGGACTTTATGGTATCGCTGGATATTCAGGATGTGTACCTATAGAGCCCTCTCATCAGTGTTAGCTCAGGTTTGCTGTGCCACAGCAACACTTCCAATTTTTGGCCTCTGCCCTTTGGAACTGTCCACATCTAGTTTTGATAGCAATTACATGTTTTTTTTTTGTTTGTTTTTTATGGCATTTGCATCTACCAGGAGAGTGTCAGAATTGGGAGCGTTCTCATGTGGCTCCCTCTACTGGATATTTCACTAAGACTGGATTGTGAGTTGCACTTGCCCTGTGTTTCTTCCTAAAGTGGTTTTTAAGTTCCATATTATTCAGGAACTTATTGTACCGACAATTTCAGTCTTCAGTCCTCGTCTAGGGTGGCCTCATTGCTGTGGTCCGGCCTCTCCAGATTTACGTGGTCCGTTCAAGTTCCTTCTGGAAATCTGTCTCCTTATTTGTGGTCTATAGATTTCACAGGAAATGATGACCAGCCGATAGACATACGAAGCCATCTAGCGAATGTATGTTTATCTCAGGAGCCAGCACATAGGAAGGCCTTTCTGTTTCTGTTGATGCTTATTCTAGTCGGGCTGTGGGCCCCTCGTGGGTGGGTCGCTGTGGCACATCAGCTGTTCTGCCTTGCAAGGTGGCCACATGGCCTTCTGTCTACACCTTTCTTAGGCTCTATGCATTGGATTCCTTTGCCTCTCAGGATGCTTCCTTTGGGCGACGGATTCTCCTCTCAGCACAGGTGCGTCCCCACCCTTCTAAGGACTGCTTTGGGACATCCCCAAGGTCAACCCTATGGACCCTGAAGAAGAAAATGATATGGTAAGAACTTACCCTTATCTCTTTCTTCAAAGTCCATAGGATCCACAGGGCACCCGCCCTGACACACCTGGCTTCATATGGGCTGTTACTGGTCACCGGTTTCCCGTCTCATTCTCTGTGAGTATGGTTCTTGAGTGTTCAAGTCTTCTCTCGCTTTCTTTCCTCCTTTGGCTACTTACAAACTGAGGTGCCTCTGGCTTGGGGGAAGGGTTATAGGGAGAGTGGACCCAGTGCATCCTGGGAGCTGAAAGCTTTAACTGCATGGTGTCTGGATTTGGTTCCCAACCTATACACCCCCAAGGTCGACCCTATGGACTTCGAAGAAAGAGCGATAACAATTGGGAAGTTCTTACCATATCTCTCATTTTGACTCAGCTGTCCAGTAAAAAAAAAATGTACAGCAACTTTAGGGGTGGGAGACATGGTACTGGAGGGATTGTTTGAGGTGCTATGCTCTGGGGGGAGGTCCCTCTAAGGTCCCTGTCACTCCGCAGGAGCATTTTGCACAGGCACTTACGGCCATTGCGGGCCGTTTAGCTGCCCCTCCTGTGTTTTCCCCTCTGGGGTTCACACAGCTGCAGCTTATGCCTTCAAAGCCTGCTTGAGGCGACTGCACCCTTACAGCTGCTATCTCCCCAGTGGGTTAATACAGTTCCCACTGCATTGCAAAATGTTGCAGAAGTGGGATAGGAGGAGGCCCCTCAGGGCAGACTGGCTAAAAGATTTTTGCAGTCCCAATCTACTCTGTATGATGATGACTAGGTGTCATCTGAGGATGGGGCGATTCCGGATGACTCTGACTCTTCCATGCGTGAGATGGAGTCCCAGTCTAAGATGTATAATATCCAGAGTCTGATACAAGCAGTCTGTACGGCCTTGGTCATAGAGCAGGGCGATCCTCCAGCACCTAAGTCCAGACATGCACTTTTTAAGCCTGTAAAGGCAGCCGCAGCTATTTTTCTTTATCCGACCTGCTGGTGGACCATCTGGAGATGACATGGAAAAATCCTGGGAAGCATTACCAGCCGCAGAAGCGCCTGGCCCATGCTTATCCAATTGCTGTAAATGGGATTCTTCACTGGCTGTGGATTCCCACGTTACACGCTTGGCTAAAAGTGCGACTCTCTATGCCTTCCACATCGTCCCTGAAGGATACTACTGATAGAAAGGTGGAGGTTTGCCTGAAGTCCATTTATTCCCTTTCAGGTGCTGCATGCAGACCAGCTATGGCTATCTGCTGGGTGGCTCAGGCTATGGAATGTTGGGCAAATACCCCTCAGATGTGACAAGGGAGCCATTGAGTTTTGTGGGCAACCTCCAAGATTCGGCTACTTATATAAATGAAGCGGCCTTGGATGTCAGCTTATTGAATGCCAGGATCTCCACAGCGGCTATTGCGGCTTGCTGCTCCCTGTGGTTTCATTCTTGGAGTGCAGATGCGGACTCCAAGAAGGTCTTGGAGTGTTTACCTTATAATGGTAAGGTCCTGTTCGGCCCAGATTTGGACAAAATTGTGGATACACTGGCAGCACTGAAGTCTGCTCCTGCTCCCTCGGGGTCTCTGACTCAGTTCTTCCGCACAGGCCTCCTGTTCAACAAGGACAAGGATTTGGCCTTTCAAAATGCAGTACAATCCATGCTCCAGGCTGGGGTCATTGTACAGGTCCTGTTATACCAGAGGGGAATACGTTGTTATTCCAGCCTTTTTCTGATCCAAAAACCAACCGGTTCCCACCGACCTATCCTCAATCTCAAGTCTTTGAACAAGTTCCTCAGGGTACCTCGGTTCAGGATGGAAACTCTACGTTCCATTATACTAGCTATGGAACCTGGGGATTTTATGGTGTCTCTGGATATTCAGGATTGCTTCGGCTCACCAATGTTTTCTCGGGTTTGCTGTCTCAACAGCATTTCCAATTTCAGGCCCTGCTACTGCAACTCTGGCATTTACAAAAGCTATGGCAGTAATGGCAGCCCATCGGCTCCAGGGGGTGCGCCTTTTACCGTACCTGGATGACCTCTTGCTGTTGGCAGGGTCTCCAGAGGTACTTAATCACCACCTCCACCTACAGCTGACAATATCTGTCCTACAGATGCATGGATGGTTGATCAATTGGATCCCATCTCAAAGGATGCTCCATCTGAGAGCTCTGTTGGATTCCCAACAGCAGAGGATTTTTCTGACAGCAGACACAATCTCTACTTTGCAGACACAAGAGTGCAGATGCCGCCACAGTTGCCTGGTGTCCATACACTCAGCCTTGCAGTTACTGGGATCCATGGAGTCGACAATCAACATGGTGGAATATGCCCAATTTCATTCCTGGCCTCTGCAGAAATTGATCCTCTCCCGGTGGGACGGATTATCACATTGGATAAGGGCACAAACTATGGTATTCTCTCCGGAGGTGCGCTTTAGCTCTGACTTAGTGGCAGCTGTCTGTTCTCACCAAGGGGCGCCCCTTTTGGATTCTGGACTGGGTCCTTCGGACGCCAGTCTCCGGGGTTGGGGCGCAGTGACTGGTCCACATACCTTCAGGGTTAGATGGGCACCAGAAGAGTCTGCTGTACCGATCATACCGGTCAACATATTGGAACTTTGTGCAGTCTTCAGGTCCCTACAGAAAGCAAGACTCATACTTCTCAGAAAGCCCGTGCAAGTTCAGTCAGACAACACCACAACGGTGACTAAAATAAATCATCATGGAGGAACTCTAAGTCTGGCGGCTATGACAGAGGTATCATGCATCCTGACATGGGTGGAAGGTCATCTACCAGCCATATCGGCAGTGTTCATTCCAGGAGTTCTCAATTGGGAAGCAGACTTCCTCAACCATCACAACGTGCATCTTGGGGAATGGTCTCTTCACCAAGAGGTGTTTCAGCTCCTAGTGGACAAGTGGGGCCTTCCGAATGTGGACCTCATGGCCTCTCGACAAAATCACAAACTGCCTCTGTACAGGTCCAGGACAAGATCTCTTGGTAGACGCTCTGTCGGTCAAGTGGACCTTCTGGTTTGTTTACCGGTTTCCTCCCATTTCCCTCCCTTGAGTAATTCAGAAGTTCAAACAAGGAGGCACTGTCCTGCTGGTGGCTCCAGCGTGGCCTAGACGTCACTGGTACTCACTCTTCAGAGTCTCTCCATTGACATTCCGAGCTGTTGCCTCAACATCTGGACCTGGGTCATCTATCTTTAAGAGGGATGTCTCAAGAGCCACGGTGTCAAAGTCTAAGGGGATTTCCGGCTCTGTGGTTAACCCCATACTCAGGGTGCGGAAACCTGCCTCTGCTAGTATTTACCACAGGTCGTGGCATACCTACTTTGAATGGTGTTGTCCCAGAGGTTACGACCCCCATGTGTTCAGGGTATCCAGAATTTTGGCTTTCCTGCATTTGGGTTTGGACCTTGGTCTCCACCTTGCTTCCCTGAAGGTGCATGTCTCTGCCCTTTTCAGTATGGTTCCAGCGAAGGATTGCTCCTCTTACTGATATCTGCACTTTCCTTCAAGGGGTTCATCGCATTCAGCCTCCCTTTGTCCCTTCTGTGGCACCTTGGGATTTGGCTGTTGTCCTTTTAGGGCCCTCCATTTGAACCCCTAGACTCGGACCTCAAATGGCTTACTGCTAAGACCGTTTTCTGACAGAATAGCCAGATGAAAAAGTGTCTGATTTGGGGGCTCTCTTGTCGTTCCCCATTTCTGGTTTTTCACCAGGACAGGGCGGTGCTTTGGACTCGCCCTGGTTTCCTTCCTAAGGTCTCTAGTTTCCACATTAATAAGCAAATTGTGTTGGCCTTTAATTACCTAGACCTCTCGGCAGGTGAGGCCTCATTGGATGTGGTACATGCCCTCAGGATTTATGTGGACCGTACTAGTTCCCTTCGGAAGTCAGACTCCCTTGTTTGTCCTCTATGGATTCCACAAGAAGGGATAGCCAGCCAATAAACAAACTTTGGCTAGGTGGCTTTGCATGGTGATCTCTGAGGCTTACCCTCATGAGGGCCTTCCAGTGCCACCCTCTGTTATTGCTCATTCTACTCAGTCTGTGGGTCCTTCGTGGGCAGCATGTCGTGGCGCCTCGGCTGTTCAGCTTTGTATGGCGTCCTCTGTCCAGACCTTTTTATGGTATTATGCATTTGATACCTTTACCTCTCAGGATGCATCCGTCGGGCGGCAGATTCTCCTCTGCACAGGAGCGTCCCCACCCTTGAGGGTACTGCTTTGGGATGTCCCCAAGGTCCCCTATGGACCTTTGAAGTAGAAAATGAGATATGGTAATAACTTACCTTTATCTCTTTCTACGAAGTCCATAGGATCCACAGGGAACCCACCCTGATGCATCTGTGCTTCAGATGGGCTTTGCTCTGGTCACCGGTTTTCCGTCTCCTTTGTGAGAATGTGATTCTAGTGTGTTTCATACTTTCTTCTCTTTTATCCTCCTCCGGCCTTTGGCTTGCTACGAATCTGAGGTGCCTCTGGCCCGGGGGTGGGGTATAGAGGGAGACCCAAGTGCATCCTGGGAAGAAAAATTTAGTGTGTAAGGACCCCGGGTGACTTGGCATCACCTATACCCCAAGGTCACCCTCTGGACTTTGTGGAAAGAGAGATAACAAAGGTAAGTTCATACTTATTTGTGAAGGCTGTCACATTACTTTTTGACATATCAATTATAAAAAAGTAAACAATGCAAAGGGATTCAGGAGGGGAGGCCACTGTGCTGGTTTCATGTAAATCCTGTTTGGTGGGCTTGTCCTCTCAGGACTTTATAACAGCACCCAAACTATCCTTTACAAAGGACCACCTCACCAGTTCAGTAAGCCAGTCCCTGTAAATGAGCCATCTTGGGTGTCCTCCTTGTCTCGGGTAATGAAGCAGTTTGTGGATCATATGGCTACTCCCACGCTGCCTCCTTCTATGGGGTACCCCCAGCATGTTATGTTTGCACCGCCTATACATCCTGGATGGTTGCTTATGCCAGCTCAAGTTAGTCAGCTGTTGTGGGCAGACCAGTATTCACTAAGGCGCCTAAATGAAAGTGATCTTTTTATCGGTCTGTTCAGCTTATAGATTCAGATGCATCATCGGAGGAATCTGATGATGCACAGAGTTCTTTGAGGTTTAGCTTGCCAGAGGAGGCCCATCTGTCTACAGTGGATGTTCCTTCTTTGGTGAGGGCGGTCAAATCAATCCTAGATATACAGGATGATGTACCAGCTCCTAGTAATCAGGCTCCAATGTTTAAACACCAGAAGGTGATAAAAGCAGGGTTTCCTAAAGCCGAACAGTTCACGAACTTATGGAAGAGGCATGGGGTAACCTGGATAAACTATTTTATATTACTAAAAGATTAGCATCGTTGTATCCTTTTCCAACTTCTGAATGTACTAAGTGGGAAATCCCTCCTACTGTGGATGCTCATGTGACACACTTGGTCAGGAATGCTACGTTGCCTATTCAGTCAGCATCTTCTCTTAAGGATCCTACGGATAGGAAAATTGAGGCATGTCTTATGACAATATTTTCATCATCTGGAGCTGTTACTCGTCCAGCTATGGCTGATGCTTGGGTAGCCAAAGCGAATGAAGAATGGATGGGGGCACTGGAGGATTCTCTACCAGAAAACTGCTCACATATAGCTCCCGCATATGGAAAGCACCCTCCTATTTTGGGAGGAGCTGCAATAGACGCTGGACTCTTAGTTTCTAAAGCTTCAGCAGCCTAAGGAGTGGCTCGTAGGGTCCTGTTTAGTTAAGGTCCTGGAAAGCTGATACAGGGTCAAAGCTCTGGAATCCTTACCTTTCTATGGAAATATACTTTTTGGGGCAGAGTTATATAACATAATAGCTACTCTGGCAGCTTCAAAATCTGCAGATCTGCCATCCTCCCAGAAATTGTTTTTGTACAAATCCCCCATCAGATGCGATCAAGACCTTAGCTCTTCAAGAGGCCATTTACTCCTTGCTGCAGGCAGGGGTGATCCCGGTTCCTGTGTTTCAGCAAGGAAGGGGTTATTATTCCAATCTATTTTTGGTTCAGAAACTGAATGGGTCTCATTGCCCTGTTCTAAATCTAAAAACCCTTCTACCCAAGCTCTGTATGGAAACTCTTCAGTCAATTATTTTGGCAATGGAGCCTGGGCATTTTATGGTTTCCCTGGACATTCAGGATGCGTATTTGCATATGCCTATTACGCCATCCCACCAACCATTTGTACGGTTTGCTGTCCTGCAACATTACCAATTTCAGGTACTACCCTTTGGTCTATCAACTGCCCCTTGGGTCTTTACCAAAATAATGGTGGTTACGACGGCCTATCTCAGGCATCAGGGAATAGGAGTACTACCATATCTGGATGGCCTTCTGATATCGGCAGTCTCCAGCTGTTTTAAAACACCATCTCCAACTGACCATTGCCTGCCTAGAAAAGCACTGCTGGATCATCAATTGGAAGACATCCTCTTTCTCCAACACAGCAGATGGTACGTCTGGGGGCACTTCTGGATCATCAGACACAAAGGGTATTTCTGCCAGAGGATAAGATTGTGGCCCTATCATTGTGAATATGCAAATTGCTAAGAAGTGAAGGATATCCATTCTATCAGCAACGCAAGTCCTGGGGTTAATGGTATCCACCTTCGACATGATGGGATATGTTCCATTCCAGGCCTCTGCAAAAATTGATTCTCTCAGGTGGAATGGACAGTATCTTCTAATAAGGTCCCAGAGGATCCTTCTCACTCCAGAGTTTAGACTTGTGGCTACAAAAGGATCATCTGGACAAAGGTCGCCCATTCTGGATTCCAAATTGGGTGTCTCACCATGGACGCCAGTCTTCGGATGGGGGGCAGTGACAGGTGATCACCTCTTTCAGGGAAGATGGACAAATCGGGAAAGTCATCTGCCCATAAACATTCTGAAGCTTCGAGCAGTATAGAAAGCACTCATCGTGGCACAGAACCTGCTCCAGGGCAGGCCGGTACAGATCCAGTCTGACAATGTGACCACAGTAGCCTATCTCAATTATCAGGGAGGCACGCGAAGTCATGCAGCCATGAGGAAAGTGACAAACATTCTGATTTGGGCAGAATGTCATCTTCCGGTGATCTCTGCAATATTCATCCTGGGAGTCCTCAATTGGGAAGCGGACTTCCTAAGTAGTCAAGACATACATGCCGGAGAGTGGTCTCTCCACACTGGGTTTTTTTCAACTCCTGGTGAACAAATGGGGCCTACCAGACATGGACCTCATGGCATCACATCACAACCACAAGGTCCCCAGGTACGGGTCCAGGACCAGAGATTCCTCAGCAACCTTCGTGAATGCACTAGCAGTGAAATAGTACTTCAAGCTGGCGTATCTTTCCTCAGATTTCTCTTCCCAAGGGTTCTCTGGAAATTTGAGCAGGAAGGCGAAAAAGTAATACTTGTTGCTCCTGCTTGGCCCAGATGTCATTGGTTCACCGACAAACAGAATCTATCCATAGACAGTCCGTATACTCTTCCTCTATGGCCGGATATGTTAGCGCAGGGTCCCTACCTGTATCCGGAGTTACCTCGCCTGTCTTTGACGATGTGGCTCTTGAGTCTTCCATCTTAAGAGCCAAGGGTTTCTCCACCTCTGTGATTCAAACTATGATGACTTTTCTCCAGGCTGGATTGGACCTTGGTCTCCGTCTGACCACTCTGAGGACCTCATTTAGAGTCGGTTGTACGCCTAACGATCGAGGATCAGAAAAAAAAGCAATCGCACGGCCGGGCGATCGCAACCAAATTGACGCTTGTACATGAACAAAGCACCTCCTCTACCTAACGTGTGATGGCAGTTAGCGATCGAGTCGATCGTTGTCAGTCGTCTGTCGCTGTATGTTAATTTTCTTCTGATGGTTGCGGCCGCTTGTGTTGTGCAAATTACACCAAAAATTAACAAAAACCGCATAGAATAAGCCATCTCCATGATATTTATTTATTCTTATTATTCGCTAATGCAAATGCAACTGAATCAATTACAAGCCAATTAGCTGTGTTATTGGCATCAACAAACTATTATTAGCTGCTTGTATTGTATGGCACAAAATAGAAACATCAAACATAACATCAGTCACATTCGATAGTATCGATTGTACTCGGGGGGGGGGGGGGGGGGGGGGGGCTTGAGAGAGCACATACCCAACCTCAAGCTGTACGATCAGCCAGGCCTCTAACCTGCTCGCAGAGTGACATTTTACTACTTCCGGCCTTCTATGTCGGTCGTAGCAGGAGATTTATGTACGCCCCTGAAAATGGTGAGGAACGCCTGCGTTTTTAGACCACCACCCCCGTCAACACCCACAAACGGCCCTTCGTGTCAATCAACTCTCGGAAGCCACTTCCTGCTCGTAAGCCGTACGATCGACAGCATTTTGGATCGCAAGGTCTGGTATACACACATGCGTACAACTAACCATACGCATGCGTGGTTTGGAAACATCGGATGCATACGACCGAGCGGCCGCTTACAACCGACTCTGAATGAGGTTCTGAGAGGGCAGAAACCTGCACTCTGTCAGTCTGGTTCTAGAGAAAGATTGCTTCTTTACCAGATGTTGGTTTTTTTTCGGGGGTTCTCCAAGTTCAGCCTCCTTTTGTCCCATCGGTAGGTAGCACCGTGGGATTTGTCTTTAGTTTTTAAGGGGCTACAAGCTCCCCCATTTGAACCTCTGGACTCTGTAGATTTTAAATGGTTGACAGCGCAGACGCTTTGCTATCTCTTCTGCAAGCAGTGTCTGATTTGGCAGCGCTCTCGTGTCGCTCCCCGTTTTTGGTTTTTCACCAGGTTAGAGATGTTCTCCTCACAAGGGAGGGTTACCTTCCTAAGGCAGTGTCCCGTTTTCATGTGAATGAAGAGATTGTGGTTTCAGCTTTTCAGTCTTCAGACCTTTCTGTAGGAGAAGACTCCCTGGAGGTAGTTTGTGCTCTCTGTATCTATGTGGAGCATATAACTCTCTTAGAAAATCAAATACTTAATTTTTTTTTGTGTGTGTGTTTATATGGTTTTCACAAACGAGGATGTGCCAGCTAACAGACAGACTCTGGCTAGATGGTTACATATGACTATCTCAGGTATACACACAGGCTGATCTGCCTGTTCCAGACACTGACAACACATTCTACTCGGTCTGTAGGGCCATCATAGGCGTTTAGTCGTGGTGCCTCTGCTGAGCAATTGTGCAAGGCAGCCACGTGGTCTTCTGTTCACACTTTTCTCAGGTTATACACCTTTTAATACTGTTACCTCTCAGGATGATTCCTTTTGGCCGACGAGTTCTCCTTTCTGCGCAGGAGCGTCCCCACCCTTAGGGAAGCTGCTTTAGTATATCCCTGTAGATTCCTATGTCACCTGAAGAAAATAAGTTATGCTAGACTCAACATTGATAACGCTTTTTCTTTGAGGTCCACAGGACACCTGCCTGCATTGGCTAATTTTTTCTTTTGGTCACAGAGTCTCTCATCTTGTATGAGTGTTTCTGGTGTACGATTGTTCTTCCTTCTCCTGCCTTGGGTTTGTTTTACAAAACTGAATGCCTGTGGCCAGGGGCGGGGTATATGTGGAGGAGGACTAGAGGCATCCTGGGAGCTGAAAGTTTTAACTGTTTGTCTGGATCACTCCAACCACATTATCCCCATGGTAACTATATGGACCACAAAGAAAGTTATCAATGGTAAGCCTACCATAACTCTTATTGTTTCCAGCAGTAGAGTTTAAGAAGATGGGTAAAGTTGAAGAGTCGCTCTGGCATGCTGTAAAGCCATTCCCTATGTTTGAATATAATTCATTATTGAGGAGCTCAGCCCTTTAAAACTCGATGTTAAAAACCTAGCCTTGAATGTTCCTTCATCTTTAAACAAGCCTGATGTGTGATAATCCATCCTGCTTTAGTGTTGTATAGCAATGGTTCCCAAACTTTCTTTAATAACAGCGCCCTAGGGTACAGCACCCTTAAGATAAAAGATTCAGATAAAAAGATTAAATTGTGCCTACCAGTCACCATTAGGTTGTTATGTAGCGTTGGACGGGGTGAGCTTCTTTGTCCATCTATTTTGATGGGTTGGGTATGGGATTGCACAGCCTCCCCCTAACTCTAATACTGTTGGGATTCTAGAGCCAGGTTTCCGACTGCTGGGATAGTGACTACATCCCGTTTTAATAGGCAAAATCAGTGCTGGTGGCTGCCCTTCACATTGACTATAAAATGTAATTTGATCCTGGACCACCAGCCCATGGCATCCCTGCAAGTGCTGGTGTCATGGCACCTAGCTTGGGAATCGTTGTGTGGGGAGGTCTTTGGCCTCCATGCTAAGGTGCCTCCTTACCGACCTTCTTTAGCACGGCTTCTTGGTTCATCTTGAACATCATAGTCCTGTGGTCTACACTGTGGCCACCTCCAGACTTCCATGGCCGTTCCCAAACTTGGTCCTCAATGCACCTTAACAATCCAGGTTTTAAGGATATTTATTCTTGAGCACAGATTAAATTGACAGAAGTACTAATTAAGTCACCAGTGCTCAAGCTTGGAGATAATTAAAACCTGGTCTGTTAGGGTGCCTTGCGGATCGAGTTTGGGGAACCATTGCTACAATAGAATGATTAGCTTATTCTGTATAAGTGAGTTAGGAGATATCCAACAGTGCTTCAGTAATGTCTACACCTCTACAGTCCTGGCACTGGTGTCACCTCTCCTGCACTAACTGACGTAACTTGGCTGCAGTGTGAAAGGCTAAGGATAAATATGGCACTGGTGGGTTTAAACTACCTACAAGAGGCCACAGTTGTTAGGACAATGACCTGCACCTACCTAATACAACCATCAGCCATAACATCAAAACCACCTAATTTTGTGTAGGTTGCTCTTGTGCCAGAAAACCAGCTCTGGCTCCTCGAGGCATGGATTCCACAAAACTGCTGAAGGTGTCCTGTGGTATCTGGCACCCAGATGTTAGCATCAGATCCTTTTGAGTCCTGTAAGTTGCCAGGTGGGGCCTCCATGGCTCGATCTGAAGAATTTGGAGGCCAAGTCAACATCTTGAACTCTGACATGTCCCTCACACCATACCTGAACTTTGTGGCAAGGTGCATTATACTGCTGAAAGGCCACTGTCAACGGGGAATGCCATTGCTATGAAGGGGTATACTTGGTCTGTAACAATGTTAGGTAGGTTGCACGTGTCAAAGTAACAGTCACAAATGCCAGGACCCAAGGTTTCCCAGCAGAACATTGCCCAGAGCATCACACTGCCTCTGCCATCTTGCCATAATACATCCTGGTGCCATCTCTTCCACCAGGCAAACTATACACATGCACCCTGCTGTCCACATGATGTAAAATTCATCAGACCAGGCCACCTTCTTCCATTGCACCATGGTCCAGTTCTGATGTTCATGTGCCCATTGTAGGTGCTTTTGGCAGTGGACAGAGGTCAGCATGGGCACTCTGACTGGTCTGTGGCTACGCAGCAAACTGCTTCACTGACATTTCATAACCACCACTAACTTTTTTCAGCAATTTGTTCGATAGTAGCTCTTATTAGATAGTAGACTAGATGGGCTAGGCTTCGCTTCCCATATGTATCAATGAGCCTTGGCTGCCCATGCCTTTGTTGTAGGGGCAGAGGTTGTCCTTCCTTGGACCACTTTTGGTAGTTACTAACTACTGCATACTGGGAACACCTCAAGAGACCTGTCATTTTAGATTTCTCTCATCCAGTTGTCTAGCCATCACACTTTGGCCCTTGTCGAAATCACTCAGATCCTTACGCTTATAATAATATATCCGGGAAGCCAGTGGACATAATCCCAACGGCCGGCTTCCCGACTGCATTATCCCGGCGAGTGTTAAATGACAGGCGTCTAAATCTAGACTCCTGTCATTTTACCGACGCCGGGAGACCGGCGCCCGGCATCCCGAATGAAGTGATGCCGGGCACCGCCGCGGACAGCCATGCGGGGGGGTTAGGTTTAGGGCTCCCAGGGGGACTTAGGGTTAGGCACCCCCTCGGGAGGTTGGGGTTAGGCACCCCCGGGCAAAGGTTAGGGTTAGGCACCACCTGCCCCGGGGGACTTAGGTTTAGGCGGTGGGGAAGGGGTGGGTTAGGTTTAGGCACTTAGAGGGGGTAACTCACACCAATTCCATATATCCCACCCCCTTACAGGTGCCATTGTAATAATATAATCAATGTTATTCACTTCACCTGCCAGTGGATTAATGTTATGGCAGATGGGTGTACTGTATATCCTTGAGTTTTGTAATTCATGGATCTATTTAAGTGTTTCTCAAACTCTGGGCCTAATTCAGACCCACTCGCGAGCACTGAGCGCTCGCAAGCGAGTCGATGTTGCCCAAGTGCGCATGCGCACAACGGAGGAGGCTCCGTCGTGCGCATGCGCGAGACCCGAATAACGACGGCCCGGGGGTGTGGCTACTCAGACGGAGGCATTCCCATGGGAACGCCTACCGTCTGGGGCCGGCACCACTGACATCACTAGTAATGTCAGTGGGAGTGCTTTTGGCTCTGATAGAGCCAAAAGCACTCCAGGGCTTGCGGCAGCGAGACCCTACCGCAAGGGTCTCGTCGCAAGCCTGATGGTCTTGACCATCGCAACCATCATTTTGGCCTCTCGCTATAGCTGTGGGTGGTCACCCGCAGCTATGGCGAGAGGCCAGGAGGCCACTCCAAAAGGTATGAGGACGGCCCTAATTCAGAGCGAGCACTCTGTCAGAGCGTCCGGCTCTGAATCAGGGCCTCTGTCCTCAGGACCCCAAACAGTTCACGTTTTCCAGGTCACCCAGCAGGTGCACAGGTGTATTTCTTACTCACTGGCACATTTTAAAAGATCCACAGATGTAGCTAATTACTTCACTTGTGAATCTGTGAAGAGTAATGCTGCATACACACACGATTTTGTTACCAACGATTTTATGAACTATTTTCTGTCAGATTATCTGTCAGATTTTTTAAAAGTGTAATGAACGATTTTTGCATATTCCCATAATGAAAATCGTTCAGTTGTTCAGTCCGACTGAACTACAAACGTGAACACGCATGAACGATAATCGTTCATCATTTTAACTCAGAAAGTGAACGATAAACGATATCGTTATCGATAATCGTTCAAAAAAATTGTGTGTGTATGCACCTTAAAGGGTAAGTGGAAATTTGGCTGCGCTAATACAACATATCAGTTCTTACACAATTTAATAATAAGTTTCTGAAATTTAAAAATGGTGTGCAAAAGACAAATATGCAGATCACATTAAAACATTTAGAAAAAGAAAAATGAAAGTAAAAATATTAGGGGTGTGCACCTGCCACTTTTCGTGTTTTGGATCTTTTTTCGTGTTTTGGATCTGGATTGGTTTTGCCAAAACCACCCTTCCGTGTTTTGGATCTGTATTTTTTTTTTTTTTTTAAAAAAGCATAAAAACAGCTAAAATCACAGAATTTGTGGGTTTTTCCGCTCCTATGCTATTGTTAGCCTCAATAACCTTAATTTACTATTCTGAACACATCACAATAGTGTTTTATGTCCAAAAGGTTGCATCGAGGTAGCTGGATGACTATGCTAAGCGATACGAGTGGGCGGCACAAACACGTGGCCCATCTAGGAGTGACACTGCAGTGGCAGACAGGATGGCAGTTTGAAAAACTAGGCCACAAACAGTACATAATGCAAAGAAAAAAGAGAGGCGCAAGATGGAATTGTCCTTGGGCCCTCCCACCCACCCTTATGTTGTATAAACAGGACATGCACACTTTAACAAACCAATCATTTCAGTGCCAGGGTCTGCCACACGACTGAGGCGGAAATGATTGGTTCATTTGGGCCCCCACAAAACAAGCTAGCAATTAATCTGTCCCTGCACAAACTGGCACTACAGAGGCAAGATGTCGTCCTCATCCACCGATTCTTCACCCTCTTCAGTGTTGTGTACATCCTCATCCTCACAGAGTATTAATTCGTCCCCGCTGGAATCCACCACCACAGGTCCCTCTGTACGTTCTGGAGGCTGGTCTCCCTAGAAGAGTTGATAATTCATTTTTATGAACATCATCTTCTCCACATTTTGTGGAAGCAACCTCCTACGCCTTTCGCAGACAAGGTCCCCGGCTGCACTAAACACTCTTTCGGAGTACACACTGGAGGGAGGGCCAACTCAGGTAAAATAGAGCCAGTTTGTACAGGGGCCTTCAAATTGCCTCTTTTTCCTGCCAGTACAGGTATGGACTGTCTGACATCCCTATTTGCATGCTGTCACCGATGTAATCCTCCACCATTCTGTCAGTGGTGACAGTATCACATGCAGTGACAGCAGATATGTCAGAAATTGTTGGCACGTCCTTCAGTCCGGACCAGATGTCCAAACCGGCCCTTGACTTATGATGCAGGCGCACGCTTGGCGCTGCTGCTGTGTTGATGCACGTGCGGCTACTGCGCATACATTTCGCACACAAACACAGGAAAAAAAAAATAGTTTATTTTTTGAGGAGTGCACTTTGCGGGTTACACCACCCTTTAACAGACTTATGGGAGACAGGCGCACGCTTTGTTTATGCACGTACAGTGCACACAATCAACAAACACAGAAGAAAATGTTTTATTTTTGTTGGAGTGCACTTTGGGGGTTACACCACCCTTTAACAGACAGACGCACGCTTGGCGCTGCTGCTTTGAGGATGCAGGTGCGGCTACTGCGCATACATTTCACACACAAACACAGAAAAAAAGATAATTTTATTTTTGTTGGAGTGCACTTTGGGGGTTACACCACCCTTTAACAGACAGACACACGCTTGGCGCTGCTGCTTTGAGGATGCAGGTGCGGCTACTGCGCATACATTTCACACACAAACACAGAAAAAAAGATCATTTTATTTTTGTTGGAGTGCACTTTGGGGGTTACACCACCCTTTAACAGACAGACGCATGCTTGGCGCTGCTGCTTTGAGGATGCATGTACAGTGTACACAATTCAGAAACACAGAAATGTTTTATTTTTGTTGGAGTGCACTATGGGGGTTACACCACCCTTTAAAAGATGAGCCAGCCGGCCCTTTACTTATGGGACACAGGCGCACGCTTGGTGCTGCTCCTTTGTTGATGCACGTGCAGCCACAGTGCACACAATTCACAAACACGGAAAATATATATTTTTTTTGTTTGGAGAGCACTTTGGGGGTTACAGCACCCTTTAATGGTCAAGCCAGCCGGCCCTTTACTTATGACACAGGCGCACACTTGGCGTTACTTTGTTGATGCACGTGCGGCTACTGCACACACAATTCACAAACACAGAAAAAAAATATTTTTTTTTTTTGGAGTGCACTTTGGGGTAGCACCCCTGATGCACAGATCACCCCTGGACAACACTACAGCACCCCTCTAGGACTACAGCCTTTATGGAACACTGCACAACACAGTCCAGCCAGCCCCTATAGACTTTGGTGTGGACACAGCCCCTATGGACAACTGACTGCACAACACAGTCCAGCCAGCTCCTATGACAGCAGCACAACACAGCCCAGCCAGCTCCTATGACAGCAGCACAACACAGACCAGTCAGCCCCTATGGACTGAGTGGTCAGAGCCCCTATGGACAACAGCAGCACAACACAGCCCAGCCAGCCCTAGCTCCCACCCTCCCTCTTCACTGTCCACAGCCGGAGTGAGAAATGGCGCCGACCTTTTATAGAATCCAAAACCCGCGAGATCCGGAAGGCGGGATGATGACGTTTTGCCTCGATTTCAGATCCGAGTCAGGCGGGAAAAGTCGAGCCTGACTCGGATCGGGGGGGGCTCGGATTTCAGAAATCCGAACCCGCTCATCCCTAAAAAATATACATAGAAAAGATAATAAACTAATACATAAATTAAATATAAATAAAAATAAACATATAATCATTAGAAAAGTTATCCTACATTTATAGAAACACATATACTCATATAATTGTGATTTTAAACTTGTGTTGTGATATGTATCCTGGTGATATTTAAACAATACAGTTGTTATTTGTGCATTTGCACGTGTATTGTTCCTAATCGAACACAATCGGAGTCAGTCAGTATATTTTAATAAACCCAGTAGAATTATAGTCCAGGGTATTCAGTTATCTTGTTTCTTTATTATTTTTTATAGAGCTCATATGAGGCTCAAATCAATGCAATATCTGATATGCTTTTTGTTACGCCGGCATAATATAAAAGATACTTAGGTTTTAACAAAAAAAAAGGGTGAGCTCATCCACGTCTTGATAGCAGCACGGCATCAATATGAAAGTTCTCCTTTAGACTGTGTTTCAAAATAGCCTGCAGAAGATACATTCATGGGAAACTTGGTAAAAAGAAACTGTGTGTGTTTAAATCCTTTATGGTATAATACCACTTGGACTGTCTGTCAGGCTGCCGCATCTCTGGTTACTGCAATCTCACTGTGTGACCGCTGTCTGTGTAGCACATGTATAATTAGCCGGTAAGTTTCTTGGATAGGTATAGATACCTTGACCGGCTTTCCAGGGGTCCTGCAACTCAAGAGATATTGTGTCCGTCAGGCTGCTGCATCTCTGGTTACCGCGATCTCACTGCGGGACCTCTGTTTTGACCGGCTTTCCTGGGGTTCTGCAATCCGGTGGTAAGTGCAGCGTCTGCGGCGGTGAACTGGTCCGTTCTTATTGTCCAGATGAAATGGGTTCAGCCGTATTTTATTATAAACAGGTGACTCTGTGTTTAAAATGCTCTGCTCAACGCGTTTCTGTGTGTTCTCACACTTTCGTCAGATGCTCCAGATGCAGGATCATACATAAATACATACATATAAAGGCAGGGACATACATACATACATATAAAGGCAGGATCACATACAGGCAGGGTCATACATACAGGCATAAAGGGTTACACATACAGGGTCATACATGCATATACATACAGGGTTACACATACATACACACACATACAGGCAGGGTAACACATACATACAGGAATGAAGGGTTATGGTGCATACACACAGTCAGATTTCTTATCCGATATGAACGTTAATGATTGTAAAAATCGTTCAATCATTCATATCTTTGACATGTAGGAATACATCGACGCACGATGCGCGTTCCTGCATGTCAGATAACGATCTCTGACATCGACTGTGTTTGCAGTCAGATTTTCACAATTTAATTCAGTTTAATACTGTCAGAAATATTTCATTGTTGACGAAATCATTGTAAAAATCGTTCAATCATTCATCAAATCTGACCGTGTGTATGCACCATTACACATACTGGCAGGGAGGGTGATAGAAATAACTGGGGTACTCTCTCACCTTAATGTGGACCCTGCAGCTTCTTCCACGTAGACATGCTGCTGTAGCCCCGCCCCTGCTGGGGTCAGATGAACATGTGCTGAGCTCCACCAATCAGGGCTCAGCACAAGCTCCTCTGACCACGGAGTCTCTCACTAGAGAAGCAGCAGGAAGGCAGGACAGGAGCTGCTGCTGCTCTGTATACACAGCACCTGGCAGGCTATCAGCTACTTGACACCTGCTTCCAGAGTCCGACTGCAGGGCGTCCTCTGGCAACTAAGGTGCCTGGAGCTCGCGCTCCGGTGGAATCGCCCTCCCTTCGCCCCTGTTCGACAGCACTGGTTAACAACACCAAGAGCCAGCCCTGAGCGTGCGGTACGAGGATATCCTACAGCCTCCATGAGACAGTGACAGAAATGGGAGGCCTGAGTTTATAGCATTACAGGAAGTTAATGCACTGCGGGTCTCATTCAGACCCGCTCGCGAGCGCAGGACGCTCGCAAGCGGGTCGATGGTACCCAAATGCGCATGCGCACGACAGAGGGAGCTCCGTCGTGCGCATGCGCGAGACCCGGCGAGCGACGGGGTAGCCGTCGCTCGGGGTCTCGCACCAAAGGGGGCGTGCTGTCGATGTTGGTTGACAGCACGCCCCCTTTGGTGGGCGTGCCTGCCAGACGGAGGCGTTCCCATGGGAACGCCTACCGTCTGGGTCCGGCCCCACTGACATCACTAGTGATGTCAGTGGGAGTGATTTTGGCTCTGATAGAGCCAAAATCACTCCAGGGCTTGCGGCAGCGAGACCCTACCGCAGGGTCTCGTCGCAGGCCCGATGGTCGCAATGGTCTTGACCATCGCGACCATCATCATGGAGGCTCGCATAAGCTGTGGGTGGTAACCCACAGCTATACGAGCGTCCAAGAGGCCGCTCCAAGTTTAGGTAGGAGGGCCCTGATTCAGAGCGTCCGGCTCTGAATCAGGCCCTGCGTTACCCTGTCGAGTTGTCCAAGTGCACTGCAGCGAGGGTACTTTTTAAATTGGATGCACTTTGCAAGCAGGCTTACCATAGTCATTACATTTCAACATTTTTTTTTCCCCACTAAATAAGTGTTTTCTAAACTCGGTCCTCAAGGCCACCCTAACAGTCCAGGTTTTAAGGATATCCATACTTAATTAGTACCTTAAGGTGCACATCCACTACATGATATGCTTCCGGTACAATATTGTTAAAGGATTTTTCCTTGAAATTTCAAGTGACAGATGTTTCTTGAGCGGTGTATATTGGGCTGATGTTTCTTGAGGGGTGGCCGGGGCTTTCATGAGGGAATAAATAGGTGGCGGACATTTTATTCTTTGCATTTATGCTCTGTGGCTAGTTTGGTTTATACCTGCTGAACGCTGTTACATTGCTAATTTAATCTGCTTTGATTTTGCCGTGTCTTTAAACAAACTGTTTATTTATGCTTGTCATGGATCACTTTTGCTATCGTGTGACGACAGCAAATGGCTGGAGTCGTGCTGTTGGCTGATAGTGAGGTCTGAGAAGTGGAGAAGGGTTCACTCATGCTAGACCAAGGAGTGGCTGCTGCAGAGGGTTTCTCTCTCTCACATGCCACTACTGATGGGAATTCGTAAGAACAAACCTGAAGACTTCCACAACTTGCGTATGGATGACGTCACCTTCCGGGAGTTATTGAGTCTGGTGACACCCTACATCCAGAGGCAGGATACCAAGATGCGGAGGGCCATACCCCCTGAGGAGAGGCTGATCGCTACCCTGTTGATTCTGGCAACCGGTAGATCCTTTGCCGATCTGAAGTTTGGCACCCTAATTTCAGCGCAAACTTTGTCCGCATCATCCCCGAGACCTGCAGAGCCACATTTACAGTCCTGAAGGCTCAGTATTTTAAGGTAATCACAATTTACAGTCAGGTGCATAAATATTGGGACATTGACAAAATTTTCATATTTTGGCCTCTATTCACCACCACAATGGCTTTGAAATGAAACAAACAAGATGTGCTTTAACTGCAGACTTTCAGATTTAATTTGAGGGTAATTACATCCAAATCAGGTGAACGGTGTAGGAATTACAACGGTTTCTATATGTGCCTCCTACTTTTTAAGGGGCCAAAAGTAATGGGACTATCAACTCAAAAGCTATTTCATGCACAGGAGTGGGCAATTCCCTCGTTATTTCATTATCAATTAAGCAGGTAAAAGGTCTGCAGTTGATTCTAGGTGTGACATTTGCATTTGGAATCAGTTGCTGTCGACTCTCAATATGAGATCCAAAGAGCTGTCACTATCAGTGAAGCAAGCCATCATTAGGCTGAAAAATAAAAACAAACACATCAGAGAGATAACAAAAACATTAGGTGTGGCCACATCAACTGTTTGGAACATTCTTAAAAAGAAAGAGCGCACCAGAGAGCTCAGCAACACCAAAAGACCCAGAAGACCACGGAAAACAACTGTGGTGGATGACAGAAGAATTATTTCCCTCGTGAAGAAAAATGCCTTCACAACAGTTGGCCAAATCAAGAACACTCTCCAGGAGGTAGGTGTATATGTGTCAAAGTCAACAATCAAGAGAAGACTTCACAAGAGTGAATATAGAGGGTTTACCACAAGATGTAAACCATTGGTGAGCCACAAAAACAGGAAGACCAGATTAGAGTTTGCCAAACATCTAAAAAAGCCATTATAGTTCTGGAACAACATCCTATGGACAGATGAGACAAAGATCAACCTGTACCTGAGTGATGGGAAGAAAAGAGTATGGAGAAGGAAAGGAACTGCTCATGATCCAAAACATACCACCTCATCAGTGAAGCATGGTGGTGGTAGTGTCATGGCGTGGGCATGTATGGCTGCCAATGGAACTGGTTCCCTTTATTGATGATGTGACTGCTGACAAAAGCAGCAGAATGAATTCTGAAGTGTTTCGGCAATATTATATGCTCATATTCAGTCAAATGCTTCAGAACTCATTGGACGGCGCTGCACTAGATGGACAATGACCCGAAGCATACTGCAAAAGCAACCAAAGAGTTTTTTAAGGCTAAAAAGTGGAATGTTATGCAATGGCCAAGTCAATCCCCTGACCTGAATCCGATTGAGCATGCATTTCACTTGATGAAGACAAAACTGAAGGGAAAATGCCCCAAGAACAAGCAGGAACTCAAGACATTTGCAGTAGAGGCCTGGCAGAGCATCACCAGGGATGAAACCCAGCGTCTGGTGATGTCTATGCGTTCCAGACTTCAGGCTGTAATTGCCTGCAAAGGATTTTCAACAAGGTATTAAAAAGTGAAAGTTAGATTTAGGATTGTTTAGTTTGTCCCATTACTTTTGGCCCCTTAAAAAATGGGAGGCACATATAGAAACCATTGTAATTCCTACACCGTTCACCTGATTTGGATGTAATTACCCTCAAATTAAATCTGAAAGTCTGCAGTTAAAGCACATCTTGTTTGTTTCATTTCAAAGCCATTTGTGGTGGTGAATAGAGGCCAAAATATGAAAATTCTGTAAATGTCCCAATATTTATGCACCTGACTGTATCTATAACCTGCGTGCATACATCATATATCTATAGCCTGCGTGCATACATCATATATCTATAGCCTGCGTGCATTCATCATATATCTATAGCCTGCGTGTATACATCATATATCTATAGTCATGCGTGCATACAGCATATATCCATAGCCTGCATGCATACATCATATATCTATAGCCTGAGTGCATACATCATATATCTATAGCCTGAGTGCATACATCATATATCTATAGCCTGCGTGCAGCTTTGCAATTACGATCCTTACAGAATCAGGTCCACAGTCCCCAAGGCATCCTAACAGTCCAGGTTTTAAGGCTATCTGTGCTTGAGCACAGATGGTTTAATCAAACTGACTAAAGACACATATCCACTAGACGAGAAAAATGTGCGATTGAACGATTACGACATCATAATCGTTCAATCACTCATTAATCGTTTATTAATCGTGCAGTGAAATGTCGAAAATGACCAGCGATGCGCGCTCCCGCTGGTCGTTTTCGACATCCTATGTCTTCTTGTTTTGCAGGACATTTGCAGTAGAGGTCTGGCAGAGCATCACCAGGGATGAAACCCAGCATCTGGTGATGTCTATGCGTTCCAGACTTCAGGCTGTAATTGCCTGCAAAGGATTTGCAACAAAGTATTAAAAAGTGAAAGTTAGATTTAAGATTGTTTAGTTTGTCCCATTACTTTTGGCCCCTTAAAAAGTGGGAGGCACATATAGAAACCGTTGTAATTCCTACACCGTTCACCTGATTTGGATGTAATTACCCTCAAATTAAATCTGAAAGTCTGCAGTTAATGCACATCTTGTTTGTTTCATTACAAAGCCATTGTGGTGGTGAATAGAGGCCAAAATATGAAAATTCTGTCAATGTCCCAATATTTATGCACCTGACTGTATGTTTGATGTGAGTGAAACCTTCTCTGTATTATATATAAAGAACCAATTCCCATGTAGCAACACTTTTCTTGGTGCCCTCCATGAAAGCACCACAGCGGGGGCTTCAATACACAACACCTAGTCGGCGGCACTCGGTAATAATAGGTATTTTTAACGGATACGTTTCGATGTTTATTCCATCGTCTTCAGGATATAAATAAGATAACAAACAGTACTTACTTAAATACCATCACCATATGTACAGCCGCGGTTTCCGGAAGCAGCTCGGCGACGCCCATACAAAGACGTCACCGGCACGACCGGTTGCCATGGCAACAGAGTGGAATTAAAAACATTACACAGAGCATCGGTGAAACAATACAAACATCAACAATGTAAACCAATATTACATAACAATTCTCATGGATGCAAACATCCAGTTCAATCTTCAAGTCAGTCAAGAATCATATTCAATCAATGTGGAAAACATATGATTGACTGAAATTATAAAGTCCACAGGCAGAGTGCCTGATACGGAGGCTAGACACAACTTCTTGTTATATTAATATACATACCCCTGTATTGATGTTTATTATCATAGTGATACATAACCAACAGTTATGCCAGACTATAACAAAATTGTGTACATTTATCAGCCCCAATAGGCTGCTATCCATCACATATTATACCTAAGCTACCATCATACGTCCAATTTTCCCGGACAGATATCCTTAGGTCAGAAGGAAATCCAATGATAATGCCATAACATGCTAAACATCCACCAGATAAATAGAAAATCAATAATCACCCGCTCATCTGTGAGCACGAGCTTACATAAGAAAACCATAAGTCAAAAAATCGCAAATCACTATAGAAATTATATACATACTATTACCGAGTGCCGCCGACTAGGTGTTATATACACTACCGTTCAAAAGTTTGGGGTCACTTAGAAATGTCCTTATTTTTGAATGAAAATCACTGTTTTTTTTCAATGAAGATAACATTAAATTAATCTGAAATACACTCTATACATTGTTAATGTGGTAAATGACTATACTAGCTGCAAATGTCTGGTTTTAAAGGAATATCTACATAGGTGTATAGAGGCCCATTTCCAGCAACCATCACTCCAGTGTTCTAATGGTACATTGTGTTTGCTAAGCCCGCTAGAAGACTAATGGATGATTAGAAAACCCTTGTGCAATTATGATAGCACAGCTGAAAACGGGTTTGCTCGTTAGAGAAGCTATAAAACTGGCCTTCCTTTGAGCTAGTTGAGTATCTGGAGCATCACATTTGTGGGTTCGATTATACTCTCCAAATGGCCAGAAAAAGAGAACTTTCATGTGAAACTCCACAGTCTATCCTTGTTCTTAGAAATGAAGGCTATCTCATGCGAAACATTGCCAAGAAACTGAATATTTCCTACAACGGTGTGTACTACTCCCTTCAGAGAACAGCACAAACAAGCTCTAACCAGAGTAGAAAGAGAAGTGGGAGGCCTCGGTGCACAACTGTGCAAGAAGACAAGTACATTAGAGTCTCTAGTTTGAGAAATAGACGCTTCACAAGTCCTCAACTGGCAGCTTCATTAAATGGTACCAGCAAAATGCCAGTGTCAACGTCTACAGTGAAGAGGCGAATCCGGAATGCTGGCCTTCTAGGCAGAGTGGCAAAGAAAAAGCCATATCTGAGACTGGCCAATAAAAGGAAAAGATTAATATGGGCAAAAGAACACAGACATTGGACAGAGGAAGATTGGAAAAAAGTGTTATGGACAGACAAATCTAAGTTTGAGGTGTTTGGATCACACAGAAGAACATTTGTGAGACGCAGAACAAGTGAAAAGATGCTGGAAGAGTGTCTGACGCCATCTGTCAAGCATGGTGGAGGTGATGGTCTGGGGCTGCTTTGGTGCTGGTAAAGTGGGAGATTTGTACAAGGTAAAAGGGATTTTGAATAAGGAAGGCTATCGGTCCATTTTGCAACGCCATGCCATACCCTGTGGTATGGCATGGCGATATGGAAGGACAATGTGCAGATGGACAATGACCCGAAGCATACTGCAAAAGCAACCAAAGAGTTTTTTAAGGCTAAAAAGTGGAATGTTATGCAATGGCCAAGTCAATCCCCTGACCTGAATCCGATTGAGCATGCATTTCACTTGAAGACAAAACTGAAAGGAAAATGCCCCAAGAACAAGCAGGAACTGAAGACATTTGCAGTAGAGGCCTGGCAGAGCATCACCAGGGATGAAACCCAGCATCTGGTGATGTCTATGCGTTCCAGACATCAGGCTGTAATTGCCTGCAAAGGATTTGCAACAAAGTATTAAAAAGTGAAAGTTAGATTTAGGATTGTTTCGTTTGTCCCATTACTTTTGGCCCCTTAAAAAGTGGGAGGAACATATAGAAACCGTTGTAATTCCTACACCGTTCACCTGATTTGGATGTAATTACCCTCAAAATAAATCTGAAAGTCTGCAGTTAAAGCACATCTTGTTTGTTTCATTTCAAAGCCATTGTGGTGGTGAATAGAGGTCAAAATCTGAAAATTCTGTCAATGTCCCAATATTTATGCACCTGACTGTATATGATGTATACACGCAGGCTATAGATATATGCACGCAGGGTATAGATATATGATGTTTACATGCAGGCTATAGATATATGATGTATGCACGCAGGGTATAGATATATGATGTATACACGCAGGCTATAGATATATGATGAATGCACGCAGGCTATAGATATATGATGTATGCACGCAGGCTATAGACATATGATGTATGCACGCAGGCAGCTTTACAACTGCGATCCTTGCAGATATGGTAATGCAGCAGGAGGCAACACGCCCCCTGTGCATTACTTAACCGAGCTGCGTTGTCCAACGCAGCATTGGTTAATCTGTGTACCATCGGCCGGCTGCGGTGACCCATAGGGTCCCGCAGCCGGCCGCCGCAGTTTAGAGCAAGAAGACCAGGAAATCTCTGTCACCCGACGGAGATCCTGGTCTCTTCCCTCCCCCGCAACAGTGGCGACACGCCTCCATTTCGGGAAATGGAGGCCATCACCGCCCCAAACGGCAGCAGACTGTCAATCACTGACAGTCTGCTGACAGTTTGCAAGCGGACTCGCAGACCCGTTCTTCACATTCGCAGAATGGGTCTGGCACCTGTGCAGATCCCCGAACATCGGGAATCTGCGTTCAGCAGTGCACTAGTGTGCACGCCTGAATCAGGCCCTGCGTTTGGGAAACCCTGTCCTAAGTAATTATACCACACAGCACTACACATATAACTAATGTGTTAGCATCGGTTTCTCAGGGTCCTGCCTTACTTTGTCCTTCTGCAACTAAACTGATCTGTAACCCATTGAGGGACCCATTCAAAAGTTTTATTAATAAATGGGATCGATACACAATTAGATTTCTGATTAAAAGTTTTATAGAGGGGTTTATTATTAAATGAGGTTCTGTAATAGATGGCTTATCCACACAGTACAGGAGTGAAATTAATAATGAGTGGGACACTATTAAATGGGGGATATATTACTAATGAAGTTTATCAATAGATACGTCTGTAGGCTGCCGCTTACCATACTATCCCTTTACACCGAGACACTCATGAATTACACAGGGTCTGTGGCTGAGTAAAACCAGGTGAAATGCATGATGGAAAGTCAGCCAGCCACAGAACCTGTGTAATTCATGTGTATCAGTGTAAAGGGATAGTATGGTAAGCCTATGCGTTTGTGTAATAGACTATTGCAATAAATCCACAAATTAGGACATACAGTATGAGAGAAGGGATTGGTAGTTAGAATAAGGGCACTAATGGAAATGTGGATTATGTCCAAATGCCTATTTGGTTAACTTAGGTACGGGTGTTCCTTGGCACTGTAACCTCTGGTATTCCCTGCCTCTTCATGATTACTAAAAGGTGGAGACTGGCCTTATGGGGATATTCATCTGTCTGCACCAGCTCACTGCTCGTACTCAAGAAAATATAATCCAATCATTCCATTAACGATTACTAGTAAGTATTCAGTAATAGGGATTTATTGAGGGAAGACCTGTAATACAAATGTGATTTTTAGAGTGGGGATCCTATACTGGAGAGGGGTTTATTAGAGAAGGGGGTCCTGTAATGTGAGTTTATTAGAGAGGGGGTGCTGTACTGGTT
The DNA here is from genome assembly GCA_031769625.1 of Taudactylus pleione. Lineage (NCBI taxonomy): Eukaryota > Metazoa > Chordata > Amphibia > Anura > Myobatrachidae > Taudactylus > Taudactylus pleione. Next base: position 1,166,253 of record JAUIMM010001003.1, read on the forward strand.
TATTATATAGGACGTCCCGCAATGGTTTGGGTTTCTTAGAGAGGGGTTGCTGTACTTGGTAAGCATTGATCGGTGATGGGGGTCCAATAATGGAGAGGGGGGATATCAGTGTTGTGTTAAGACTTGTCAGTAATGGGGGGTGTATCAGGGATGGGGAGGAGGAGGTAGTATCAGTAATGAGGAGCTGTATCAGTGATAGGAAGGAGGAGTATTGGTGATGAGGAGGGGCTATCGGTAATGAGAAGGGTATCAGTGATGGGGAGGAGGAGGGGGTAGTATCAGTAATGAGAAGGGTATCAGTGATGGGGAGGAGGAGGGGGTAGTATCAGTAATGAGAAGGGTATCAGTGATGGGGAGGAGGGGTAGTATCAGTAATGAGAAGGGTATCAGTGATGGGGAGGTGTGTTGGTGATGGGGAGGAGGGGGTATTGGTGATGGGGAAGAGGGGTATCAGTGATGGGGAGGAGGGGGTATCGGTGATGGGGAGGAGGGGGGTATCAGTGATGGGGAGGTGTGTTGGTGATGGGGAGGAGGGGGTATCGGTGATGGGGAGGAGGGGTATCGGTGATGGGGAAAGGGGGTATCGGTGATGGGGAGGGGGTATCGGTGATGGGGAGTATCGGTGATGGGGGAGGTGTGTTGGTGATGAGGGGGTATCGGTGATGGGGAGGAGGGGTATCAGTGATGGGGAGGTATCAGTGATGGGGAGGGGGTATCGGTGATGGGGAGGAGGGGTTATCGGTGATGGGGAGGAGGGGTTATCGGTGATGGGGAGGAGGGGGTATCGGTGATGGGGAGGGGGGTATCGGTGATGGGGAGGGGTATCAGTGATGGGGAGGTATCAGTGATGGGGAGGAGGGGGTATCAGTGATGGGGAGGAGGGGTATCAGTGATGGGGAGGAGGGGGTATCAGTGATGGGGAGGTATCACCGTAGCAGAGAGAGCTGCTGTCAGTCACTAGAGCCGGTAGCATGTAAGATAATTGATGTGATGAGCACAGGCACAGTGAGCAGTGCGACAGCATCTCGGACACACTGTAATATAAACTGCCCCCCGGTTTTAAACTCCGCCCAGTGCTGGAAGGCACGTGCTTGTAACACCGCCCCCGGAAGTGCCCCTGCCGTCGCCATGTCTCTGGAGTCCATGCGGTACAGCCGCGGCTCTCTGCAGGTTCTGAACCAGCTGCTGCTGCCGCAGGAGAGCCGCTATGACCCGGTGACCGGGGTGCGGGAGGGGGCCGAGGCCATCCGGACCATGAAGGTGAGAGGAGAAGCGAAGCGGTCGCGCTCTGAGGCATGCGTGTTGTGGGCGGGGACTGGAGTCCGTAACCGGCCAACCAGCAGCAATCAGCAAGGGTTCCTCCCCGCCCACCGGCTGTAACACGTGACCAGCTCTCCCCGCCCACCAGCGATGATGACACGTGATTAGGTGTTCCTGCAACTCTGAATTACAGAGCACAGATAAAGTAACGGGGGGGATGTAACTACAAAACCTCTGAGGAATGGGGAAGTTGCCCATAGCAACCAATCACCTACTAGCTAGCACAGGCCTGGCCAACCTGTGTCTCTCCAGCTGTTGTGAGACTACAAGTCCCAGCATGCCTTGCCAGAGTTTTAGCATTCCCTAATAGCAAAACTGTGGCAAGGCATGCTGGGACTTGTAGTTTCACAACAGCTGGAGAGCCACAGGTTGGCCAGGCCTGAGCTAGCACGTCTCTTGCACAAGCAATGCAAGGTAGCAGCTGGTTGGTTGCTATTGGCAACTTCCCCACTCATAAGCTTTGTTACATCTGACCCCTTAGTAGTAAGAGCTGATTATGGGCACCTGGTGGCCTGGCACATACACCTGGTAATGCCTCTGTGACTGCCTGCTACAGCCAATAGCTGCAGACTCTTCCACACCAGCGACTGCAGTCTGGAGCCCCGAAGGGCAGAGGAGTAAGTCTCCTTCCTGACCAAGACCGATGTGTGTTATGGCAAATTCCAGCATATTGTGTAATGCTGGCCATAGAATCTGCATGTGAAAAGGCTCATACACACTGGACGATATCCACGAATTATATAGTTCAACGCTAAACCGTTCATATCGTCCAGTGATATCACCGATGAATGATGCGTGCTCCCGTGGGTTGATAACTAAATCCCTAGTCAGCTGAACGTGCAGCTCAATCTGGGGATATCGTTAACGATGCCGTGCTGCCGAATGCAGCGTGGTCAAACTACCCCCCCAGCTGTCGTTGGCAAGTGTGGATGCGCTTACCGATGCCGGGCCTGCCGCTGACGACATCGCCCCGTACACAAATCGTCCAGTGTGTGCGGGGCTTAACCCAGTGGCCAGGGGCATAACTAGGTATTTGAAGGCCCCATAGCAAACCTTTGTAAGAGCCCCTACGTAGCACCCAATGGTTAAAAAAGTATATAAGATATGTAACTTTTAACAAGGAAGATGGACCCCCCTAAGTGTTGTGCCCAATAGCAGCTGCACCCCTTGCACCTATGGTAGTTACGCCCATGGAAAACCTTATGTAACCCCTACACTATTATTAATAATATACCCAGACTGTAATTTACAGTCTCCGCTCCTGTACTGGTGTTGTGATGTCATAGAGTGCACAATGTGACCTCAAACTCTATATAGCAAGTTACTCCTTCAGAGTGAGGTCAGGGCAGTGACACCGTGTACGTAGGGGATACGGTTAATATCCTGGCACGTGGGATGCCGGTGCTTAGAATCCCGGCGCCAGCATTCTGAAGGTAAGTAACGGTTAGGGGGGAGTTAGGTTTAGTTACCGGGGTGGGAGGGTTAGAACACCGACCCACAGGTGTCTGTATAGTAACCCTGCTGGGATGCCGGCACCGGGATTCTGAACGTTGGGATCCTGTACTCAACCCGTATGTAGCAGGTAAGTGTGTGATTGGATGATGTCACAGAGCGAGGTCAGGGCAGCCACAGCGTGTTTGTAGCAGGTTAGTGTGTGATTACATGATGATGTCACAGAGGCAGTCGCACCGTGGACAGATGTGTCCTCATACATGTAGCTTCAATACTCCAGGCAGTGCGACCTGCGTAGCGTGAGTGAGCCGCCAGGTCCAGTGCTACTCTGCTGGTGTCTGGTTTCTTTTTGAGCAGAAACTACATCCAGGTTACATGCGATGTGGCTAGGACACACCAGCAGACTGTGCTGATTAATATGCTTTCTATCTGTGTGCACCCGAGTCAGTATATGAAGCACAAATTAACTTGCAATGAAAAAAAGCTGCGTCCCCTACATTGTAGCACTTCCTATACAGATTCAGAGACTCAGGGCCTAAGACCCGCTCGCGAGGGAGCTCCGTCATGCGCATGCGCGAGACCGGCATAGCGACAGCCAAGCTGTCGCTATGGGTCTTGCACCAAAGGGGGCGTGCTGTCGATGGTGATTGACAACACGCCCCCATTGGTGGGCGTGCCGGGGGCGGTGCTGCCCAGACGGAGGCGTTCCCATGGGAACGCCTACCATCTGGGTCTGGCCCCACTGACATCACTAGTGATGTCAGTGGGAGTGATTTTGGCTCTGATAGAGCCAAAAGCACTCCTGGGCTTGCGGCAGCGAGACCCTACCGCAGGGTCTCGTCGCAAGCCCGATGGTCGCGATGGTCTTGACCATCGCGACCATCTGTTTGGCCGCTCGCATAAGCTGTGGGTGGTCACCCTCAGCTATGCGAGCGGCCAGAAGGCCACTCCATTTTTAGGTAGGAGGGCCCTGATTCAGAGCGAGCGCTCTGGTCAGAGCGTCCGGCTCTGAATCAGGCCCTCAGTCGCACGCAGATATGCAAGTGGCACATATCAAATGAATCGGCACAGTCTGCTGGTGCTACTTGCATCACATGCGAGTTAAACAAATTTTCATTGAGAAAAAAAAAAAAAGACACCCTGCGCTTGCAGAGTCTCGCAGGACCTGACGCGCCCAGAGGGCGAGACTGCAGCAAAGATATTTAAGGACACATCTGTATGTAGCAGGTTAGTGTGTGATTGTATGATGATGTCAGAGCGAGAACAGGGCAGTCACACCGTGTATGCAGTGTGTTAGTGTGTGATTGGATGATTATGTCACCGAGTGAGGACAGGGCAGTCAAATGCTTATTTAGCATGCTAGTGTGTGATTGGATGATGTCAGGAGAGGGCAGTCACACCGTGTATGTACCAGGTTAGTGTGTTACTTCCCTGTCCTTGCTCTGTGACATCATCCAAGCAAACGTGTATGTAGCAGGTTAATGTGTGATTGCCCTGTCCTCACTCTGTGACATCATCCAATCACACACTGACCTGGTACATACACCTGTGACTGCCCTGTCTTTGCTCTGTGACATCACCAGGAAGACACCCCTCCGCAGCCAAAAAACCCCGGGCAAGCAAAGCCACCACCGGCAGTGGCTAAACTAGAGAGTGGTGGGCCCAGGTGCAAGAATATGCTTTGGGCACCCGTATGCAGAGGTCCACCTATGCAGTGCCCCATTAAGTGCCCCCAGTAGTAGTCCCACCTATGCAGTGTCCCCAGTAGTAGTCCCCAATATGCATTGCCCCTAGTAGCGGCCACCCCCCCCATACAGTGCCCCAGTAGTGGCCCCCATATACAGTGCCCCCAGTAGTGGTCCCCCTATGTAGTGCCCCTTATATAGTGACCCAAGAAGTGGTCCCTCCTATGCATTGCCCATGGTAGTAGTCCACCCAGTAGTAGTCCACACTATGCATTGCCCTTAGTAGCGCCCCCCCCTGTACAGGGCCCCAGTAGCGACCCCCTCCCCCATGCAGTGCCCCCAGTAGCGGTCACCCCCCCTATGCAGTGCCTCTTACACACACAAAAAGCCCCCAAAACATTCAATTTTCCTTGAATTCCCGCTACTGACGCGACCACTGTCCACTCCGAGTCCCGGCCCGCTCTTCTCCTGCACTATGGGAGAGACGTCATGACGTCTCTCCCATCACCTGCTGCGGGGGGAGACGGAAGGCGGAGCTCATGAGTGAGTTCCAGCCGGCTCCCACCGTGGATGCAGCAGCCACTGAGAGTCTGTCTGACTCTCAGTGGCTGCTATAACAAACACACAGCCGCCGCTGGCAGCTGTGTGTTTGTAAACTGTAGTGTGGACCGCGCTCGTGGTCTGCTCTACACTAGCGGCGGGTTCAGCGGTGGCAGGGGGCTGCTGCAAATCTGGTGGTTATGTGTAATTGGATGATGATGTCACTGCGCGAAGAGAGGGCAGTAACAATGTGTATGTATCAAGTTAGTGAGTGATTGGATGGGCAAGGCCTCCCGTAATGTGCAGCTGCGCATATTGCTGATTATTACAGGTGGTAAATCCATGTTCAGTTTTGCTCACACCTTTCAAGCATCCGCAAACCAGATTGTCTGACCCGGGTAACCTGCCTCGTGGTTCTGACAGAAGCTCATGGCTGATGGAATAACCCAGTGGTTCTCAAACTCTGTCCTCAGGACCCCACACAGGTCATGTTTTCCAGGTCACCCAGCAGGAGCACAGGTGTATTCGTTACTGATACATTTTGAAATCTCCACAGGTGGAGGTAATTATTTCACTTGTGATTCTGTGAGGAGACCTGGAAAACATGCACTGTTTGGGGTCCTGAGGACCGACTTTGAGAACCTGTGGAATAACCCATTTAGATTATGGGCTTTGGGAGGAGCTCAAGATGATTTTCTCCCAGGGCCAATTCAATTACCCACGAGCTGCCTCTGCAACAGCTTCTCTCCTAACTGGTTTCTGCCTGCTGTCTATATGGAAGTGTGAGTAGAAATCGGGCTTCCTCAATTGTCTGCTGCAAGGGCTGCCAGCAGGGGCTTGCGTCTAAGTAACCTGCTCCCAAAGTCTATGTACTGCCCCCTGGTGGAACCAAAGGTCACCTGCTAGGGCCATTAAAAATGTCAAGTTTATTATTGTTGATTAATTTAGGTGTTTATAAGTAAGTATAGTACAGGGGTAACTACAGTAACCAAGATTCTGCTAAAATGAAATTCCCTTGCGCAATTATATTTTATCTTTCCATTCTCTATAAACCACCGTTACTGCCAGAAGTAGGAGTCACTATTAAACAACTGAAGCGAGTAAGCTGCGTTGTCTTACCCAGGTCCGTGGAGCTCCAGCAATCGCTATTTTGGGCTCCCTTAGCTTGGCAGTTGAGCTGGCCTCCAGTCCCCCACAGCAGGTCTCTGACCTTCTCACTTTTGTCCGAGAATCGATGGATCACTTGGTCAGCGCCCGGCCAACCGCAGTCAACATGAAGAGAGCGGCAGACGAGCTGAATACATTCTTGGCACGGATGGCGGAACAGCCAGGAGTCACTGTCCAGGGGCTAACTGAAAGGTAGACATTAGGCCAGCCATACCTGTGCCTTGTTACTCCGTTCCCTCGTGTTTTTCTACCTCCCATCTTAATCCCTGCTATCTCTGTTCTCTTCTCAGTGTGATCCAGTGGGCAGAAAGCCTTCTGAAAAAGGATGTCAAGGACAATCGCAAGATAGGAGACCTAGGAGCACAACACATCCTGCAGACCACAAATGTCACCGGTGGGGTCTGTATAATGACCCACTGTAACACGGGGTCTCTGGCCACCGCTGGCTATGGCACCGCCCTGGGTAAGAGAAGACTAATGCTGTGCTTTTTTCTTTTATGTCACAGATAAGTGTACTCCACCCCACCCCACCCCTGTCACCAATTGACATTTTACGATCTCCCATTAATGATGGCCATCTGTCTTCAAAGGTTTCCTTCCAAAAGGCGATGGTTTTACCATTAGTGGGGGAGGTCCTATGGCAAAATCCCATCACTTTTCAGTACTGTGCATATGTGGCAGCAGTCCACGTTCATATGCGAATGTGCAGATATGAACCATCAATGGCTTAATCCCCAGTGGTTTAAAACAATTGGTGGTTAACCTGTCGATGGACAACCCTAACTCTCATACTCTGGTCCCTGGGGTAAGATCAAATAAGGAGATTGATGGCTTTATGGAAATGAGAGCAGACTAGTTACATTGCCTGCTTCTGTCTGCCCACCTGCAAGAATATCTCACGTTGTAGGCTGGCAGGGAGACAGGAGGGGATCTGCTGCTATGGCCTCCAAGCTTATTTCCAGAACTCTGATCTGTGCAAGGGGCAGAAGAGTGTGCAGGGTGTGGATGGTGAAACGCGTTACTGCAGATCACAAACAAAATACTGTGTTAATAAGTTGGATGTAAGAACTTTCTTTCATATAAATTTATTTGACCCCACAATCTTCTGTGATCATTGTGATCGGATCTTCATTGATGATGATGGTTAGATGCTCCTTCTACTTTGTATTTGCCTACTCGTGGTCATGCAGAAATTGCCTGTTCTGCAATACTGAGGGGTAAATTTACGAAACGTGTGGTTTTACAAAAATGTGGTGTTGCCCGTAGCAACCAATCAGATTATAGCTATTACTAGTATGCCCGTGGCAAACATTTGCCAATTTAAACCCAGAACTTACGTACGGAAAATGCTTTGCTAGATAATGGCTAGATCATATGTTAATACGATGGAATCGGGTAATAAAAGATGTGTGTGAAACATAATCGTCTAAGCCACGTCCTTTTATGGTTTTTGGGGATTTTTTTATTGTAACATTTCGCCATTTTGTAAGTACTATGATATATTTGGCCATGGACTCTGAAGTAAAATGGACCGTATCCAGGGGTTATTGCAAGCTGAGCCCCTATAGGTGCAAATGATAAATGCACTGTTACTCCACCTCACCGTCTCCCAGCCTCCCGCTGCCGGCAGCTCTCGTGCAAAGCAGAGAAAAGAGGCATTGCTTTTGAGGCGCAAACCTGGTGCTGATTGGCTGGGAGTTGCGAGCCTGGAATCGACGTGTTGGAGAAAGTAGGTGAGGGAAGAGGCCCCCTACGGCAGTAGCCTCATCACATGTTGTGCCGCCCACGCGCCCTCCCTCATTATGAAATAGCTACGTCACGCAGCCAGGCGGACAATCAAATTTAATTTAATCAAATTTAAAATCTGTTTGCTTGCTATGGGCAACACTTCTGGTTTTTTTACATCCGCACTTTAGTAAATTTACCCCTAAGTGCTCTTAAAACATTTTGTTGCTCTCATTGGCTGCACATTTTTCTAGTCTCCAACTCCTTTAATGCTGGCCAGCCCATATGCGCCTTTTTTTTTTTGGAAGAATTAATGAGTATAAGGAATAATCAAAAGAGCAGATAGGAAAAAAAAAAAAGACCTGGCATGGGAATGGTTTTCTGCGCTTTATCCATTAATAAAACATAGGGTTCATCTTTTATTCCACCGATCCATGTCGTTTTCAACCATACCAGATTTCTCCCCTCCCTCCCCCTTACAAACTCTCCTCTGTCTCTCGAATACTGGCCCTACACACACTGATATTGTGCAATTGGCCTGAAGTTCATAGTGTAGCAATTGATAAGACCATAATGAATTTGATGGAACATGGCTGTCAGGCTGAGTATGCAGTCATCGGCCACACTAACACGATCAATGTTCGCTTTACCTATCTACATGTCATTGTCCATCTTGACCGTCCAAGTGTCGTTCATCTTGACCATCTACGTGGACATTAATCCTTTTGCTTTGGCCCACACCGAGCTGCTGCTGTAGTATGATTATTATTATCATCATCGTTTATATGGCGCCACAAGTGTTCTGTAGCGCCTTACAAAGTACAAAAACAAATAAGTTGACCAGTGACTTACAATGCATAATATACATTGATACATTAGCGACCATAACACCCAGATAAGCAACAGAGCAAAGCAACCAAGTGTTACGTGCCCTTTTGGGGGGTAAGAAGTAGATGAAAGTAGAGACGGAGAAGCACAAGTGGGTAGTGTGCCCTGCTCGTAACAGCTTACGTTCTACTGAGCAACCTTCTACATTGCATCATTTGATCTTCCCTATTCCCTTCCATTATCTGTGGCAGGTGTGGTGCGCTCCCTTCACGCCCTTGGCCGTCTGTCCCAGGTTTTCTGCACAGAGACCCGACCCTATAACCAGGGCTCCAGGCTCACCGCTTATGAGTTGGTATATGAGAAGATCCCAGGCACTCTGATCACAGACAGCATGGCGGCAGTCACCATGAGAGAGCGTCAGGTCAGCGGTGAGTGCCACATGGGAATGTCAGGTTGTCTTTTTGTCTTTGTTTTGTCATCACTGAGACTTGTTTTTGTCACTCGCTAATTGAACGGCCTTATGCTGCCCATTGCTATCGCTTAAGGTGGCCATTTTGTCAGTCTGTTTGGTTGATTTTAGCCATAGCTGGCCTGAAATTGGCACAGGAGTGGGGCTACACTGAGCACAGTCAAAGCCAGTCTAAATTTAAATAGTTTTTTGTTCTAAAAATAAAACTTGAGCAATCGGTCAGTCACCGCCATCTCTGCATGGTCATTGCCCTAATGCAGTGATTACATGGGTATCGCAGATCTTGATGTTCACCAATAGTGCTGAATTTATGGGCCTTGATGTATTGCTATACTGACAAAGATATACTTATATATTATCTCCAGTCTTTCACTTCACATTCTTGCATTGAAAATATTCAGTACTAGTGGTAAATCCAGGGATTATCAGCCCCAAAAATAATTTCTAACACCCATCTAGGAAAGCAAGAGAAAATGTATTGCCTTTCCCTCATCCGATTCCACTCCTGTCCCCAGCTGTTGTGGTGGGAGCTGACCGCGTGGTTGCTAATGGTGATACTGCTAATAAGGTTGGAACCTACCAGTTGGCCGTCACTGCCAAGTATCATGGAATCCCGTTCTACGTGGCCGCACCTAGCACATCGTGTGACCTTAGCTTGCCTACAGGACGCAGCATTGTGATCGAGGAGAGGCTCAGCCACGAGTTGACCGACATAAATGGCGCCCGTGTGGCGGCTCCAGGTGGGTGACTATGGAACAAGTGTTGGAGAATAATGTATCCCATTACTAAGTATGATGACTCTCTTCTCCTCAGGCATTCAGGTCTGGAACCCCGCTTTTGATGTCACTCCCCATGAACTGATCACTGGAATAATCACAGAGCATGGAGTCTTCAAACCGGAAGATCTGAAAGATGGACTGAGCTGTAATCCCTAACCTCCTGTGCTTTTCAGAGGTGTCTTATGGTGGACCAATGCAGTGGTCGAAGTCTAGGCTGTGACCGATGCAAAATGCGTTGTGCAATTACTGCGATAACCCCCTTCATTCTTCTCCACCCACTGTATTGGGTCGTCCTCACTCCCTAAAATAAATTTCTATACTAAAATTGCATGGATCAATGCCGCTTCCACTCTTAACAGGTCTTCCGGGAGTTTGGTTTGGGTCATTTGTAGAATAGTCACCTGTTGCCTCTGTTAAAATATGCCTTAGGCCACTATCTATCTACTTGGGGGTGGAGGGTTCATTATAAACACATTGGCTTGCGCTGGAGTCCACGATGTGTGACCCTGGTGTTTCAGAGGTTTTTGTCTTTGATCTCCATTTACTTCAGTGCTACTTATACTGTGTTGCTTCAGTGTGGTCCTGCTTTCTCAGAGAAGGGTTGGCGTTACATGCGTCTGGTGTCTGAATTGGCATTTGGCTGATCGCACCTGTCCAAGGACAAAGCAGTGAGAGGGCTCTGTGCCAAGTTCCATTCTGGAGGATGTCAAGAGTCCTAGCTATTCATGCAGGCAGTCCAGCAGTGCTTGTAATGCTTCACCTGAGAACACCTGTGCATTTACCTGCTGTACTCACTACGGGGTATATTTACTAAAGTGCAGGTTTTTAGAAGTGGAGATGTTGCCCATAGCAACCAATCTGATTCTAGCTATTATCTTCTAGGTGCTAGAAAAATGTGTAAATGTTATGTAGAATCTGTTTGGTTGCTATGGGCAACATCTCCACTTCTGAAAACCCTTCACTTTAGTAAATATAGCTGATTGGTTGGTACTTTATCTCTCTCCAAGCTTTGATAAATCTCCCCCCTTGGTCTGCAGATTCTAACGAAGTGTCGACATTCTTCCACGATTCAAGTTGAATCCGCATCTTCTTGTGCAGAAATGTTGTATCAGAATACAGATATGTCCTCTTACATCTCTGCCGCTCGTGTGGCAAGTCACGCACCCGCGACTCCGTAGGATTGCATGGTGTGAAGGCAGTGCATAGCGTGGCGCACAGGGCTGAGTGCATGGTGCGATGCAGGCGACCGTTTGCAGAGCGATTGGCAAAGATGCAAGAGGACACATCTGTAAATATGGAAAAATAGTCTTTTGATTTCAATCCTCAAATTTCTAGCAGTATGTTCATCTTATATTAATTATCTACATCTTGAAATGAATAAAAAAAAAAATGTTTGCCCACCATCAAAGTCTTCAGGCACCACTGGTGAAATGCTCATCTCTTATGTGTCTCTCACTGGAGGGCTTGTGTCCAAGCATCCTAGCTATGATGCATTAGTATGTAAATTATCATACATTTAAAAAAAAAAATGATATACTGCATATTTATATATAGTGTTCTCTGCTGTACATGACAAATAATAATACTTTTTTTAAACAACTTTATTGTATGAGGACCGTTTACGCACCTGCTTCTGTCATTTCTGTTACAGTGTGTGCTCTATGAGCTTCTTCACGGGTGACTGTGTCTGCACTCGTTGGTTCTCATGGATAACTGTGTCTGCACTGTTCTCATGGGTGTTAGTGGCTTCAGAAGAAAAGGGATATTCCCTCCAGCACACTGCAACAATATCAGCAAAAAATACTTGAACCCTACATGATGATAGAAATTCAGAGGTATTAGTTGCATACATTTGCAAATATGTGATTAAGCGCCGGGCCAACGTCAAGGCTCTTCTATACCGGCATCCCTAACATTCAGGTGTTCACGTCTGAGGCGCAGGGCACCCCAAAAGAATCCAGCCAAGGACCATCCCCAGGGCATCACACGAAAAGGGAAAGAAGGTGACGGTGAAGTGTAAAGTATAGATGTGTAAAGATAAATCAATAAGTGTTAATATAATAAGAAATAATTAAAATTTCATAATTTCGTGTGATGCCCTGGGGATGGTCCTTGGCTGGATTCTTGCCCTTTTTCTTCTGTGGCTCAGAGTAAACCCCGCCCCTTTACAAGCACCTGTGCAATATCATTAAGCGATGTGAGTGACCACCATATTTTTTATTTGGTGTTCGTGGCTTCAAAAGAAATACATATTTGTCTACCATGATAATAGCCAATGTCCTTATACGTGGCTAAGGTGATATGCCGAATAAATGTATACAACATTAATACAATATTTCCCACCGTCTATCTGTTGAGGTGTTGCATCTGCTGTGGTGTGGTTGCATCTACTGTGGTGTGGTTTCATCTTCATGCTCTTTTTGTTTTGCAGCTTTGACCAAAAAAAAAGAAAAAAATGTAATCACTGTATCATAAACAAAATTACTTGTGAAAAAAGAACCATATACCGAATACATAAGAATCGTATTGTTTAGTAATTGTACTTTGTGTGTTGGTGCTTGGCATTACTGTGACCAAAACCAGATTGAAGTAGTTTCAAATGTATCCGCTTCCAAACTTTCAGCTTCTTCTGGCCATGCTGTATCTTCTTATTGGTGTTCCTCTTGTAATCAGGGAGCCTCTTCTTGCAGCTGTCGGGATTGCATTCTGCCCTGCCAACCAAGGATACGGCTTGTGCAGTCTGCTCCCAGATGGAATGCTTGGTCTTGTGATGGACATTACGCACGTGTGAACAAAAGAAAGCAGAATCACATCCGCCATCTTCTGCTGGTAGCCACACCGCGGGAGTAGTGTTTTATCAAAGTGGACATCCTTTAAATGAACCTCACTTACAGATACTGCTTCATGTATTCATGTCTGGCCAATTCATGAATTCTGTATCAATGCTGCCCTGCATGCGCAGCGTGTCCTCATTGTGTCTGGAGTGGACCTCTGATGTCCTATCTCGTTAAGGAGGAGATGTATAAAGCCTTGGAGATGGATAAAGTGGAGAAGTGGCCCATAGCAGCCAATCGGCTTCTGACTGTTATTTATCTATCACAGCTTTTGAAATGACAGTTAGAAGCCGATTGGTTGCTTTGTGCAACTACACTTTATCTCTCGACCTAACTCATTACTTGTCTCCAAAATAACCATTTCAACCTTGACTGTTGACCTTATGACTGTCGACGCGACTGTCTACATTGACATCATGGAGGCGACCTAACCACGTAGACATGTTCAATATAGACCTTTCTAATTCCGACAAGTTGCCATGTCGATATTTAATGCGTTTTTGAATACTCGCTGTAGACCTCACTATGTCTACAGTCTGAATTCTACATTTCAGTTGTTGACAATATAAACAAGTCGACTTGATTAATGTCGGCCCAGCATTACTGTGGATAAATTCACTGTCAACATTTTGACCCCTTTGACACATAGGTGGCGACCTAATAACTGAAGGGGTTCCATACAAAAGGTCAACAATGAAAAGGCCGACAATGATTTGGTCAACACTAGAAGGTCGACCTGAGAAAAAGTCAGCAGTACAGAAGGTCAACAGGTACACAATGTTGACAGTTAGCGTTAGGCACTGGGGGGGGGACAGTTAGGGTTAGGCACTTGGAGGGACGGTTAGGGATAGGCACCAAGGAGAGGATTAGGGTGAAGATTAGGGTTAGAAAAACAAACAGACGTGTTTAACATTTACATGTCGACCTTCTGTACTGTCTGGCTTTTATCATGTAGACCTTTTTCCATGTCGACCAAATAAGTATCTACCTTTTTTATTTTCGACATTTTGTATCACACCCAACTGAAGACATTCTGAGCGGAGACTAATCGTACCACACCTGCACCATGCATAGCTAACTACAACGCGCCATTCACATAGTTTTGCCATGAATGTATGGGGTTGTCAGAAGTTGTTCACACACAGTAACCTATTACTGCTATAGAGTACAAGGGCAGAAGTGAACTTTAGAACGAATTAAACGGAAGTCTCCCAAGCACCTCTGATTCATCTGTACAGAAGGCATCATATTAAAACCTACATCATGCTTAAAAAGCTGAGCGGATTTAGAATGGCATTATAATTAAACTATTTTAGCTTTGTATTGATATCATTCTTTATGTTCATTTAAAGAAATTTAAAAATGTTTAGCGTTAGGTCGGTTTTCACAAAAAAAGCAGAAGAAATCTGAAAGCATTGACCAAGATAACGGCTAATACTTAAGACAATGCAACACAGCGCATCTGATAACACGAGTAACGTTAAACAATTTCGGCACAGTTTTTTGTTTTTTTTCATTTTTATTCATAGTTTTTAGATGTGACCGCACCGTCATAGATGGGGGAGCTGGACACAGAAATAGATCAGGAATTGAAACCTGCAACCGTTAAAAGGGGCGAGTTGTTCCCGAGTGTTCAGGCTAAGCAAATGTAATGCGATTCGGTACGAAGATCTACTTGGTGGAGTGTGGACAAATAGTAGCACCGGTACAGAGAAGAAGGGAATGTGAATAGAGGAGGACAAGGGGTAAAGGAGAAGCTGTCATGGGTAAAGTCACTTGGAGAAATCTCAGGGTGAAGAGAAGGAACGTGGAATACAGGTAAGTGGATAACCACCCAGTCACATCCTCCTCCCTGCATGAGATTTAAGGAATTTGAGTGAGCCATGATGTATCCCCATCAAGCCAACCGGTGTAGACTGGTAAGTGTAATCTGTGTTATGTACGTAACCCCATTCCTCCTTCCCTTTGGGCATTTTCAGGTTTCACCCGGTGCTATACAGTAGGGTGTTACCAAGCTGAGGCCAGAAGTGCCAATAATGACCATCCACTGATCCCAGAGGAGTCATCCTGGTTTAACTCGTTCCTTTCTCTGCAAGAGCCAGGAGAGGGGGGTCTATAGCCTCGTCATCTGACCTGCGATCCAGGACCGTCCCGCCTGGTGGTGGCCTGAAGGTTAGAAACGAGTGGTGTGAGGGAAGCGCACGACTACACCTGCACTGTGGCAGGACGCCATAGCCGCCCCTCACACACTGCAGAGAGAGTAACAGGCCGTGTAGATTAGGAAGATGCATTTGTTATAAAAAGAGGAATTGGGTTTTTAGCCGGGCGTCTCGCACCGTACGGTGTATATACACTAGGTGTATGAGGACACATCTGTATGTTAATGAAACATTAGGCTAATGAGCAAACTTGTCGCCATGCTCTGCTAATGATTGCAGCGTCGGGCTGCCTGACTCAGATGAGTAAGATTACATGTGAATATGATTAAGCAGCAATATTGCTAACTGTACAATTGTGTAGAATGGAGAGATCATACTTATTTACTTCACCTCTGCTAGATAAGCACACCATTGTTTAAGCAGTAATATCCCTGGCTATACTGTATAATGGTATGGGGAAAGCATACTCGCTGGAGACATCTGGTGGATGAGCGCAGTAATGGTTTAAGAAGTAATATTTGTATTTGTGTAAGCTGCTCACTAGGGACATCTGCTGGATGAGAGCAGTAATACAGTGTGTAACTGTTCAGCACAAGGCTTGCCATCTAGCAACACCTGGTGGGCACAGGCAGCAAGCCAATAGAATCTCCACTGAAGGCAGGAAAAGTGATTTTGTTTTTTACTTCCTTGCTGACACTAGGCATGAAGCAGCTCGTGTGATCTGATGGACACCAGAGATCCTAATTAAGGGCTTGTATCTGTCTCTTCCACATCTTCTTTCTCAGAAGAATTAGTTATAAAGAGAAGAAAGATTGCAAAGTTATTCAGGAAAACTGAAGGCTGCACACCTCAGAATTCGATATAGACCAGGGGGTAAAATTACTAAGCCGTGTGGTTGAAGTCATTTCAAACCCACCTGGACCCCTCGCCACAAAAGGCAGTATTTAATAAAAGGTAATTATAACCTTCCATATCAGTGGTTCTCAAAC
Organism: Taudactylus pleione; assembly: GCA_031769625.1. Lineage (NCBI taxonomy): Eukaryota > Metazoa > Chordata > Amphibia > Anura > Myobatrachidae > Taudactylus > Taudactylus pleione. The sequence continues at coordinate 1,182,200 of JAUIMM010001003.1, forward strand.
TCGGCCCTACACAGGTCACGTTTTCCAGGTCATCCAGCAGGTGCACAGGTGTACTCATTACTTAAAAGATTCGCAAGTGGAACTAATTATTTCAATTGCGATTCTATGAAGAGACCTGGAAAACATGCCCTGTTTGGGGTCCTGAGGACCGAGTTTGAGAACCTGTGTTCTAAATAGAACCCACTGTCGATCCATAACGGTTTCTAAAGCCCTATCCTGCTTCAAAACTCTCGCTGTCCTGCTGTGGTCTACAAGCCTGGGGCTCTCCTGCAGCTTCATAACTAGCACTGGATTATTCAGCCTAGGCTGATAGTGAAAAATAGGAAGGGAGGAGGGACAGCATGGGGTCCCTTATTTTACACCAACCAGCACTAGGCTAAAATAGCCAGGTCTGGTGACATAATAGCAGGAAGACATGCAGTATGGGGTCCTCCTGCCATAATGTCAACCTGCACTAGACTGCTTAACCCATGGTTGGAATCCCTCAGGAACTGGGGACCCCTCCAAAAATTGAGTCCCCTCTTCCTAAGTACAACCTGCCCTGGGCTCTTCATACCCTTGGTGCCAGTCGATGTTAATTATAATAATTGGAATTAATATTATTCTTTACTGGTGGACTACAAGTCTCAGCAAGGGTGCCAGGGCATTTTTTTACACTTACAAAATCTCGCTTGCCTCATGCAAATGTTTCTTTCCGTGAATTGGCTTCTATGTTCCTGCAGGCCGGCTTTATTCTTTTCAAAGCATTATTGGAATTCCAGCTCTTTCTCACAGGCTTCCATAGTCCTGTTCAGTGCTTCAATCTCCTTGCCACGCTCCTCAAGAATCAATAGATTGTGGTAACCAGCACAACCTTTTATTCCTGGGAGCACCCGAGCAGACAAGATCATTTTAAAGGTTTTTGGTTGCTAACTGAAAACTGGGAAAGAGCTTTGGTCAAACCCAGAGTCTGATCAATAACAGGGCGGCTACAGTATCAGACATAGGGGTTTATGTATCAAGCAGTGAAAAGCGTGGATAAGTGGACCAGTGAAGTTGCCCATAACAACCAATGAGCTTTGAAGTAGCATTTAAAAAACCTGTGAGACTGTCAAACCGCTTTAACTGAGACTGATTTTTCTCGATTATTAGGAATAATCACCTCTATAACTGAGACGATTGCTGTTAGAACCTCTTTAAGTGAGATTAGTGCAGTTTATTTATCATCTCTATAAGTGAAACAAGTACAGTTTGAACCTGCATAAGTGAGAACCTCTGTAAGTGAGAGAAACACTTCTAGAACCTGGATAAATGAGATAGCTCTTTAAGTGAGGCTAAACGTGACGTCCCTTGAGATCCCACTTATCCAGGTTCGACTGTAGTATTGAATTGTTGCGATGCAATGGCTAGTTAGCATTGCATCGCATGATTTGATGTCGGAAGCTGGGCTTATCCTTAGCCCATAGTGGAACGCATACTTCCGGGTACATCAGGTGACCATAACCTCAGTTCTGGTTCAACAGAAATACACAGGAACTAGCTGTACATATCCGTGAGGTGATGAAACGCAGAATGTGTTCCAAGCAGTCCCTCACTGCTTTCCAGCCATCGGTAAGCTGCCACAATGGTGCCATCTAGTGGCCAGTCACAATATTACACAGCAAAACAATAATAAAACATGATCTTCAAAATACCCGCAATACAGGAGTATAAGATGCACTGTCACACGATCCACCCACCAATAATAATGTACATATTTATTAAGTGTACATGATACGAAGTCATAAAATACATGGATATAAAAATATTGCACAATACTTAATAAAAAATATCCTTACAAAAGAACAAATATTACTTCATATTCCTTATCCAACAAATCAAATATACTAATCTAAATAAACCATTGTAACATGATCTATAATATACAGATAATATGTTATTGACACAGGTGATATTAATATACAAAATACAGATATTTTATATTTAACTCCCAAAGTAATACGGGAGCTGCATGCATAGATCCCAGATTATGGTATGGCTAATTATTACCACCAGAGTTGCCTACCCTCCCGATTCGGCCGGGAGCCTCCCAATAAACTGGTGCAGCTCCCGTCCCCCCTGGAAAGGCAGGCAAGCCTCCCGACTGCTGCTGACACCTGTTAAATCCCCGCAGCAAGGGGGCTGGCGATGTGAGTCACGCTGAATCGTGTCATTTTGGCCCCACCCCCTGCTTCACAATGCCTGTTTTATCGGCATTGTGTAGCGGGGGCGGGGCCAAAATGATGCGATCGCGTGGCCCTGCCCCCTTAACGCATGCAAATGACTGCCCCCTTTTGTCCACACCCCCCGCCCTGCCGATCTGGCTGCTCCCTCCCGGAAGGAGCAGACAGATAGTCGGCAAGTATGATTACCACAAATCAGTCTCAAATAAATATAACTAATACCCCTTTCAGACAGAAATCCAAATTACTAGGTTAAACATTTCAACCTGGTAATTTGGTGATTTACACTGGACTTTTTTCTGTCTGAAAGGGTCATCCCGTGTCTAAATTCCCGGGACTTCGACCCAGGAATTTACCAGGGTCGGAGACACAGGAATTTAGTCCCGGGTTGACCCTTTCAGACAGAAGAAATACACATGTAAAACAGCAAATTACCGGGTTGAAATTTTAGACCCGGTAATTTGCTCTTCTGTCTGAAGGGGGGTATAGACAGAGAGTTGCAAAACAACCCGGTACACAAAAGTCGAGGATAATCCAGGTTTTTTGCCATTTTCTGTTTGAAAGTGGTATAAGGTTGCTCTGACAAGTTGATTAAATATATTAGGGATTCCAATCAATAGATTTACAATAAAATCTAGGAAGACACCAACTGATAGGCAATAGGTCGACAGGTACAAAAGGTTGACACTCAAAAGATCAACATGGATTAAGATCAACAGGTACGAAAGGTTGACATGGGCACAGGTTGACACAAAATATGGTCTACACAAAAATTGTTGATGCAATTTTTTTGTTTTGTTTTTTTAGGGTTATGCTCTAGGAGGGATGGTTAGGGTTAGGCACTTACCCCGATGGTTAGGATTAGGCACTAGGGGGGATGGTTAGGGTTAGGCACTTACCCCGATGGTTAGGATTAGGCATTTACCCCAATGGTTAGGGTTAGGCACTAGGAGGTGTGGTTAGGGTTAGGCACTTACCCTGATGGTTAGGATTAGGCACTAGGAGGGATGGTTAGGGTTAGGCATTTACCCCGATGGTTAGGATTAGGCATTTACCCCAGTGGTTAGGATTAGGCACTAGGAGGGGCGGTTAGGGTTAGGCACTTACCCTGATGGTTAGGATTAGGCATTTACCCCAATGGTTAGGATTAGGCACTAAGAGGGATGATTAGGGTTAGGCACTTACCCCGATGGTTAGGATTAGGCACTAGGAGGGATGGTTAGGGTTAGGCACTTACCCCGATGTTTAGGATTAGGCACTAGGAGGGATGGTTAGGCACTTACCCTGATGGTTAGGATTAGGCACTAGGAGGGATGGTTAGGGTTAGGCACTTACCCTGATGGTTAGGATTAGGCACTAAGAGGGATGATTAGGGTTAGGCATTTACCCCGATGGTTAGGATTAGGCATTTACCCCAATGGTTAGGATTAGGCACTAGGAGGGATGGTTAGGGTTAGGCACTTACCCTGATGGTTAGGATTAGGCACTAAGAGGGATGATTAGGGTTAGGCACTTAACCCGATGGTTAGGATTAGGCACTAAGAGGGATGATTAGGGTTAGGCACTTACCCGATGGTTAGGATTAGGCACTTACTGGAGGGTTAGGCTCCAGAAGGGATGGTTAGGGACCAATATAAGTGTTAGGGTGATGACTAGGGTTAAAAAACAAAAATGTCATCCATTTTTGGTCAGCAGTTTGACCATGTCGACCTTTTTTTACATGTATATCTTCACCCATGTCGACTTTTTGTGTGTCGACCTTTTGACCATGTTGACCGTTTGTACCTGCTGACCTATTGCCTGCATACCAGATGGTGTCTAACTAGACACTGTCAACCTTATTATTATAGATCTTTTACTCCACACCAGATATTACTACTTCATGGCTTATAATATCATCAGAAAATATATATGTACGCATATAAGAAAGAACCCGTGGGTGGGTGTATATGTGTACAAAAACACTCGCGCACCCACCCTCATGTGAATGTGAGTGAGAGTGTACACTCTGGCTGAGTGTATATCCTTCTAGGATATGATGATAATGTTTGGCTTGTATTATCAAAATAAACATATACGGTTGTTTATGAACAATAATATGTCCTTTATTAAACTTCTAAAAATGGAGTCACAGTGCTTGGGTTTCAATAGTTCAAGTGCAAAATAAATTAGTATATAATAGCTTAACTTGAGGTGACCAAGGAATGGTTCTGTATGTGCATGGGATACTGATGAATAAGGTATTGAGATGGTACGAATGGTCTGTGTAACTCAGTCAATGTTATGTGGTGATACGTGAGGTTTGTGGGTCGTGTCTGGTGGGGCGGCGTCCTGTATCCCCTAGGTGCACTAAACTCACCCTCTGTCGTCATTTTTCGTCCACCTCCTGGTGGACTCTGGTGTCCGGATCGAAGTCTTCGTGCCCGAGGTCCTGTGTCCCTGTGTGAAGCAGCGCACCGTCCGTGCGCCGCTGGGAAGATTGCGCCACACTCTGAGGGCGCGAGACTTCTGGGTCCTGCGATCTCACAAGATCTCGTGGTCTCCAGGCTCAGCGTCCTCGGCAGCGGCTCCATTCGGATGGGATACCGAGGAGACTTCTAGAGGTTGGATACAGCGTGCTAAAGGTGAGATGTTTAATAAGTGGAGTAAGTCCAGGATGACCAACGCATTTCAGCCTTCTGGGAGGCCTTTGTCAAGGATGTTGTGGTGCCCAAAGTTCCGGTATTTTGTGTGGGAAGGGAACCAAAGGCGAGGGGGGAGGGGGATGGGTGTGTACCCATTTGACAGGTCAAAGAACCGGAGGATTCATTCTACTAAGTATTGTTCTTGTAGTACCTGAGCAGGTGAAATAAAGATGATGTTTATGTGATATATCACCCGCTGGCTGGTTTAATCAGGAAATGGTAGCCTAACTCTCAGATTAGATCCCTGATTTAGCAGAATTTGCAAGGAAAAGGAGTGTATTAGGTGGAGAAAGCCAGGGCTCCTTGACTGAAATCTATATTCAGACCAGACGGGGTCATGGTTTTACGTAGAAAAATCCATTTAATTTCTGCTGTTTATTGTGCAGATATGGTCCCCTCCTCTCCAATTAAGCTTTGGTTGTTCAAGTGCCATGAACTCTAGTGTAGTGGGATCAGAGTTATGGAATTCCTTAACATGGTTGGAGACACTATGGTTTGTGAATCCTATTTTGATATTACGGATATGTTCATATATCCTTGTTTTGAGAGCCCTCGTGGTCCTCCCTACATATTCCTTCCCACAACTACATCTTGTTTCAGTCTATATGTTAAATTGGTAGTGGTTGAAGTCAAAGTCGTGAGTTTTCTGGATGATCTATGAGTCATCCTGAAGCCTGTGCATCTGCCACAATAGCGAAAGCCTTTCTGATGCGTTTTAAAGGGTAGTAATGTCTGAGACTGAGTTGAAGGTTCAATGTGGTTTTTGACTAATTTTTGTTTAATGTCTGGGGCCTTCCTGAAAACCACCTTGGTTTTTTTTGGGAGTATAGTTTGTAGGTCGGAATCTTGAAGTACCTTAGGATGTTCCAGTGTTTAGATATGACTTTTTTGATGTTGGAAGAACGGTTATTGAACTGTGCGAGGAAATATGTCTCGTGCAACTCTATTTTTGTTTGATCTTTCTACTGTCCTAATAGGGTGGTTCTGTCAAGATTTTCAACTTCTTTAAATGCTGAGTGGATACGTTTTCTGTTGTACAGTTTATCAGAGAATTGTTGTTTCATGATTTCACCTTTTTTTATGTAATCATCTTGATTTGAACAGTTTCTTTTAATACGTCTAAATTGCCCTTTTAGAATATTATCTAATCATGTTTTATGATGTGCACTTGTGGCCAGAATGTAGCTGTTCACGTCTACATCTTTCCTGTAAGTTCTGGTCTGTATAGATTCATTTTCAATATAAATTTCTAGATCTAAGAAGTTGACCTTTTGTTGACTGATGTTTGAGCTAAATTCTAGATTCTTGTCATTTATTGATATGTATTTCAAAAACTCTAGTGCTGACTCTGATGTCCCCTTCCATATGCATAGTATATTGTCTATGTACCTCCGCCATAGGATCAAACTAGGCCCCGAGTCATGTCCGCTCCATATGCAATCCTTCTCCCATTTGCACATGAAGAAATTGGCATAACTCGGAGCCACCTTCGAACACTACTTAGTACTTTGACCTGTCAAATGCGAATAGGGTACACACCCATCCCCCTCCCCCCTCGCCTGATTGGTTCCCTTCCCACACAAAATACCGGCACTTTGGGCACCACAACATCCTTGACAAAGGCCTCCCAGAAGGCTGAAACGCGTTGGACATCCCTGACCTACTCCACTTATTAAACATCTCACCTTTAGCACGCTGTATCCAACCTCCAGAAGTCTCCTCGGTATCCCGACTGAGTGGAGCCGCTGCCGAGGACACTGAGCCTGGAGACCACAAGATCTCGCGAGATCGCAGGACCCAGAAGTCTTGCGCCCTCACAGTGTGGAGCAATCTTCCCAGTGGCGCACGGACGGTGTGCTGCTTCACACAGGGACACAGGACCTTGGGCACGAAGACTTCGATCCGGACACCAGAGTCCACCAGGAGGTGGACGAAAAAGGACGCAGAGGGTGAGTCTAGTGCACCTGGGGGATACGTTACACAACCCCACCAGACACGACCCACAAACTTTGCGTATCACCACATAACATTGAGTTACACACACCATTCATACCAGTGGCGGGCTGGGCCGGGGGGCAGGGTGCCATCTGCCCCCCGGGACGGTATAATTATAGTGTTATGGGGCCGCGGCCGACATGCAGAGGATGCTCCCCGGCCACTTAGTTTGTGGAGGAAAAATAATCAGCGCGGCTGTCTGTCGCACTGATTTTCCTTGAAGCCCTTGAAATAAGCAGCCGGGGAGCGTCCTGTGCATGTTTTCTGGCAGCCAGAGGTGGGGGGTGGGGCGTCACTGGGTGAGGGGAGGGAGTAAGGTACCTCCTCTTCCATTCCGTTCCACTTCCCAGCTGTCCCGCACGGTCTCTCTCTACACTGGCAGCAATCAGCAGCATAAGGTGATCCCTGCGGTGGCGATGACACAGATTCCTGGAGCTGGAGGCTTCCCCCTGGGATGATGTCTAGATGCCCTTCACGCCTTCTCCTGGTAGCCAGAATTACCTGGAGGTAAGAAGTCCGGGGGGTCCTACTACAAGGCCACTGACTGCCTGTCCAGGTGAGATGAGACTACAAGTCCCAGCACACCTTGTCAACTGGATGTGCTGGGACTTGTAGTGCCATCACAACTAGAGAGCCCCTGAAAAACAAAGAGCACACATATAGTGTGTGTGTATATGTATATATATATATGTGTGTGTGTGTATATATATATATATATATATATATATATATGCAGTGTATGTATGTGTGTATATATATATATATATATATATACATATAGTCAATATGTGTGTATAAACAACAAGATCAATTAAGCGCTTCTTTGTCTGGAATAAATATATATATATATAAATATATATATATATATATATATATATATATATATACACACACACAACTTCAAACAGTGGGCCTAATTCAGAGCCGCTCGTAAGCGGCCGCTCGTTCGCTCCGAGCGATGTTCGCACATCTGCGCATGCGTATGGGTCGTAATGCGCATGCGCCAACCAGTCAGTGTGGTCGGAAATCGTGTGTTCTCAAAATAGCGAATGCCTGCTAATTTGAGTGACAGGATGAGGCGTTTGTGGGTGGTAACAGGGGAAGGTGCTTGAAAACGGGGAGTGGAGATCCGAACGCAGGCGTGCCAAACGGTCAAAACGGGCGTTTTAAGGGTGTGCATAATTAACAAAGCAGCGTCATTGACCACGTCACTTGGTTGTCTTTTAGCCTGAACTGCTCGCATGATTGCGGTAGGAAAATGCTACCACAAGAATAGCGAGCAGTTCATACGCCTTTCGATGTACTCGATTAATCTGATAAATAGCGGAGATGACGTATGATGCGAGCGGCCAAGGGGCGTCTTTACAAAATAGCGAGCGCATGTTTCGTTCACTCGCTCAGACATAGAGGCGTCAACAGACCGCAAAGAGCGAGCGCTCAATTTAAATAGCCAGCCCCTTTTTCTGAACGAGCGTCCGCAAATAGCGTCCGGCTCTGAATCAGGCCCTGTGTTCAAAAAAATGTCCAAAGGCAAGCTTGTGTCAGAAATTTTCTTTCTTCAAAAATCCACCCCGTTTTGATATTTCATCAAAACAAAGGGAAAGAATATATGGTTGGAAGGATGATAGTATTTAAATATTTCAAATTCCTATCTCCTACTTACATGTAGGATTGGGGAAATTTTCTCCTTCTCAGTGATGAGGTTTATCCTCCTCTTTAAATTTTTTTCGTGTAAGTGTTATGATAATCCTCACGTGAACATACAAATAGGTCCTCAATTCCTTCCAGCAGCACAGAGGAAGCCGATGGTGTGTACGCAGCCGCCCAGCACTGACACACCATCGTGTACTAAGCCTTAGAGAGAGATAAAGTGGATGGAGATAAAGTACCAGCCAATCAGCTCCTGTCATTTTACAGACTGACAGGAGCTGATTGGTTGGTACTTTATCTTCATTCACTTTAACTCTTTCCAGGGCTTGGTACTGTGCATTGTTATCTGCAGTGACTTAGTCGGTGCTGCCCCTGGCTGAGGGTAAGGGGGAGACTGGGAGCTCCTCTCTCTATTCCGCTCTTCAGCGCCTGCAAGTTGAAGTGGCGGCAGCTAGTAGTTCTGCTGAGTCTGGCAGGTCAGGGCAGATGTTTGTAGGGCGGCATGGGCAATGAATGTGTTTGAGTTTTATTTCTTGTAGGGACAATTGTGCTTTATTTTTTCTCCTGTGAGGGCTATTGTGTTTTACGTGCAACCTCTACTCCCGGTTAACAACACCAGGGCCTCTTGCTTGTTTTGCCCCCCAGGCTGAAAGTTGCCAGCCAGCCCCTGATTCGTACCATCTCAATACCTTATTCATCAGTATCCCATGCGCATACAGAACCATTCCTTGGTCACCTCAAGTTAAGCTATTATATACTAATTTATTTTGTACTTGCGCTATTGAAACCCAAGCACTGTGACTCCATTTTTAGAAGTTTAATAAAGGACATATTATTCTTCATAAACAACCGTATATGTTTATTTTGATAATACAAGCCAAACATTATCATCATATCCTAGAAGGATATACACTCAGCTAGAGTGTACACTCTCACTCACACCCACATGAGGGTGGACACGCCAGTGTTTTTGTACACATATACACCCACCCACGGGTTCTTATATGTGTACATATATATTTTCTACATCGTACCAGGTGAGTTTAGGACCACTAACACCAGCAGGCTGCCCCTTTCCTCAAATCCTCCCTTCTCCATTTCCCCCATAATAAACCCAGCACCAATTCTGGCACAAGAGCGCTTGTCTAATTATAATATCATCAGGCAAAGAAAAATTACCCTTGTATGACCTGGTTCAGAGTCAGACACAACGTCGATGTTGCCCGATGTTTTTGGTATGCACATTCTCTTGAGTCGCACTGCTCATACATCTCTATGGCCCTCGTATAGAGTCTCAGTACAGATGACTGGGAGGTAACAAAGGAAAGGCTAATCAGAAGCAGATGTTGTGTGTTATGGGAGTGCTACACATGTGTTGCTGTAAGCAGTTATGTACAGAGACGCCCGGCTGCTCACATAGGAGGTCATACTCTGAGCGGACAATCTGCATTTAACACAGGGTTGGTGAAAGTTCCAATGGTGCGACTGAAGATACTTTTTCGCAGATCCGGCAATTATGCTTGGTGTATCTCCACCCAGAGGAAGGTGAAAAGTTGTGCAAAATCCCTATTTCTTCTTCAGGGTCCATAGGGATCCACAGGGATACCATGGGGTAATGTGGTTGGAGAGATACTGGGACCAAACAGTTAAAGCTTTCAGCTCCCAGGATTCCTTGGGTCCTCCTCCATATATACCCCGCCCCTAGCCACAGGCCTTGTGTTGAAACTGGATAATTGGCTGAGACAAGATCAGCTTAAAATTAGATCGTAAAGACGCCATCTTACGACTGGCCGCAAGATGCCATTTTGCGAATGGCCGCCCAAGTGCCATTTTAGGTAAACTCACACTTAAGTACATATGGCGACATACTATTAGCATCATGCGATTGCATCTTTCACCATTTCTCATACACACATTAATACGCACAATTGCGCTGTTAACTAGTTGCATATTAGCGAATGCATAAGATCCTGTATGAAAACGCTGTTTATTAGCTTCATGCGCATGCATCTGCCCCAAGTTAACTAGCGTCTTTCTATCAAACCCCAAATACTTACACAGTACATATTCACATAAAAGGTCTCATAAGCTTTAAAGTATAAGATTCAAGTTTGATAATTTATTATAATTGCTGTGAAATAAAGGTTACTTAGTAGCTAAGGTTTAATACATGATAAGTAAGTCATGTTTGATATTTTACTGATCTGCACTCTTTCAACAGCATTCCGGTATCGTCAGTGTGAAGATCGCAACATGCATTCTCAACTTATGGACCGCAGAGACTTGAAGCACCGAAATGTACATTATATGACCAACTGTTAGAATGTGCATGAACAGGAAACCAGAGACCACCAGTTGTTAGAGCCTGGACTGTGTCTATTTGAATCAACTTGTTAAATGCTCTGCAACAGATGCATCCTCCTGGGAACCAATGGCATCAGCGACAAGCCTCTCTATTGTGTTGTCTGTTTCTGTGAGAGTATAAACATGTGTGTTGTGACCCCAGTCTGAGTCTTCTTGCTGAATGCTGATAGATGGGGGGTTTCTTGCTGAAGCCTACATCTGGCCCAGAGCGCTGCGTATGTATAACTGTACTTGGGTCTGTATAATTTCTTTGCGCTAAGATTATATGAGGATCACAGCGTGTAACTGACTGTACTTTTACTTGAATAATACTTTGTGCTTTGCAACCACAGGTTCTAGGTCTGGAGTCTTTATTTACTGTATGACTGCGTACACAAAATAGCGTCATCCTTAGAGGTTTATAGGCAGGATATCAGAAGGTATAGGCAGGGGTATTTAGAGGTTCAAAGTCAATATCCTTAGTTGGGGGCTCATAGTGAAGTCACCTACTCACACGGCACATACGGTTATCGATATCTCACCATAGGGTGGAGTGGCCACATGCAGAGTTTACCTGCAACTGCTCGATGCTGAGAGATCGCTACCCGTTTTCGTGTGAGCCAGGGACGCTGACTAGAATCCAGGGACAAGAGAGGAAAAAGTTTGTTTTCCTTTGTTGATAGAACCTAACATTTAAAGGGGTGCCGCAGTATTGAACATGCGGCTGAGTCACAGTTTTGTGCACAGTATTTTTGTGTACGCAGCTAAAGGTTGTCATACGGTTGTGTGGTAGTCGCATTATTGTGTATGCGACTGGTCGCACAATAGCGTATACGCATCCGGTTGTGCTGCCACATGCTTAAACAAAGCCATTAGGTTTACATTATCAATTGTTGCTACATATCTGGGTTAACGTGTATTTTTCTGCACAGGAAAAAAGTGTGTAACTGTGAGTATTTGTTTAGGGTGTAACACGGGACCTAAATGTTAAGGGTATCATAGGACCCTTAAGTGCTAGGTGCAGGAGTTGGCCTAGTGACTCGGTAGCAGCTTACCGTTTACTTTACACAGAGCAGGTGTATGGTTTGTTATTTTTGTTAGGGTTCGGCCCCCAGCGTGATTATAGCATTCAGTAATCAATGTGTGTGATCTGTTAGGCTTATTTGAACACTATAATTGAACCGCATAATCTTGGCTAGATTGTGATTGTGAGCTGGTGGGAGAGTGGACAAAATCAACTGGAACAAAAAGGGTACTTTGCTGCCCCCTAGCAGTTGAGAAGTAGTCAAAAAGGGATTGCTGAGCGGAAGCGGCCTTTGCTTCCGTAGGTGAGTGGAGGCATCTAGAGGTCCTCCATAAGGTTTGCGAATACGCCTTTTTTCCAAGATGTTCGCAGGTAAGTGAAAGTATCTTGACTGTCTTTCAACAGTTTAAATCTTTATTGAAAAGCGTAGGATTTTGTCTCAGAATGGGAGCCACGCAAACAGTAGAGATGTTAGGCAATGATGTGCTGCTAATGGAAGCGCCGTTTGGATCGGCCCATCGTATTATGCATACTAAGTACAGTACTTATGTAATAAGGTATTGTGATGTATGGTTTAAAATAACGATGAAGAGTGTTAGACCGTTTCCCAGAATTGGTAGTTTTGATAAAGATGTATTAGATAATGTCCAGGATTACATCAGTCTGATGCGCTCCTGAGAGAAAAAGGTCAAATATTATGAATATTTAAAGTTGTGGCAGCATGACGGGGATGCGTGGCTTAAAAATGCGCAAGCGACGCAAACTAGCGTTGCGCGCGCATTGCCAGAGAATACATCCGCGATGCTGAATTGCAATGCGGGCGAGCCGCAAAATGGCGCGCACATGCAGCAAGGTAGCATTGCGGAAGGTATTGCCAGCAGTTCACGAACACCACCCCCACCTTATGTGGATGGAGGTGCAAGTACAGTTATCAAAAATACCAATAAAAATGTAACAAGCAATTTGTACCCTCTCTTAAGCAACTATAAAGAAAATGTTCATGATGTGGATGATGAGCCTATTGTAATGTCTGCCATTTCCCATGCTGTGCAGATGATAGATGCTATGCCACGACAATCACGAGTGGTGCCGCCATCTCCAGCGGTAACAGCAAGGGAAGTGCTAACACCCTCTGCACCCGTAGAGGAATTTGTTAATACCATACGTAGCAGCAACAGATTAAACCCCCAGCCAGGTAACCAGGTCAGAGGTAGCAGCGCTACCGGTCTGCATCCCATTCGGACAATCACTGTTCCGAATGGAAATGCAGATGCGAACGGTATAATGCCCACGAGGGAAGTGGTAATGCATTGTCCCTGGACAAGAGCAGAACTAAATTCCATCATAAATGATTTCCCTGATCCCAAAAAGGAATTAGCCAAATGTCAAAGATTTTGAGGAATTTGGGTAGTTCTCATGAGCAAACTAATAAAGATTGGTGTGTGGTGTTAAGGACCTGTCTACCACGCAATATCGATGTGACAAAATTTATCACGGATTGTGTATTGGATGGTGACGTTCCCTTAACAGACCAAGTAAACCAAGGTAACATTTCCCGCATTGTAACTCAATTGGGTATATATTTTCCGGTAGTAGTTAACTGGAACAAAATTTTCACCATAAAGCAAAAGGAGAGTGAATCTGCTGAAGATTATTGCGACCGGGCTCTGCAGGCTATCACCCAGTACACTGGGATAGAAGATATTAAAGATAGCACTCACCACAGGGGAATGATAGACACGGTACTCATGGACGGTCTTAAAGAAAACTTAAAGACTCGGGTTCAGACCTCACAACCTGGCTGGAGGGGAGTCACAATAGATACACTCATAGAATCTGCTATAGAACATGATAAGAACATCTCAAAGAAGAGAGAGACCCAGAGCGAAAAACTAATGACTGTCAGTATTCAAGCTCTGGAAGGAATGATGGTAACATCACAGCCAACAGACAAACCTGCACCCACACACACACCTACACCTGAACAGTTATATGCCCTCACTAATCCCACGCAACAGCAAACACAGCTCTATTCTACTAACCCTACACAACCACAGGTCCCACACTACTCACAAACTTCATATCCCCCACAATACCCTTATCCTCCATATCCCTACCCATATCCACTGCCTTTTCCCCCTGCTCGAACCTCACAACAACCCGTGTCTTCATCCGATCCACGAATATGTTTTAATTGTAACCAACCAGGATATTTAATTAAAAACTGCAGAGTAAAAAGGGTAGGACCCCCAAACCAGAGAGTACCTGGATATCCCCATAAGGGATATGCACAGAGAACAGCAAATGTCCAGCAGGCACCAGCTCCAATTGTGACGTTAATGCTTTATTCGAGAATGGTAGCCAACGCTAGGGGTCAGGTCATACCTGTAGGCTACAGATAGTGAGGTTAACGGGAAGTACTAGGGAAGAACTGGTCATGATGGTTGATGCAGCTGGTACTGAATATCCTTTTCTTGTAGACACAGGGGCGACCAGGTCAGTGATAAAATCTCACGTTAATTTACAGGTGACCAACGAGACAGTACCAACAATGGGTGTAACAGGTAAAGTGGAACATTATCCTTTAACAAAGTCCACAGAGGTTACTATTGGGCCGTTGCATACCAGGCATTCTTTTCTTTTGGCTGCTGCGGCTCCTACTAACCTGCTGGGCAGAGACTTTTTATGTAAGATGGGATGTGTTATATATTGCACCCCTGATGGTGTATTTTTAGATATCCCTGAGAGAGTTGCGCACGAGGTGCGGGATATGTTAGACACTCCCCAAAAGATAATGTATCACTCTACCGGTTAAAATGAAAATCCATCCCAGGTAGATCAAATGTCCCAAATTCCAGATTCACTTTGGACTAAGGATGGACAGGACACTGGATTAATGGCAAACGTAAGCCAATAAGGTAGTAGAGAGCCAATTCCCCGTATGAGCCAAATCCAGCTGTCACTCTTATGCAGATCCCACCAAATGCAACCCATTTCACTGTCATTGACCTCTGTTCTGCTTTCTACTCTGTGCCTCTCCACCCTGACTGTCAGTATTTTTTTGCATTTACATACAGAGGTGTACAATATACATGGACACGGTTTCCCCAAGGTTTCATAGACAGCCGCAGTATCTTCTCCCAGGCCTTGCACGACTGTTTACAATCTTTTCAACCTGCAAATGGATCTGTTCTAATTCAATATGTGGATGATTTATTACTATGTTCTGATTCGTTTATGTCATGTTTGAATGATACTAAACTTTTGTTGCTTCATCTCTCGCATACAGGACACAAGGTTGCTAAGGACAAACTACAGCAATGCCAATTCAGAGTAAAATATTTGGGACACTGCCTAACCCAGGGGTTACGACATCTCACAAATGATAGAATCCAGGCCATACATGACACTGCCGCAGAATCAACAGCAAATTCGTACCTTCTTGGGAATGTGTGGATACTGTAGAATGTGGATCCCAGGTTTATCTATTTTGGCCTTGCCTTTGCAGGACTTAGTCTCTTCCTCAAAGCCCGATCGTGTCATACACACAGAGGAATCAGAGCAGGCTTTCCTTAATCTTAAGGATAGTCTGACAAAAGCACCTGCATTGGGAATACCTGATTATGAAAAACCTTTTGATTTGTATTGTACAGAAGCCGATGGTTATGCTGCAGGTGTCCTTACACAAAAACATGGTGATGCCAGTAGGCCCGTAGCATACTACAGTGCCGAATTGGACACTGTGGCGAGATCACTCCCCACCTGTTTGAGAAGTGTAGCAGCTACCGCTTTATTGGTGAGTAAAAGTGAGGACGTAGTATTGGGTCATGATATGATTGTATACACTCCCCATGCTGTATCTGCTCTGCTGAACTCTGCCCAAACCAGACACGTCTCTTCGGCTAGGTTTACCAAATGGGAACTAGCTCTAATTGCACCTGCAAAATCACTGTTAAACGTTGCAGCACGCTGAATCCAGCAACGTATTTACCATATGTACAACATGATGTACAAAGGGTGGAAGGAGATGAGTTGCTGGCGGGGGGTGAGTTCAGCAGACATAATGATACACACGATTGTATGGAATATCTGAATCAGACCTTTACTGCTAGACCTGACATACACTACACCTTTAGAGAATGTAAATGTGACTTTTTACATGGATGTGAGTTGTCATAGACAAACAGACACAGGTGAATTATGTACAGGTTATGCTGTTGTAAATGACACAGACATCATAGAAGCTAAACCTCTTGGTCCTCCTCACTCAGCCCAGGTGGCAGAGTTAGTAGCACTAACTAGAGCGTGTGAACTGGCAGCAGGCAAATCTGCTAACATTTACACTGACTCGAGTTACGCGTTCGGGGTGGTGCACGATTTCGGGGCTCTATGGCGTCTGAGACATTTTATGACAGCAGCAGGCTCACCAGTTGCACATTCTTTTAGAAGCAATCCAATTGCCCAAAGTGGTGGCAGTAATTAAGTGTAAAGCCCATACATGTGAGGATGATCCGGTGTCACAGGGCAACAACAGAGCCGATGAAGCTGCAAAATGGGCAGCAGGGTTAAAAATGTTTTCTCCAACTGAACAAATTATGTCTTTTCAAACAATTGATATGCTGAAATTAATTGAGATGCAAGATTTGTGTTCAATCCAGGAAAAGTCCATCTGGAAGTCTAATTGATGTGGTGCAAGAGTCCTCCGGGCTCTGGATGGACGGACAAGGTAAGCTAGTAGCCCCCAAGGCATATTACCTCAGCCTGGCTGAGGCTGCACACGGTCTGACTCATCTGGGAAAGCAAGGTATGTGCAAGTTGGTGAGAGCATACTGGTGTGCACCAGGTTTTTCTTCACAAGCAGAAAAGATAGCAATGTCCTGTCTGACCTGCTTGAGGAAGAACATAGGGAAAGTGATCCCCACCGAACCGTCCCACATTCCACTGACTGATGGACCTTTCCAGGTGATACAAATTGATTTCATCCAATTACCACCCTGCAGGAATCTTAAGTATGTATTAGTGTGCACTGATGTATTTTCTAATTGGGTTGAGGCCTGCCGAGCGGCCACTAATACTGCTGCGTTTACTGCCAAGAAAATAGTTCAGGAATTTGTATGCAGATACGGTATCCCTAAAATCATTGAGAGTGACAGGGGTACTCATTTCACAGGTGATGTTTTTCAAAATATGTGTAAGCTGATGGGTATTAATAGTCGACTTCACACCCCCTACCGACCGCAAGCCAGTGCCAAGGTAGAGAGGGTGAACGGGACTATTAAAAATAAGTTGAGTAAAATCATGGCAGAGACTGGACTAGGATGGCCAGAAGCGTTACCTTTGGTCCTACATAGTATAAGGACCACTCCTAGACCCCCTCTAAATCTGTCCCCATTTGAAATACTGTTCAGTAGACAACCTCATTTGATTATAAGTCCACAGGAAGACTTGAAGGGTAACAATGAGGTAACTGTAAAGTATCTTATATCAATGAGTAATCAGTTAAAACAACAGCAGCAGAAACTGAAATTGTTGTCCAAAGATATGCCTGAAACTAACTGTCATGATGTTGAACCAGGAGAATATGTTATGATCAGAAATTTCTTGCGTTCAGGTTGTTTGACTGATCGGTGGGAAGGTCCATACCAGGTGCTGCTGACAAGTACTACATCTTTGAAGGTGGCTGAGAGAGATACCTTGGTCCATTCCACTCACTGCAAAAAGGTCAACCAACCGGTGGAGAAACGAGTCGGAGACAAGGCTGATAGCGTGGACCTGTCTCTCGTGAGTTTGTTCTGGTAGGATTGAAAAGGTCATAGTGAGATACCTGAACTAAAAGAAATCTGCAGGTCTTGTTGTGGCAATGGACGGGCCTGCTGTGTTAATTTTCATGTTCTCTTTTAGAGTGTTCACCATCCTGGTCGGTTCAGGAATGTCCGGTTTCTGTGAAGGGGGACCGATTGTGGAGAGGGGAGTTGATGGCAGTGCTGATGGAGTGGAGTCAGAAGGAGTGCAATGCCAATCAGGGGAGTCTCTGACCAATCTTAGTACTGTTATCGTTAATAGAGCTGTTATTCCGGATACTCGGGGATGGTGTGGAGGTTTATCGTCTGAAGATTCCTGTATTTGTGAACTTTGTGGGTCCCTAGTTGATGAGAATTGTATGCAACGATGCCAGCCTAAATATAACCCATACTGGGGTGGGTATCCTTTAGAGGATTATCATAGCATGGTAGGCAAAGTGTTAAATCAAACTGTTTGATGGGTCTGTTCACATGTGCCACAGGGACAGCATAATGTAGGGTTGGTGCCATTTCCGCTGAATATCACAGAAATTTTAGAATCACAGAAAGGGAAGACATTGGATGCAAAATTCCTCTCATCCAAACCACCTCATTTCAAACTCTATCAATTCCAAGTAGATAGATCACTTTTGTGTTTAAACATAACCAACCCCAATAAACCCGGGAGCAGGGAAGTGACAGGGAATAATCAGACAATGACCTTCTCACTGATAATGAGTCCATAAACCATGATCTGTTACGTTAAATTAAATCTAGTGGGAGACATTTTAGGTACCGCTATGCATTGAGTTCCACCAAAGAAATTATTGTTAAGGTGCCAGATGGTTATTGTGCTAAAATAATACAGCCAGAGACGTGCATGTACCAGATGGAAGACCCAGAAATAGGATTGTTTGCAAGGGAAATGTGCTTAATGATAATGATGCATACCATCCCTTATGTTCTCCCTGATAATGTATATTTTATATGTGGAAGAAAAGCCTATAAGTGGCTCTCCCTGAGTTCCGAAGGTTTGTGTTACCTGGGAAGAGTAGTCCCAGAAGTTATGACCCTCACACATGTTGAAATGCTTGGTATACATAAAAACACACCATCACCATATCTTCACATGCAATATGAACACAGAGGCAAACGAAATATGATACCTAGTGACGTGCATAAAGCCACTCAGTTAATTAGTGAGACAACTGGCTTTCAAGTTTTAGTCGCATTGGATCCCACCAGGATCGCTCGGGGTAAATAAAATTTTAGATATATTCAGGAACTTGCTAAATTAATAGATAATATCACCGAGATGTACGATGACACATTCAGGTATACAGGGAGAGAATTGCAAGCATACAAGAAAGAACTGGTGCAACACAGGCTAGTGTTAAATTATTTAACTGCTGTTACTGGAGGGTATTGCGTAACATTGGCCACCCAATTTGGAGTAAAATGTTGCACCTATGTCACCAATGATACCAGCGACCCCAAGGAGGTGATAGCCCGAAAGATGGATGAAATGCTGCAGCTAAAATGGGAATTTCGTAAGAACCATAATGCTTCAGTGGCTGAAGTAGGGGAGAAGATAGAAGGATGGGTTTCATGGCTGAACCCAGTGAAATGGTTCTCAGGTCTAGGGGAATGAGTCCAGGAAGGGATCGCCAGCATAGGCAAACTCTTAATCCTTATACTGATTGTCATCATAATAATTGGAATATGTGTCCGGTGTGTTCCTATTGTGTTGAAGTGTGGAAAATGTAAAAATAGAGTAAAACGAAAGAACGAAATTATGATGGTGGTCAGTATGAATACCGAGGTAAATACAGAACTGCATTACAACCCTGAACTAGGAAATACCATAATTTAATGTATTATATTTAGACCTGCATAGAATGTATTATTGAAATGTTATTTTTAAAACACCTCAGATAATGTCAAGTCTCAAATTCCCCTTCAAGACTGCCTTTATAGGACTGGTGTATCCCCACACCTTTCACGTGATCTTCCAAGATCCGCGGTCATAGTTTTATGTCCCCACTCAGAGACACATTATTGATGGATTAAGAACCACCTTGTGCCATCCCATAATAACACTAAATAATATATAAATGTAAGCCTAAATTAATTTTTTTTAAATCAGATTGTGATAGCATGTTGTTCGTTATCAAAGTGTGGACTGTCGAAGCTGGATAATTGGCTGACAAGATCAGCTTAAAATTAGATCGTAAAGACGCCATCTTGCAACTTGCCGCAAGACGCCATTTTGCGAATGGCCGCCCAAGCGCCATTTTAGGTAAACTCACACTTAAGTACATATGGTGACATTACTATTAGCATCATGCGATTACATCTTTCACCATTTCTCGTACACACATTAATACACACAATTGCGCTGTTAACTAGTCGCATATTAGCGAATGCATAAGATCCTGTATGAAAACGCTGTTTATTAGCTTCATGCGCACGCATCTACCCCAAGTTAACTAGCATCTTTTTATCAAACCCCACATACTTATACAGTACATATTCACATAAAAGGTCTCATAAGCTTTAAAGTATAAGATTCAAGTTTGTTAATTTATTATAATTGCTGTGAAATAAAGGTTACTTAGTAGCTAAGGTTTAATACATGATAAGTAAGTCATGTTAGATATTTTACTGATCAGCACTCTTTCAACAGCATTTTGATATCGTCAGTGTGAAGATCGCAACATGCATTCTCAACTTATGGACCGCATAGACTTGAAGCACCGAAATGTACATTATATGACCAACTGTTAGGATGTGCATGAACAGGAAATCAGAGACCACCAGTTGTTAGAGCCTGGACTGTGTCTATTTGAATCAACTTGTTAAATGCTCTGCAATAGATGCATCCTCCTGGGAACCAATGGCATCAGCGACAAGCCTCTCTATTGTGTTGTCTGTTTCTGTGAGAGTATAAATGTGTGTGTTGTGACCCCAGTCTGAGTCTTCTTGCTGAATGTTGATAGACGGGGGGTTTCTTGCTGAAGCCTACATCTGGCCCAGAGCGCTGCGTATGTATAACTGTACTTGGGTCTGTATAATTTCTTTGCGCTAAGATTATATGAGGATCATAGCGTGTAACTGACTGTACTTTTACTTGAATAATACTTTGTGCTTTGCAACCACAGGTTCTAGGTCTGGAGTCTTTATTTACTGTATGACTGCGTACGCAAAATAGCGTCATCCTTAGAGGTTTATAGGCAGGATATCAGAAGGTATAGGCAGGGGTATATAGAGGTTCAAAGTCAATATCTTTAATTGAGTTGGTCATTTGGTGCAGCAGAATTAAGATGCGCCTTTGTAACGGGACTGATCAGGCAGTCCTAAGCTTTTATTTATGTTTTTTGGGCTGGCAGTACTAAACGTCTGAATAAAGACGCATTTACTGCGACTCCATCTCCCACCGCCAGGCTGCAACACCAGTAACAGGGCTGGTGATTCCGGCAGGTCATGGCTTGAGATTAGCTAGCAGCAATGCTGTGACCCAGACTGATATGTTGGGTCAGGCAACTCCTCGCTTACGGGGCATCGCTCGTGACAGTCCTTGCTTCTGGTGTCAGAGACGCACCAGAAGCCACTGCAGTTATGGGCCTAGGATTGTCCATGTCCTCATTAGGCCGCCGGGGCCTTATCGTCTGATGCCTGGGATCGTCAGCAGATGCTTCTGCTGCCATGAGGCCAGCATACCCGGCCAGTTGATGCAGCTTCAGGGAGGTAGGCCCTCCCACCGGAAGCTCCTACCCCGATACAGATGCAGTCCCTACAAAGGGTTTCACATGTCTGGGTTGCTCCGCCTACCCTCCACGTGTATAGAGATGCTCAGGTTCACTATCGGTGCGCCGCTGTAGCTGTTGGTCTTAGGAGGGTTTTGGTCAGACTCCCTGTATACCTCTCCCTTGTATATGGTATATTGGCCCTCATTCAGAGCCGTACGCTCTGAGCAGAGCGCACGCTCTGAATGAGGGCTGGCCTCCATGAAAATGGAGCGTCCTCCTGGACGCTCGTATAGCTGTGGGTCACCACCCACAGGCTATACGAGCGTGCATTTTGATGGCCGCAATGGTCGAGACCATCGCGACCATCAAAATTGCGAGCCGGAGCCTGCGGTTGAGGTTTTCAACCGCAAGCTCCGGAGTGATTTTGGCTCTATCAGAGCCAAAATCACTACCACTGACATCACTAGTGATGTCAGTGGGCCGGCTTTTGACGGGAGGCGTTCCCGTGGGAACGCCCCCGTCAGGGAGGCACGCCCCCGGCACGCCTACCAAAGGGGGCGTGCTGTCAATCAACATTGACAGCACGCCCCCTTTGATCGGACACAACGAGCGAAGGACTTTCCTTCGCTCGTCGCGTCTGGCGCATGCGCACGACGGAGCTCCCTCCGTCGTGCGCATGCTCAGTCCAGAACATCGACCCACTTGCGAGCGGACAGCCGCTCGCGAGTGGGTCTGAATCAGGCCCATAGTGCTCTATATCCTACCATTCGTTGTGTTTGTGTAGTTGATTTAAGAGTCTATTTTAATTTTATTACATATGCATTGTATGTGACTTTGCTAGCTGCTACTTTTATTTATGTCTGTCAATTATAACTATCACTGTTTTTTTCTCTCCATCCCTGTGAGGTTTTTCTTTGGGTACTTCACATTCATTAAGCATTTGTGTAGGCTGTCACATAACATTGCATTTATTGCCTTTATTTTGAACAAGTGAAAAGATAAAGGAAAACAGGAGAGTGAGGCCCCTGTGCTGGTCTCATGTAAATCCTGTATGGCCTGTTTGTCCCCTCAGGATGTAAAGGATGGTTTGGGTGTTGTCTGTTATAAAGAGCCACCTCACCTCAGTTTACCTGTCCCTGGACAAGATCCAGCTTGGGTATCCTCTTTGTCCTAGGTAATGAAGCAATTTGTGGATCATATTGCTGCTCCCACATTGCCTCCTTTGATGGGGTGTCCACAGCATGCCATGTTTGCACCTCCTATGCCTCCTTCCTGGAAGGATGTTTATTGCCATTCTAGTCAGAGTATGGCACCATCTAATTTTGAAAGCAGACTGGTAGTTACTGGTATTTTAGCTTAGAAGGCATCAGTAGCTTCAATTTTGGCACGAAGGGCCCTTTGGTTAAGATCCTGGAAAGCTGATACAGGATCAAAGAAAGCTCTGGAAGTGTTACCTTTCCATGGAAAGGAACTTTTTGGAGCACAGTTAGATAAGATAATCGCTTTTTTGTTGGTTTCTAAGTCAGCAGGTCTGCGATCGACGGCTACCTTAAAGTCTAGGCAGGTTTCTTTTTGGTCCTTCCATCCTCAGGGATGAGCAAAGGATCAGTCTTCCTCTAAATCGTCTAGTTTTTGCAGGACATCAAGGCGACAAATTAGGAAGTCTGGGCCGGCAAGACTTCCAGCTTCTAAACCAGATGACAAACCCTCAGCCTGATGGGGTGGGCCTCCTCCTGTGGGATCCCAGGGTGGGAGGCTGATTTCTTCAGTTTACAAATTACAGGCAGGGTTAATAATCCCGGTTCCTGCGTCACAACAAGGAAGGGGTTATTATTCCAATCTATTATTGGTTCAGAAACTGAATGGGACTCATCGTCCTATTCTAAATCTAAAAACCATCAAACAGGTTTATCCATGTACCTAAGCTTTGTATGTAAACTCTCCAGTAAATTATTTTGGCAATGGAGCCTGGGGATTATATGGTTTCCCCGGACATTCAGGATGCGTATCTGCATGTTCCTATTACACCATCCCACCATCAATTTTTATGGTTTGCTGTTCTTTAGCAACATTATCAATTTGAGACTCTACCCTTTGGCCTATCTACGGCTCCCCGGGTATTTACCAAACTTATGACAGTCATGACAGCCTATCTTAGGCATCAGGGAATCAGAATACTGCCATATCTGGATGACCTCCTGATATTGGCGCAGTCCCCGGTTGCTTTACAAAACCACCTTCAACTAACCACAGCCTGGCTACAAAACACGGCTGGATCATCAACTGGAAGAAATCATCGCTTTCTCTAACACAGCAGATGGTACATCTGGGAGCTCTTCTGGATTCTCTGGCACAAAGGGTGTTTCTACCAGAGGACAAGATTACGACCCTATTATTTGGAAGCGAAGGATATCCATTCTATTAGCAATGCAGGTCCTGGGGTCAATGGTATCCACCTTCAACATGGTGGAGTATGCTCTGTTCCATTCCAGGCCTCTGCAAAAAATGAATTCTCTCCAGGTGGAACAGACAGTATCATCTGATAAGGTCCCAGAGGATCCTTCTCACTCCAGAGGTTCATCATTCCCTCCTGTGGTGGCTGAAAAAGGATCATCTGAACAAAGGTCGCCCATTCTGGATTCAAAATTGGGTGCTTCTCACCATGGACGCCAGTCTTTGCAGATGGGGGGCAGTGAAAGGTCATCACACCTTTCATAGATGGACAAATCAGGAAAGTCATCTGCCAACAAACATTCTGGAACTGCACGCAGTATACAAAGCACTTGTCATGGAACAGGACCTGCTCCAGGGCAGGCCGGTTCAGATTCAGTCCGACAACACAACTACAGTGGCCTACCTCAATCATCAGGGAGGCACAAGAAGTTTTGCAGCCATGAAAGAAGTGACAAAAGTTCTGATTTGGGCAGAACGTCATCTTCTGGCCATCTCGGCAATATTCTTATGGGAGTACTCAATTGGGAAGCAGACTTGCTAAGTCGCCAGGACATACATGCCAGAGAATGGTCTCTCCATCCGGGAGTGTTTCAGCTGTTGGTAGACAAATGGGGTCTTCCAGAAATAGATCTCATGGCATTATGTCACAACCACAAGGTCCCCAGGTATGAGGCCAGGGCCATAGACCATCAGCAACCATCGAGGACGCACTAGCAGTGAGGTGGGACTTCAATCTCTCATACCTCTTTCCTCCAATTTCCCTCCTTCCAAGAATTCTCAGGAAATTCAAGCAGGAAGGTGGAACAATAATACTGGTGGCTCCGGCTAGGCCCAGACGCCATTTGTTCACCGACATACAGAATCTGTCCATAGGCAGTCTGTATCCTCTTCCTCTGTGGCTGAATCTGCTAACGCAGGGTCCCTGCCAGCATCTGGACTTATATCGTCTGGCTTTGACAGTGTGGCTCTTGAATCTTCTATCTTAAGAGCAAAAGGTTTCCCCAGTTCTGTAATTCAAACGATGCTTAGGGCATGAAAGCCTTCCTCTGCCTGCATCTATTACAGAGTTTGGCATGCCTTTGGTCAATGGTGTTCCTGCAGAAAGTATGACCCTAAAGTGTTTAGGGTTTCTCCGGTACTGGCTTTTCTCCAGGCTGGATTAGACCTAGGTCTCTGCCTGGCCACTTTGAGACTGCAGGTTTTCACTTTCAATCTGGTTCCAGAGAAAGATTGCTTTTTTAGGGAGTTCTGCGAGTTCAGCCTCCTTTTGTCCCACCGGTAGCACCGTGGGATTTGTCTCTGGTTCTTAAGGGGCTACAAGCTCCCCCATTTGAACCTCTGTACTGTAGACTTAAAATGTTTTACAGTGAAGACACCTTTTCTCCTCACTATCTCTTCCACAAGCAGTGTCTCAGATTTGGCAGCGCTCTCTTGTCACTCCCTATTTTTGATTTTTCACCAGGATAAAGCTGTTCTTCGTACAAGGGAGGGTGACGTTCTTAAGTTAGTGTCCCGTTTCCATGTAAATGAAGAAATTGCAGTTTCAGCTTTTCAGGCTCGACCTTTCAGTAGGTGAAGCCTCCCTGAATATAGTTCATGCTCTCCATATCTATGTGGAGTGTACAAACTCTGTTAGAAAATCAGATGCTGACTTCCGGTTGCTGGGGCATCTGGAATGGCCGCTTCTTAACAAGGCTTTCCAGCGTGGTCTCTGAAATCTGTATTAATCCTGCTCCTAAACCTGATTTTCTATTACAGACAGATCGGAGTTAGTTCTATCTCGTGGAGGAGAGAAGAAAGAGACCACTATTGAGCCGATTTCTGCTCTTTTTTCACAAGAGTCAGGCCACTGAGACTGATGGCCTTGTGAGCATCCAAACTCCCCTAACATTCTCTCCTGCAAGGACACCGAACTGCCTTGATCCTTTGGGCATCTAAACTCTATGACTTTACCTCCTGCTCTTACCCCCCCTTGCTGCTCTGGCCCTCGGCTGGCTGAAGCAAGTCTCTTTTAGGCCATTGGACGGGGGACGTCAATTACATGTGCTCCTGTTTCATGGCCCTAACTTACCTGCAGTAATTCTGGACGTTCCTCTCTGACTCCTGGCCAAACCTCTCGGGCTGGTACTGGATACCCCGCATTGAACCATATTCGTGGTGCGAAGGGAGTTGGAGGCGATTAGTCTGCACGCGGATGTCCATCGTTCCATTGCTTCTTTGTCTGATAT
Source organism: Taudactylus pleione (assembly GCA_031769625.1). Lineage (NCBI taxonomy): Eukaryota > Metazoa > Chordata > Amphibia > Anura > Myobatrachidae > Taudactylus > Taudactylus pleione. The sequence continues at coordinate 1,208,308 of JAUIMM010001003.1, forward strand.
GTGAGACTCTGTGGAAGAGGGGGAGCAGAGGCGATGCCTGATTGATAAACAACAGGCCCTGAGCAACAGAAGGCTGCGATGTACCGGATTCCCTGCGCCGGTGGAGTCAACCTGGCGAGTCCACCCTTCCAGGTCCGTCCCATTGGTCCTGCTGATCTGTCTGGAAAGATGATCTCTGCTGCCTGACTGCAAGATCTACGGCCAGGACTGGACTTTGGCAGTTGCTCATGTCTCTACCCTGTTTGTTCCATTCCCTCTATCCCAACCATTCCTAGTGTGTCTCCCAATTCCCTAACCTTTGTCCCACTTTCTCTGCATCTCTGTATTTTTTTTCATCTTTTTTTCCAGTTCTGCTGCTATTACCGAAGGCTATTTTTCTACCTTTGCTAATTTATCTGGCGGCTATAACTGAACTACTGCCCTCAATCTGGATGTTTGTCATCAACATTTCTATTGACATATATTTTATTTAATTCTGTGTCCCATTGGAGGTGGGTGCCTGGAAGCCGATGTATATGGGATATCCTTGCTACCCAGTGGTTCGCTTCTGTGATTCTGCACAGGTTTGAACTTACCTATTCACTCTTCAACAAGGACAATATATTTCTTCATGTTGATGCCATAATTTTCTGATATATTTTTAGAATATATATTGCTAAACTATTTCTTGTTAAAGCCGGCTAGGAAGTATGTTTTACATTCAAAAGGGTGGTGTTTTTTGCTGCCATCTAGTGTCTGATTACTAGCATTACTAGACAGTTTCTGCTTGATAATTACAGGGAGTGATTTCAATATCCTCTATTTCCTAATATTCCACCATGTAACTTATTGCTGTTTTATATATTCTGCCTGAAATTTCTACGTGTATACATTTATTTGAATAGGGTTTCTTAAAAATACTGATGGGGGAAGTTTATTACTTACCAAAATGTTACATGATTACATCTCTATGTGAATATAATTCTGTGATTGTATTTATGACTTCTACCACAATTTACTGTTGACGGCTAGTGGCAATCGATCAATATCACAATAGCTGGTATTCCACTGTATCTATTTTTTTGTATTTACTGGTATTTATTTTCTCCAGACAATACAAATGAATCTCTTGACGGGGATTATGCCCATAATAATTATTTCTAGGATTATCTAAGAAACATTCACACCCCTGCCCAGGTATAGTTTTCTACTTATTATACACATAGAGGTGGTCTCTTCATTATTTTTTTTTGTGTAGAATAGGGCATGGCCAAGTATACTGGCAAAACCATGCCTCCTGAGCAGCACTCCTCATCAAACAAACAAGGGAAAACTAGGGTACCCTCTCAGAAATCTGCTCCATCTTCCCCAGCACGCTCTGACCCGGGCACTTTGGAGTCTCCTAAAGAACTGACTTGTCCCTTAACTGCTAAATAAATCTCTGACTTTAGATTGCCACTACTGGATAAGAGATTTGATGACCTCCAGACCCGTCTAGATGCGGGTCTTGATCGAATTGACTATCATGCCTCTCGCATTACAGCATTAGAATCGAGGGTTAGTGACACAGAAGATCATCTGCACTCTTGTCAAACAGAGGTGACGGCACATGATAGGCTTACACAACAACTTCAGGACAAGTTAGACGATTTAGAAAATAGATCCAGACAAAACTATTTAAGATTTATAGGGATACCCGAGTCAATCTCGGGGTCTACTCAACATCTTTTCTCTCCACAGATCTACCTACGGCATTAGGGATTATGGATGACATAGAACTTTCCCGCATTGAGAGAGTCCATAGGATTGGGGTGGAGTGTGTGGGTGCATGCCAGAAATCTTGCCCTGTGATTGCACGTTATTTAGTCTATAGAACTAAGGAACAGATCTTGACTGCATACCGTAGATCCTGGGAGTTAATAGTTAGCGGGCACAAGGTCCTGGTCTTCCAGGATTTTTCTGCTATGGTTACTCAAAAATGAAGAGACTTCACTGAAGTGTGCTCTTTTCTCCACGACAAAAATATTAGGTTTGCTTTACTGTCTCCATATAATCACAGACTATAGACCCAGATGGATGTTATATCATTATGGATTTTGAACTATTTCAAACTAAAAAACACTTTGGTCAACCTTTATGCCCCCAACATGAATACTCATCTATACATTCAGACTCTTGGTCAGATTCTCCAGGGTCAAACTAATTATCCACTTGTGTTAGGGGCAGACTTTAATATGGTAGAAGATCCATTGATAGATTTACTGCCCCGCACTAAGTGTCTGACAAGTTTGGAGCAGCCAGCATAACCAATACTCTATCTTCCAATATTCCAGTCAGATGTGAGTTTATTATTCAATAGAGGAACTTGCGTGGATGTACACAGATCGATGCATATAAACAAGTGTGCGCGTGTGTGGTAAAACTGTAAACAAACAATAAAAAGCAATTACTTTATGTACATGGAAATGCAAGGCAAACATATACATAACATGGAATATGCAAACAGCATGAAATATACAGTATGCAAAGTATAGACTGCAGTGTCACATAATACAGCTAACATGCATAACTGACTAAGCAGATCTACAATATGATGGCACAGTTGAAGCTTAGAACTGACCATCGGATGCTGTACCAGGTTGAGCATATGTAATGATGACTGTCAGGGACCATGTGAGAAAAGGAAGTGGCTGCTTACAGCTCCTTTAGCCCAGAATGCATTGCTAGACTGCTATGGAATGTTAAGAAGGACAAAATAGATCAGATTTAAGATGCTACTGTCCTGACTACTAGGTGGGGCTGCTAATATGAATTAGTGTAACATAACAAACCCTATGCTGAAGGCATGACACTCCCTGTCTGATATCGCTGATATCGCTGATACCACAAATTAAACTCTAAGTAGGTAACAATAAGAACAGTTCAGACACTGGTCTGAGAAACAACTTAGTCTCTCCTTGCTTACAGATCTTGACCTCAACCTTACGAACTCTTCTGTCCTTGCTTGGGAACGTCTTGGTGACAATACTCAAAGGCCACTCATTACGTTGTGACTGGCAACCTCTGACGAGCACAATGTCACCAGGTTTTAGGTTGGGTTTGGCAACTTGCCACTTGGTCCTTGGCTGCAGGGTAGAGATATATTGTCTTTTCCATCTGTCCCAAAAGGTGTTTGCTAGACTTTGAACTTGCCTCCATTGTTGTTTGAATAAGTCTTTGTTGGTGAACTCTCCGGAAGGAGCATAGATAGTCCCGGTCTTCTGAGTAAGAAAAGTAGCAGGAGTAAGCAGAAGCCGATATTCTGGGTCATTAGAAACTGAAGTCAAAGGTCTGGCATTGACAATAGCTGAGACTTCAGCCATGAAAGTTGTTAAATTCTTGTAAGTCTTGCAGTACCTACTTGTAGGAATATGGAATCAAGGATTCTGCGTATTATGCCAATCATCCTTTCCCATGTACCTCTCATATGAGAAGAATGAGGCGGTTTGAAAGTCCATGTACAACTTTGCTCACTGAGGTATCTCTCTACACCTTTAGTGTTGATGTTTGAGTGAATTTGTAATTCTTTGGTTGCATAAATATTTTGGCAGTGATGCCAACCTTTACATTCAGTCACTCTTAGAAACTCATTTAAATGAACGGGCTGTATGACTTAGGCAGGTAATTGCTCTAAGAAGTGATTTCCAAGTAGAGATTCTTTGGAATCTGTGTGGCTCAAGTTGACAATGTGAGATCATGGTATGGATCATAGTCACTTGTGGACGGATTTCCACATCTGTATCTGCGTCTACTAGCTCAAATGTGTCACCTACAGGATTTTTCCCATCTGTTTTGTACAAGAACTCCGTCCTCTGAGCCATGAAGTGTCTTTAAGGAGACTGGCTGAGACAGCTCTTGTAGCATGATCTGCAGGATTGTGAGCAGTAGATACATAGTTCCACTGATTTGGATTGGTGGACCTCCTGATCCATAGCATGCGGTTGCTGACGTAAACATGGAATCGCCTTGTCTCATTGCAGATGTATCCTAACACTACTTTACTGTCTGTGTAGAATTCTGCTCCTGAGAGTTCAATTGGCAACTCAGATGAAATGAGCTCAGCTAATTCTACAGCTAGCACTGCAGCACAAAGTTCTAGCCTGGGCATGGTATGCTTTGGAAGTGGTGCTTACTTCGCTTTGCCCATGACAAACCCAATATGATACTGGCCTCTAATATCCACAGTTTTAACATATGCAACAGCGGCAATTGCTTGGATTAAAGCATCAGAAAATACACATAGTCTCTGGTTTTGTACTTCTGTAGACGGCACAGGAGCATATGAACGTGTAATATAAAGGTTGGTTAAGGTGGACAGAGAACTTTTCCACTCCTCCCACAAATCTCTTTTCTGAGGAGAAAGTGGCACGTCCAGTCGAATGACTCGCAGTTTAGGTCTCTGAGCAAGGCTTTACCTTGGATAGTGACAGGAGCAGCAAATCCTAAGGAGTCATACAAGCTGTTTATAACAGACAAGACACCTCTGCGGGTGTAGGGTCTTTCCTCACTGTTCACTTGGAAGGTAAAGGAGTTGGATTTTAAGTCCCGTAAGAGTCCAAGACTACGTTGAGCTGGTGGAGAATCGATTCCTAAATCTAAATCCTTTAAGTCACTGGTATGATCTTGAGAAGGGAAGGCTTCCATCACTCTTTTGCTGTTGGAAGCTATTTTGTGAAGCCTGAGATTAGAGCAGGCAAGTATTTCCTGAGCTCTCTTGAGAAGGCTGATTGTGGTCTCATCCATTGGCATAGATTTTAAACAGTCATCTACATAGAAATCTTTTTCCACAAGTTGTCTAACATCAGAACCATACTCTAGCTCACCCTCTTGAGCTGAATGTCTGAGTCTGTAGATGGCAACTGCAGGGGAAGGGCTGTTACTAAAGATGTGTACCCTCATGCGGTACTCTGCAATATCTTTAGAGGGGTCATTGTCTCTGAACCAAAGGAATCTTAGGAAATTCCTGTCACTTTCCCTCATGAGAAAGCAATGAAACATTTGTTGAATGTCGGCTGTGAAGGCAATAGAGTCCTTACGGAAACGTATGAGTACTCCAAGGAGTTTGTTGTTAAGGTCTGGTCCTGTCAGGAGAACATCATTTAAGGAGATGCCTTCGAACTTGGCACTGGAATCAAACATGACTCTGATCTGACCTGGTTTCTTTGGGTGGTATACTCCAAACATTGGTAAGTACCAGCATTCATCTGTGTCTGTAAGAATGGGAGCTATGTTAGCATGACCGTTCTCAAATATTTTGTCCATGAAAGAGAAGAAGTGATCTTTCATTTCTGGCTTCCTGTGGAAGTTGCATTTTAGTGAAGAGAAGCATTTAAATACTTGTTCTATGTTGTTAGATAGGCGCTGTCTGTGTGTTTTAAAGGGTAGAGGTGCAACCCAGCTGTTGGCATCATCTTTGACTAGTCCCTTTGTCATAATTTCCAAGAATAGATTGTCCTCTATGGACATTGTTACTTGGTCATCCCTTTTTGTTCTTTGGAAGACTGTGCACCCCAAATGTTCTTGGTAGCTGTCACAGATGTGGTTGTCACTAGGAGAGTCCATGTCAGTGCAGTGTGGTAGTTCCTTTATGAGGAAGTGATTGTGACATGGTTGAAATAGAGAAGGGCGTCCGTTTTCTAAAGTACAGGTAAGCATGCTGTTGACAGTAACTAGTTTATGCACTTTTCCAAGACATACTTCTCCTATTATGACCCATCCTAGGTCTAATCTTTGAGCATAAGGAGCATTGTGTGGACCGTTAATCTGACTTCTGGCTTTGTGGACTCGTAAGATATCTCTCCCAATGAGTAGAATTATCTGGGCTAGTGGGTCCAGTTCTGGTATCAGATGTGCTATACGTTTCAAATGTGTATGATGGATAGCTGCGTCTGGTGTAGGGATTTCAGACCTATTATCAGGGATCTAATTGCATTCAGTGATAGTGGGTAAGGGAAGGCATGTCTTTCCGCCTAAGGACTCGACTTGATAGCCGATTGCTCTTCTCCCCATTGTCTCGAAACTCCCTGCACAAGTATGAGTATGTAGTGCTGGGTCCTTTGATATTAAAGGTCTCAAAGAATGTTGATCTAGCTAGAGACTTGTTGCTTTGATCATCTAGGATTGCATAAAGTTTGACAGCTTTCTCTGGTTGGCCGTTGGGGTAGACTCTGACTAAACAGATTTTGGAGCAAGATCTGCCACTAATAGTGTCTTTGCAGACTTCAGTACATTGTGAAGTTATCTCTGGTATGACTGCAGTAGTGTCTCTTTGCTCCACACTGAGCTCCCCGCCATGCTCTGTGTCCCCATAACTGTGTTGTAAAGTCAATGGGGAAGGTCCAGGGTGTAGAGCTGTGTTGTTTTCTGTGCTGTGACATTCTATGCAGTTAACACTAACCTTACAATACTTGGCAAGGTGAGTTGTAGAAGAGCAGCACTTGTAGCAGATGCCGTTTTCTCTTAGGAATGCTTTGCGGTTCTCCAGGGACTTTTCTCTGAAGTCTCTGCATTTCAGGAGAGGATGCGATTTGTTATGCAGGGGACACTGCTTGGCAGGATCTTTATCTTTGTTCTCTTGATGAGTAGCATAGGTAGACCTGTGGGAAGAATCTGTATAATGCACATTAGTCTTGTGAACTGCGAATGACATTTTGCAGGGGTTAGGTAGAATAGGGGTTGAGATAGTCAGGGTAAAGGCAAAACTAGGATCATTCCTGGTCTTAGCTTGTTGGTGCACGAAGTCCACAAAAACAGAGAATGGTGGAAATGGCACGTTGTGCCGCTGCTTATATTTGGAACCATGGATGAGCCATTGCTCCTGCAGATTGTAAGGTAGCTTTTGCACTATAGGGTTAATGCCTCTGGCTGTGTCGAGGAAGGCAAGTCCTGGTAAGTCTCCCTCACACTTGGCTACTTGAAGCTCCATTAGTAAGTCACTTAATTCTCTCAGTCTCTGATAGCTTTTGTTAGGTAACCTAGGGAAATCATCAATTCTTTTGAATGGTGCACTTTCTATTATCTCTGGTGAGCCGTAGCACTCATTTAATCTATCCCAGATCTTGTTAAGGCCATTCTCAGGGTGGTTAATATTGATTACTCTTATCCTTCTAGCATGTTCAGTGGATTCATTCCCAAGCCATTTAATTAAAAGGTCTATCTCTTCACTATGTGAAAGGCCTAACCCTCTGATTACATTTTGGAAAGAAGATTGCCAGGCTCTGAAGCTCTCAGGGCGATCATTGAACTTTGAGAGTCCTTTTGTGACCAGCTCACGGCGAGCAAGAAACTTGGCGAAGTCTAATGTGTCTTGCTTGGCTCTAGGAGATGCTGTTTGTGCATTAACAGTAAGTGAGTAAATGGTGCATGGTCATACCTGTTAGGATTGTATAGTTCCTGTTGGCTTGTATCATACCACTTTTGTGTGCAGGTAGTTGTGCCTTTGTTGTAGTTTGCAGATTCAGACACCTGATGTGGGGGAAGGTTGTCCCTCATGGGTTCCCTGTGTCTAGAATTCTCTTGTTTGCAGTTCACTGTTGACTAGTGGGGGCCCTGCATAGTGTTGTTTCACTGATGAAATCTGAATGCATGCTTTGTACTGATTGAGGTTTGCTGCCCATTTTGGATGCTTGATTGACATATTCTGATGTGCGTTGGATTGAATTCTGCGATCCAAGCTCTGCGTCAAACACATTGATCCTCCTTATATCAGGGAGTTCTGCAGACTCTAAGAATTCTGCTTCAGCTATAGCAGCTGCTGCCTCCTTCTCTGCAGTGAGCTTCTCACTAATTGCTTCTAGACGGTCTTTCTCCATATCTCTTTCTGCATCCAGACGTGATCCTTCTGCTTCCAGACGTGACCTCTCCATATCTCTTTCTGCATCCAGACGTGATCCTTCTGCTTCCAGGCGTGATTTCTCTATTCCTTTCTCTGCTTCTAAACGTGATTTTCTATTTTCAATTGCATGTCTTGTTCAGCAAAGGTGGCCCGCACTTTTGCAGCTTACGCTTTTGCGCATGCCATTATGGCTGCATTGCTGACAGATAAAGATTTGGAGGAACTAGAGACTTGGGACCTTGTTTTGTATGAAGATGTAATTTTCTGTGACATGATGATGGAATGGAAATGCTTGACTTTGTAGAGGCTGCTGTATTGTAATGTGCAGATAACTGAGCTGACACTGTAGCAGGTCTCTGAGTAGTCAGGGTCTTGGGACTGTTGCTAGGCTGTTTGACTGTGCAGGGACTGTTGTCTTGCCATATGCAGGTGGCTGTACTGACAGTGTGAAATTCCTGTGTAGTCAATGGCGGTACTCCTATTGCTGAGCTGCCACGGTTAGACTGTATAGAAACTCTTGTGCTGTCATATGCAGATAGCTCTGGCTGGCAGTGTAACAGATCTGTAAGTCAGTATGTGTCCCACTTACTGACAGAAAATGTTGCTGACGAAGTCAGATATATGCATCACACGCAGGCAGCCCGATGTTTTACTGTACTGCCCTGCACTAAGTGTCTGACAAATTTGGAGCAGCCAGCATAACCAATACTCTATCTTCCAGTGATCCAGTCAGATGTGATGTGAAGAACTGAGTTTATTATTCGATAGAGGAACTTGCATGGATGTGCACAGATCGATGCGTATAAACAAGTGTGCGCATGTGTGGTAAAACTGTAAACAAACAATAAAAAGCAATTACTTTATGTACATGGGAATGCAAGGCAAACATATACATAACTTGGAATATGCAAACAGCATGAAATATACAGTATGCAAAGTATAGACTCCAGTGTCACATAATACAGCTAACATGCATAACTTACTAAGCAGATCTACAATATGATGACACAGTTGAAGCTTAGAACTCACCATCGGATGCTGTACCAGGTTGAGTATATGTAATGATGACTGTCTGGGACCATGTGAAAAAAGGAAATGGCTGCTTACAGCTCCTTTAGCCCAGAATGCATTGCTAGACTGCTATGGAATGTTAAGGACAAAATAGATCAGATTTAAGATGCTACTGTCCTGACCACTAGGTGGGGCTGCTAATATGAATTAGTGTAACATAACAAACCCTATGCTGAAGGCATGACAATAGACAAATCGCCACCTGTACCGAGACTTTCGCCTTCACAATGCCAGTTGCTTCACTCTTTTACAGTTAATCTTAATTTAGTGGACCCCTGGAGATTCTTGAACCATATGGATAGGACATGCACTCATCTATCGACGGTACATGGATCCCTCTCCTGAATCGTTAACATTTTAGTATCCTATGATTTGATGACCCATATTTCTCAGGTGGATATCCATGATATTGTAGTATCGGATCACCCCCTTTCTCGATAGCCTTGTCCCACTCACATATGCATCAGATGGACAGAATTTAGCGATTCCCATACTATCTAACCCAATCAGATTATTTTAAATGTTATCTCAATTATCATTGGACTAATTATATCGATGATAATTTAGAGTATTGGGATCACCCGGTTCTTTTTTTGGGATGCATCTATGGCTACTAATCAGTTATGTATCTCACAAAAAGAAAAAAGCTAAAATGGAATACAACTCCCTCAGATCAACTGTGTTTGTGTCACGAAACTAGGAGTGATTATCATGGCCGTGGAGTTAGAAGGTGAGGGTTTAGGATGAGGAAGGTATCAGAGGCAAAGAACCTGTATATACCTCTTCTTCATCCACTAGCACCATACGTTGACAAGACCTGGTCAAAGGTGCGGAGTCTAACCTATCAGGAGGTGTTCTCCAGTGACCCTTCCAATCAGGATATGGATTTTAGCTGCACCCGATAAGCAGGTCCTGGTACTTTGGTCAGGTGTCTGATGCTAATGGGGACAAATGGAAGAATGTATATACAAGCTTGAAGTCACAGGTGGATGTGCTGGTAACGTGATTTGTGAAGAGAGCTGAATACACTATGGGAATAAATGAGAGAATTCACTAATAATGGTATTAGATACAGAAGACTGAAATAAATACTGGAATCCTGGTAACATGGAATGCTAATAACAGCTGGTATCTGGACGCATGAGATAATAGTGGGATTTCACTGGTACAAGTATCCAAAACAGAGGGGCATATCCAATTAGCCACAGGATTTCACCAGCGACTAATTGACATGTAAAAGTCCCACGATGCGGGGTTTAGCTATTCAATGAAATAGCTATTTCCCCGTGTCATTAGATCGGGACTCCTGCGCGAGGACACACTGATTCCGCGAGAACTGCAAAACCAGTGTGTAATACCCTTTCGCGCGAGGCCGAATAGGGCGGCCTCACGCTGATTTTGCCTTGCACCTACATGAGGTGCGAGGTAAAGTCAAACAGCAGGGACTCGCACACGGGGTCTCAGGGACACCCGCGCGTGGAATCCCCGCTAATTGTATCCCATCCAGCGCGACAATTAGCTGCGGGGTAAACCCCCGTGGCTAATTGGATATGCCTCATAGGAGATGATAATAAATACAGAAGACCAATCGTATATGGAAAAAATAATACTGGTAATAGATGCTTATGGAGATAATAGTCCGGAGCACTGGTATCTGCCGTGGAGTCTGAAGCTAAACACAGTAGGTTACTGAGTTTTAGATACACTCACTGGCATAGAGAAGCAGAGAGCTGAATGCAGACATGTGCTAGGAATGCCAAAGGTTCAGCTGGGAAGTAATTAGCAATCAGCAAGAAAGCTGACACCACAGCACACAGGGAAAAGTTCAGGCAACTGAATAGCTGCTATAACAACTGAAGGCTGAGTAGTAAAGGAATTATCCACACTGAGGACTGGTGATAACCAAGGGATTACTGGGTACAAGGGTGTGTAATGCTCTGGAAGTCCAATGAAAGATCACAAGTAATCCTCTCTGAGAACTGGAGACAGCCTGAGAAACACAGAGTACAATAGTGAAGCCTGGAAGAATACACAGTTTTAATCACTGGAGAATTGAAGTTGTTCAGGCAACTACCTGCTGCAGGAGACAGATTTAAATCCACCTAGGCAGTTGGCCATTGGATCGTTAGATCAGCTGACAGACTGCAGGACTGCCATCGGCAGAGACTAGTCAGATGACACAGACTAACATGGCTGTGCCCATGTCCGCCACCGCAGGAACCAGGACGGACACATGAAAGCCCAAGCAGTCCCTGGGGAGAATACTCAGCTCACCACTCACCTTCATGCCTGGCTACTGGATATCTGAGAGCCCAAAGACGCCGGCACAATGGTGAGTAGCGACCGATCCCAGGCTGCATTCCTGACAGTTTGGCTCTTTTCAGGCTTACTCTACATATCCCTCTGAGGAGGCCATGAATGCATATAACCAAGCACGTCAATTCCTAGAGACCTATTTAGCAACACAAGGGAAACACTCGGACTATACACGAAACAAATATCATTGGGGGAACAAGGCAGGTAATCTGATGGCAGCGATGTCTAAACCACCTAGATGGCGACATACTATAGTTTCTCTAAGACACCCATCTATAGGGAATTGGTATGATTTACCACCGGACCCCTGCCCGGCGGATGGAATCCCAACAGCAGCATCCCGGCAGAGGAGAAAATCCTGATCGTCGAAGGTAAGTATTCTCTAACCTATTTCTAACCCCCTAACCCTCCCTTAGGGGTGCCTAACCCTAACCTCCTCCCCCAAGTTCCTAACCCTAATCCCCCCTCTAAGTGCCAAAACCTAACCCCCCTTCCCCGCCACCTAAACCTAAGTCCCCCGTGGGGTTGCCTAATGCTAAGTCCCCCGCGGAGGTGCCTAGCCCTAACCCTACCTCCCCCTAGCCTAACCCTAACCTCCCAGGGGGGTGCCTAACCCTAAATCCCCCCGGGAACCCTAAACCTACCCCCCCTTCCCCCCGCGGCTATCCGCGCTCAGTGCCCGGCATCCCTTCGATCATGATGCCGGGCGCCGGTCTCCCGGCGTTGGTAAAATAACAGGCGTCTAGATTTAGACACCTGTCATTTAACCCTCGCCGGGATAAAGCAGTCGAGAAGCCGGCTGTCAGGATTAGGCTTCCCGACTGCATACCATCTATAGGAGCAATTTTGACCAAACTCCCAAGATATTGTGGCTCAATTTCAGGAGTATTTTGAGATAATATTCCGCTCATCTCCAATAGATACTGAGGTTCAGTACAGTTTTCTAAATGAGTCAGTGCTGCCTCGCTTAACCTCGGAACAGAGGGAGGCATTGGCGGGAGATGTAACATTAAAGAAGATACATTTGGCTATATCGCATGCTGCAACCACATATTGCTCCGGCATTGTTGGAGCTATATCAGGCTATTCACATTAATGGTTCTTACTATTCTACTTTCAACGAGGCGTATATGACTCTATTGCCTAAACCTGATAAAGATCCTAGTATATTAGCCTCTTATAGACCCATTAGTTTGCTAATTGTAGACTTTAAGCTCCTAGCCAAAATTATTGCAATGCGGCTTCAAACCGTACTTCCTTCAATCCTCACTGAACACCAATCAGGCTTTGTACAAGGTCGCCATGCAATCAAGGCCATTCGCACAGCATTAGCAGCGATAGTGGCTTCTAATATTTCTTTGTCGCAGAGAAATATGCTTTTAAGCTTAGATGCTCACAAGGCATTTGATATGGTGCTTTAACCGCATTTATTCAACATTTTGTAGGTGCAGGGTTTTGATCCGTGTTTCATAGATTTAATTCACCATTTCTATAACAGCCTTCTACCTCTTTATTAATCAATGGAACCATAGGACCCCGTTTTGTTTTGGAGAGAGGCACCCACCAGGGTTGTCCCTTATCTCCTCTTTTTTGTTTAATCTGGCATTAGATCCCTTAATAAGAATAAAGATGTGTGCAATTGTTACTAAAACTATACAATCTGAAATGAGGTCGATACTGACAGAATTCAGATCTGATTTAGCGGATCTGAGCTCTCGCACACCCTCGAACAAAATATGGACGAGGTCTGCCAATATCAAAATGTCATGGAACAATAGATCACGGATTTACACACAGAAATGGATACCTATAAGGTCCAACTCGCAGACTTAGAAAATCGGAATCAACAAAACAATATCCGTATCCGCAATATCTCTGAAAATATAACAACAGACTCACTCGCTGAATATCTAGAGATCATATTTCTCCATTTAATTCTGGACATAGCAAAGGATCTACTCCACCTAGACAGGGCCAACAGGGCTCTGCGTCCAAAGCCACCTTCAACACAACCACCGCGAGATGTTATCTTACGCTTCCATTATTACAAAACGAAGGAGCGGATAATGCTAGCGGTCTGTGGGACTCCCATAATCTCATATTCAGGAGCTCAACTACAAATATTTCAGGATTTAGTTCCATCTACACTTAAGAAGCGACGAGACCTTCTAAATGTTACTAAGACTCTACGCAATCATTCCATCAAGTATAAATGGGGTTTCCCCTTTCAACTTCAAGTCACAGGAAATGGAGGATCATATACAGTCAAGACCCCTGCACAAGGATATGAACTCCTTCAAACCTTTGGTCTCATAGAAGACCTACCTGAGTCAGTTCGCAAACAGATCCCCTTGCAACAACAGAACCCAGTCACTCCGGCTCCCGAGTGGTCAACTGCTTGACTGACTCTTTACTTCACCCAGTGACACCATACACGTGAATATGCTGTTTTGAGGCTTAATGATTATATTCTCTAGCTAGATATGAACTCTAAGGATTTCCAGGACACTGCTATTACATCTCAGATGAGTCTATAAGCTAATCCTTTACTATTCTTCAGATGCATTTAAATTTATCTCGATAAATTGAATGATATGTTCATAATACAGTTAATTTTGATGTTCAAGTCCTTAAGTCTTTCTAGCTACATATTTCAACATTTATTATCAAAGAAGTATGGTGTTACTATATCAGGTTATATTATAATACCTATTAACATTTAGGTGTTTAATCTTAAATTTGTTACTTTTAAACCACTAGTTCATATAGGATCTCCGAACATACGGTCACAATTCCCCAAGTCACTCTCTCTTCTGCCATATGTATTCTATACCTTTATATATGGTGTATTATCTTTTATGGTTCAGCACTCACCACCAAAAGGAGGACCTCTATGTCACTCCTCCTTTTACATATTGTCCTTCTCCTTATACCGGATGAGGTCTAACCTCCACTACTACTTCTGTAGTTTTTTCCCCTCTTTTCTACCCCTATGTCTCTATTTTCTTCTCTCTCTGATTGCTGGTCATTGTACTCACCATTTATGCTACTAAGTTATTTCCATATTTACTCACCATGAAACTAAAAGTCCTTACACTTAATGTCAATGGGCTCAGTTCCCCCACTAAATGAGCCATGGCCATTCAGTATTTTAGTCGTCTCAAACCTGCAATTATTATGTTGCAGGAAACCCACTTCCGTGCTCCTCATCCCTCTATAGCATGTAAACTTTACCCCCAAGTTTATTATTCCAATATGTCGGCTAAACACATGGGTACAGCCATCTTGATTCAAGACAGTGTTGTTGACAATCAGGGTCGCTTCCTCATATTAACAGGCCTCTATAATCAAACCCCGATCACTCTAGCTTTGTTATGCACACCGGCTATGCAGCAGAGTTCCCTTATTGCTACTTTTTTCAACCATATATCCTGCCAACCAAAAGGTCTCACTATCATCTGAGGTGACCTTAACACCATGTTAAATCCTAATCTAGACAGATGTCACCCTGGTTTGGTGGATCCCACCCAATCTAAACTCTCTAAAACCCTACAATCATAAATGTCTCTATATGGTCTCTATAACGCTTGGCGAATGCTATACCCAACTGCCAGGGGCTTCACACATTACTCCCCGCCCCATGACCATTATGCACACATCGACTATTTTATAATCGACCAAAACTCTACACAGAGACTCCTTGGGGCCCAGACTCTCCCAGTTTCTTGGTCAGACCACATGGCCATTGAAATAGAGATTGACACACCTAGTACACCCCTACACCATAGTTGGAGACTTAATGAATCCCTTCTCCTCAAAAAAACACACATTACTGAAATTTCTATGGCCATAAAAGAATATCTCAAACACAATCATAGCACAGATATATCACCCTCTATTCTATCCGAAGCACGCAAATCTACTCTACGAGGCCTACTTATTAGTTTTGCCTATGCCTAAAGGAAAACAGAAGATAAACGCATATCAGAACTGGAATCAACATTATTCTCTTTGACCCATTTGCATCAGAAATATCCTAAAAAATGCACCTACCTGAAAATATTGGCGATAAAAGGTCAACTATCGCAGATACTTTCTAAAAAAAGCATCCAAAGCCCTGCTACGGACCTGCCAAAAGTTTTATGAAAAATCTAATAAAGCCGATACACTATTGGCACGACAGCTTAGAGTTAAGCGCATGCACAATCGTATTTGTTGAAGTGTTTAGATGGATCTCTCGTACACGATCCACAAATTATAGCTAAACAATTCCACGAATATTACACTTCTTCCCTTTATAACCTTCCCTCTTCAATTATAAATTCCCCCAAGACACAATAAAAATTAGTCAATATTTGATGTCATGCTCCTTATCTAAATTGACTCGCAAACACATTCTCACCCTAAATGCGCCCATCTCCAATGAAGAAATTATTACTGCCATAAAACAACTCCATAAATCGGCCACTCCTGGTCCAGATGACCTATCAGCTCTTTACTATAAAAAATTCCAAGAACCTCTACTTCCAATGCTACATCTACTTTTTAACTCTTTGTTGGAAGGTAAGACGCTGGACAAGCCCACCACCAGGGCCAATATAATCGTTATCCCTAAACCAGATCGTGACCCCTAGAAATAAAAAATTACAGGCCAATCTCCTTCTTAAATGTAGACTTGAAACTCTTTGCAAAAATATTGTCCAACAGACTGGCCCCCATCAAGCCGCACCTAGTCCATCCTGATCAGGTAGGCTTCATCCCCAATAGACAAGCTTCAGATAGCACCAGACGACTAATTAACCTAATTCACCTTGCTCAAAACAGATCAGTACTGACCCTGGTGGTGGCCTTGGATGCAGAAAAAGCTTTTGACAGAGTGGCCTGGCCTTTTATCCAACAAACTCTCATTGCTATGGGCTTCCAAGGGACCTTCTATAATGGTCTAACGTCACTATGCCATAATCCCTCAGCCTCAGTACTTGTAAATGGCCTCACCTCTGACCCATTCCTTATTCGAAAAGGCACTAGACAGGGATGCCCCTTGTCCCCACTCCTTTTTGCACTTGTAATGGAACCTCTAGCTGCCAGAATTAGATCTAACAATAATGTTTCTGGTATCACTGTTGGTAGCATAGATCATAAAATTGCTCTCTATGCTGATGATGTATTTCTGACACTAACCGACCTCCACTCTTCACTACCGCACCTATTTATTGAAATCGAGAAATATGGTCAACTCTCAAACTTTAAAATTCGGCCTCTCTGCGAATATTGCAATCTACATTCCCCTCCAGGTGGCAATCAGACAAATTAAAATATCTGGGTATCTATCTCACCAAGAATTACTCTACTCTTTACGCTGCTAACTTTCCAAGACTACTAGCTGTTGTTACGTCGGATCTCTCCACTTGGGGAAAATCATTTATTTCATGGATAGGCCGTATGGTAGCGATAAAAATGAATATTCTACCCCGACTTTTGTACTTATGGCAGACTTTACCGATACACATCCTCTTAAAAATTCTAAAAAACCTTCAAATTAAGATTACACATTTTATTTGGGTGGGTCGAAGGCCACGAGTCAAGATGCGTATATTGCAAAAAAACAGTTCACAGGAGGCTTGGGTGTCCCTGATCTGGTTAAGTATTTCAGAGCGACCCAATTGTCGATGTGCATCCTATGGCACGCACCACCTGACCAAAAAGTATGGACAAATATTGAAGCACTGGTACTTCAGACCTATTCCCCTTATAGTCTCCTGTGGTGTACCCCTACTAATCGCCCGAATACGATCTCAATCCTTCTTACAGTCTGGTTTACTCTCTCAATATGGGACCTATGTACATGTCTATATCAACTTCGCTGTTTCCACCCATTTTTAATTCCATTATGGAACAATCCATCAGTCATATCAACACTGGACCAAATCGAACATTCTTTTTAAAATGGATATAGCTCCCTTAAGTTACTTCCCAGAATTCTCTGAGATTCAATCTCGATACTCCCTCTCACACAAAGTATTTTACCAGTTTTTACAAATCCGGTATTTTTATAATTCGCTCAATAAAACAACCCCATCAATAAATAAAACTCCTATGGAGTCATTATGTCAATTTCATCGCACCACCAAAGGCCTAATCTCAACACTATGCCAAATTCTTCTTTCCCATAACCAACCTTCAAAATAACCCCATGAAATGGCATGGGAAACTGATATAGGAGAGCCCCTAACCCCCGAGGAGTGGTCAGACATCAGAATTGAAATTTCTAAAATCTCTATTTCAGTCTGAATTAAGGAGAATTCATATAAACTCTACTACCACTGGTATTTGGTCCCTTCCCACCTACATTCGATATACCCAATGGTATTTGGTCCCTTCCCACCTACATTCGATATACCCAATGGTATTTGGTCCCTTCCCACCTACATTCGATTTACCCAATGGTCTCCCCGATGTGTTTGAGATTATGCGGGCAACGGGGAACTCTGCTGCATATATGGTGGTCATGCCCTCATGTTCAACAATACTGGAAAGATATCCATTAATTACTTAGGGATACTGTGGATGTTCAAATTCCGTTTACCCCATTATTTACCCTGCTATCTCACCCTATTCCAAATATTCCCCAACCTGCACAAAAACTCATCAAGCATATACTGAACATGGCTAAGTGCCAAATAACAGCTCACTGGAAATCTACTGCTTCCCCCCCCTACTAGCTACCATTAATGTAATATGAATGACATATAAAATGGAGCGAATATCCTCTATATTGCATGATACTCCAGATCAATTCAGCAAAGTATGGTCTCCATGGACTTCCCACTTTAATGCTGAACCCCCATTGATAACAATCTAAAAATTATTTCTTGAAGATATACATTTAGCGTAATATCGAGCTACATTGACTGGTACCCTCTCCACCTCCTATTTCCTATTCTCTTATTTCTCACATGCTTAACTTTTGTGTCCCTTTTTTCCAAATTTTCCCTTCCCTCTCTCCTTACTTTCCTCTCCTTATTTCACAATATTCTTCTCTTTTAGATTATTGTTGTTATTATACAAGAATATATTATAACCATAGTCACTAATCTATGTAACTTTTGGTAACCAATTAATATATTTTATAACACTGTCAAATTGTATTTGTTAAAAAATATTCTGTAATAAACAGATTTAAAAAAAAAAAAAAAAAAGAATAGAGATGTGTGTCAACCCCCATGTTTTGGTTTTGGATCTGTATCTCCTCTTGTTTTGGATCTGGAATGGTTTTGCCAAAACCGCCCTGGCGTGTTTTGTGTTTTGGTTTTGGATCTGTATTTTTTACAAAAAAAATCATATGAACAGCTAAAATCACATAATTTGGCCTGTTTTTGTTCCTACAGTATTATTAACCTCAATAACATTTATTACCAGTCATTTTTAATAAATTTTGACCACCTCACAATATTGATTTTTTTTAATCTAGTTTAGGGCCAAAAGGTTGCATCCAGCTAGCTACCTGACTAAGCTAAATGACCGCAGTGGGTGGCACTAACATGTGGCAGTTCAGCTTCCAAAACGTATACAGTGTGTTATACAGTGTGAGTTGGATACACCAATAGTGCACTTACTGTGACTTTGTCGGCAGTGCGGGGTGCTGGCGGCGTCTTCAATGCGAGAATGCCAGTGGTGTCAATGCGGAAGCGCCAGTGGTGTTGGCAGTGTTGGCAGAGTGGGGGTCCTGGCAGTGTTCTGAGTGCATAGTGCCGGCAGAGCGGGGTGCCAGCGGTGTTCTCAGTGCAGGAGTGCTGACAGTGTCGACTGTGCGGGAGTAGTGGCAGTGCGGGGTTGCTGATGGCATCCTCAATATGTGGGGCAGTAGTGCGGGGTGCTGGCAGTGTCCTTAGTGCAGGTGGTGTCAGCAAAATGGGGGTGCCAGTGGTGTCCTTAGTGCATGTGTGGTGACAGTGTTGGCAGTGCCAGTGGTGTTCTAAGTGTGGGAGTGCCGGCAGCGTGGGATTGCTGACGGTGTCCTCAGTATGTGGGGCAGCAGTGCTGGCAATGTAGGGTGTCAGCAAAGTGGGGGTGCAAGTGGTGTCCTCAGTGCATGTGTGCTGACAGTGCAGGGGTGCCGATGGGGTCCTCAGTGTGGGAGTGCTGGCAGTGTGGGGCTGCTGACTGTGTCCTCAGTATGTGGGGAGTGCAGGGTGCTGGCAGTGTCCTCAGTACAGGGTGCCAGGGGTGTCGGCAGAGCAGGGGTGCCAGCAGTGTCCTCAGTGTGGGGGTCCTGATGATGTTGGCAGTACATGGGTGCCGGTGGTGTCCTCAATGCAGGGTGCCAGCAGTATCTGCAGTGGGGGTGTCAGCAGCGGTGGTTACTGCCAGTGGGGGTCGGCAGCAGGGGGTGCTGGTGGAGTCAGGCAAGGGGGATGGGTGGCATCTTCCTACTTCCTGTGCCCATATTCAATGGGCTTAACGCTGATTGGCTGAGAGCCATGACAGACGTCTCTCTCAGCCAATAAGCATTAAGCCCGCTCGATGCAAAACCTTGCAATCCGACAGCGGGATTGCAAGGTTTTGCTTCAAAGAGGGATCCGGGGCAGTCAGGGAGATACGAGCTGTGTCTCAGATAGCCCGGGATCTTCAAAATTTGGGTGGGTCCAGTTCCCGGACAACCGGACCAGCTCATCTCTAAGAACACTTCAAAATTGGCCAGTTTTTCAGGGCATAAAAATAGGTTGTAAGTAAATTAAAATATCCGCATTTGTAGACGATATTATTCTATGTATTGCTGGTCCTGAGCGGTCCTTTTTTCAAATTCTTAATAAAATTAATTTATATGGCTCTCTCGGGTTTTAGTATAAACATGGAAAAATCTACTGCAATGCTACTTTATGGTAGACACATTTGTCCCCCCTCGGCCAATAGATTTTCTTTTCATTGGGTTAAATCTCACATTTCGTATTTAGGAATAGTTTTACCTCGTAATCAAGCAGTTTTATATAGGCTCAATGTAGGTCGGGCTATACATACTCTCTCTACTAATGTTTAGGACTGGGAACATCTACCGCTGTTTTTATTTAGGGAGAGCTAGTCTGCTCAAGATGGTGGCGGTAATGCCCCTTGCAGTCACTTCCTTTAATATTGACTGAAAAAGATATACAGTACAACTAATAAACGCCACCTTTCCTAAATTTATTTGGAAGGGGGGCCATTCTCGAATTGCTCTGAGAAAACTAAGTCAGCCAAAATCGAATGGAAGTATAAACTTCCCTGATATTGAAACCTATAATCATGTGGCCCTTTTAAGACATTTGTGCGACTTGCTTCACAAAACATCTATTTACACTAACACTTTATTAGAACAAGAATTCTTGGGCAGTATTGATTTAATCTGTTTCCTCCACCAACCAGGAAATACTCAAAGACTAAACCCTCTTTTATGGACAACCAGAAAAATTTGGCATATCTGAAGGCATAAGGCTGGGTTGAACGCATTCCACTCCTTGTATTTACCTTTGATTCAGAACCCTAACATTTTGGATGGCATGGCTGCTCACCACTTTACTTTGTGGAGGGTGGTGGGCATACAAACTATCAGATCTATCAGATCTTTAGTATCCTCAGATAATAAAGGTCTCCTTACTTATTCTGAAATCACATCAAAATATGCCACGGTTAGTCCATATCCTTTAGCTAACCATAAAGCTATATCAGTTCATTATACATTTTTAAGAGACATTTTAGATCATACTAAGATCACTGGGGGCATGGCTGGATGGCTGATCCAGTTCCCTACTTTAACTGTCACAGCCCTCCGGAAAGACCCCAGGATCAGACCCTGTCACTTACCTCTGCAGGCGCTGACCCACGGCATCTTCTGGCTCCCACACTGCGCTGCAGTGGCTCTGACAGGTGCTGCTGGTCTTCTCTCCTCATGTTGGTGCCTGCGCTCTCCCTGCTGTAGCAGGACCGGTGTTCCTCAAGCTCCGGCAGCCACTCTCCGTGGAGGATGGGTACAGCCATCTTGGATTTGCCCATAAGACGCTGCCTCCTCCAATGAGCCAACTCCTACACGGTTTCAGCCAATCAGCTTCCTGCAGCCTCTATAAAGGAATTCCTGCTGCAGTAACAGGTTGCCAGTGCAACAGAACTCTTCGCCTTGTCTAAGTGGACTTCCATACTGTGCTTCATT
This sequence comes from Taudactylus pleione, assembly GCA_031769625.1. Classification (NCBI taxonomy): domain Eukaryota; kingdom Metazoa; phylum Chordata; class Amphibia; order Anura; family Myobatrachidae; genus Taudactylus; species Taudactylus pleione. Next base: position 1,229,727 of record JAUIMM010001003.1, read on the forward strand.
TGCATTCCAGCTGATTCTTCAGTGCTACACTGCTGTGTGCATCCAGCTGTCCTCCATTTTACTTGGGAGTCCAGTTACCCGCCGGTCCTGTCCGGGTATCCAGCCATCCTCCATTATACTTGGAGTCCAGTAACCCTCTGGTCCTGCCCGGAGTTCCAGCCATCCTCCATTATACTTGGAGTCCTAACCAGAATACAGCCGTTTCTCAGTAACCATTCATAGGTACCTGCTGTCTATTAGTTCCTTCATGCGCAGGAACTTCATCAAACCCAGGCTTCTCCAGAATGTATCCGAGTCTAACAAGACAGATTCAAGACCCAGCCCAGGAACACAGCCTCAAATTCCTTTGCCTGTGACAGTTTGCACTGGCCCGAGGGACTCAGCAAGTGGTCAGGGATCTGGAGTAGATTCCTTTCAGGATGTTCTATCATGACTGGAAAGATAAGAAACTTCCCAAATGCAACTTATACAATTCATTCAGGATATGTCATCTCGCTTGGATAGCATTCAAGCTCTATTGTCAAACTCCGCTCCAGTCAATGCTCAAGCTGCCATTTCTGCTTCTGAGTCATCCCTGCCCTCAGCACCTCCTACAGCTCGACTCCACCTCGCACCTCCAAGCAAGTTCGATGGCAATCCCAAACTGTGCAGAGGTTACATGAACCAGTGCGAGATTCATTTTGAGCTCCAGCCGGCCAACAGCCAGAACCCAAGTTGCATACATAATCTCTCTGCTCTCTGGGCAAGCACTTGATTGGGCCTCGCCTCTCTGGGAAAAATCGGATCCTCTACTGTCTAACTACCCTGAGTTCGTCTCCACATTTTGCAGGATCTTTGATGAACCTGGAAGAACCACTTCCGCCTCGGCTGATATTCTACATCTCTGGCAAGGCAGCAAAACTGTTGGCCAGTATGTAGTTCAATTCTGAACCTTGGCTTCAGAACTCAACTGGAATGAGGATGCTCTCATTGTTGCCTTTTGGAGTGGGCTTTCGGAGAGGCTCAAAGATGATCTGGCTTCCCATGATCTTCCGCCCAAATTGGATGACTTAATCTCTCTCTGCAATAAGGTGGATCTACGACATAGAGAGCGTGCTTTGGAGAGGGGTCGATTCGACCATGGAAGACCACACCCAATTCCTCGACCACCTTCTCCTCCTGTGGGTGAAGAACCCATGCAGATCAGCCGCTCCTGTTTGTCGGCTGAGGAACGAAAGAAAAGACAGAGACAGAATCTTTGTATGTATTGCAGATCGTCTCAAGATAAATAATGTCCCATCCATCTCGGAAATGCCTCCTCCTAACTTATGACAGAGAGGTTAGGTTAGGAGTTGCCATTGACTCACCTAGGAAAACAGATTCCACCATCCAGGCTCAGTTGAAGCTTCCCCGAGGTCCTAAAGCTGTACTAGCTCTTTTGGATTTCGGAGCTGCAGGAAACTTTGTGACTACAAACTTTGTCCAAAAACATCGGATTCCCATTGAAGCATTGCCTCGAGTCATTATTTTAACCACCATTGATGGTAGTCACATTTTTAGTGGAATCATCACTCATCGTACTAAACCACTTCAACTTACCATTGGGGTACTCCATTCCGAGGAATTGTCCTTCCTAGTGATTCCCAAAGCCTCTCATTCTTTAGTTCTTGGCCTACCCTGGCTACAGAGACATTCTCCACAAATTGACTGGCCAACTATGCAGATAACCTCCTGGAGTTCTGTTTGTTTCAAGAACTGTCTCACTCGGGTAGCACCTTCTGCTCTGCAGGTTCCCGAGGGTCTGTCCGAGCCCTATTTGGACTTCCAAGATGTTTTCAGTAAACAGAATGCCGATACTTTGCCTCCCCATCGAGATTGGGATCGTCCCATAGACCTGATCCCAGGGAAACTCCTCCCAGAGAATGAACATACCCTTTATCCTTACCTGAGATCCAAGCCATGTCGGAGTATATCACAGAAAATTTAAGTAAAGATTTCATTCGACCTTCAACCTCCCCAGTTGAAGCTGGATTTTTCTTCATAAAAATCCAGCTTATCGATTACCGTGGACTTAATGACATAACCATTAAGAATCGTTACCCACTTCCTCTTATAACTGAACTGTTTGGCAGGGTCAAAGGAGCCACCATTTTTACCAAACTTGACTTAAGAGGAGCTTACAATCTGATTTGTATACGTGCCGGAGATGAATGGAAAACGGCCTTCAACACCAGGGATGGGCACTATGAATATCTTGTTATGCCCTTTGGCCTTTGCAATGCCTGGCAGTGTTCCAATTCTTTGTAAATTAAATTTTTAGGGATCTCCTTTACAATTGTGTGGTCATCTACTTGGACGACATTTAGATTTTTTTCTCAGGATCTGAAGAATCATCATGTTTAGGTAAAAGAAGTCCTTCTGCGGCTGCACTCCAATCAACTTTTCTGTAAACTGGAGAAATGTCTGTTTGAAGTTGTGAGGACATGAGATGTGTGTTACAAATGTACTGGCAGCATCTCAGTCCTTGCAGAGATCAATTTACTTTTTAGTCCTTTTGTGTCCCCCATCCGTCTCCTAGTGTATGTGTGATCATTCTCAGGACACACATTTCCATTAGCATGTCTATTATGTACTGTAATAATGTAAGTTATTGAAATGTTTAATACTGGATAAGCCTTGATGTTAGCCTGGTCCATATGTCTGTGTTAGAGCAAGGTGACACCTCCCAAAACAAAAGACCCTCTAAGTTAATTCCCACCTCCCCAGGGGATGCTCAGGATTTACTCCTCCTTCCATTTGCCTGTTTTGTGCATCACGTGAACCTGGTAGACTGAACGGAACCATCCCAGCAGGTGTTCGTCAGGGAAGTAATACCCAGAGGAGGTAGGAGAAAGTGACAGCATAAGGGACTCGCACCAATCAGGAAACGGTGCAACCCCCCCTGGGAGGTCACAATATCGTGGGAAATTGGAAGATTTTAAAACAGGTCACTGAAGGTAACTCCACATGTTAGTCGCTGACTTTGGCTAAGAGGTCTCGCTCTGCCATGGTACTAGTGGAACGCATCACCAGTTCTGTGGATTTATACTTTGGAAATTCTGCAAGGACCTATACGCTATTCATTGCTGTGTGTTCTGTGATTAGCTTCTACTGTATGGGATCCTGGAATCAATTGTTTGGACCCAGGGACTATCACTGCTGTGTGATCTCTGATAATTTCTACGTGTGGGGTCCTGGAAGCGATTGAGTGGACATACGCTATTCACTGCTGTGTGATCAGTGATAGTTTCTACTGTGGGGACTGAGGGTCTCTAGCTATTTTGTGGAATTGTTCTGGGACATTATACTCTACTGGGACTGCCTCTGTCTGGACTGCTACCTGTTTATTGCCCGTTCACTGGATTTACTGCTTGTCCTGACATATTATCTATTTCTGTGTGCTGTGGAAAAATAAACCATCACGTTGGTTTCATCTGCTCGGTGTCTGGGTGATTGAGTGAACCCCGTATCCTCACATTTGGCGGCAGCGACAGTGGGATAATTCAGACATCAATCAAGGAGCAGTGAAAGCGTGAAGTCACTCACAATAGAGAAGAGAGGATCAGGCCAACTGAGTGGTCGTCAGTCCTGTAAAAGGTAAAATGGTGCTAAGGAAAGAAAGTCAGTGCCTCAAGTCTCCCAGGGCAGTGAAGCTCGTGGATGGAGGTACATCGGTATGTCAGCAGGCTAGGAAGCCGGATATATTATTTATTATAAGGATGCAGTACATATGGGCATACTGGAATGATGCTCGGAGGATGATTAGCGGGTGGAGAGTATCCAGCTTAACAGACAAATTGTGTTATCTGGGAGATGCTTTCATGCACTGCAGAAGTGAAGCAGTCACATGGAAGATGCTGGATGAACCAGAGTTTGAAGAATTCGCAGAGGAAGTGAAGGCTACAATGGCCCAAATGATACAAGGAAGCCACTGTACAAAGACAGAAGGGCAGGTGCAGGATAAGTGGTCCTCCTGGACAGACCCAGAGGAAAGATCCAAAATAGAACTACTGCAACCCGGCCAGACAACCGAGGGGGTTGCCCCAAAATTAACTGTTACCAGTGGAGCGGGGTCATTGTCAGGGGGGCCCCTAAGCCCTCTGGATGAAATGAGCATGGAGGAGTTGGTAGCAGAATGCCAGCTGCGGGGCATCCCTGGCCAATTCGGCACGCGCAGGGAAATCCTTCAGTGTATACTCCAGGACGAGGGGGACCCCACCAAAGCGTTCACTGATTATCGGACATTTATCCTCCATCTCGGCCCACGGATGAGTGTGGGGGAACAGCTGGAGTGTCTGGAGTTGTGCTTTGTTGTGGCAGAAGAAGAGGCCTCAGATCGTGGTCTCCTGGATACCCCAGGCTGGCGGGACCAGTGTTGCAGGGTGAATGCAGAAAGGCACCGCCTGCAACAGCTTCTCCCACTGCCAAAGGACACAGCTGCCCAGTGTACTATACTGGGAGAGGCTAGCGCCCAAGTGAAGGAAGCAGTGCCCATAATACAGGCACCCCAGGAGGAGTCGCACTACACCTTCCCTTTTGCTGAGGTGGAAGATGGAGACCTATTAACCAGCTGCCAGGGGATCTATGAGGACGGTGTCCGAGAGGAGATCACCAAGGTTGGGGGAGTATCATCTCACTTCCCAACCACAAGCATACCAGTCGCAGATGGCATCGTGGTCCAGGCGGTTCAGCATACTCAGCTGGGAGAGGCCCATCATGATGAACTGGCAATGGCAGACTCTTTTAGTTCATCGGGGGAGGCTGAGGAGAAAATGCCCTGTGTATGTCCTGCTATCCTAACTCCCCCTGAAGGATATGAAGGATTGTACCCGATCCCCTATTTGGAAACTGAGGAATTGCAGGCAAAATGTTGGTACATACCCTGTGATTTAAATGGAACATGGGTAGCAAAGACTGTTAACCTAACATCAGATCATAAATCAGAAGAGGATTTGTTATCACCCTGTAATAACTCGGACAGTGGTGTGGACTGTAACTATGTGCCAGGGGATTTGCCTGCCCTTAGTAAGATTCCAGCAAATACAGACCAGGTGGATGTCAGGAGACAGCGCTTGCAACCCCTTCTCCCACCCCAGGGAGAAGGCACTGCACCACCCGGCCCCCTGCATCTCACAGAACACGAGGCATTTGTGGAGATAATTTTGGAGTGTTCAGCGGTTAAAACCTGGTGTGGTACCCAACCAGTTATCCAGCCGACCGGGCTAGAAGAGGGAGGTACCAAGGAGGAGGACAGTCCAGAAGAAGTTCCAGGTGAGACTCTGGCTTTTGAGGGGGGAGGGCTGGGACAGGACCAGCCTGTCCTGGTGGCTCCCCTGCAGCCACTAACTGCATTGTTCCATTTAGAAGGTTCATCCTGGGGCCCGAGCTGTGAGGAGCCCACATGCTGCACTGAAAGTTGTCAGCCCCCCAGTTGGTGTTTGGGGGAGGAAGGAATGGACACTGCCACAGAAGTGCCATGTAAAGAGACCCAATATTTGCCTGCCCCTGGGCAACCGTTACTTGTACAAGGTGGTGAGGGGGAAGGTACCCATTGCCCCTGTGTTCCAGAAGTGAGGGTGTTAGGATGCCCGATTAGTATGATTTGGGGAAAGGGGTGTGATAATGTGAAGGGGGAACACCGAACGTCTGACTTGGGGGAATTGCTAAATCCTCTGGTGGAAAAAGGGGACATGTTATATTGTAATTTTGTACATGCGGATTGTCTAACTAGGCTGCTTCTCACATCCTGGGTCTTATGTTACATTACTCTGTGGGACACTGGTGGCACACTCACCCACAAGATGCTTTACCCTGCACCCCACCTCGCCCAGTCAGTAGTGGTTCTGGATCCCCCCAGGGAACAAGGCCTAAAAAGTGGGAGAGGAATGTGAGGACATGAGATGTGTGTTACAAATGTACTGGCAGCATCTCAGTCCTTGCAGAGATCAATTTACTTTTTAGTCCTTTTGTGTCCCCCATCCGTCTCCTAGTGTATGTGTGATCATTCTCAGGACACACATTTCCATTAGCATGTCTATTATGTACTGTAATAATGTAAGTTATTGAAATGTTTAATACTGGATAAGCCTTGATGTTAGCCTGGTCCATATGTCTGTGTTAGAGCAAGGTGACACCTCCCAAAACAAAAGACCCTCTAAGTTAATTCCCACCTCCCCAGGGGATGCTCAGGATTTACTCCTCCTTCCATTTGCCTGTTTTGTGCATCACGTGAACCTGGTAGACTGAACGGAACCATCCCAGCAGGTGTTCGTCAGGGAAGTAATACCCAGAGGAGGTAGGAGAAAGTGACAGCATAAGGGACTCGCACCAATCAGGAAACGGTGCAACCCCCCCTGGGAGGTCACAATATCGTGGGAAATTGGAAGATTTTAAAACAGGTCACTGAAGGTAACTCCACATGTTAGTCGCTGACTTTGGCTAAGAGGTCTCGCTCTGCCATGGTACTAGTGGAACGCATCACCAGTTCTGTGGATTTATACTTTGGAAATTCTGCAAGGACCTATACGCTATTCATTGCTGTGTGTTCTGTGATTAGCTTCTACTGTATGGGATCCTGGAATCAATTGTTTGGACCCAGGGACTATCACTGCTGTGTGATCTCTGATAATTTCTACGTGTGGGGTCCTGGAAGCGATTGAGTGGACATACGCTATTCACTGCTGTGTGATCAGTGATAGTTTCTACTGTGGGGACTGAGGGTCTCTAGCTATTTTGTGGAATTGTTCTGGGACATTATACTCTACTGGGACTGCCTCTGTCTGGACTGCTACCTGTTTATTGCCCGTTCACTGGATTTACTGCTTGTCCTGACATATTATCTATTTCTGTGTGCTGTGGAAAAATAAACCATCACGTTGGTTTCATCTGCTCGGTGTCTGGGTGATTGAGTGAACCCCGTATCCTCACATTTGGCGGCAGCGACAGTGGGATAATTCAGACATCAATCAAGGAGCAGTGAAAGCGTGAAGTCACTCACAATAGAGAAGAGAGGATCAGGCCAACTGAGTGGTCGTCAGTCCTGTAAAAGGTAAAATGGTGCTAAGGAAAGAAAGTCAGTGCCTCAAGTCTCCCAGGGCAGTGAAGCTCGTGGATGGAGGTACATCGGTATGTCAGCAGGCTAGGAAGCCGGATATATTATTTATTATAAGGATGCAGTACATATGGGCATACTGGAATGATGCTCGGAGGATGATTAGCGGGTGGAGAGTATCCAGCTTAACAGACAAATTGTGTTATCTGGGAGATGCTTTCATGCACTGCAGAAGTGAAGCAGTCACATGGAAGATGCTGGATGAACCAGAGTTTGAAGAATTCGCAGAGGAAGTGAAGGCTACAATGGCCCAAATGATACAAGGAAGCCACTGTACAAAGACAGAAGGGCAGGTGCAGGATAAGTGGTCCTCCTGGACAGACCCAGAGGAAAGATCCAAAATAGAACTACTGCAACCCGGCCAGACAACCGAGGGGGTTGCCCCAAAATTAACTGTTACCAGTGGAGCGGGGTCATTGTCAGGGGGGCCCCTAAGCCCTCTGGATGAAATGAGCATGGAGGAGTTGGTAGCAGAATGCCAGCTGCGGGGCATCCCTGGCCAATTCGGCACGCGCAGGGAAATCCTTCAGTGTATACTCCAGGACGAGGGGGACCCCACCAAAGCGTTCACTGATTATCGGACATTTATCCTCCATCTCGGCCCACGGATGAGTGTGGGGGAACAGCTGGAGTGTCTGGAGTTGTGCTTTGTTGTGGCAGAAGAAGAGGCCTCAGATCGTGGTCTCCTGGATACCCCAGGCTGGCGGGACCAGTGTTGCAGGGTGAATGCAGAAAGGCACCGCCTGCAACAGCTTCTCCCACTGCCAAAGGACACAGCTGCCCAGTGTACTATACTGGGAGAGGCTAGCGCCCAAGTGAAGGAAGCAGTGCCCATAATACAGGCACCCCAGGAGGAGTCGCACTACACCTTCCCTTTTGCTGAGGTGGAAGATGGAGACCTATTAACCAGCTGCCAGGGGATCTATGAGGACGGTGTCCGAGAGGAGATCACCAAGGTTGGGGGAGTATCATCTCACTTCCCAACCACAAGCATACCAGTCGCAGATGGCATCGTGGTCCAGGCGGTTCAGCATACTCAGCTGGGAGAGGCCCATCATGATGAACTGGCAATGGCAGACTCTTTTAGTTCATCGGGGGAGGCTGAGGAGAAAATGCCCTGTGTATGTCCTGCTATCCTAACTCCCCCTGAAGGATATGAAGGATTGTACCCGATCCCCTATTTGGAAACTGAGGAATTGCAGGCAAAATGTTGGTACATACCCTGTGATTTAAATGGAACATGGGTAGCAAAGACTGTTAACCTAACATCAGATCATAAATCAGAAGAGGATTTGTTATCACCCTGTAATAACTCGGACAGTGGTGTGGACTGTAACTATGTGCCAGGGGATTTGCCTGCCCTTAGTAAGATTCCAGCAAATACAGACCAGGTGGATGTCAGGAGACAGCGCTTGCAACCCCTTCTCCCACCCCAGGGAGAAGGCACTGCACCACCCGGCCCCCTGCATCTCACAGAACACGAGGCATTTGTGGAGATAATTTTGGAGTGTTCAGCGGTTAAAACCTGGTGTGGTACCCAACCAGTTATCCAGCCGACCGGGCTAGAAGAGGGAGGTACCAAGGAGGAGGACAGTCCAGAAGAAGTTCCAGGTGAGACTCTGGCTTTTGAGGGGGGAGGGCTGGGACAGGACCAGCCTGTCCTGGTGGCTCCCCTGCAGCCACTAACTGCATTGTTCCATTTAGAAGGTTCATCCTGGGGCCCGAGCTGTGAGGAGCCCACATGCTGCACTGAAAGTTGTCAGCCCCCCAGTTGGTGTTTGGGGGAGGAAGGAATGGACACTGCCACAGAAGTGCCATGTAAAGAGACCCAATATTTGCCTGCCCCTGGGCAACCGTTACTTGTACAAGGTGGTGAGGGGGAAGGTACCCATTGCCCCTGTGTTCCAGAAGTGAGGGTGTTAGGATGCCCGATTAGTATGATTTGGGGAAAGGGGTGTGATAATGTGAAGGGGGAACACCGAACGTCTGACTTGGGGGAATTGCTAAATCCTCTGGTGGAAAAAGGGGACATGTTATATTGTAATTTTGTACATGCGGATTGTCTAACTAGGCTGCTTCTCACATCCTGGGTCTTATGTTACATTACTCTGTGGGACACTGGTGGCACACTCACCCACAAGATGCTTTACCCTGCACCCCACCTCGCCCAGTCAGTAGTGGTTCTGGATCCCCCCAGGGAACAAGGCCTAAAAAGTGGGAGAGGAATGTGAGGACATGAGATGTGTGTTACAAATGTACTGGCAGCATCTCAGTCCTTGCAGAGATCAATTTACTTTTTAGTCCTTTTGTGTCCCCCATCCGTCTCCTAGTGTATGTGTGATCATTCTCAGGACACACATTTCCATTAGCATGTCTATTATGTACTGTAATAATGTAAGTTATTGAAATGTTTAATACTGGATAAGCCTTGATGTTAGCCTGGTCCATATGTCTGTGTTAGAGCAAGGTGACACCTCCCAAAACAAAAGACCCTCTAAGTTAATTCCCACCTCCCCAGGGGACGCTCAGGATTTACTCCTCCTTCCATTTGCCTGTTTTGTGCATCACGTGAACCTGGTAGACTGAACGGAACCATCCCAGCAGGTGTTCGTCAGGGAAGTAATACCCAGAGGAGGTAGGAGAAAGTGACAGCATAAGGGACTCGCACCAATCAGGAAACGGTGCAACCCCCCCTGGGAGGTCACAATATCGTGGGAAATTGGAAGATTTTAAAACAGGTCACTGAAGGTAACTCCACATGTTAGTTGCTGACTTTGGCTAAGAGGTCTCACTCTGCCATGGTACTAGTGGAACGCATCACCAGTTCTGTGGATTTATACTTTGGAAATTCTGCAAGGACCTATACGCTATTCATTGCTGTGTGTTCTGTGATTAGCTTCTACTGTATGGGATCCTGGAATCAATTGTTTGGACCCAGGGACTATCACTGCTGTGTGATCTCTGATAGTTTCTACGTGTGGGGTCCTGGAAGCGATTGAGTGGACATACGCTATTCACTGCTGTGTGATCAGTGATAGTTTCTACTGTGGGGACTGAGGGTCTCTAGCTATTTTGTGGAATTGTTCTGGGACATTATACTCTACTGGGACTGCCTCTGTCTGGACTGCTACCTGTTTATTGCCCGTTCACTGGATTTACTGCTTGTCCTGACATATTATCTATTTCTGTGTGCTGTGGAAAAATAAACCATCACGTTGGTTTCATCTGCTCGGTGTCTGGGTGATTGAGAGAACCCCGTATCCTCACAGAAGTTAATAAGGTACCTTTTCTGGAGTACATAATCTCCAGAACAGGTCTTCAGATGGATCCCTCAAAATTGCAAGCAATTCTTGACTGGTCCCCTACTTCATCTTTGAAATCTATACAGCGGTTCGTAGGTTTTGCCAACTTTTATTGCAAGTTCATGAAGGGATTCTCCACATTGGTGGCACCTATCACAGCTCTCACCTGTAAAGGAGCAGATCCAACCAAATGGTCCATAGAAGCCACCTCTGCCTTTCAACTTCTTAAACAGGCGTTCATCTCAGCTCCTGTATTGAAACAGCTGGATTTAACACGACCATTCATTCTGGAAATAGATGCCTCCTCTGAGGGTGTCAGAGCTGTTCTCTCCCAGCAATTCGAAGATGAGAAACTTCATCCCTGCGGGTTCTATTCTCATAAATTTCTGCCAGCAGAGAGGAATTATTCAATTGGTGACCAAGAGCTGCTCACCATAAAACTGGCATTCGAAGAATGGTGATATCTCTTAGAGGGGGCTCAATATCCAATCATCATATACACAGACCACAAGAATTTATTGTATCTAAAGTCCGCAAATTGTCTGAATCCTTGACAAGCCAGATGGGCAATGTTCTTTTCCAGATTCAATTTTAAGCTCTCCTATCGCCCTGGATCCCAAAATGGCAAGGCCGACACTCTTTCTCGCTCCATGGGGAGTGGTTCTGAGTTACCCACAGAACAATTTCATCTGATCTTGGACCCAACTACTTTTGCTACTACCAATGTTTTCACAACGCCTCCTGTTGGGAAAACATTAGTTGCTCCTAATCTCCGCAAGAAGTTATTACAGCGGGCACATGCTTCTCGCTTCTCTGGACATTTAGGAATGGATAAACCTCTTGAGTTCATCCAGCAATTTTATTGGTGGCCTTCAATGAAAATGGACATAAGATCTTATGTTTCTTCATGTGTCAAGTGTGCTCAGCACAAAGTACCCCAACAGGCTCCACCTGGGCAACTTCAACCACTAGCCATTCCACTACAGCCATGGACGCATTTGTCAATGGACTTCATCTCTGATCTTCCTCCATCTCTGGGCCATAATACAATTTGGGTTATCATGGACAGATTCTCTAAAATGGCACATTTCGTGCTGCTTACTGGACTGCCATCTGCCCCATTACTTGCTCAAATCATCATTAGGGAGATCTTCAGATTACATGGCCTACCCCAGGAAATCATTTCTGACAGAGAAGTGCAGCGAAGTTTTGGAGGTCACTCTGTTCGGCTCTACAGGTGAAATTGAAATATTCCACCGCATACCACCCTCAAACCAATGGACAAACCGAAAGGGTCAACCAGGACCTGGAGGAGTTCCTTCGCACCTTCATCTCCTCCTCTCAAGACGACTGGATTGATCTTCTCACATGGGCTGAATTCGCTCATAACAATCACTATCATACTGCTACCAAGTCAACCACTTTTCTCATGGTGTTTGGTTATCATCCCTGGGTTCCAGAGTTCCATCTACTCCCAGTTTTGGATGTGCCTGCTGCCAAGTTGTCTCTACAACTATTTTCTGACATTTGGAAAAATTATAATTCTGCTATGACCAAAGCCTCAGCCCGATACAAGAGATTCACTGATCGCAATAGACGGGCTGTTCCAAGTTTTCAATCTGGAGATATGGTCTGGCTCTCTACTCGTAATATCAGACTTCGAGTTCTTTCAATGAAACTGGCTCCCCATTTCATTGGTCCATTCCCAATAACCAGAGTTCTAAATCCAGTGGCCTACAAATTGAAATTACCACCATTTCTTCGAATTCTCAATTCCTTTCAAATTTCCCTCCTTAAACCACTGATCCTAAATAGATTCCAGAAGGTTCTTCCCAAAGTTCTAGTGTACACACTCAACAAGGAGAAGAATTAGAAGTTGAAAGAATACTGGACTCTCGTTGTTGTTATAATCATCTCCAATATCTCATCGTTCGGAAAGGATATGGTCCAGAGAAAAGAATTTGGATAAATGCACCTCGTCTCATCAAGACATTTCATGTTAAGTTCCCTTTAAAACCAAAAAAGTGTCCAGTGGCCACTAATGGGAAAGGGGATACTGTCAACGACTTCCTGAGAGACCCCAGGATCACACTCCGTCATTTACCTGTGTGGGCGCTGACCCACGGCGTCTTCTGGCTCCCACGCTGAGCTGCAGTGGCTCTGACAGGTCCCGTTGGTCTTCTCTCCTCACGCCTGTGCCTGCGCTCTCCCTGCTGTAGCAGGGCCGGCGTTCCACAAGCTCCGGCAGCTGCTCTCCGGGGAGGATGGGTGCGGCCATCTTGGATTTGCCCATGTGATGCCGCCTCCTCTAATAAGGCAGCTCCTACACAGTATCAGCCAATCAGCTTCGTGCAGCCTCTATAAAGGAATTCCTGCTGCAGTAACAGGTTGCCAGTGCAACAGGACTCTTAGCCTTGTCTAAGTGGACTTCCATACTGTGCTTCATTTGCATACCAGCTTATTCTTCAGTGCTAAACTGCTGTGTGCATCCAGCCATCCTCCATTTTACTTAGAGTCCAATTACCCTCCGGTCCTGTCTGGATATCCAGCCGTCCTCCATCATACTTGGAGTCCAGTTACCCTCCGGTCCTGTCCAGGTATCCAGCCATCCTCCATTATACTTGGAGTCCAGTTACCTTCCGGCCCTAACCAGAATACAGCTGCTTCTCAGTAACCACTCATAGGTACCTGCTGTCTATTAGTTTCTTCATGCGCAGGGACTTCATCAAACCCAGCCTTCTCCAGAGAGCATCTTAGTCTAACAAGACAGATTCAAGACCCAGCCCGGGAACACAGCCTCAAATTCCTTCGCCTGTGACATTGACAAAGCTCTTTGGTTCTCTAGGAACACACTGACAGCTAGTATGTACACTGAGCTTTTCCTAAACATATATCATAATTAGGGGTGTGCACCGGCCACTTTACGAAGCCGGCTCTGTCGTGCGCAAGCCCAGTGGGGCAACATCTAGTCGGTTGCGAGCGCTCAGTGCTTGCAACCGACTCTGAATGACCCCCAGAGTCTCTAGGGTTTCTTTTATGTTTTGTGTCCTGGTTTGGCCAATAAAGAGTTAATGATGTAGAATGTTCCCTACTACCTGTGTATGTTATACACTGATTTGGTACTGTCTTGTATTTAAAATGTTGTTTTGATCTTTGTGTTTGCTATTTGCCTGATCCCCCCCCTGTACTCGTTTCCTACTTTTATTTCTGTACCCCCCTTTTTTTTATTGTTACAAAAATAAAAAAATGCATTAAAAATTATTGTTAAATAAAATATATACCTTGAAGCTGAAGAAAAAAAAAAAAAAACAGCAAATGCCAGTTGGCTCGTTAGAGCATAATGCAGGAAATCACAGGAGACCGGCACTCTCCTAGTCTGATATAGGTAAAAATAAATGCACTCAAGCAGCCAAATTTTCAACATTTCGAGCTTTATTCGCCCTTTTTCAAGAATATCCACATACAAAAACATGCAGCTCGCCTTAAATACGTCACATTTAGCACTGGAGTCCAGCCACTCGCGGCCCCTCTGTCGGCATGTCCATCACTTCCAGGAATGGAAAAACTGAAAGCGCATCACACGCACACGTCCATTGTTACCACAGTGACTGGGCAACAGAAAATAAGTGACATCCCACCTCCATCAACGGATAACACATAAAAAACATCTGAAAAAAGAGCAACAATATAATCCAGTGGTCGGGGAACAGGGGTAAATTACCCCATTTGGGGAAAACTGAAATTCCTGGGGGTAATGGACGGATAGCTGGGCATGCATATGAATCATTGCATGCCTGGCTGTCTATCCATTACCCCCAGGAATGGAGGTCACTGGCATCGGGGTGCACCGGCGCACCCGGCGCCAGTGACCTCGAGGTAAGAGGTTTTTTTTTAACAAGCAGCACTACAGGGGCATAACTATGAGGGCGCTGCTACAGGGGCATAACTATGAGGGCACTGCTACAGGGGCATAACTGTGGGGGCATAGCTATGAGGGCATTGCTACAGGGGCATAACTTTGGGGGCACTGCTACAGGGGCATAACTATGGGGGCACTGCTACAGGGGCATAACTATGAGGGCACTACTACAGGGGCATAACTATGGGGGCACTGCTACAGGGGCATAACTATGGGGGCACTACTATAGGATTTCCTTCCTTTCAAATCAAGGGGGTAACGTCGGCGTATCTAAATATATTTTGGGGTAAAAGGTAAAAAAGTTCCCTGACCCCTAATATAATCAATAATATACTGTACACATCAACTAATAGGACTAAATGCACTAAGTCAAAAGAAATCTCTATAAGAAAGAGAAACCTGCCAAGGTAAATGATGTTATGAATAGGCAGCACTATCACAATGCTAGAGGCTAAATCTCTGAAAATTGACATATAATGTACATAAGTCACCTAAAGATACCCAATAATACTAGAACACAGGTTCCCAAATTCAGTACTCAGGACCCCATACAGTGCATGATTTCCAGATCTCCTCATAGAATCACAAGTAAAATAATTAGCTCCACCTGGATCTTTTAAAATGTGTCAGTGAATAATGAATACACATGTGCACCTGCTGGGTGATCTGAAAAATGTGAACTGTGTGAAGACCCGAGGACCGAGTTTGAGAACCACTGTGCTACAATAACAGAAAATCGAGAATAAAAAACCATGTCAATACCATAAAGACCCTAATGAGCACATCAGAAGGATGGTGAAAATGGAGGATAATACATGCTAAACAAAAGCTGATACAAAAAACAAAACCACAAATATTAGTCAAACATGTTCCAAAGCAGTTGGTCGTTAACAGAATCTAAAGTGAAGATCCATTTGGATTCTAATTGAAGTAACCTCTTGTGTCGGTTACCACCCCTTATATCCTCTGGTACATGATCTATAATAATGTGTCTTAAACAGGGTAAGCTATGATGAGCCTCAGAGAAATGTTTAGCAACTGGCTGGTCAGAGGATTTGCCACTTAATGCTGCACAAATAGATGACCTATGTAAAGCCATGCGTTCAAATAACATAGTCCGCACGGGCATTTGATCATATAGACTACATATGAGCTAGTGCAGGTAAGAACAAAATTGATAGAAAATTTGCGACCTGTATGGGGATGGAAAAACATTTTGTTATCCATCATATGTCGGCAGTTGGTGCAGCCGACACATTTACTCTAAAGTCCTGATTTGCCAGCTGGCGGATGAAAACTACTAGCCAGCAGTATCGTATTACAGTCCGTTATCTTAGAATAAAGGATAATTAAAATCTTATTGGTATTCACAGTAATCTGTACATCGAGGAAAAATACCATTTCTAAACTGGCCGACTATGTGAATTTAATTGGACAATCCCATCAATTAATTTCTGACGTCATAGATTCAAAATCCACAAATCTTCCTCTCTCTCTGCGTGTGATGCGCTTCCGATTTTTCCGTTCCCTGAAATGATGGATGCTGGAGGGGCCGCGAGGGGGCTGGACTCCAATGTTACATGGGGTGTATTTAAGGTAAACTGCATGTTTTTGTATGTGGATATTCTTGAAAAATGGCGAATAAAGCCCAAAACTTTGAAACATTGCCTGCTTGAGTGCATTTATTTTTACCTATATCAGACCATGCAGAGTGCCATTCTCCTGTGATTTCCAAATTAAAGAAAAAAATAAGTAGACTTTTTGCTCCATGGTATTACTCTTTCAGAATATCTGAGAGAAAAGAAAATTCCCAGGGGATTTCAATATAACAACAATTTCTGTCGCCACTGGATAGCGCTCTTGAACAAATGTTCCTTCGACCTCATGACCTTAGTCGGTGAGGAATCAGCAAGAGAACTGGGGGTCATTAGAGATAGAATTAAGGAATTTGAGTACTTACATAAACAGGTGATTCTGGATGATTCCATGACCGATTGGCTACAAAAGGTAAGCCACCAAGTAGCTTTATATAAAAGGGATCTCATTTCTTTTAAAAAACAAAAATTGGATATGGTCAATATAAACTATTCTGAGCAGCGTGTCGACAGGTGGCTTTCAAGGACTGGCGAATTGGACAACAGACAACTACTTCAGAAATATTCCTTTCAATGTAAAGGTTACAAATCTACAACTGAAGCTTACACCTCCTCAAGGGAAGATTCTACTCCATCCACCAGTGCTACAGGTAATTTTAATAAACCCCCTTTAGGGGTAAATACCCGCGCTGGTCACAGACAACTAGGAGACCAATGAGGAGAGGCAAACAGTGCCTTAGGGGCAAGAAGGAGAGGCAGACAGAGTAGAATCTAGTTTTTAACCTCTCGAATAGAGGGCCTGATTCAGAGCCGGACGCTATTTGCGAACGGTCGTTCAGAAAAAGGGGCCGGCTATTTAAATTGAGCGCTCGCTCTTTGCGGTCTGTTGACACCTCTATGTCTGAGTGAGCGAACTAAACATGCGCTCGCTATTTTGTAAAGACGCCCCCTGGCCGTTCGCATCATACGTCATCTCCGCTATTTATTAGATTAATCGAGTACATCGAAAGGCGTCTGAACTGCTCGCAGTGCTTGTGGTAGGTTTTACTTCCCGCAATCACTTCGAGCAGTTCAGGCTAAAAGACAACCAAGTGACGTGGTCGATGATGCTGCTTTGTTAATTATGCACACCCATTAAATGCCCATTTTGACTGTTCTCATTCTGTCACTCAAATTAGCAGGCCCTCGCTGTTTTGCGAGCGCACGATTTCCGACCGCAATGACTGGTTGGTGCATGCACATTACGACCCATACACATGCACAGATGTGCGAACATCGCTCGGAGCGAACGAGCGGCCGCTTACGAGCGGCTCTGAATCAGGCCCAGAGTTCTTACTGAGCACGAAGTTTCTGTTCTCAACAAAGGCCGTTCCTTTGTTCCTACGAGTTCTTTCAGATACTTTCATTGGAAAATTGAACAAAACAGATTGTGCCGCCAATTAAAACTCAAAGAATTCTATCAAGATAAAAAGACATCTGGACATTTTGGACAAAGCAATAATACATTGAAAAAGAAATCTACATTTGATCCTCCATCTCATAACTCTGCGATTATGGGTTTTATTAAATTATTGGACATGCAAGTGTTGGAACAATCTAAGATTAATGACACCACTTGAAGTAATCTGTCCAGAGAACAATGGAAGGCATTGAAGGATTTAAATGGTTATAAAGTCATCGTAGTACGGCCAGCCGATAAAGGTGGTGGAGTTGTAATACAAGATGTTAGACTACTGTATATACTAATAAAACGTTATCCCAATTGTCTGTGGAGGAGGTATATACTAAATTGGACCATAATCCTACAGTGGAGTACAAGCAGAAACTAGACGATTTATTGAAATATTCTTTCTGCAATAAAATCATCAATGAAGAAACATACAACTTTTTAAGTATGCACTCTCCTAAGATTCCTTTTCTCTACAGCAGGGATGGGGAACCTCCTGCCCGGGGGCACGGCCTAACCAGGCCCGCAAATAATAAATTATATATAAAGATGGTCCTTGGCAGAAAAAGGGTTCTTCACCCCTGCTCTACAGCTTACCCAAGATCCACAAGAGTTTTGAGGTTCCTCCAGGATGCCTCATCATTTCTGCCCGTAAGTCACTATATGCAACCATGTATACAGGCTGAAAAGACATACCTAAAAGACACAACATATTTACTAACTAGATTAGAAGACCTTGAGGAGATTCCAAATAATACGTGGCTTTGTACACTTGATATTTCAAGTCTTTATACTAGTATCCCCCACAAAGGTGGACTGAGAGCAACTCAAAAATTATTATTCAACAATCCTGAATACATGGGTCTAGATCTTGGATTTTTTTCTCCAATTATTGGAACTTACTCAAAAATGTAATTTCTTCTACTTCAATGGAGGATTTTATCTGCAATGTATGGGGTGTGCGATGGGGTTGCTCGATGCATCTTTATATGCAAATGTTTATATGTTCATGTTGGAACAAGAAATGTTTTTCACAGGGATAGAAGAGAGAAAAGTCTCTTTTATTCCAGGTATATAGCAATCCTGTTATTGTGGAGACGAAGATTTGAAGATTTTGAATCTATGATATCAGAAATTACTGGATGGGATTGTCCTATTAAGTTCACATACGCGGCCAGTTTAGAAACTGTATCTTTCTTGGATGTACAGATTACTGTGAATGCCTAAGCAGAGATCTGCAAATGATCTCGATGCAGATAAGCGCTGTAGGATTGTGGGGATAGTGTGTAAGAGTTGTTCAGCTATCTGTAGTACACATGAAAGGAAATAACGATTAGTGTGTCAGGGGACAGTGGGCCTGATTCTGACCCGCTCGCGAGCACTGTACGCTTGCAAGTGGGTCGATGGTGCCAAAGTGCGCATGCGCACGACGGAGGGAGCTTCGTCGTGCGCATGCGCGAGACCCGGCGAGCGACGGGGAATCCGTCGCTCGGGGTCTCACACCAAAGGGGGCATGCTGTCAATGGTGACTGACAGCACGCCCCCTTTGGTGGACGTGCCGGGGGCATGGCTGCCAGACGGAGGCGTTCCCATGGGAACGCCATCCGTCTAGGTCCGGCCCCACTGACATCATTAGTGATGTCAGTGGGAGTGCTTTTGGCTCTGATAGAGCCAAAAGCACTCAAGGGCTTGCGGCAGCAAGACCCTACTGCAGGGTCTCATCGCAAGCCCGATGGTCGTGATGGTCTTGACCATCGCGACCATCATCATGGACGCTCGCTATAGCTGTGGGTGGTAACCCACAGCTATGCGAGCGTCCAAGAGGCCGCTCCATTTTTAGGTAGGAGGGCCCTGATTCAGAGCGAGCGCTCTGGTCAGAGTGTCCGGCTCCGAATCAGGCCCAGTGTCTGTAGGAAAATGCAGGGTTAAAGGTGGAATTTCAAGACAAGGGAGGTCCAAGGGGCATGGAAGGGGAGGCGACTTGGAAGGACAAATGGCTGATGCACGGCTCCAGCATCCTCTTTTACAAGAAATCTTTCCGGAAGCAGGATCATGTGGGACAGGATAAGTACAAATCGCTGGGGCTTTGTTTGGGCTGATTGTTTAAATATCCCGTGTGGGCTTACACTGTTTTCTCTAGGGGTTTAATCCCTACCTCTGCGCATCTGCATTCCAAGCTGCCCTACCACAATTCTCGACTTTCCTTTCTGTACCTTCCAACCCTCACCCTTTCAAAAAAAAACCAAAAAAACCTGTGAAAGTATTTAGTCTTTCTTTCTACCTCTCATCCCCTCGTCTCAGCACATAACCCCAGCCTCTTTCTTCATTCCTATTATATACTGGGTTTACCTTATCTGGGTCACTTACATCTTGTAACATCAATTGCTGTTGTTTCATGATTGCTAGGGATTGCATTTTAAATTGTTATAGATTATTACATTTTGTAACATCAATCGCTGCATGTTTGTTATATAGTCACTGTATATTGTAGTTTAAATTGATAAACTAAGGTTTACATTGTGTAACAGCAATTGCTGCAGGTATGTTCAAAAATAGCTGTGTTTTATAGTAAATTGTTAACTAAGGGTCAGATTCAGTCCCATATCAACACAGCCCTTCTCATTAGTACCCCATCCCCCGCATGCTTTGTTCTCCCTAGTGACCAGTTTGCTAGGCCATTTGCTCAAGCAACTTTAAGCCCACTAGCCCCCCATTTAATTTCAAAACACAAAAGCACACGTTGCTAAAAGCCCAGGACTGTTACCTTCACAGCCCTTAGGCACCCCTCCCGTGGCAATTAGTGGAGGGACCCTACCTCCAGCAGTATGTCTACTTTTAGTTCACCATGCAACCAGAGGACAATGAGTCCATATGGCTCCCCGGAGCATGGGGACAGCGCACACCTCCTCTTCAGTCCTAGCCATGCCGTAGCCAACCCCCTACAGGCCATGGGTGGGTTCCCGAAATCACGCAGCGGTATTGACGCTCATCGCTCACGCGCATCATTGGAGCGTGATGCAGCCACATTACACTACCTCCCGCTGCCCAATTCCGCCCCTGAATACTCCATTAGTCAATGGAGAGTCTATGACCGAGCTTCAGTTACATTGCTCCGGCGCACGTTGGGGTCCCCACCTAAATCACGCATCGAAGAGCATCAGCAGGCGCACATCTGGGATAGGGCCTCCCAATCTCTAGATCATCCCTCCCGCTCCCGGGATCATGGTCCCCGATCCCACGGTCTGCGGACGCGATCCCGGGAGCCACTGGACACCGATGTTGCTAAGTTGCATAAAGGTGATCACCAAACCCCGTCCAGCAGCAAAAATGTTGCAGGCCATGTAGGGAGTAGCCCCACCTCTCGTGGATCAGACAGGCATATCAGGAAAGGCAGTGGGGACAGTTACACATCAGGGGCCCGGAAACCTTTGCACCGGCGCTCAGCCGAGCCTGGCCACGAATACACCAAAGTGCACCCCCAACACACATTGATAAAGGAAATAGATTTCAACCACACTATCAGCAAGGACCCTGCCACTAGCCAGGGCAGCGGCCATAGAGGCAGGGACAGGATCATTAATGGCAGTCAATGTTCGGGAGGCAGATCAGAATCACCAGGCCAGAGTAGCAATATAAGGGGAAGCAAATACATTAATCACAAGGAAGGGAGCTACAGCAGCTTACACAGGCAGAACGAGGAGGGTTTTCAGATAGTCAACTCAGGAAGAGAGGCAATTGTGAGGGAGAGCTGGTCCACGGGGGAAAGAGGATGCTCTCCCACCTCATACTCACCCCAGCACTATAGAATACACCATAGAGGTATCAGTGAAGTAGCAGAGGAGGATCTAAGAGACAGGGGACAAGGAGCAGCATACACATCACCACACAAACTCCCGCGAAGGGACATAACCTCCTCACCAGTGCATTACAATAATCAGAAGCTAAATAATGAACCATCTCCAACATTCAGACTCAGGGCTGACTCAGTGCAAAATACTAATAGCCCTGTTTCCCCAGATGACATGAGGGCAAAACCTTATACAGGGACAGACCAGTTATGCCATGCGAGGAGTCGGAAAACATGGTGACTATGGGTACAGCAGATGGAGGCCAAGCAGCAGTTATCCATCCCAGTCGTGGTCCACAGGCGCACAGGATGGTCCTTCGTCTCCAGCTCGAGAACGTATGTACACTCATGCCAAAACTATTTATCACAGTGATACAATGGGCTACAGTAGTTCAAGTAGCTCAAACAAGTCAGATGGGTCTAACAAGAGCTCGCGTAAGTTTATTTGCTTGTTAACGCGCAGCTTGCAGAAAGGGCACAAGTGCAAGTGATCAGCAAAGGTGGTAGGAGCGAGCAGGACCGCTAGACAGAGGGACAATAGAGGGTGGTATGATAACACTGCCATTAGCTGGGATCTACGGCGCAGAGTGCGAGAGAAGATTAAACGTGGGAAATATGTGAATATGTTTGAAGTGACAGAAATTGGCAAAGCAGCCCTTTAGGCAGCCAAGGGAAAAGGGGGTAGTGGTGAGGAAACATACAAGTCATTTTTCCGCTGGATGGGAGAGATGTTAGTATTCTCAGCATGCTACCTAGAGACGAGACCAGGAGAAGATTTAAAACTCCTGAGTTATTTACATATGATACATGACATGCGAGCCAATGCAGACCCAGGGAATTGGCTCGCATATAATGAAGCATTTAGGAAAAAACAAGATGGTAGGCACTACATAGATTTTGGGTCAAGAGACATGGAAGTTTTATTCAAGGTAAGCCAGCGCAAGACACCATTCCCTAAGCATTCATGGGGGAAAAAGCTAGTTGAAAAACCAAAGCATAATGGGTCCTTTCTTAAACAAAGGCACTGCTTTGCTTACAACAAAGGGCAATGCGGAATGGGCGCCAAATGCCGCTTCAAGCACGTGTGCAGTCAATGTGGAGGGGGACACCCATTCAGGGACTGTAGCAGAAGCAAGCCAGGAACAGAGGGTGGCAACCGGACCGCCGGAAAGCAGCCTGTGGTTAGCCAGCAGCCCCATTAGATTGCCGGCGCTGAGCAAATGGCTCGCCTGGTACCCAGACAAGAAAGCAGCCGTATTCTTGCTGGAAGGGTTTAGTTACGGCTTCAAATTGCCCATACATAGAGAAGTGAGAACAGGGTCACCTAGGAACCTTAAATCTGCTAGAGAATTACCAGAAAAAGTTGAGCAAAAAGTAAGAAAATAAATTTTATTAGGAAGAATGGCTGGTTCTTTCGAACAACCACCCATACAGGGCCTATGTAAGTCACCAGTAGGGGTGGTTCCTAAGAAAACACCTGGAAAATTTCGGCTCATACAACACATGTCCCACCCGACAGGACTGTCGGTGAACGATGCCATTCAGAGCAGAAAATGTAAAGTAGTCTATCAATCATTTACAGACGCACTACAGTTGATTAAACACCAGGGTCATGGAGCGAAAATGGCCAAGTTAGATGTAGAATCCGCTTTTCGCTTACTATCACTGCACCCATCATCCTTCAGATACATGGGCTTCAAGTTACAGAATGGCTATTACATCGACAAGTGCCTGCCGATGGGATGCGCAATACCATGCACCTGCTTTGAGGCATTTAGCACTTTCTTGCATTGGGCAATACAAGCAGGAACAGGGCATCACCCGGGTAGCACACTACCTCGATGACTTTCTATTCGTTGACTCAGCAGAGTCACAAGGCTGTGAGAAGTTACTGTTCTCAGCAAAGGCTCTACTTTGGCACCTAGGGGTGCCGGTAGCGCATGACAAAATGGAGGGACCCATCACTTGTTTATCATACTTATAGGCATAGAAATTGACACAGTGGCAGGTTGTTGCAGGCTTCCACAAGACAAGGTTAACAAGCTCCAAGCTAAGCTAGCAGATTGTTTGCATTCAAAGTATGCAACGCTAAGATGCATGCAATCCCTATTAGGTCTACTCAATTTTGTATGCAGAGTTATCCCCATGGGCAGGGTGCTGTGTCGTCAGTTAGAGAGAGCCACGGTAGGTGCAAAGCTTCCACATCACCAAATATGCTTGTCAAATGAGATTCGGGAGGATCTTAAGATGTGCCAGGTATTTGCGCGAGACTTCAGTGGTGTGCGGATATGTCAAAAGGATGATCAGCAGAACCATGAACTGCAGCTGCATACTGATGCGGCAGGTAGCACTGGGTTCAGAGCAGTATTTGGAAGGCAATGGTGTTCTGCACCTTGGCCAGAAAAATGGGTAGCAGCTGGATTAAACAAGCATTTGTTGGCCCTGGAGCTTTTCCCTACAGTGGTTGCAGCGGAACCATGGGCGAAATGCTGGCAGGACACGCGCATTGTGTTCTGGTGCGACAACTTAGGGGTAGTGCATGCGATTAATAATCAGCGTGCAATGACACCTGCGGCACTGCACTTGGTCAGACACTTGGTGTTGTGTTGTCTTAAGCTCAACATTACGTTCAGAGCACGGCATGTTCCCGGAGTCGAGAACAGAGTTGCGGATGCATTGTCTAGATTCCAATGGGAAAAATTCCGCCAGCTAGCACCCAAATCATGTTTGATTGGTGAGGAATGTCCATCTCATGTTTGGCAGATACTCGAGCCTGCATCGAGGGACTCGCGCTTAATGCCCTAGCTCCAGCTACATATCGCAAGTATAACACAGCCTGGAGGGACTGGCAGCAGTTTCTAGAGGTTAACCCAATTAAAACAAATAGACAGGCTATATTAAAATACATCTGGGAAAGCTACAGGTCTGGGCGGTCAAAGGCCGCCATGTCAGGCGCACTAGCAGGTATGTCCTTCTTCTTGAACCTAACAGGTAAGAAAGATGTCACCAGGGGGTTTCTTATATCAAAGGCCCTGAAAGGGTGGGGAAGAAGCCAACCTGGAAAAGAGGATATAAGAGGGCCAATTGACACACAAATGTTAGCAGACTTAATGGGTGCGATTGGCAGGGTGGCCAGCAGTCCCTATGAGGCTGCACTTTTCCAGGTGGCTTTTTCATTTGCCTACTTTGGGGCTTTCAGGATAGGAGAACTGGTGGCGGCATCCAGAAAAGCACATAACACAGGTTTGTTGTTTGACAATGTAATGATCAGGGAGTCTGGAGTGCTTTGCAAAATCCACAAGTCCAAAACAGATCAGGCGGGCAAGGGCCAATGGATAGCACTGTTACCACATGAGAACAAAGAGATATGCCCACTACATTTGGCATCACTCTATGTGGCTTTAAGGAGTGGTCACAGTTCAGCCTGGCTATCGCACGACAATGGTGCTGCGCTAACGAAATTTCAGTTCCTGGCAGTTTTCAAGAAATGCATCGCAGAGTTAAACTTAGATGGGAAAAAGTTTGGTTCACACTCTTTCAGGATTGGAGCAGGAACTAATGCCGCTGTCTCAGGAGCTGCCATCAACAGTATAAAGGCCCTGGAGAGATGGAAAGGAGACAGTTACAGGAGATACATTAGACTGGGGAAGTAGGCAGATGTGGGCTCACACTCATCACGATTCGGGTGAAGTAAGGGGATCTACCTCTGAGGGGGGTTTTATTTTTACTCGTCACTATAAATTCTAACTTCTCCAATTGGCTCTAGACTTGAGGCTTTTGTTTTCACCCCCTTCAAGGGTCTTGTACCTCAAGTGAGCACACATTAGTAGTAGTTAGAACAAAGGAAGAGGGGTTGAAAGTTTTGTGCATTACAATGTTACTGATATGTTTTTTCCAAATTTCAGAGTCGCACAGTGGCAGAGACACCTGGATCGTGGGGCATTCTTTTATCTTCTGGGCCGAGAGATATGTAAGGGAGAATGGTTTGGTGCAAACTGCAGAGAGACAGTGGGGTCGGATCAGGTGGTTGGGAAGGAGAGGAATGAAGTGGGAACAACTTGAAACAGGAATTGCTAGGACAGCTAGGCAATACGGATATCCAAGGAAGATAATATTAAACTTGGGGGGAAACAACTTGGGCAAGGCAAGTTTCTGGAGCCTAGTCAGGGCAATCAAAATAAACATAAGCAAGGTGCACTCATGTTGGCCAGACATAATTCTAGTTTGGTCAAACATAGTTCCTAGAAGGCAGTGGCAGGCAGCAGCAGGGCCAGCTATGCATAGGACAGGGCGGAAGGTAAATAGGATAATAGGCAAATTCATAACCAACTTAGGAGGTAGGGTGATTAGGCACCCTCGTATAGTGGCTTCGCTGGAATCACTATACAGGGCGGATGGAGTACATCTGTCAGACTACGGAATGGCCTGGTTGATAGAGGATATACTAGCAGAGGGCGGGGAGTAGGCGGTAAGTTGGCGGCAGGCTAGTTCCTAAAGAGGCTCTAGCTGTGGCAAGAAACGCAATTGCAAACTAAATCATAATAAAGTTACAATGATAATCATGTGGTGTAAGGATGACATGTCCTTTGGTTTGTCTGCCTAACGATGGGCAGCGGGCATCTATGTTGTTGTGACACCTATGCCGGTGTAGGCAGCAGTGCTGCGGTGATTGTCACGGCTCCCATTGATATTGAAGATCGTGAAGGCTCCTCCCAAAACGAAGCGGTGCATGAGTCTAGATACGGACTTTACTCTGCATAGCGAGGGAGGAGTTTTGGCTGACTTCACAATCGGTGGGATTGGAAGAACCCAATCTGTGGGTAGGATTACCCACTTGGTTGACCAAATTTTGAGTAGTACAGTTTGCAATTGCTTATCCTAGGCCACCAACTTTATGGAAGTGATAAATAAAATTTGGACCTTCTTCCTGCCAGCTATGGTGTGTAGCGTCTTTATTTTATTAGGTATTAAGAGGTAATGATGAAGAAATCTATAGGTGGCTAACAAATTATGCAAACACATGGAAGCCATCATACTTAAGCGGCTTATACCAATAAGATTTTGACTACACTCTTTTCTAAGACAACGGACTGCAATACGATACTGCTGGCTAGTAGTTTTCATCTGCCAGCTGCCCAATCAGGACTTCCCTTTTTGCAGTTACTTAGAGTAAAAAGAATATTGAGTACACCAGAGGAAACTATACAAAAATATGCAGCTAATGCTTGACAAGTTTAGAAAGCGAGGGTATTCTGAGGAGATACAGCAAAAACAAAAAGTGGATGCTATCCCTAGATCAGAGACCCTAAAGAAAACTGCTGAAGGTGTGGAACAAGACGAAATACACTGGGTTCACGAATTCAACTCTTCACACAAAATTATCAAGAATTCTGTAAAAACATTGTGGCCTCTAATCCAGAGGGATAAAGATCTTAGATGTTTCATACAAAAGAGTATTATGTTCTGTTACAGTAGAGGCAAATTAGAGACTGGACTGTCCTTACGGGCATCACTGGACATAAGACAGGCTCACCTTTCCTAAAAAAGAAAAGTGGTGGCTGTTATAAATGTGTCGGCTGCACCACCTGCCGACACATGATAGATAACAGAATGTTTTTCCATCCCCATACAGGTTGCAAATGTTCTATCAATTTCATAGTCTATATGATCAAATGCCCGTGCGGCCTGTTATATTAGAGAACGCATAGCTTTACATAGGTCATCTATTCTTGCAGCGTTAAGTGGCAAATCCTCTGACATGCCGGTTGCTAAACATTTCTATGAGGCTCGTCATAGTTTATCCTGTTTAAGACACATTATTACAGATCATGTACCAGAGGACATAAGGGGTGGTAACCAACACAAGAGGTTACTTCAATTAGAATCCAAATGGATCTTCACTTTAGATACGTTAAGTCTAAGGGTTTGTATGAACAACTGTTTTGGAACATGTTTGACTAATATTTGTGGTTTTGTCTTTTGTATCAGCTTTTGTTTAGCATGTACTATCCTCCATTTTCACCATCCTTCTAATGTGCTCATTAATGTGTTTATGGTATTGACATGGTTTTATATTCTCGATTTTCTGTTATTCTAGCATTAATGGGTATCATTAGGAGACTTATGTACGTTATATGTAATTTTTCAGAAATTTAGCCTCTAGCATCGTAATAGTGCTGCCTATTCATTTATATTGCTCATACCATCATTTACCTTGGCAGGACCCTGTTTCTCTTTCTTATAGAGATTTCTTTTGACTTAGAAAATTTAGCTCTATTTGTTGATATCTATATTATTGATTATATTGTTGTTCTTTTTTTCAGATGTTTTGTATGTGTTAATTGTTGATTGTGGTAGGATGTCACTTGTTTTCTGTTGTCCAGTCGCCGTGGCAACAATGAGCATGTGCGTGTCATACACTTACGGATTTTACATAGCCGAAAGTGATGGACATGCAGCTGGTGGGTCCGCGAGCGGCTGGACTCCAGTGTTATATGGGGTGTATTTAAGGTAATCTGCATGTTTTTGTATGTGGATATTATTGAAAAAGAGCGAATAAAAGCCCAAAACGTTGAAAAATTGGCTGTTTGAGTGCATTTATTTTTACCTATATAAGACCAGCAGAGTGCCATTCTCCTGTGATTTCCTGTATATATATATATATATATATATATATATATATAGGGAAAAACAGCGGCACTCTCAGGACTTGAAATATAAATGAGACTCACGACTCCCAGAGATCAGCGTCCAACGTTTCAGTCGGTGTGACTTTTATCAGGTTCTTGATAAAAGTCACACCGACTGAAACGTTGGACGCTGATCTCTGGGAGTCGTGAGTCTCATTTATATTTCAAGTCCTGAGAGTGCCGCTGTTTTTCCCTATATACTTGGTTCACACACCATTAGAGGGCACCCAGGCAGGTACTGACTACACTGTGGAGTGCCGGCGTTATTTCTATATATATATATATATATATATATATATATATATATATATATATACATACATACAGGTTGAGTCTCCCATATCCAAATATTCCGAAATACAGAATATTCCGAAATACGGAATATTTTTAGCATGACTGAGATAGTGAAACCTTTGCTTTTTGATGATTTAATGTACACAATCTTTGTTTAAGGCACTAAATTATTAAAACTAAAGTATAAAATGACCTATGGGCTGTGTTTATTAGGTGTATATGAAACAAATATGAATTTCATGTTTGTACACAAACTTTGTTTGAGCCTCAAAATTATTGAAAATATTGAATAAAATTACCTTCAGGCTGTGTGTATAAGGTGTATATGAATCATAAATGCATCCTGAGTTTAGAGTTGGATCCTATTCCTAAGACATTTCAATATGGTATGCAAATATTCCAAAATACGGAATATTCCGATATCCAAAATACCCCTGGTCCCAAGCATTTTGGATATGGGAGACTCAACCTGTATATATATATATATATATACAGTGCATCTGGAAAGTATTCACAATGCTCACTTTTTCCACATTTTGTAATGTTACAGCCTTATTCCAAAATGGAATAAATTGATTTTTGTCCTCAAAATTCTGCACACAATACCCCATAATGACGTGTAAAAAGTTTTTTTCAGATTTTTGCAAATTTAATAAAAAAAAAACAATAAGAAATCATATATAAATAAGTATTCACAGCCTTTGCCATGAAACTCAAAATTGAGCTCAGGTGCATCCTGTTTCCACTGATCATCCTTGAGATGTTCCTACAGCTTAGTTGGAGTCCACCTGTGGTAAATTCAGTTGATTGGACATGATTTTGAAAGGCATACACCTGTCTATATTAGGTGCCACACTTGACAGTGCATGTCAGAGCACAAACCAAGCATGAAGTCCAAAGAATTGTCTGTAGACCTCCGAGACAGGATTGTCTTGAGGCACAAATCTGGGGAAGGGTACAGAAAAATATCTGCTGCTTTGAAGGTCCCAATGAGCACAGTGGCCTCCATCATCCATAAATGGAAGAAGTTCAGAACCACCAGGACTCTTCCTACAGTTGGCCAGCTGTCTAAACTGAGCAATCGGGGGAGAAGGGCCCTAGTCAAGGAGGTGACCAAGAACCAGATGGTCACTCTGTCAGAGGCCCAGGATGACAGCCCAGGGCTATCCCCGACACCCCTGGGCAGTGGGTGCCAGGTTGATTGTGTAAAGTGTAGTGTAAAGTTAAAATATTGGCTTTAATGGAAGTGTTCCTTGCGCAATACAGCTAGGGTATGCCATCACACCCTGTGGTTGACTGCAGATTCAGCACTCTCACAGAATGAGATTGCTGTCACTCACAAAATGGTAGCACTGCTAATTCGCAGAATTGTGTGCTTTTAGTTTGAGTGGCACAAATTCAGTAAGTTTTGTGAAATTTCAGATCATGTCTAAGAAGCCTTAATGGGCCATGTAAAACCGTAAGGTTTTTTTGTCTGAGGATTATATATATATATATATAACAGGAGGAGCCAACAGGTTAATCTGTTAACAGACCCTATATGCTTCATTCATTATACAGTTAGGTGTATAAATATTGGGACATTGACAGAATTTTCATATTTTGGCCTCTATTCACCACCACAATGGCTTTGAAATGAAACAAACAAGATGTGCTTTAACTGTAGACTTTCAGATTTAATTTGAGGGTAATTACATCCAAATCAGGTGAACGGTGTAGGAATTACAACGGTTTCTATATGTGCCTCCCACTTTTTAAGGGGCCAAAAGTAATGGGACAAACTAAACAATCCTAAATCTAACTTTCAGCTTTTAATACTTTGTTGCAAATCCTTTGCAGGCAATTACAGCCTGAAGTCTGGAACGCATAGACATCACCAGATGCTGGGTTTCATCCCTGGTGATGCTCTGCCAGGCCTCTACTGCAAATGTCTTCAGTTCCTGCTTGTTCTTGGGGCATTTTCCCTTCAGTTTTGTCTTCATCAAGTGAAATGCATGCTCAATCGGATTCAGGTCAGGGGATTGACTTGGCCATTGTATAACATTCCACTTTTTAGCCTTAAAAAACTCCTTGGTTGCTTTTGCAGTATGCTTCGGGTCATTGTCCATCTGCACTGTGAAGCGCCGTCCAATGAGTTCTGAAGCATTTGACTGAATATGAGCATATAATATTGCCCAAAACACTTCAGAAATGATTCTGCTGCTTTTGTCAGCAGTCACATCATCAATAAATACAAGGGAACCAGTTCCATTTGCAGCCATACATGCCCACGCCATGACAATACCACCACCATGCTTCACTGATGAGGTGGTATGTTTTGGATCATGAGCAGTTCCTTTCCTTCTCCATACTCTTCTCTTCCCATCACTCTGGTACAAGTTGATCTTTGTCTCATCTATCCATAGGATGTTGTTCCAGAACTGTAATGGCTTTTTTAGATGTTGTTTGGCAAACTCTAATCTGGTCTTCCTGTTTTTGTGGCTCACCAATGATTTACATCTTGTGGTGAACCCTCTATATTCACTCTTATGAAGTCTTCTCTTGATTGTTGAGTTTGACACATATACACCTACCTCCTGGAGAGTGTTCATGATTTGGCCAACTGTTGTGAAGGGGTTTTTCTTCACCAGGGAAATAATTCTTCTGTCATCCACCACAGTTGTTTTCCGTGGTCTTCCGTGTCTTTTGGTGTTGCTGAGCTCTCCGATGCGTTCTTTTTAAGAATGTTCCAAACAGTTGATTTGGCCACACCTAATGTTTTTGCTATCTCTCTGATGGGTTTGTTTTGATTTTACAGCCTAACGATGGCTTGCTTCACTGATAGTGACAGCTCTTTGGCTCTCATATTGAGAGTCAACAGCAACTGATTCCAAATGCAAATGTCACACCTAGAATCAACTCCAGACATTTTACCTGCTTAATTGATAATGAAATAATGAGGGAATAGCCCACACCTGTCCATGAAATAGCTTTTGAGTTGATTGTCCCATTACTTTTGGCCCCTTAAAAAGTGGGAGGCACATATAGAAACCGTTGTAATTCCTACACCGTTCACCTGATTTGGATGTAATTACCCTCAAATTAAATCTGAAAGTCTGCAGTTAAAGCACATCTTGTTTCATTTCAAAGCCATTGTGTTGGTGAATAGAGGCCAAAATATGAAAATTCTGTCAATGTCCCAATATTTATGCACCTGACTGTATATTAACAATATTACTTTTTAAAACATCTACTACACAGTTATAGTCCTAACCAGACATTTTTCCATCTTTTGTTGTATGCTGGACCACTTCATCCCTGGAGGTGCTTTGAACCTATTCTTCACCCAGGTTGTGCCCGGACAAGAGCCTTTTTCTCGTTTTCATCCTTGCATCATATACACAATTATTTTCATATATATATATATATATATATTTATACATATTCCCATATACCTTTTGATATAGCTTCGTGATTTGGAGGGCCATGTTCATTCATCATTTTACATATCTTTTGCATATACCACATAGTTGGGGTACTAGCTGTATACTTCTATTCAGTATCCAGTTTTTAATGTCCTTTTCTTTATATATTTATTCATCGGTTTGGTTTGCAGAGAACTGTGTTTTGTCTGTAGGTGTATGATCATTTTGGATGGTTTTAAGCTCTCTTTAGCAAGAACTTTGCCACACACCATACACTGTGGACGTGGTGCTTCCTCCGAGCCAGCCCAAGTAAAACCATATTCCAAATATTTTGGATCATATTTCCGGTTTCTTGCCTTTTTATTACTACTTGAATCATCACTGGCAGCATATCTCTTGCTGCTGCTGGCAACTAATTCGCCATCATTGCTTTGCTCTCTACCCCTTTTGAAGAAAATGGTCCATTTCACTCACTGATGTGCAACTGGCAAAGAAAAAACTAGATTTAATGCTCTTTCTTATAAGGAAGACGATGGACATGGGGGGGATGAATGCACATCATCTTAATGATATATCTATATTCTATGCTTCCTTATACAAGTGTGGTTTAATTAATAAGGTAACAACCTCTCATTGCATAAATTCATTCAACTCGTTCATATACGTATAATCAATAGTATGGCCTTGGTACAGATTATTTTTCCACATAGTCCCCATATCTGTCCAAGCATTTGTTCCAATGGTACCAAGGCAATAGCCTGAAACTAGGACATGACAGCTTAAAGAACTTCACCATTGGTTGCAAAGTGCCTTCCACCCAGGTGCTTCGTCAATGGTCCAAAGAGATGGAAATCACTCGGTGCAAGGTCAGGGCTATAGGGAGAATGGTCCAGTACTTCCCAATAGCAGCATTGCTCATCTTCAACATCTGTCTTGCCATTATAAAAGGTGGTGCACCAAACCCATACCTGTTTCTGTGACATGACGTTATCACAGTGCACAAGTTGGAGGTGAGTTTCTGTGACATGACGTTATCACGTTACACAAGTTGGAGATGAATTTCAGCTTCAGATGTGACTTTTGGATGCAGAAATCTGATCACACTATGCACCTCAATGTTTGACCATGTTTCCCCCAGCCCCGCCATCTTGCAACTAATGTTGGAACAGTATGATTGATATCAGGTGCAGTCTAATGGATATGAAGGGAAACAGTGTTCTACCTGCTCTGGCCTGGTGGTAAATTAGAATGAATAAGTGAACATTACACATGTAAGAGGTCTTGTTACTTAACTTTTTGTACCACCTTTGTGTTGTTTTATGGCATACAAATATATAAGAAGGATAATGGGCAAAGGGGGTGAGGCATAAAATGTATGTGTACATCACCCCTCATTGCCCATCATCTTCAATGCATTTATTTATGTCCATTATCATTTTTATATAATGGAATACACATATATAAGGATAATGGACAAGGAGGGGGAAGTAATACGCACATACAGTTTATGCCTCATAATCCCCCTATTTTATGCTATTATGGGGTACATATATGAACTGGCAATATGGGAAAGAAGTGGTTTCCCTATCATCATAGCAGGGACAGCACTTTCCCTTGCAGCGGGGCTGGCAGCTCCGGGGGCTGCACATGGGATCTCGTGATGCTTTTAAGATCCTGCACATGCCCATTGGAGCCAGCCAGGAGTGAGACACAGTGTATCAGCACTAGGCTGCTGTGCTGTGTGCTCAGGCAGGAATCACTAGAGGTGGGAGTTTTCACTCCCCCACTCCAGCCGATGAGATGTTCTTGCATCTCATCATTAGTGACAGCAGTAATGAGGCAAAACAGGAAGCGTTATAGCAGTATGATCCGTGCCGCTGTTATAAATCTGCCCTTATACTCATTATATATTTTTAAAAACCAACATATTTCTTATATGCTTGTATGCCACAAAACTATATAAGAAAGATGATGGGCATAAAAATATATAAAATTATGGGCATAGGGGTAAGGGGGTGATGTGTATAAAATGTATGCACATTACCCCTCCTTGCCCATCATCTTCCTTAGATATTTTTATGCCATAAAAATATATAAGAAAGGTGTTGGTCATGAAACAAATAAAGGGAATATGGACAATGGGGGTAATGTGTATACATTTTATATACATCACCTTACTTTACATTATGACCATAGTTCTCCATTTACTTACTATAAATGTTCTTTCTTTATACTTAAAGCTGCCACTAGCTGGGGCAGCAGAGGACCAGCTCTTGTCCTACTACAACTGTAACGCAGGCTGAACTAAGGCTCCTTTTACTGTGACCGACAAAGGGTGACGCCATGACGCTCGGATGTCGTGACGTCATGACGCTCGGATGTCGTGACGTCACATGCGTGTTAATTACAGTAAAGGTCAGAAGGAGGAGCCAGCGGTAGACTGCTGGTGCAAATGCCGCTGCGGACCATCATAGCAGCGGGCGCAAAGGACTCAGGACCGCTCCAGGATATTTAACTTGGGTGAGCTGCGACCCCTTGCTGAGATGGGCGCAGCACAGTCTGGGGTCATGACCCACAGTTTGAGAAATGCTGCACTACACCAAGAAAATTCTCTCTCGTTTGATGTATACTATTGTATTAGTTGTTATGAATAGCACCACCTAGTGCACCTATTCCAGGAGGGTGCTGCCAGAATGTCGGGTAGCCTGCACTTGGGTCTTGCACAGGCAGCCCTCAGCCTCTCTGGGTACAGTGTGTATGATACATACATTCGTACATCACCGCTGCTTAGTGACACCATCTGAGGGCGTGACAACAAAATAGCAGAGCAGCTCTACAATTTCGATGTGACCCCCCTAGTGATGCCACTGGCACTGCTTTATGCTATTATAGTAAACATTTAAATTTTCAAATAAATAATAATTTCACACAGTTTTGGGGGTGTCACCATACACATTGTTTATTACATTACACTGGTGCAGAGGATAAGATGTAGATAATTCTCCTATCCAGTTTTTAACAAGATTGAATTATATAAAAATGTCCTCACTTGTAAATATATTGAAGTGATGCTATTTAACTTACTTAAGAAACACATTATACGAGGGTTGTCCAAAAAGTAATGCCTAAATGCTCATAACTCTGAAATAATATAAAAACATTTGTTTGAAACTTGTCAGTTTGTACTTTAATATGTCTGCAAACTATATATGTATTTTTATTTAGGTAGTTCAAGAAATACCATGGAATCCAAGATGAAACAAAGCAGTCATTGAATTTCTGGAAAAAGAAGGCTGCAGTGCTACAGAAATCCACAGAAGACTGAAAAAGTGTATGGTGAGCGTACAATTGACTATAGCAATGTCAGAAGGTGGATGAAGCGTTTTCAATCGGGAGAATCGTCCGTGTGCGACAAACCTCGTGGTGGCAGACCATCAACTGCAGTGACAGCAGAGAACTGACACAAAGTTGATGCCGTGATTCAGAAAGACCGTCGTGTGACCATCAGAGATATCAGTGATGAACGTGAATGTAGCCATGGCACTGTAGAAACACTAATAAATTATTTGAAATATCGTAAAGTGTGTGCTAAATGGGTTTCAAAGCAATTTACCAAGGATCATAAGGCCCAGAGGGTGGAAGTGTGCAATGAATCTTTTGACCAACTTTGAAGCCAACCCTGAGATGTTTTTGGGAAATGTCATTAAAGGAGATGAGACCTGGGTATTCCTTTATGACCCAGAAACAAAGGCCCAATCAAAGAAATTGAAACACTCAGTTCACTTGGGCCAAAAAAGTTTAAATCACAGCGATCCGTAAACAAAGTCATGGCCAGATTCTTCTGGGATTGCCGAGGTGTTATTCTCATCGATTACTTGGAACCAAACCAATCAATCAACAGTGACCGATACATTATTACACTTAAGAAGCCATCCCCCAAAAAAGGTCAACAATTTCACTGTCAAATGTCATCTTACACCTCGACAATGCCAGACATCATACTTTGATGGCAACATCTGCGGCCATTGCCAAAATGGGGAGGGCAATAATTCCACATTCACCATACAGTACTGATTTGGCCCCTTCTGACTTTCATCTGTTTGACCGTCTCAAATACTGTCTCCGTGGTCAACATTTTTAAGACAGAGGGAGTTAAAAATGCCTTATGTTCCATGGTTAAACACAAACCATTGGAATTTTTCCAAAGTGGCTTCACAGCTTGGGTTGAGAGGTGGAGAAAATGTTTGAGGGCGATTGGTGATTTTTTTTAGTAGAGTCATTCTGTTACTAAAACTTCAAAGTATTTTACTGCAAATTTTCAAATCTGTATCTATAATAAAATTTTAGTTGTGAGCATTTAGGCATTATTTTTTGAACAACCCTAGTACATTCAGGGCCTTAGAGTGTCTCTTCATGTGATTAATAAGTGTTCTTTTACTACTAAAACAGTTGTGACATTCAGAGCATTTATATGGTTTCTCTCCTGTGTGACTTCTCTGATGTCTAACAAGATATGACTTACAGGAAAAACATTTGCTGCATTCAGAACATGTAAATGGCTTCTCACCTGTGTGACTCCTCTGATGTACAACAAGATATGTCTTACAGGAAAAACACTTGCTGCATTTAGAACATGTAAATGGCTTCTCTCCTGTGTGAATCATCTGATGTGTAACAAGCAATGACTTACAGGAAAAACACTTGCTGCATTCAGAACATGTAAATGGTTTCTCTCCTGTGTGAATCATCTGATGTCTAACAAGATCTGGCTTACAGGAAAAACACTTGCTGCATTCAGAGCATGTAAATGGTTTCTCTCCTGTGTGACTCCTCTGATGTCTATAAAGATTTGACGAATTGGAAAAACACTTGCTGCATTCAGAGCATGTAAATGGTTTCTCTCCCGAGTGACTCCTCTGATGTATATCAAGATGTGACTTACGGAAAAAACATTGGCTGCATTCAGAACATGTAAATGGTTTCTCTCCTGTGTGAAACCGCTGATGTACAACAAGATGTGACTTATGGGAAAAACATTGGCTGCATTCAGAACACATAAATGGTTTCTCGCCTGTGTGACTCTTCTGATGTATAACAAGATTTGACAAATTGGAAAAACACTTGCTACATTCAGAGCATGTAAATGGTTTCTCTCCTGTGTGACTCCTCTGATGTGAGATAAGATGTGATTTATAAGTAAAGCTTTTGTCACACTTAGAGCAGAGATGCAGTTTCTTTCCTGTGATACTCATCATGTATTAGATGAGAAACAAATTAGCTGTAAAAGTTGTCTCTTAACCAGAAAATGAGAATAGATTTGGGGAATCCTTTAGAGGTGTAAGAAGAAATAGCGTCTTTAGTTGGCTTGATCGGAGAACAATGTCCCTTTACCACTATGTTTTCTAATAGTCTTTGTGGGAATTCTCCTCTTATTTGTCCTGCAAAAAAAAAAGGTTATATTTAAAATCTTGAATGTTACTCAAGTAAAATGACTTTTACAGTAATAGTGTAATTTTATATACAGAATATGATATATATTTAAATACACTAAAAAAAATGACAGCTATTTACTCACCCCCTGCACTGATCATAGATGGGTAACACATGGTACCGATCCTGTCACACCTACTGTCAGCTGATGCACCAGGACAGGGCTGGATTATAGGTGGGGAGGATGGGGCCACACATTGGGCGCCCCCACACAGACACAAATATTGCCCTGACCCAGCCCACTCTGCACCATCCCTGGATTGACTGACTCCCAGAAGCCTTGCAAAGAATTTTCAATTACAAAGGCATCCCCCCTACTCTCCTGTCAGTGCTGAGTCAGCTATGTCACCAATGTACTGGTTATACTGTTTTGGTTAATGGGTTAACCAAATCAGGACTGTACAGAACACCAATGATTGTTACCTGCATGAACCTATATATAATTGAAAAGAATGTGAAATACCAAAAATAGGATAAATACTACCTCTACATGTGAGTCTAATGCTGGGCATACACTATACAATTATCTGTCAGATATCTGTCCAATCTGGCTGGTTGGAATGAAAACCTGATAATGTATGGGAGCAAATGACAATAGACAATAGAAATTTGCTCCCAAACAATAGAAAACGGACACGATTTTCCTTCCCACCAGACAGATTTGACAGATATCTGACAGATAATTGTAGAGTGTATGCCCAGCATGAGAAGTAAATTTACTAACAATCGAGATTGCTCAAGATGACAATCTCGGGTGATTTAGTCCTTTTTTTCCCCATCTCTCAAATTTGCTTTTGCCCATCTCAGGTGAGATGTCTCGATTGATTTCATTCAAATCAGGTGAGATAGCAAAATCAACTTAAATCACCATTGGGCCAATTCGGGTGTACTTTTGACCTAAAATATATCGCTCTCAAATTTACCAAGAATCAAGATAAGCTGCGAGACGCTCAGAAACATACACAAATCATTGTGATTTCTGTATGTTTCTGCCTGTAAATCATTAAAATAGGACACATTTTTTTTAAAAAAAAGACGTAGAGTCCCCTCAGAAGCCTAACCACATTGGCTGGAACTCACGTGGATCCAGCCAATGAGCGGCTGCTACATGTAAAGCGGCCGCTGATTGGCTAGTGGCCAGTGAGAAATTACAGCTGATTTTGGTCAATTGTTATTTTGTGAGGTGTAAGTACATGTAACAATATATACTTACATCTGTTCGGCATGGTATGGGTTAGTCGCTTTGTTGTTTTCACAAGACCCTGGATGCTACGGAGAGCAGCGCCAGGATGTAGGTGAGTGTAGGATCTTTTTTGCAGGTCCATACACTGATTTCTCCTTTGGACAAGTGGACCAAATGGCTGTAACAAGTAAGTATGTGTGATTGTGGTATGTGTATATTAAACTTGTACTATCAATGGTGTGTGTGTTGTGTCTTTATTTAACTAATTTATTTTAAAGGGGAGATACGGGTGCCGGCCACCTGCTTTCACTAGTAGTTCCACAAGTGCCAAAGGGCAGGCATGCTGGCACCTGTAAATCCACTGTAAAATACACTTTATTACCCCCAGACTTACCGCTTCCAGGGGTGCGGGGAAGAGCCCTGGGCTTAAGGCCAAGCCTGGGGTGCTCAAGAGAGGGGGGACACCTTCTTGTGGGGGTCCCCATCTCCCCTGAGCCTGAGATCCATGGCTTGGCCTGACCAGCTTGGGGTGAGCATGCTTTGGCCCTGGAGACCCGGTAATAGGGTCTACTGGCTGTGGCATTACACACCAGATGGTTTGGGTCCGATGCTGTTTTTAAATATAGGGGAACCCCTACACATTTTCTATATTTAAAACCAGGACTGGTCCAGGAGCCAGGTGCTGGTTCCTAAATTGCAGAGGAACCCTACTCGTTTTGTTCCCAATAATTTTTGGAACCAGGCCTGGCTGACAAGTCCAGGGCTAGTTAGGCATTTGGGGGGAGGACCCTACATAATTTCTTTTATTTAATTTAACCCATTTTTTACAGGTACAAGACACAAGCAGTTTACACATCTCACTGATTTGTGCAGGCTGCTTGCTCGGGAGAGTTAGGCAGAAAGAAAACTGAAATCTAGGGTGAGTAATCTACAAAATGTGCAAATCGGAAGAGATAACTCACTCAAACTTGCTTGGTGACTCCCAAAAAAAAATAAATAAAAAATCGACCTAATTCACTATCGCCCAAATCGATTTGGAACAAATCGCCTGTTGGTAAGTTTGCAAAATAAAAAGTGAATAAATCACCCGAGTTCAGACGAGGTACAGTACAGTGAGATAAATCTCTTTGCAAATCGGGACCATCTCGATTCTTTGTAAATTTACCCCTTGAAGTTATAATTGGACCATGTTGATTTAAATGAAATGGCCAGCTATTTGGTTCAGACATGCAGACTCTATCCTCACAGCACAAGCATCAATTATATATCATGCCATGTTCTTCTCCTTTGGTTGATGCTATCTATGTTTTTGCTTAGAAGGTGTTTATGTGATCTTTCCTTTAAAAGGTTGTATTTTTTCAATTATTAAACCAATTACGAATAATACAGACAGGCTTAACCAGGATTATTTTATTGAATTTTCAAAGATCACGGTAACAGGATGAAATCCTTGAGTCAGAACCAATAGTATCAGAATTATTAAGCACCTATCATTATCTGACTCAAAAGGGACTACATACAAGCGTCAATATTTTTTTTACATTAATAACTCCTTCACTCGTTCCAGTGGGGTGGTGCACACAGAGTGTCCACATTTTAAGTGAGCTCCTGATTAGGATGCCAGAACAGGCGGGAGGAGATCTTGGGCCGTGCCTTGTGAGCAAGGCGGAGGCTGACTACCTGGTCTGTGCGGTGGAGCTTGCAGAGGTGGTCAATCCAGAGAGAGACTGCCTCAGAGAATGCAGGTGCAATAATAGAGGCCCCTGGAAGGAGGTGATCCTCCCTGTCCCTGCAAGGTAGCAGCGGGCGCATCTGGTGGGGACGGCGGCAATCCAGCATCATCCCAGCTTGGTATACAGAACACCAAATGCAGCAGCGCATGAGGTGGAGAAAGCATATCACAGGGAGAATACCTTGTCTTGGAACAAGCTGACCAGCATCAGAAAACAGCATTTTTGAGGTGGCAGAAGCGGTGGGCAATGTTTACCATATATGTGCAAAACCAGTTTGGTAAAGTATGCTTCAACTATTAAATGCACAAACAATGTTACCCAATGACTGTTTTAGTGACTGGGAGGACTGTAGAATCTATAACCCACTAAGGTACTATTGCAACTATAGCATCTAAACCAGTATTGGGGTGGGTCTGGACAACCTGGACCAAAACCCCAGGTGGAAGGGGTCTGTGTGCTGGTTTTGGACAACTGTACTAAAGGCCAATAAGAAATGACTGACTCTTGGGACTTGGATGTTAGAGATCAGGTTGCCTGCATCAGTCTGATGCACTCCTAGGCACCATTAGGATCACAATATATAACCCACACCCCAAGTATAAGCAGACTGAATAATTAGGAGGAAAAACCGGGGGTAGTCTGGGTACGTCTGTGAATTTGGACATCTGAGATTCTTAGGGGTGTATTATACATGGAGAGAGTGTTGTTTACAGCTTGGCGTTGTTTGGGCCCACTGAGGGCCTGATTCAGAGCCGGACACTCTTTCAGAGCGCTTGCTCTGAATCAGTGCCCTCCCTCTCTTTT
The DNA here is from genome assembly GCA_031769625.1 of Taudactylus pleione. Taxonomy (NCBI): domain Eukaryota; kingdom Metazoa; phylum Chordata; class Amphibia; order Anura; family Myobatrachidae; genus Taudactylus; species Taudactylus pleione. Next base: position 1,270,563 of record JAUIMM010001003.1, read on the forward strand.
TTTAGAGCGGCCTCCTGGCCGCTCGCATAGCTGTGGGTGACCACCCACAGCTATAGCGAGCGGCCAAAGAGATGGTTGCGATGGTCAAGACCATCGCGACCATCGGGCTTGCGACGAGACCCTTGTGGTAGGGTCTCATCTGCCGCAAGCCCTTGAGTGCTTTTGACTCTATCAGAGCCAAAAGCACTCCCACTGACATCATTTTTTTATGTCTGTGGGGCCAGCCCCAGATAGTAGGCGTTCCCATGGGAACACCTCCGTCTGGGCAGCAACGCCCCCAGCATGCCCACCAAAGGGGGCGTGCTGTCACTCAACATCGACAGCATGCCCCCTTTGTAGCGAGACCCATAGCGACGGCTTGCCCGTCGCTATGCAGGTCTCGCGCATGCACACGATGGAGCCGGCTCTCTCGTGCGCATGCGCACGACGAAGCCGGCTCTCTCGTGCGCATGCGCACTTGGCCAACATCGACCCGCTTGCGAGCACTCAGCGCTCGCAAGCACTATGGACTGAATCAAGCCCTGAGTCTCATGGGATGAGTCAGTGCTAACTTTAGTAAATGGAGTTGAGCAACAGCATATACAGGTTAATAGTTTGAAAATGTAATATTGTACTGTGACATCTTTTTTTTTTTCCTCCTGTCTACGCTAGCAGTTGGTTGATGTTTACTTTATATGGTTGTTTGGTATGGATAAATATTGTATCAAATCTATTGTATCAAGGCACAACCGGTAGATATGGGTAAACAAAGGCAGCGGGTGGGTATAACAACTGAAGCCTCTCCTGCCCAGCAACACTCACTAGATGCCACACCCGCCAATACCCCTATACGACTTCAGGAAGGATCCCTAAAAGTGGGGAATATGGCTCCAACAAATTATGTTGTGGCTAATTTTTTGCCATCTATAGATAAAAAAACTCAAATCATATTCAAGCTTCTCTCGATTCAGACTTGGCCAGAATCGCAGAGAACACCAGCAGAATAGAAACTTTAGAACAGCGGGTGAGTGACTTGGAAGATGATGCCCTTTTGGTTCACAATACCACTGAAGAACATGTTAAACAAATTCAGTGGTTACTTGAAAAAAAATCGATGATCTCGAAAATAGGGACCGCAGAAATAATCTGCGGTTCATAGGTATTTCAGCTAAAAAGACTGAGGTGGCAGTAATGGGATATATTAGCACCAAGGTGATTAATGCTTTAAATATTCAAAATGAAGTTTCAAATCCCCAAATAGAATGAGCTCATAGACTCGGCCCCCCAAGGGATGATCCAAACTCCAGACCTAGACCTGTAATAATCAAGTTTTTGGATTATGGTACTAAGGATAAAATATGGAGATCTTACAGGAAAAGTTCTCTATTGAATATTGAGTGGAACAGAATATTAATATTCCAAGATTATTCGGTAACCCTGCAACAAAAAACAAAAAGGCTTTTCAACTGATATGCCAAATGCTGATTGAGAGGGGGAAAAGGTTTGCATTGTGGTACCCCGCCAAATTAAAAATGACGGATAATGGTCATACAATGATGTTTGATACTCCAGAAGCAGCAAAAGCCTACCTACATTTAGAAATGACAGCTGGGGTGGGTAGAGAAGATATGGGTGGGCCCTCGGAAGGGAATTAAGGGGGGGGGTAAAATATTGGATAAAATGCACTGGGTGATTATTGGCAGAGCAATGTTTGCCAATGAGGGTTATTGAGTTGATGGTTAAGCTTGTAATATTGACACTCTGGATAATGAGTTGGTTACTCAGGGATATTTTTGTGCACATTAATGCCCTTTTGTATAAGGTGTTTGGGTTAATTAATGAATCACAATATTGTTTATTTGATATGGTAGAATTCAAAGAGGTTTTCTCTTTAAATATGACAATTGTATTAATTATTTTGCCACAATATTATTTATGGGCTGTGACGATTAATCGCAAGAATAATCGCCAGAAATAATATTTTGTGAACTATGAAGTCCTTTAATTGAACTATGTGTGTCTAGAAGGGCTGAGGTATTACCCCACCTCTTTTGAAGATAGGCATTCCAGGAAGAGGGGTTGATAATGATCTATGTCCTGTGATTTGAGGAGTGTTATATAACTGTGTGTCCTTTAGTTCTATAGACTGTATAAACATGGTATGTCCATTGCTATTTGGTGTGCAGGTCAGAAATGGCTGGAATTAGCAAGTGAATGGCTTTCAGTAACAAAATGATGTATATCCCTCACATTGTGAGGCCATGTGTGAACAACTCTCCCTTTTTATGACCCCTGAAGTCAGTGTCCTATATCATAATCCCAGAACCAGACCTCCTGTTACTTCAGTGCCCTTCTTCTAAAGACTATTGTTATGCTATAGAGGCTAAGATAAGGATTCTGGTATTTACTATAGGTCTAGAAGGGGGAAGTTGAAGAGTGAGTTATATCATCACTTATCTTTAAAGCAGGGACCCTGTTAGTTTGGCCAGGTAACCCTGTATTGGAAATATATTAATCTCAAACCCTGCTGACCTGATTGGGAGACCCTGTTAAGTATGAACAAAGAATTAGGGATGTATAAAAAGAGAATACCATCCAACATCCAATGTTCACTCCTTGGGGTTCAGACAGTCAGGTCTGGGAGTGCATCAGGATATTCCTGTGGGTGAGATCCCCCACCCCATCAGCAGTGCTAAGAACTTTAGTGTAAGTTGTCTTAGGGACTCTGAATTATTTCTCTCTTTTATTTTGTAAGAGAATATTTGCATTATAATCTGTTTGTCATTTTATTAATATTTTTGTAACTAAACCTTAAAAATATTTTTTGGATTAAACACATTTAATCTAGCATATTCTCCGTGATTCTTATTGAACTTGCGTGCCTGGATAGGCCCATGCTACTTATTTGTGTGTCATTTGAATGTGATTTATTATTAATCTGTTGGGAGATCACAGACCTCCGGAGAATAGTCTGCGTGGTGGCAGAAGAACCATGTATTTTGGTAAGTAACCGCGGTGCGCTGGCATCACAACCAGCTGATCCAGATTGTTGTATCTGCGAGTCAGCCCGGGTTTGTGACATGGGCTATTAATGACTTTGAAGATTTTGGTTTATTTTGGGGTTATGATAGAAAAAGGTGTGTTTAGCTACAAAGAGGTGGTGGTTTGGGTATGATAATATGGGTTCTTTGGGTTTGATCCATGAGTCACATTATTGTGTAGGGGATTATGTTGAATTTGGGGAATTGTGTTTAGCGATGGGCCATAACTATGGTAGTGTGCCTTACGCTTATGTATTATATTATGATTGTGCCTCAGTGGGGGTATAATATGGAAATGTGCTTTATACTTATGAATTATATTACAAAGTTGGGGTGGATTGAACATGGCAGGTCATGCCCTTTTGGTGAATTTTGGTTTAGGAATATAAAGAAAAGGAGGAAAGGCGCTAATATTAGAAGTTTATTTTGTAGTAAGGGTAATATCATCCATATCTACAGGCTGTTAGAATTGGCAAAGTTACTGGTGGATGACAGGACACGGCGAGGTCGGGGGTTTAGATATTGGTGTAATTGTTTTTTTTCTCTTCATTTCTCCTCTCCTTCCTTCCTCCTCCTCTACTTTCTCTCTCTATCCTGGGTTAGATATCAGTGGGGGGATATGTTGGGATACAGATGTTTTATTTATTTAAGATAACCTCATGGAATGTGGGGGGATTAAATACCCCTTAAAGAGAAAAAGGGTGGTGGAACATCTAAAGAGAAATGGTTCAGATATCTTTCTACAAGAAACCCATTGGCAGAAGGAAAGTGAAACTAAGATTAAAGCCCACTGGATTGGGGAAAGTGTAAGCAGTGAGCCACAACGCTAAGTCAAGAGGAGTGGCTATAGTTCTATCCCACCATCTTCAATATGGGAGAAAGTGGAGGACCCACAGGGAAGGTTTTTCTTGCTTGGAATCCAAGTCCATTCGATAAAGTATACATTATTATATGTGTATGCCCCAAATTCCGCGCAAAAACCCTTTTTTTCAAAGATAAATCAGATACTCTTAGACAGGGAATACCCAAATCTTATAATTGGTGGTGACTTCAATTGGGTGGATAACCCGTCCCTGGATAAGTCAAAAGTGCCAAAATCCCAGATCTATAATCGGATTAATCCTATAGCTGGTCTTAAAAATATGCATGGACTGGAGGATTATTGGAGGATGCTGAATCCCTTGGGGCGCAAATTTACATTTTATTCAAGGGTCCATAAATCCCTATCATGGATAGATTATCTTCTGATAGGTGAGAGATTAGTTTGTAATGTTAGGGATGTAGAAATAACAGAGATCGTGATATCAGATCATGCTCTAATTGGTATCAAAATGGAAATCCCAGAGGTGATTAGGGGTACACATAGATGGGGGTTTCCATCATTTTTGTACAAATCTGAGGATTTCCATAAATACCTAAAGGCCAAATGGGTAGAGTTCCAGGAGGATAACAGAGGAACCAATACTATTCTGGGAGACCTCAAAGTCAGTAATTAGAGGCCATATAATGTCATATATTTACTATAGGAAAAAAAATAGACATAAGTACCAATCATTGAGTAGTGAGGTATCAGAGAGCTTTAGGAGCTACATTGCATATCCATCAGAGACAACTTTCAGGGAATATAAACTGAATAGACAACTACTTGAAAGCTATCTACTGGTGCAGGCAAAGTCCTCATTATATTATACAAAAAATTGTTTCTATAGATGGGGAAATAGACCAGATAAACTCTTGGCATCGTTGGCCAGATCCCATAAACAAAGAAATTATATAAACAGATATTTATGATACAAAGAAAAATAGAACAACAACAAATAATGAATAAATTATACAGTTATTTAATAGATTTCACTCAAAATTATACACAGCTTCTGCACAGGATGAGTATTTAATGAATGATTTAATATCAAAGGCCCACTTACCAAAACTATCTCAAATACATAAAGACCTGTTAAATTCAGATATATCAATTGAAGAGGTACAGGAGGCACTCGTGGAACTGCAGCTGCATAATGCCCCTGGCCTGGATGGGCTATCATCAGAATATTATAGCAAGAGATAACTCCTGTACTGTTTGATTTATTTCAACATATGCATAAAAATAGCCCGATATATCCCACTTTCAACTCAGCATCAATGATTTTACTTTTAAAAACTGGCAAGGAACCGCAATTGGAGTCTTCGTACAGACCTATAACGCTCCTGAATCTGGATTGCAAACTGTTGGCCAGAATCATGGCAAACAGGTTGCAATCAATAAGTAATTAACTATTGATGGAGCACCAATTGGGGTTTGTTTCTGGCCATCATTCAGTTAAGGGGAGAAGAACAGCCATAGCAGCTGTTGTACAATCATATCAAGTAACATCTTCACCTAGCGTTATACTTAGTATCAAAGGCTTTACTAGTGTCCAAACTATCTCATGGTCATACCTACATAAAATATTGTCTACAAGGGATTGCGGAGGGGGAATTTATTAAATTTGTCCAGTTTCTGTATGATACCCCGACTACATCGTTATTTATTAATGGGTATACACTAGTCAAAAGGTGACAATGAGCAGGGGAACACGTCAGGGCTGTCCACTGTCCCCCTTATTATTCAACTTGGCCCTGGATCACATGTTGAGATACTTACAGTGCTGGGAGGAATTGAGAGGATTGGGGGAGGGCCCACATGAGATAAATTATGACCGCTTTTGCAGATGACTTGCTGATGTTTGTGACGAACCCAAGGTTCTCCCTGGTTCCGTTGATGCAGAAGCTGGCGGGGTTCGGGAGGGTCTCGGGTTCTCAATAAACTTTTACAAGTCAGTGGCAATGTATTTAAAGGTGGGATATAGGAAACCAGCATGGGCAAGAGATGTGCCCATTAGATGGGAATCTAACTTTATAACATATTTGGGAGTGAAAATTCCCAAAGATATAAGTGCTTTATATAGTATTAATGTTAAATAGGCAATAAAAGCATGCAAGAAAGATCTAGACGGATGGAGAGCACTCTCAATTTCATTGTTCGGGCGTATTAATCTGAGAAAAATTATATCATTCCCCAGGCTATTATACCCGGTGCAATCACTCCCGATTGTGTTAGCCCGCAAGGATGTATGGGAGATTAATAGCTTATTCAGCAAATATATATGGCAGTGTTCTCCCCAGGCTGTTTTTTGCGGGTGCACCACCCGGCAAGAAACCGCCTACCACCTGCAAGTGGGGACAGAATCTGGGAGCTGTATAAAAAGGACCAGACTTTGCAGCTCTTTCATGTTCAGACAACTGGGCCTCTAATAAGATAAAAGAGGAGAATTAATATAGAAAATGTTATTTCAAGTTTAAATCATTATAAGGTCAGGGTATTATTGCGAAGGCCCCCACCCGGCTACTTCTTGATGCCACCCAGATGGAATCATTTTCTGGGGAGAACACTGTATGGGAATGGAAAAGAGCTAGGATATAATTAGAAAAGCTACAACAACCCACTACTAATGGAGGGCTGAACTTCCCTAACCTGGAAATGTATAATTTGTCCGCACAGCTACGTTACATCAGAGATTGGTTAGAGGAAAAGGATAACTATGCTCATATGTCGCTGGCATGAACATTCCTTGCAGACATGGGGCTGATGGCATTTCTCCATATATGGGAAGTAGAAGTAGACTCGAATATGGATAAAAATCCGCTCTTAATGGCTACAAGGAAAGCACGGCTAATATTACGCCACAGATTTAAAATAAACTCCCACTTCTCAATGCATTTGCCATTTATTGAAAACCCCAACTCTCAGGCAGGGGAAGTGATGTACCCCTTTAATGTATGGAAGAGGCAGGGCTTATCCAGAGTTGGGCAATTAATTAACACACAAAGCAGAAAGCCATGGAATATGATCCAAGCAAGAGAAACATTTGAAGGAATAAGTTTCGGTGGTTTGGCATTTATTCAGGCTCAGAATTATACAAATAAGGTAATACGAGAGCTAAATGAGAGAGATTGGGATAATAAATTAGATAGAGTATTAGTCCAAGGGGTTCCAAAACGAAAGGCGATATCATTATATTATGCATACATTTGTCCACTGATGGAGTATAATGAAGTTGAGATGGAGTTGGTTAAATGGAGGGAATGTTTTCCCCAATTTTCAGCGAATACACTATTAGGTGTACTGAAGCAATCTTCTAGACTACTCCCTATCCCAACATATGGGGAAATGTTCTATAAAATGTACCATAGAGCATACTTATCCCCGCAGAGACTTAGTAAGATGGGATTATCTCTCTCGAGTAACTGCCTGAAATGTGGGGTGAGAAGAGCAGATCTTTTCCATTATTTGTGGGATTGTCATGTTATCAAACACTTCTGGAAAGGAGTAGGGGGGTTTGTGGGTCGCTACGTGGAAAGGGGCTTTCAGTTATCTGCAGAATGGACCATACTGGGAATAAGACCGTCTGGTATTAGAGATACTCGGGGGAGACTAAAGCTGTTAATGGAGATTAGGGCCGCGGCCCGGAAAACGATACTACAAGTATGGGCTACTATGTCTGTGTTCCTTGATGAGTTATATTACTTGTTTCGAATGGACTGGGTAGAGTCAACAATCCAAAAGGAAAGAAGTACCCAGAGGTTCTTTGATACATGGGGAAAATATATGGTAACATTACCCACACCAATACAGGATAGAATAAGAGATATGGTAAGAACTTACCTTTGTTATCTCTATTTCTACGAGGTCCATAGGGTTCCACAGTGACGTCAGGCTCAAGCTCCACAGAGTTAATGTTTTTCAGCCTCCCAGGATGCACTGGAGTCCCCCTTCTATACCCTGCCCCCGAGCCAAGGCAAATCAGTTATGTAATGAGCCCCAGGTTGGAGTAGAGGAAAGAGAGAGAAGAAAGAACTGGAACACACATGAAACACATTCTCACCAGAAGGAGATGGAAAAACCAGTGATCAGAAAAGCCCATCTGCAGTACAGGTGCGACAGGGTGGGAGTCCTGTGAAACCCTATGGACCTCATAGAAATAAAGATAACAAAGTTAAGTTCTTACTATATCTCTTATTTTCTACTGCAGGTTCCATAGGGTATACACAGGATACCTTGGGGATGTCCCAAAGCAATATCCTTTATGGGTGGGGATGCTCCTGTGCTGTAAGGAGAATCTGCCGCCCGAAGGAAGCATCCTGAAAGGCATAGGTATCAAAAGCATAATACCGTACGAACATATGGACATATGACCATGTGGCTGCCTTGCAAAGCTGAACTGCTGAGGCGCCATGTCAAGCTGCCTACGAAGGACCCACAGACCTAGTGGAATGAGCCCTGACCGAAGATGGAACGGGAAGACCTTCATGAGCATAAGCTTCAGAAATAGCCAGGCGAATCCATCCTGCCAATGTTTGTTTAGTGGCAGGCCAACCCTTCTTCTGGAAGCCATAAAAGGACAAACAACGAGTACGACTTCCGAAAAGAAGCGGTGCGGTCAACATAGAGTTTTAAGGCCCGCACCACATCCAAGGTGGCCTCACCAACCAAAAGGTCCGGTAAGTTAAAGGCTGGTACAACAATTTCCTCGTTGATATGTAAACTAGATACCACCTTTGGGAGGAAACCAGGGTGAGTACGAAGCACCACCCTATCCCTATGAAAAATGAGAAAGGGAGGTCGACATGAAAGAGCCCCTAATTCTGAGACCCTTCTGGCTGAAGCAATGGCCAGAAGGAATACAGTCTTAGCCGTAAGCCATTTCAAATCCACTGAGCCAAGTGGTTCAAAAGGTGGTCCTTGGAGAGCCCTCAGGACCACAGCCAGATCCCAAGGAGCCACAGGTGGAACAAAGGGAGGCTGTATATGAAGAACACCCTGCATAAAGGTGCGGACATCAGGAAGTGTAGCCATCCTACGCTGAAACCACACCAAAAGAGCAGAAACCTGCACTTTCAGAGAAGAAAGGCGAAGACCGTGATCCAAGCCCGCCTGCAAACACTCGTGATATCCGGAACACCTGAGGATCATAGCCTCTAGGGCAGCACCACTCAAAAAAAGTATGCCATACTCGGTGGTAATTCCTAGCCAGTGTAGGCTTCCGAATACTTAGCATGGTCTTAACTACAGAGCTGGAAAAACCCCTGGATGACAAGAGGGTTGTCTCAACAGCCACGCCGACTGAGGTCCAGGTAAAAACAAGGACCCTGTGTCAACAGATCCGGACGTAGAGGCAACCACAGAGGAGCGTCTACAGAGAGACTTTGAAGGTCTGAGAACTAGTGATGTCTGGGCCACTCTGGAGCTATCAACAAGAGCTTGCCGCCGTCCTGTTTGAATTTTCGAATAACCCGAGGAAGAAGGGAAAATGGAGGGAAGAGATACGCAAACTGGAAGGTCCACCGGACCGACAGAGCGTCTACTAGAAACATGTCCATGTCTCTTGTTCTTGACCCGTACACAGGAAGTTTGTTGTTGTGACGGAAGGCCATGAGGTCTATTTCCGGAAGGCCCCACTTGTCCACCAGGAGTTGAAATACCTCCTGGTGAAGAGACCATTATCCCGGATGTACGTCCTGCCGGCTGAGAAAGTCTGCTTCCCAGTTGAGGACTCACGGGATGAACACCGCTGAGATGGCTGGGAGATTGCCCTCTGCCCAAGCTAGAATGCGGGACACCTCCGTCAGCGCTGGCCAACTTCTGGTTCCTCCTTGGCGGTTTATGTAAGCCACCGTGGTGGTGTTGTCTGATTGGACCTGCACGGGTTGTCCTTGTAGGACCAGTCTTGCATGATGGAGAAGTTCCAAGATGTTTATTGGAAGCTCCGCTTCTGCAGAAGTCCATCTGCCCTGGAACAAGTGTGGACCCGTGATCGCTCCCCAGCCTCTGAGGCTGGCGTCCGTTGTCAAAAGGACCCAGTTCTCCACCCAAAAGGGACGTCCTTTGTTCAGGTGAGTTGTTTGCAGCCACCAGGCCAGAGACAGACGGAACTCCGGAGAAAGCACCATGGTCTGCGTCTTTATCCGCTGAGGCAACCCGTCCCATCTGGACAGGATCAATTGTTGCAGAGGCCTGGAGTGAAACTGGCCATAATCCACCATGTCGAAGAGTGACACCATGGAGCCCAGTAACCTCATCGCCTAGTGAATAGACACTCAGTGGCACTGAAGCCAACTGCGTACCTTCGTCTGCAATGCAGAGATCTTTCCTCAGTCACAAAGATCCTCTGTTGTTGCGAGTCCAACAAGGCCCCGAGATGGAGAATCTTCTGCAAGGGAACCAGGGTGTATTTCTTCCAGTTAATCAACCAGCCATGATTCTGCAATACAGAGATAGTCAGCTGCAGATGAAGCTGGAGGATCTCTGGCGACCTTGCTAACAACAGAAGGTCATCCAGATAAGGTAATAAGTGGACTCGCTGCATCTGTAGGTGAGCCGCCATGACTTTGGTGAAAACCCGAGGCGCCGTTGCTAGACCAAAAGGCAGAGCCTGTAATTGATACTGTTTGTCGAGTACTGCAAACCTGAGGAATTGTTGATGCGTTAAGACAATGGGGACATGCAGGTAAGCGTCCTGGATGTCCAACGACACCATGAAATCCCCAGGCTCCATTGCCAGTATGATGGAACGCAGGGTCTCCATCCTGAACCGAGGCACCCTCAAGGACTTGTTGAGGGATTTAAGGTTGAGGATAGTACGGTAAGACCCATTGGTTTTCTGCACCAGAAAGAGATTGGAATAGAAACCCATGCCCTGCTGGGATAACTGAACATGCACTATAACTCCAGCCTGGAGCATAGACTGCAATATTTTCTGCAATTCCAGGGCCTTGTTCTGATCTGACTGAAGGCCTGTTGTGAAAAACCTGCTGGGGGGGTCTGCACCGAAAGGATAGGGCATAGCCCCAAGAGACCACCTCGTGTACCCAAGTGTCCTTGGTAGTCAAATACCAACACTGGGCGAACCGAAGCAGGCGGCCTCCCACTTTGGGATCCCCCAAAGGGAGGCCCGGGCAATCAGGCCGAAGGCTTGTCATCAGACTTGGGGGCAGGGCGCCTTGTACTCCAAGCTTGTTTCTTGGGCTTGGTAGACTTCTTGGGCCTAGCCTGTCTTCGAAAAAACTGTACTTTGGACCTACTCTGGGGCCTGTAGGGCCGAAAGGATGAAGTACCCGACCCTGACTGGACCCGATGGGAGACACGCAGACTTGGCTTCAGCCAAAGTAGCTACTATTTTATCCAAATCAGGGCCAAACAGGACCTGTCCATTAAACGGCAAACATTCCAAGCCCTTATTGGAATCGGCATCCGCCTTCCAAGAACGCAACCATAGGGTGCGACGAGCGGCCACAGCTGCAGAGGAGATTCTGGAGGTGAGGAGACCGATATCCAAAGCTGCCTCATTATTGTAAGTAGCCGAGTCTCTGAGATTACCAACCAACTCTGCCTGCTCTGCAGACGAGTCAGAGTCCAGAGGCGCCTCCAAACTGTCAGCCCAGCGCTCCATGGCTCTGGCCACCCAACACACAGCCATAGCCGGTCTGGATGCCCCTCCAGCAAGGGAATAAATGGACTTAAGGCATATTTCAACCTTGCGATCCGTAGCATCCTTTAAGGAGGACATGGAGGGCATGGGCAATGTAGCACTCCGTACTAGGCATGTCACATGAGAATCCACCTGTGGAGGAGATTCCCAGAGAAATAATTATCTGCAAATGGGTATGCAAAAGCCAAACGTTTTTGAGGCTGGTACCGTTTACCTGGATTTTTCCACGCCTCCTCTAAATGGTCCACTAGCTGACCAGAAAGAGGAAAAACCGTGGCATCACCCTTAATATCCTTAAAGAAGGTGTATTTAGATTTAGCCATGGGGGGGATAGTCATCCTCAATAACCAAGGGCGTACATACTGCACGTATTAGGCCAGGTATATAGACTTTAGACTTAGAATCCGTTTCTTTATTACGGATGGGCTCCTGGTCAGAAAGGTCAAATATCTCACCATCATCAGATGACACACCATCCTCATCATATGGAGCAGGTTGAGACGGTAATGGACACTTATGCGGCCACAATGATTACTCCCCCTTCAAACCTCGTGCCGGCATATGCCAACATATATATGCATTCGTATGAAAATGTGAATATAAATCCTGTCTTTTGTAATATGATAAAATTATACTGTCGATTTATTGACAATGTTTTTATTATCTGGGATGACACAGAGTTGGAATTTTGGAGGATGGTGGAGTATTTGAATGCTTTACCTAGCCCTGTGAGATTTACTGCAAAAATTAGAGATTCATCGATTGATTTTTTGGATGTAAAGATCTCTAAGAGGGAACATCAGCTACATACAACGTTGTTTCATAAAGAAACTGATCATAATACTTTATTGTATGCGACCAGTAATCATCCGCCCAAGCTCAAAGAGAGTTTACCCATCTCACAATTTATGAGTGTCCTTAGGATTAACACAGACCTGGATATGGCTGAGGACCAGATTAATGACATGAAGGAGCGCTTTAAATGTCGTGGATATGATAAGAAAACCATTGACAGATGCTTGATGAAGGCCAGACAGACTTACATCCCAAGACTCCCAAGTCAGACATTACCCAAGATGGTAGAATGGTTTTTACCAGCCGATTTGATAATAAATCTCATATAATCTCTAAAACCTATAAACGCAATTGGCCTATTATAGCCACTGATTCAATCTTTAAAAGAGATTCTAAGCTTCCACCAATCATGGCATATAGACGTGGCCCGAATCTTAAGCAGCTCCTTCTGCAAACAAGGAAACAACCTTCTCAATTGAGTACTACATGGCTACCAGCAGCTAGGACTGGGTGCTTTAAATGCACAAATTGTACAACCTGTAGGTCGTTGATTCCAGGTTCCAGCTTTCCACATCCACATAGTGGAATAGCCATACCTATTAAATATAGGTTACATTGTACAATGGACTTTGTGATTTATCTGATAACATGTCCATGAGGACTTGCCTATGTTGGTTTGACCACACAAAATTTTCGAGAACATATGGCAAACCATAGAAGCTCGATTTGGACAGCCTTGAATACGGGCGTGTCTGACAAGCCGGTTCCCAAACATTGGTTAAGTGCTGGCCATCAAATGTCAACATTAAAATGTCAATTGATAGATTGGGTTCCACCACCAGTCAGAGGTGGAGACCGTGAACTAACACTGCGAAGATTGGAGGCCCGGTGGATATTTAGATTAGATACCATCTCACCAAGAGGGCTAAATGAATATAACACGTTGCAAGTGTTCTTATAGGTTTGGGTCATTGAAGTAACATCTGTTGCGACTTCTATGGGCTATGAATTAAGACCAAATCTCCTCCTTCAATACCTTCTCCATTAGAAATGGTTTTTATCAGTGGTTTTTGTATTATATTTTTTGTGATAAGTTTTGAGATTTTTTCTATGATCTCTTGTGAATTTATAATGAGTATTATAAAAAGGATTAATTCATATAAAGCCATAAATATTATAAAAAAATGTAAACTGTTTAAAAAATGTAAAAATTATAAAAGTATTAATAAAAATATCTAATGGGATATAGGGATCATAAGGTAGATATAATATCTGTATTGGTGTATTTGTTGCTTGTTGTATGTTGATTGTCTGTAAACCGAGGGGATTCCAGAATAAAGCACAACAACCATATGTATAGCCATTTAGAGCTCTACTTTGATGTGAGAGAATGAATATCATGGGCTGTTGAAAGTTATTTGTTCAATTTAATTGACTAGTGCTGTGCACATTCTATTTGGTTAACTAGTGATCCCGTTTTGCATTCCACACGTTGTAACGCAGATTAGAGGACCAGTATGTTGCTTTGTGGTCCTGCTTTGCGCTCCACAGGTTGGAACGCTATTTGGAGGACAAGGATGCGACGCGGCCGGGAGGAAGAGATCTCACTTCCGGGTTAGGCGCTCCAAGTGTTGGAACGCACGCGGTGGTGTAGCGCGCGCTATTTTTGATTGCTGGTGCTATATATGGTATCCCCAAGGTAAGATAAGTCAGTCCTGCGGGCTGAGGCTGTGTCTTTTATATACCTAAAGGTTGGTGTGATATGCTGCTGGCTTGATAATGGTCCTGATTGGACCGAAACGATGCTGCTATCCATATGCTGCTGCTATAACCTACTATATGTACTCATATACTCGTGTAGTTATTATCAATGTTTCAGAACCTTTAAGTTAGTTCTTTTCTCAGGATACAATAAGAGTAAAATAAGACAATCTTACCTTTCTTATACTCTCACCCTGTGATCAGCACGCTGCCTGGAGGCTGGAGCCCCTCACCCTGCGATCAGCACGCTGCCTGGAGGCTGGAGCCCTGTGATTGGCATGCTGCCTGGAGGCTGGAGACCTGTGATCGTCAGCACGCTGGCTGGAGCCCTTTCCCGGGAATGCAGCAGCTGTGACATCCTCAGTGAAGACACCCACCACCATAAAAACTACAAGCCTACAAGTATGGAAGCCTGGAAGGATTAGAATACATATAAAAAACGGATGTTAGAGCAGTATAGAGCTAACCAATGGTAACAGTACCATCTAGTGGATATAATCCATCATTACAAATCTGTAAATTCTCTTGCTAATAATTACCACATATGACAGCTACAACTTACTATTATATCAGTATGGTAGCTACAATTGAAGTCAGATTACCTCCATATCAAACAAATTCAGAGATCATGTTAGGAGAATCTGGATGGATAATATTTAAATAGACGACATAGACAGCATACAGTATAGTAGAGAGAGACAAGGATAGAGAAGGCAAGGGAACAGAAACCATTATACATCTGAGGGTTGAATAAACCATATTATAGGAAGCATTGTAGATTCAGTTGCTCATTTAACCCAGTCGGTGCCATGGTACCTAGCCTGTATATCTATTTTGTTTCACATCTTAGCAACTCCCTTGATCTATTGCCAGCCCGTATTTTGGGGGGAACAAAATCAATCAGTCTATATCTCAAGGAGGATAAAGTATGGTTGGCTTCAAGGAAGTGCTTTGCCATAGGTTGATCACTACTGCCTATGTTTAGAGCGCTACGGATTGCACTTCTATGCTATGCCATGCGCTCCTTAAACATGCGTTCTGTCTTTCTAATATAATATTTGCTACAAGGGCACAAAATCATATAGAAAACAAATTTACTGGAACATGTCACATAATGGCGAATTTTCAATTTAGAACCTGTTAATGGGTGGCAAAATGTGTCTCCACTAATCATATAGCAGCTACAGGTTGTATAATTGGGGCATTTATAACCCCCCGGCTTCTTAGTTGTTCTTAGAAAGTGCATCCCCTGGTGCTCACTGGGTGCAGTGATATCTGATTTCACTAAGAGGTCTCTCAAATTATTCCCTCTTTTGTTGCAATGCATTATTGTTTTTTGTTTTAATGCTTTCAAATTAGCATTACTAGACACAATAGGCCGAAATGTTCTTGTCATTTTAGTAATCAATCGGCTTGCTGGTGTATAATTAGTTACCCATGGTATCCTATTCTTTTTATGCGCTTTCATTTTCGGTGTTAGTAGATTACTGAGAGTCTATCTTAGTGCTTTATCATGTTGGTTTAATAGCTCACATTTGTTGTAGCCCCTAATCAGAAATGTCTCCACTGCTATATCTAGTTCTGCACTAAGAGGGGTATTCAATATAAAATGTAAACTTCGCCGTCGAAGTTTTCGCCGCACATCGGAGCTTTTGCTGGGTGAAAAAGTATTGCGCGTGCCCCCGCTTATACCCGTATTCAATATGAAATCGGCGAAAACGGCACACGGCGAAAGTGAAATCAGCGAAAACTTCGCTGATTTTTGGGGAAATCACCCTAACACCCCCAAAACGATGCTCTGACATGGGGGATCACTCTGGATACCCCCGATTAGCCCTGCTGAATGTTTTTTGGGTCTTTAAACGGGCTCGATAGCTGCTATTTGGAGGATTTGAGAAGGTGGTGAAGAATAGTATTTAGAAGGTTTTGTTTGCAGAAAATAAGTAGTCCAAGCAAATTTTGGGTACTTGAAAATGGGGGTCAGCATATTTAAAAGTTGCTAAAGTGACGTTTTAAAAAACGTGAAAATCCACCTGTCGCAAACACCTGCAATGAAAAAAACACCTGGGGCATACTTGGAGACCCCCCTAGATTGTAGTTTGCTAGTTTTTAACTTTGTACCCCCCAATTTTTTTTTCACCCCCAAAATGAAAGTGCTTTTTTTGGGGTCTTCTGAGGTATTTTTTTTTATTTTTTTGACACAGTTTACCCTTGGGGGTCTGTCTGAAAGTTGCAGGGTGGTTTCCAAAATGTTCCACCCCAAAACCCCAATTCTGCACTTTTTTTCGCCACCCATTCCTTGGTGATACTTTTCCGCAGGTTCGAATGCAATATACTTTTCGCACCAGCGAAAAGTTTTCAAATTGAATACGGTGTAAAAGTAAAAGCGTTGAAAATGTCGTCATCCGAGTGAAAACATCGCAGAAACTGAGTTTTCGCTCAATATTGAATACCCCTATTAGTGATGTTCGATTGCTTGTGATTCTACATATACAGAGAAATTGTGAATATGGCAAGCTTTTATTCAAATTAGATGGATGGAAACTGTCATAGTGTAGTAAATTATTCCGGTCAGTAGTTTTTTTTATATACTGTGTATATATATATATATATATATATTACACACTGGGTCCCACAGTGATGAGATTCAGGCCCTGATACTTTCAGGGGGAGGGGGCCTGACCAAATTGCTGGAGGTGTCACCTCATAAAAAAATAGTCTGGGAATGAAACAGAGCGGTGCTGTGAGCAATTCAGCCAGGGGACAATCCAAGGGGGATGTGATCAATGTGTTTGCTATCCCCCACCCCACACAGACAGAGGTGACTGCAAATTGCAACAACTTTCAAAGTTTCATCAAGTGCAGCGGCAAACTCCATAAAGCGCTATCATGTTACAAGTTCCCATGAGAATCACCAAAGCAGAGGCAGAAGATACATTTATTAGTGTCACCACCCTTAGAAATCACATATTAATAGCATATTAGATTATAGGCCAAACAAATGCTAAACTGATACTTTTCCACCAAAAGCCCAGGTCTGTCCATGGATTTTTAAATCAGCATTTTGCTGGGTCCTAAACGGCTTAGACCCTGTTTTCACTGAATTCTCAACCTGGGGTTTTCCCGAGTCGCCTCCATTTCCTCTGAAACCGGGTAACTCCAGCTAAACCTGTGGATGTCATTAAAATTGTCCTTTATTCAGGCCATTTCTAATGACATCCACATTTAGTGACATTCTTTATTGTATATAATTATTATTTATGTTTTTTTATTATTTATTTAATTTAATTATTCTTATTATTATTTATTATATTGACTATTTTTTTTAATTATTATTATTAATTTTTATTTAATTTAATGACATTTTTATGACATCCTTTATTCAGGCATCTCCTCTGGTCTCTGTGTGATTATATCAGCAGCCAGCACCCTGGAAGGACCAATCTGTGGCTTTTGCAAATACGTGTGTCAAAAAACCCGGGTAAGAGCTGTTTCCACTGCAGTGTTACTGGCTTTACCTGCTAAAAACCCTGCTCAAAACCCAAGAAAAAATCTTGGATCAGAAGACTTTTTCAGGTGACAAAGGTATAAACAATCTCTCATGTGATTTAGATTTTAATAGAGGCACATAATGTATAATAAAAAATTTGTAAATATCCTTATACCCATATACAATAAAGTAAAACAAAATCTAACACACAGTGCTGGAGACTTGGTCTGATGTATGTCCTGCTTTAGTCTGCTTCCTATTCCTAGTGTTATGCTGGCCATACACCAGGACAATATCATTCCAACTAGTCATGAAAAGGAATCATAATCGTCTAGTGCAGGGGTTTCCAAATGCGGTCCTCAAGGCTCCCCAACAGTTCATGTTTCAGAGCTACCCAGGGTTGAGCACAGGTGATTAAATCTAATTGACAGGTACTAAGTAAGCCACCTGTGCTCAACCATGGATATCTCAAAACCTGAACTGTTAGGGAGCCTTGAGGACCACATTTGAGAACCTCTGGTCTAGTGTGTGGGAGCAAATGATAATTATTTGTTTGCTCCCACACACCAAAAATGTCCAAAATGTTTTTTCAAACTAGTTGGGTAAATCAAACATGTTTGATATTTCCCAACTAATCGTTCTAGAGTAGGGGGAAAGTTCCCCCCAACTGAACAAAAAGTGAGAAGACACTGGCCATCAGTGTCTGCCTACTTTTGCTACACTCACCTATTATAGCTCCTCGTAGTGCCGCCAGTACCAATGCTACTGCTGCCTCTCTGTATCCTGGCCTGGGAACCCATAGGATTGATGGAGGGCTAGGGGTGTTAGCTCCCATTCCCCCAGGCAAGAGCTGTGTACTGGCTGCAGGGAGAGAGACAGCAGCATTCCAGGCAGTATTGGCAGCACCTGCACCTTTGATTATCCCTCAATACCGGTGGTGCAGGCACCATTGATTCTCCCCCCAATACCAGTGGCACCGCCACCTCCGATTCCCACCCCAATACCGGTAGCACCTGCACCTCCGATTCCCTCACTATACTGGTGGTTCATGCACCTTTGATTCCCACCCCAATACCGGCAGCACCAGCACCTCAGTTTTCTCTCCCACACAATACTAGTGGCAACTGCACCTCTGATCACAGGAACAGTAGCAGGTGTCAGGACAAGGGGCAGTGTGTCCTAGAACCCTTCTCTAGGCACCGGCATCTGTAGAAGTGTGGGCAGGGGGCAGCTTATCTCCAGATCTTCTACACCCTCCCGAATGACATGGAGGATGTGTGGTGCAGAAAAGTGTTTGTGTTGGTGCTACGGTAGGGAAGGATCAAATGCCGGGCACCCATAGCAGCATTGCCTACAGTCCTGCTGCACAGTACCTAGAGCCCGAGAGAGCAACTATAAGAGCTGCAGGTAGGTGTTGACCTTGGGACCCCCTTTAAAGTGCTGACCTGGGACTTAGTTGCAGAACTTCAGGGACCTAGTTGCCTTTGCAGTCATTTATGAGTTTTAAGATCATGGATTGTGACTATGTGGTAGTGAGCAGGATTG
This sequence comes from Taudactylus pleione, assembly GCA_031769625.1. Taxonomy (NCBI): domain Eukaryota; kingdom Metazoa; phylum Chordata; class Amphibia; order Anura; family Myobatrachidae; genus Taudactylus; species Taudactylus pleione. The sequence goes on from JAUIMM010001003.1 coordinate 1,289,699, forward strand.
ATGAAAATTGAACAGTGTCACCATCCTGCTACATGTGCAACACTCAGTACTGACATATAGTACCCTCCAGGGCAACTTCATAGCAACTTTAAGATTGTCCACCCTGTGCTACAGGATCAGGGGCATCAGAATTATGTCCTACAAACTACATATCCTTATCTCCTGATTTATATGCATGAGCTTTGGCCAAGCCTGGCGATACCCCCTGATATTACACTGAGACAAATCCTAAATCATGTTGTTTTTATTGGATATATATATATATATATAGCCAATAAAAACAACATGATTAAGGATTTATACACAATCCTACAGGTCCACACTCACTCCATTTCCATGAACATCTGCTGGGGTGATGCTCCAAATCCTTGTAGCCAAGGTGTCACAGACGTGGGATTTTGAGGCTGTTTTCCCGGGCTGGGCCTTGGACCTGTATTACTCAACTGAGATGCTCTCTGGAGGAGACTTGGTTTTATGAAGTTTCTCTGCATGAGAGGGTGCAGAAGACTGGTAGAGAGTTGGTACAACACGGAGACTACTTGATGAAGCTGGGAAGCCGTATGGAGAATGGTGGTAGTGCGGGAGCTACTTGGTGCAGCTGGATAGCCACCGGACACTTCTTTGGTTTATGAGGAAATGTTGTATAGAACGCCTTGACTAGACGGGGAGCAGGAACATTGGAAGCGTTTATCCAGATTCGTTCTTCCAGACCATAACCCTTCCAGTCAATGAGGCATTGAAGATGATTGTATCGACAACAGGAATCTAGGATTCTGTCAACTTCGAACTCCTCTCCTTGCTGTGTCTGGACACTAGAAGTCTTAATAAGATCCTTCTGGGATCTATTTAGGATCAGTAGTTTCAGAAGAGAAATATGGAAGGAATTAGGAATGCGAAGAAACAGATGTAGTTTTAGCTTGTAAGCCACTGGATTCAGGACTCTGACAATCGGAAATAGACCAATATAATGTGGGGCAAATTTCATCGAGGGTACTCGGAGTATGAGGTTTCAATTGGAGAGCCAAACCATGTCTCCAGTTTGAAGACTTGGAACTGCTCGTCTTTTGTGGTCAGCAAATTTCTTATACCGGGCTGAGATTTTAGTGAGAGTGGAATGAACCTTTTTCCAGATGTCGGAGAACTTTTGAAGAGACATCTAGGTGGCAGGCACAACCAGTGTTGGAAGAAGAGTGAATTCTGGAACCCGAGGATGATGACCAAATACTGTAAAAAAAGGAGTTCAATTGGTGGATGTGTGATAATGATTGTTGTGGGAGAAGCTCAATTCAGTTGTCTTGGGAGTAGGAGATAAAGGTGCAAAGGAACTATTCCAGGTCCTGATTGGCCCTTTCAGTCTGTCCATTGGTTTGGGGATGATATGTGGTGGAGAACTTAAGTTTCACCCAAACGGCCGAACAGAGTGACCTCTAAAACTTTGCCACGAACTGTACTCCTCTGTCGGAGATGATTTCTTGTGGAAGACCGTGAAGTCTGAAGATCTCTTTTATAAAGTTTTGGGCAAGTAGTGGTGCAGACGGAAGCCCAATAAGAGGTACAAAATGGACCATTTTGGAAAATCGGTCCATGATAACCCAGATTGTGTTGTGGCCCCGAGATGGAGGAAGATCAGTGATGAAATCCATTGACAAGTGGGTCCATGGTGTTAACTGAATAGCTAGTGGTTGGAGCTGTCTGAGAGGAGCCTGTCGGGGTACCTTGTGCTGGGCACTCTTGACACATGATGATACATAAGACCTTATGTCCCTTTTCATTGAGGGCTACCAATAGGACCGCTGGATGAATTCAAGAGTCTTGTCCATTCCTAAGTGACCATAGAACTGAGAAGCATGAGCCTACTGCAGTAACTTCTTGCAGAGATAAGGAGCAATGAATGTTTTCCCATAAGGTGGAAACGGGGTCACATTAGTAGTGGAAAAAATAGTTGGGTCCAAGATCAGATGAGATTGTTCCATGTAAGACTCAAGACCACCCTCCATGGAACAGGAAAGAGTATCGGACTTTCTATTTTTGGATCCAGGATGATAGGAGAGCTTAACGTTGAATCTTGAAAGAACATTGCCCATCTAGCCTGTCAAGGATTCAAACAATTAGTAGATTTTAGATATAACATATTTTTATGATCGGTGTAGATGGTGATTGAATATTGAGCCCCCTCTAAGAGATAACGCCACTCCTCAAGTGCCAATTTTATAGCAAGCAGTTCTTGGTCACCAATAGCATAGTTACTCTCTGTGGGCTAGAATTTTCAGGAAAAGAATCCACAGGCATGAAGTTTTTCATCTTCAAATTGTTGGGACAGGACTGCTCCAACACCTGCAGATGAGGCGTCCACCTCCAGAATGAATGGTCGAGTTAAATCTGGTTGTTTCAAGATTGGAGTGGAGATGAATGCTTGTTTGAGGAGTTGGAATGCGGAAGTAGCTTCGACAGGCCATTTGGTTGGGTCCGCAGTCTTGCAGGCGAGAGCTGAGATGGGTGCCACCAATTTTGAAAAACCCTTAATAAACTTGCGGTAATAATTGGCAAAGCCTAAGAACCACTATATGGCTTTTAGAGATGTCGGGAGAGACCAATCAAGGACAGCTTGAAGTTTAGCAGGATCCATTTGAAGATCAGTTCCAGAGATAATGTATCCCAGAAATGGTACGCTTGATGCTTCAAAAAGACACTTCTTCAGCTTGCAGAAGAGTTGGTTGGAGCGCAACCTAAAAAGGACCTCTTTAACTTGATTCCGATGGCTCCCTAGATCCTGAGAGAAAATCAAGATATCGTTCAAGTAAACAACCACACTTTTGTACAGAAGATCTCGGAAAATTTAATTGAAGAAGAATTGAAAAACAGCTGGGGCATTGCAGAGGCCGAAGGGCATAACGAGATACTTGTAATGCCCATCCCTGGTGTTGAAGGCTGTTTTCCATTCGTCTCCAGGTTGAATACAAATTAAATTGTAGGCCTTAAGTCGAGTTTGGTGAAAACTGTGGCAAATTTGATCCTGTCAAACAATTCAGTTATGAGGGGAAGAGGATAGCAATTTTTAAAGGTAATGTCATTGAGGCCTCGGTAATCAATGCATGGGTGCAACCCACCATCTTTCTTTTTGACGAAGAAAAATCCAGCCCCGGCTGGAGACGTGGAAGGTTGAATGAAACCTTTACTCAAATTTTCCTCAATGTACTCTGACATGGCTTGAGTCTCTGGAAGAGATAGAGGATATGTTTGACCTTTGGTAGGGTTCTTCCCTGGGATCAGGTCTATTGGACTATTCCAGTTACGATGGGGAGGTAATACATCTGCGTTCTGTTTACTGAAGACGACTAGAAATTCAGAGTAGAATTTTGGCAGGCCTGCCAGAAGCTGTATATCAGAGGATCAAATAGGAACGACCCGATTTAGGCAATTCTTAAAACAATCAGAACTCCAGGAGATGATCTGCATAGTTGACCAGTCAATTTGGGGAGAATGTCTCTGTAGCCAGGGTAGTCCGAGAACTAGAGAGTGAGAGGCTTTGGGAATCACTAGGAAGGATAATTCCTCAGAATGGAGAAATCAGATGGTAAGTTTAAGTGGTTTGGTGCGATGAGTGATGGTACCACTGGTGATGCGACTACCATCGATGGCGGTTAGAGTGACGACTCAAGGTAAAGCTTCAATGGGAATCCGATGTTCTCGGACAAAGTCCATAGTCACAAAATTCTCTGCAGCTCCGGAATCCAAAAGAGCTAGAGTAGCTCTAGAACCTCATGGAAGCTTTAACTGAGTCTGGATGGTGGAATCTGACTTCCTAGGAAAATCAGTGGCAACTCCTAACTTAACCTCTCTGTCATAAGTTAGGAGGAGGCATTTCCCGGACGAATGGGACAGGTTTTGACTAGATGTTGAGACGATCTACAATACATGCAGAGATTCTGTCTCTGTGTTTGCTGTTGTTCCTCATCACACAAATGGTAGCGATTAACCTGCATGGGTTCCTCACCCACAAGTGGTAAATGTAGTCAAGGAGCTGGACATGGTCTTCCACGGTCGAATCTACCCCTCTCCATGGCACGCTCTCGATGCCATAGATCCACTTTGTTGCAGAGAGAAATTAAATCATCCAGTTTAGGTGGAAGGTCACGGGAAGCCAGATCATTGTTGAGTCTTTCGGAAAGCCCAGCCCAAAAGGCCGCTATGAGGACGTCCTCATTCCAATTGAGTTCCAACGCCAGGGTCTGGAATAGAATGGCATACTGTCCTACAGTCGTGCTGCCTTGCCAAAGGTGTAGAATTTCTGCTGACGCAGAAGTGGTTCTCCCAGGTTCGTCAAAGATGCTGCGAAATGTGGAAACTAATTCTGGGTAGTTAGCAAGAAGAGGATCCGATCTCTCCCAGAGAGGTGAAGCCCAATCGAGTGCTTGCCCGGAGAGCAAAGACTATGCAGGCCACTTGGGTCCTTGCTGTTTGGAAATTGGTTGGTTGAAGTTCGAAATGGATCTTGCACTGGTTTAGGAACCTCTGCATAGTTTGCATAGGCAAACGCATGGGGGGTTTCCATCTGCCTGGAAACCTCCCTCCCCAGCCCACACCATGACCACAATAGAAATAGTAATATAATAGATTGTTACTAGTGCTGCATGTACTTCTCAGTATCACAAATGAAATAATTAGCACTACCTGTGGATCTTTTAACATGTATCAGCTAGTAATAAATAACCTGTGCACCAACTAGAAGATCTGGAAAACATGCACTGTTAGAGATTCACTGCTATAGAGCCCAATATTTACATATACAGTATGTCCAGGGCAGTGCTACATTCTTCTGCTGCTCCTCCAGGCTCCCGGACTTGCTCCAATAGTCTGGAATGGTTCTCACATCTAAAATAAATACATTCAGCTCAGGCAGGACGGCCTACTGACACATCTAATGGCATACTGTGATCACTGGTCCTGAATAAGCTGGAATTAATACACACAATACACTTTGTCAAAGCCTGATAATTGGCTGAGACAGAATCTGTTAAAATTAAAATCTGCACGATGTCATTTTGCGAATGGCAATGTGAGGATACGGGGTTCTCTCAATCACCCAGACACCGAGCAGATGAAACCAAAGTGATGGTTTATTTTTCCACAGCACACAGAAGTAGATAATATGTCAGGACAAGTGGTAAATACAGTGAACAGACAATAAACAGGTAGCAGTCTGGACAGAGGCAGTCCCTGTAGAGTATAACATCCCAGAACAATTCCATGAAATAGCTAGAGACCCTCAGTCCCCACAGTAGAAACTATCACTGATCACACTTGCAGTGAATAGCACATGAGTCCACTCAATCATTTCCAGGACCCCACACGTAGAAACTATCAGAGATCACACAGCAGTGATAGTCCCTTGGTCCAACCAAGCGATTCCAGGATCCCATACAGTCGAAGCTAATCACAGAATACACAGCAGTGAACTTGCAGAATTTCCAAAGTATAAATCCACAGAACTGGTGCTGCGTTCCACTAGCACCTTGGCAGAGCGAGGCCTCTTAGCTAAAGTCATTGACTAACATGAGCAGCTGCCTTCAGTGACCTGTTTTGAAATCTTAAAATTTCCCATGATATTGTGACCTCCCAGCTTAATTGCACCGTTTCCTGATTGGTGCGAGTCCCTTTTGCCGTCACTTTCTCCTACCTCCTCCGGGTATTACTTCCCTGACAAACACCTGCTGGGATGGTTCCGTTCAGTCTACCAGATTCAAGTGAGGCACAAAACAGGCAAATGGAAGGAGGAGTAAATCCTGAGCGTCCTCTGTGGAAGTGGGAATTAACTTAGAGGGTCTTTTGTTCTGGGAGATGTCACCTTGCTCTAGTGGTTATGAATAACAGACATATGGACCAAGCTAACACCAAGGCTTATCCAGTATTAAAAATTACAATTACTTACATTATTACAGTATATAATATACCCCTGCTACTGCAAAAGTATAAATCATGTGAATGATCACACATACACTTAGAAGACGGATGGGGAACACAAAAGGACTAAAAAGTTAATTAATCTCTGCAAGGACTGAGATGCTGCCAGTACATTTGTAACACACATCTCATGTCCTCACAGGCAACAAGACGCCATTTTGCGAATGGCCGCCCAGCGCCATTTTAGCTAATCTCACACAATATCAGTAAATACGGCAGTAATTGAACAATGTTAAAAGTCCTCATTATATAAATACATACATTTACTAAAACATAATATGAACAATCCTGCAAAACACGTACCACGGTGTACTCCACAAACACATAGATGCACAATGCTAACTAGCGTCTTTTCTTAAATTCCTTACACTTACACATTGCACACTTACATAGGAAGGTTCCCTAGCTTTAAGGTTAATATCCAAGGTTTTATTCATTATTAATTATGTAATAAAGTGACTGTATTTAAGATATCAGGTTTAGTACATGATAAGCAGACCGTGTTTGGTGCCATTCTGAACCACTGTTTATTTGCAGATTTCCAGTTCCATCAGTCAGGAAATCGCAACATGCGCCTGCAAATTATGGATCATAGAGAGTTAGGCATTGAAATGTATTCTGTAATGTAGCCAGTTTAGACTTGTTCTTTGGCATGAAAACGGACACAAAGAACTGTTGGGGGCTGAACTATAACAATACAAACTGACCTATGAACTGTATTGTAACAGAAGAACCAGGAAGAAGAACCAATGGGATTATGCCAACTTGTTCTATTGTATTGCCTATCTCTGCATGGGTTTATATGCAAGCACCCTGGATCTGTTAGTTAGTCATCTTTCTTTGCTGTTGACGGAGGTTTCATAGTTGATGCCGGGAATCTGGATTCAGAGCCCATGCGTATGTATTCGACTGTACCTTGTGATTGTATAATTTGTTTGCGCTAATTGTATTAGATCAAAGCGTGTAACTATCTGCTTTTTGGTGAATAATATCTTTTTGTGCTTTGGAGTCACAATCCAAGCTTGAAAAACAATTATTTCTTGTGCGACTTATAACGCTAAATAGTGACATTTAGGGTGTATAGATCATTAGGTATTCATAGTTTGGGGCTCGTAGAGTGAAATCACAATGCCAATTTACACGGTAACACCCGGTTATCGATATCTACGCAAGAAAGAAAGAACGCATTGTGCCTTCGAAAACCTGCTACCACATGATGCTGAGAGACCGCTATCCGTTATTGTGTGAGGTCAAGGCGCGCTGATTAGAATCCAGGTACAAGGAAGGAATAAGTTTGTTTTCCTTCATTGGTAAAGGTTAGTGTTGAAAAAAGGGGAAGTCGCACATATGCATATTTCCTGTATTGCTGCCACGTGTTCAACGGTCATTGTATGTATAGCGTGATTGCTTGTTAAAACCTCTGAATTATACTGCTCTATTAAGGGAAAAAGGTTTTATTTTCGTTACAGAAAAGGAGTGTATAATTGAAACGTGTGATTGCAAGGTGGAGGCTACTGTCTGTTAAGCCTAAGTGTAAGTGGAGGTTACTGTCTGTTAAACCTCGGTATAAACTTGGTAGGTACCCGACGGGGAAGCACAAACTACTGGGCCAGTGTACAAAGCAGGTACATTGTGGTTTAGGTTATCGATAAACTAAGGGGTTTCTTGGTCCAAACATCCATTAAAAAAAAGTCCATTGATCAGTTAGGTTCCTTGGGCAATGCGATCGGAATGCATGATTATATAAATTGTGATTGTGAAGTTGGTGTCGTGGGAGTGAAACTGCTGGCAAAGGTAGGGGTTATTGGAACTTCTAGATGCTACCAGTGGGAGTAAACTCA